>LR738711.1:170860823-170980925 GCA_902687465.1 Secale cereale
CCGAACAAAGAAAAATCGACGGGTGGCGGAGGAACACAGGCGGTGGGGGCCGGTGGTCCGGCCGGCGGCCTGTGCAGTGTTCTATATGGGAAGAATCAGAGACAAGGAAGACGAAGGGTTAGGAGACGTAGGATCTTCATCCAACCGCCTGAAATGGTCGACCGACCCAAATGACAAAAGTCACACGACTTGCATGTAGACATGCCTTTATATTCAGTACCATCATCGTACCCGCTTAGCACTGCTCCTGAATCCATCAAGCTAAACAATGTGCCAGTCATAATTCCAAACTTGTTGCTCTAGTACGAATCTGATATGATTCTGATATTACTAAAATAGATAACATTTAATTGGTCAGCTAATGTTCCTACATTACTTTTGAAAAATCACGTGCACCACATATAGAGAGACAGCAGGGAGTTGCTTTCTTAATGCGCTCTGGTTCATCATGTGTGGGCACTGCGCAACAAACATTTTATTATCCAAAATCTGCTTGCTCTTCTTTAGCATGTTCCTCTTCCGTTCTTCTTTAATAAGTACTCTCTCCGTTCCTAAATACAAGTCTTTGTATAGATTCCACCATGGACTACATATGGAGCAAAATGAGTGAATCTACACTCTAAAATGTATCTGGATACATCTGTATGTGATCCATAGTAGAAATCTCTACCAATACTTATATTTTGGAATGGAGGGAGTATGATAGTAGTACAGTATGTTCCTTGTAGTGAAGATGAGCAGGGACACTTGCAGTGTAGAGGTCTATACGGTCACTTGGTATGGACACTTTGAACTGTTCGGGACTCTTTGATTCATAGGATTTTGTAAACATGGGAATAGGATTTGTAGTGGCCTGCCCACTTGAATCCTATAAGAATAGCAAGGAAATGCGGGGAGCTGTGTCGCCTTTGAGAGTTACACTGATATTAACAGTACCACACCTTAAGTTGAAGAGAGCTGGTATCCGAAGCCTTTCTAGCCGTACCAGCAATACTAGCACATATATTCCAGCAAGTTCCACTTTGCTGATTTTACTCGGATGCTTATGGTTTTCCCGTTATATCTACACTATGATCTGTGTAGCTGCTTTGTGTCGTACTAGCAGCAGTCCACTCTTGAAGCTAAACACCGCAATGACTTACAAAATTGGCACTAAGGCATTGAGCGCCATTCTGGATGCAATGAAACTCATACGCTCCCCACCTGTTGACTCTTGTTCAGAATATGATCCTAATGAATCTTGTTCAAAATTGCCACATATAGAGAGACAACATGAAATTGCATTTCTTTGGGCGCTGTGATTCATCATGAGTGGGCAACCAACATTGTATGCAATTAAGCGGAACCTCAAGAATATGCTTCCTCTTTTGTTCTTTAACATGTTCCTCTTTTGTTATTCTGTATTTAGTATGTACAGTATGTTCCTTGTCAGGAAGGGGAGCAGGGACATCTGCAGTAAATAGCTGATAGAGCTGGCATGTACTTGATCGATAGGCTTTCAATTACTAGCGGCAATACAACACCGTATTTTCAAGCCAGTTCCACTTTCCCGATTTATATATAGTGGTTATGGTGTACCCCTTTTATGTACACTATGATCTGCCTAGTTGTTGTGTGCTCTTGTTATCATGGTTTGGCAATAAACTCTCTATACAGTATATTTGAACCTATCATCTGCCAACCATCCTTACTCCGAGAGCCTATTTTTTGTGTACTTGTGCCAGATTATATAAATGCACGCACCATATTACATCACACATGAGCTCTCTCATCAGAATCCAGCGATAGCACACAAGTGTTTACAGGGGCGCCCCTATATTAGAATATCATCTGCATTACAAAGATAATCTCACAACTATTTATGTTTTCATGGTTCTTAGATATTATACGTAATTACAGTGAATATCAGAATCCGCGCATCAGAAGAATATTGTGGAACACTGCAATGACTTACAAAATTGGCACCAAGGGATTGAGTGACATTCTAGATGCAATGAAACTCATACGCTCCCCATCTGTAGATTCTTGTTCAGAATATGATCCTAATGACTATTCTAACCTCGAGGAGTCAAAGGCAGATGGCCTGTCATGTTCACCCATCAAGGTGACTGCTCTAATTTGGCAAGGTTTTATTGATTGCGCGTATCTTGCATATGTTGTCTTTCATTTCTTCTACTTTGTTGCACCGCCATCTGCTTAGTTTACTCATCATATATGTCGAGATGGCATGCCCATCCATCATCAATACATATTCCATCTGTCATCGTACCATGTTTTTCCACTCAAATGTTGTTCTTGTGCATCAGACATCAAAAAGGAAGAGGGTGATTGCCGAACTTGAAGGAGCACTAGCAAAATCCTTGAAAAACGTGGTTGTGCCAGAGAAATCAGACAGCACCCCACTTATATTGGTTGTACAACCAGTGACACAAAACGTAGGACCGACTCCAGCAGACTGTACCCATACTTCACTAGCCACACCACTAGCCCCACCACACAGGACCTGCACTCCAGCAAAAGGTATGCCGATTTCAGTTGCCATAGCACCAGCCGTACCACAGAAAAATCCCACTCCAGCAAAAAGTACAAGAAGTCCACTGGCCAAAGACCTATCCCAACTGCAGAGACGACCAATTCCTGCAGATTGGAACCCCATTCTAGTTATTCCCAGTTTAAAAGACAATGCTTTCAATGTTGTTAGGGACTACGTGCATATATTCCCATCATTGGAAGATTATAGTGAAGACAAACACCATTTTCACATATTCCTGTCCCACTTACGTGTATGTGCTATTATTCATGGTGATTATTTTCCTGTTTTCTGCTGATTGAACACATCATTGATTTATATTACATTGTTGTAAGTAGGCGAGGGTCACTCTGGATAGTCATGATGAGCAAAGCTTGCTTGCGCTTTTCAAGGAAGCATTGCAGAAGTATTGGTGTTACCTGAGGAAATCACACTTTGATGGCAAGTCTATAAACGAATTTCTGGTGAAGTCTCATGTGCTAAATTTAGAAGACATTGAATTGAAAAACCTTGTTATGCACTCGTCTCATTCCGAGGATGAGGTACTGTCTATGATATCGCATGACAATTTGAACTTCTACTTTTCCGCAGGTGCCTTACGGATCTTTTTTGCAGGAAATCTGCACGAAAAAGAATTCCGGTTTGGAAAGAACGACAGGATATCACAAATATGCTGCCCGTTGCTTTGCTCTTGTTAGTACCTGTTGTCCTGTATCACTGTACTTGCATACATACCTGGTTCATTATGTGACAGCAGTATGCATGATAGCTTGATTATCAATTGTTTGCTCCAAATTATATGATCTGTATGAATGGTTACATTAGTGTAGAATATATCCAATGCCAATGAATTTTTTTAGCTCTGCCTTGTTCTTGTAAGTATCTGCTGTCCTTTATTAGTGTACTTATATTGACAGGTAGTTGTTCATGTACCATCACTCTGCAGCTTATTTTCCTTTGCCCTCCATTTTCTACACATAAGATCTATATTTACTCTTACCATAAGGTTGGATAACACCAATGGTACTGAAGAAGTTTAGCTCTGCATTGCTCTTGGATGTACCTTTTGCCTGTATCGCTGTACTTACATTTATAGCTACTTGGTTATGTAGCATCACTCTTCATCTTCTCTTAAATATTCTCCATTTTTTCTTATATTGTCACATCCATATTTACTCTTAACAAAATGTAGAATAAAGGCAATGCTTATGAAGAAGATTCTGTGGTAAACTTCTTGAATTGCCCCCCCCCATCAGAATGGACAAGGGCTTTATAGAGCCCGCCTTCACCAATAATGTAAGTTTATCCTTCTCAAGCCTTCAAACTTTGTTGTGTATATTTGGTTAGGCATGACTGCAACGGCTGTTTATTTTTGGTGTTTGCATCAAATTGCATGTTTAAAGTTTATTATGTACTTCGGTTCATAAACAAAAGTTTGTCCTTCTCAATTTAAGTTTTCAGTTGTACAACCAAGTTCCTTCTTCATACCATGTAAGTTAAACTATACAGAGCAAGTGATCTTATTTTGCCAATCTGAAATGGGATAAATTGATAGCACACTAACCATTGATACTTATGAGTTCTTGATCTGTAATCCAGTGGTGTCGTGAAGCTGCCAACTCCTTCACAATGTCATTTCCTGCCATGTCTTGACCTGAACAATACCATATCGTGTTAATGCTATTTTAAACTATGACACTTTATTTGTTAGTAAGAAATGTGATGAATTGTCAGCACTCATACTTATATGTGCAAAACCTGTCATATGTCTGCTTTTTTATCTTTCAGAGTGAGGAGGATATAAGTGCCAAACAAGTGTAGCCTTACCAGCTTGCTCAGCTGCTTGCGCTGTAGCTCCCGAGCAGGGCTAACCTTTCTTGAACTCTATTGAAGTGTTGTTGGTTTTTTATATTATTTTGTCGGCATATTTAGTTGCACTGGTGGCGATCTTTGATGCCAAGTGTATGTAATCTGCTGTCTGCTTGTGCTTTATTATCATAGTGGCGAACTTTGATGCCCAGTGGATGTAATATGCCGTAATTTCTTTATTGTATAGTCTAGTTTTTTTTTCTTATTCACGATGCTGCAGTTGTTTTACTGTATATATATATATATATATCCTATCTTCGCAGTAAACCGGCCAAACCGTAAAATTACGATACATAATCAGGCGGTCATGCAAATCACCATGTATGATCCGCATCATGGGCCCCGTCATCTTGGTCCGTTAACAGGCCTAAATGTAAACTGGCCCACTAGTAGATTCGGGCCTTTAATAGGCCGAGTAAATAGCCGGCCCTATTTTCCGAAGAAAACTCAATGGGCCTTTAGGAGGCTGAAAAGTAGGCTGGGCCGGAATTATGCCGAACAGCTCACGGGCCGGCAGCAGGCCGAAATAGACCCCAGCCCATGAATGCGTCAATCAAATCACGTGCTTATAACAGGCCAAAATTGTCTCGGTCCTTGTATGGCCCAATCAGACTATCGGCTGTGAGCAGGCCGGATGCAAACTGGGCCATAGTTAGGCCCAACTATATGATGGGCTTTTAACAGGCTGATATTAATATAGGACCAAAATGCTAAACGGGCCCTTAACAGGCTGAAACTAATATCGGGCCGAATTACTAAATGGGCCTTTAGTAAGTGGGCCCAAAAGCATAGTGTCAAGTTGACGGGCCGAATCTGATATGGGCCATAATTTAGCCCAAAGCCTCTTAAAGGGCCGGACCTAATCTGGGCCGTAATTTGGCCCAGAACATGGTAGGCTTTTAACGGGCCGGATCTCATATGGGCCATTATTACGCCCAGAACGTGGCAGGCTATTAATGGACCGGATCAAATATGGGCCAACATTTGGCCCAAAATATGGCAGTCAGTTAATGGGCCGGCCTACTAGGGTCCTTAAAATCTTGTGGGCCTACAGCTGGGCCGGCCCATTAATGTTGGCGAAATCTCGTGGGCCTTTATCCGGGCCGGCCCATTATGGTACACAAAAAATTTGTGGGCCTTCACCTAGGCCGGCACATTATGACTCGCAAAAATCTTATGGGCCTTTACCTGGGCCGGTGTAATGCCCAGGATGGGACTATACCTCCTACGTGTCGAGGCACGACTTAAAGGTATAAGCTCATCCTAGAATGATCTCAAGTTTGGTATCTTTGCACGACTCATGTAAAAGAGGGATTAAATTGCAAAAGAAGATAGTTGGCTTACACTCGCCACTTCACACAATACATTACATAAGCAAGACATCATTCAAAACATCACAGCCCATCTAAGGGTAAGATCCAAAAGAAAGATACCAAAACAACATAAAGCCACAGGTTAGGATCGAATCCTAGTAGAAGAACCACTACTGATCGTCGAAACGTCACAAGCAAACGACCACGCTCTTCATTGAGCTCCTGGTGAAGTACTGAACCATCTCCTGCTTCAAACTCAGCTAAACCTGCATCTGGTGTTGAAGTATCTGTGAGCCACAGAGGACTCAGCAATCCCGTTCCCGGGTAACACGACTATTTAAGCCTTGGGTGTGGATAAGGCTGAAGAAAGAATAAGAGGTGAAGGAAAAACAAGAGTCTGCAGCAGCAACTAGCACTAGCTTACGTAAAAGAGAGCGAGAAGAGAAGTGCCTCGGTCGAGAGATGATCACGAAGTGATCCTAGCTACAACACGTCAAACATAACCCCACCGTGTTCATCTCCCGAAACCCTTTCGGAAAATGACAGTCACGGTACGCACGCTGGTAGTGTATTGGAACATGGTGTCAAGTTATCTACAGCTGGATATTAACAAGCTCCCATCTGCCACATAACCGCGGGCACGGCTTTCGAAAGTTCAAAACCCTGCAGGGGTGTTCCAACTTGACCCATTACAAGCCCACGATCCACGGAGTCGCAACTCCAAAGTGGGAAGACCCGAGTATTCTCGGAATCCCGTGCTCAAGATACTCCGAACTAAGGTAAGGCTAATCCACCAAATCCTCCCGGCGTTTCGACACCCTGATAGGTAGCCGCGTGTATCTAGTCTCAGGACACGACCGGATGGGCGATTCTACAGGTTTTTACCAAACCTCGAGTTTCCTCGTGGTGGCCCCGCAGACTCCCCGTTTCGGACCAACACTCATGTGGAGCACTGGCCCGGGGTTGTTGAATTAAAAATAAAAGAGGGTTTGCAAGACCCTTATGCAAGTTTTATTAGTTATTAGGCGAATAGTACCAATGTTGGGACTTGCTGGAAAAGACTTAGCACTTAGCGGTTTATCGAGGGGGTCCCATACACCCCAACCGTGTTAGGAACGCATAATCAAGGAACATAACACCGGTTTATACGGTTCCTAACGGCATGAGTGGAACAAATCACCAAGCAAAAGGCTTATCCTTCCACCCTTGCCAATATATAGATGATTTCATTTTTAAGCTTTTATATAGTGTGATATAACCCAACCAAACTTCAACATGAAGCAAGCATCTTCAATCTTCACCTGCAACTAGCAACGCTATAAGAGGGGTTGAGCGAAGCCTACGTATAGCCAATCAATGGTTTGCATGGGTAGGGTGGTTAGACAGGATCATGGTTACAATAGGAGGCTGACAGGAAAACATGGGCATCGAGGCAATATACTAAAAGAGCGATACTCTAGCAATAGGCAAAGGTAGTGATGGTATCCGGGTTCGGTCATCTTGCCTGGGATTCCACAAGGGAGAAGAACGGATCCATGAAGTAGACGGAGCAACACAGACGAGAGAATCCTCACAACTCCGGAACGAAACCGAAGCTAACAAGAGAAGCAACCGGAAAGAAGCAAACAACACGGTAAACACACAAGCATAAACATGGCATACGATGCACAAACAAGTATATTGCATGTCCGGTTTAAATATGCATGGCATGGCAAAGTGCACAAACAACACTACAAGTTAAGTGGAGCTCAATATGCAACGAGTTGCATATTGACGAAACACCACATTTTAATTATTTAGTTGACTCTCGTTATTTACAAGACAAGATTAAATGTTTGTTAACATGGCAAGAGGTGAAGCATAATAAAACTACACTATTTAGACATTTTAAATGAGGCCGGAAGAATAACAACAACATATCCGGAAAATCCCCATGAGCATGTTTAGCAATTATAAGCAAACAACAAATAAAACATTTAATGTTGTTAACATGATGCGGATGACATGATCAAGTTTATGCAATTTAGTTAAACATTAACATGAAGAGATAAGAAGCATTTGTCACCGTGGTGGAATAAAAAGGGTGCCACGGCAACGATCCGAAAATGATGCAACGGCATCATATCGGTGCCAGTAACTCGTTGAGAGTCCGGTGCAAAAGGAAAGATGGCGTGAGCGAGACATGGAAGATGAAAGAGGTGGGGTGATCCCGGCTTCCGGGTTCCCACAGGTCGGCGACGAGGCAACCGAGGAACATGACAAAAGGCGAAACGGCCACGGTGCACACAAGGGCAAACATTTCATACAACACAACAAGCATTCCACGAGTCACCCACGGGGTCGTCTCATTATACCTTCGAAGCGTGCGTTTCGGGGCGGTTCGAGACGTAGAGGAAGAAGGCGTTCACGTTCGGTGAGGAAGTAGCCGTTCCGTAGAGGGAAGTAGTTGTTCATGTCGGTAGCGGCAGTAGTGATTCCGTTCGTAGTCGTTCGGGTCGTCGTGGTACTCGTTCGGGTCATGAAGAGGTACTTGCCGCAACACCGGGCGTAGTCGTAAACGGTCTTGCCGGTCTCGGACTCGGTCGTAGTTGTACACGGTCGTAGACGTTTGGGTATCCGTAGAGGTACACGTGTAGTCGAACTTGGCGGTTCATCGGCGACTCGAAGGGGTACTCGGCGGTCTCGATCCGTAGATGTACGGGTCCAAAATTAGATAAGCTTGCTGTTACATGGGTGCTTGAGATAACAAAATCAGTAACAAAACAAACAAAACAAAGGGAAAAGCTGCGGGTCGGCGAGGACGGTCGGAGGGAGGCCATGGCGATGGATCCCGCAGGAGACGAGGCAGAGTAGCGACGGGGAAGGGGCATCATGGCGCAGCAGCTGGAGCGGACGAGGCAGGGGCCCCGGGTTGCGAAGGAGCTGCTGGAGGATGGGGCGCCGCTGTGGCCTTGACGCGCCAGGGCCGGCTGGAGGCGTGGAGGGGCAGGCCGGCGTGCGGCCTGGAGGACCGAGGCGCGCAGGAGGTCGAAGCAGGGCGGCGCTCAGGCTGGAGGCGCGTCGGGCTCGGCTGGGCGGCGGAGGCAGCTAGGCAACGGAGAGGTTCGGCTCGCCGGGCCGGCGAACGGCAAGGGCCGTCGCGGAGCGAGGAAAAACGAGGCGGGGTCGCGCAGCTCCTGGCCGAGGAGGACCGGAGGGAGGGAGGCGCGCGCGGAGAGCACCGGGCTTCGGGTGCGGCCCTGGCCGAGGGAGGACGAAGGCGCGCTCGAGGGGCGCTGTGCGCTGGAGAGTTGCAGCGGCGGGCAGAGAGATCGAAGGGGGGCGAGGGAATCGGGCTGGAGGAGCGATGGGATCGGGGAGAGGGAGGCTGGCGGTGGCTCGGGAGGAAAGGAGAGGAGCGGGGGCACCGCTAGGGTTAGGGGGGTCGGTCTGGTGGGCTTGGGCCTAGAGGGAGGAGTTGGGCTTGAGGCCGCGGGAGGCCTGGCTGCTGGAAGGCCTGATGGCCAGGGAGGACTGGGCTGCCGGCTGTGGCTGGGCCCTATTCTTTTAACGATTCTTTTAGCGGAAAAACGAAAGAGAAGGAAAAAGAAAAAGAGGAGGGGGTTAGGGCAAGAATTAGGACAAAGGTTAATTTTCTCGGGCTCGTAAAAATGAGCACGGTCCGAGAAAAATATAAAAGGCCAGATCGGAAAATAATTCAAACATATTTGAATTTAATTCAAATGGGTTTGAACTAAGACTTGATTATAGAAGTGTCCAGAAATGTTCGAATTTTTGGAGGAACCTCGAAACAACGGAAAAGAATTATTGGCAAGGTTTTAAGGAGTAACTCGAAGTAGGAAAAGCATGGGGAAATTATGCACGTGTGTTGCGGGTAATTCCAAACAATGGAATATTTATTATATAGCTCCCTAAGTATTGGGATGATATGTTTTAAAGAGAAGACATTCTTCCCTCGATTTAAATGGATCGAAGATCCACACGATTTATTTAAGTTGAGATGCAAAATAAAAAATGACATGATGGCATGATGACATGAGGCAATGCAAAAATAAATAGCACAAGCACAAAAGAACACACGGGCAGCCCGGAACGTCTGGAACTTCGGGAATCTTCTGGAATCTTCTGGGACGTCGGTCTTCGGGCGTCACAACTCTCCCACACTAACAGAGGATCTCGACCCGAGATCCTAGAGATATCACCGGGTAAAAACGGAAAAGTAGAGGTAAAACAAAGTTGCTTCTTTGACAGACGAGTGAAACCACGAACCTTGAGAGGTTGAACAAGTTGAAACAAAATACAACGGAGATGAACGAATATGAAAACACTCCGTTAGAAAGAGTAACAAGGAGCATTAAGAGAACCTTGTAGGTTGAAAGATATGAAACAAGAGCTCACGGATGACGAAAGAATTTCAAAACCTCTCCGGTTAACCAAGATTGAGAAGGAATAAGAACGAAATAATTTGGACAGCACTCCGTCTGAAAATGGAAGGAATTAACATGAACTTGCCCAGTTGGGATGATACTTGCTGAAATGAACAACATATTGCCTCCGAAACAATTGAAAGAATGGCACAAGGGGTAAGAAGGATTTCAGACAGCACTCCAGTTGAAAAGAGAGGTAAAACTTGGTAAGATGAGGGAACTAGAATGAAGAATACAACACTCCGGTTAAATCATAAGCAAGGGAAAGAACATGACCTCGATAAAACGATATGATGGTTTGGAGAGAGCAACATCACAATGCCTCCGGAGTGAAAGAATAGCAGCAAGATCGTTGGGAAGAAAGGACGGAGAAGAAAATAACAACTACTCTCAAGATGAATATGAAAATCATCCTTACGAAGAAGGGTTGAATGGAGTTGATGGAAAAATCAACAACGAAACGAATAAGCTTGATGTGGGCTTATGGAATTCATCTCAAAATTATGAGGTGACAACCAGCCACTAACTTAAAAAATTGATTTGATTGAGATCAACAAGGAGACGAAAGAGTTATTTCACCGGAAGGATAAATGAAGAACTTGGGTCATTTATAAGCACCATAATAGCAACAATTCTCAAGGAAAGCTTTTAGGTGAAATACAACCCAAGATAACTCCAATGAATAAATTGAAGGGTTGAAAGGATCTCCTGAACAAGGAAAAATGATGGGTTTAAATATCTCATTCTTTATAACTCGTGAATCATGAAACATGAAGGAATTTTCAAAAATGACATAACACCATCTGAAAGGATAAGGTAGAAGGATTTCAATTGGAAAGCATGATGAAGAATGCTTGAGCTCCAACAAGAATCTTGATGAAGACTACGAGGATGAATTAAAACATGATGAACCACCATGAAAACTCCGGTATTGAAAGCATTAGAAGTGAAAGATGAAAAGAATAAGATTCAAGCCCTGCGATGAATTAGATGGGGGTTTGAAATGATATAACAGAAATAACTTGGAGCTCCGGAAAACAAGATGAACAACTCAGGACCGAGAATATGATATGATGAACAAGCTCCGGAAAAAGAATTAAATCACCTTGAAGGAATAAGAATAAGAATTATGTCATGCATAACCTTCACCAATTTAAATTGATGACAACCAAAGGATTTGGCATACTACTTATTCTCGTTGGAAAGAATTAAGAGAGAACTCGCACAAGCTTGGGTAAGTATTTAACAAAGCACCGGTAGGATTGTGGAAAGAACGAGTGAAATGACATGATAACACAGAAAAGAATGTTTAACGAACCACCATACAAATTGAAAAGGAGTGATGACAAAGAATAATCCACCGTAAGGAGTTGAAATAGAGTGAATATAAAAGAATGAATCATCGGGAAGAATATGGAGACGAACGGAGAGACATCGATGAAGAATATTTGGAGGTCGAAGTTGAAAACTGAGAACGAAGAAATCTTCTGAAGTGATGGCCTTCGGAGGATCACAATGGAAAGAATTCATGAAATGCTTCGGACGGTATAAAAGAATTCCTCACAATCAAACGATAATGAGGATGGCATGAAGCTAGAACCACGAATCTTGAGTGAACGGGCCAAGATTTAAGAGAAACACTTCTCCGGTCTTCAAATGTTGAGAATGAAGACGAGAAATGCCATAAGAATTGTTGAGCACTCCGGAATGAAGAATTAAAAAGGTTGAAACAACGATGAAAAGAATTTGAAAGTAAACCTGGAGAAGGCATATGACTAATGGAAATCATTCTTATGTCACACTTGAGAGGAATTTCAGAATACTCCGGAAAAAAAAGAGTCAGGTAAGATCCTGGGAAAAGACCTGTGGGTTAGGGCCCACTCAAAAGAAATCACCGTTGGAAAATATTGCTGAAGAGATATTGCACCGGTTGAATTAAATGGCTTGGATGAGATATCAATCTCAAAATAGCTTGAACAGATTAAGAATGGAATTATGAATGTTGAGCACTCCAGGTATGAATAGCAAGAGGAGAATGATTAATTGGTGCACCGGAATAAGAAAGCATTGTGAAATGAGGAAAAGGATAAGATCAACACCGAAATCTTGAATTACATCCATCGGCAGAATTTGAGAACAAAAGAATGATGAACTTGAAGCTCTTGAGCATCTTCACAATAAATCACCGGATAAGAACGTTGAAGGAAAAAGAATGAAGAAATATCACATGAATAAAATGGATACTTCATATGAGAATTCTTGCTCTGAGAAGAAGAAGGGTTGGAGGGTGGGGAAACAAGACAACTTGAGACGAACAGATGGACACCGGTTGAAAGAATTTAACATGAAGATCTCGATGGTCAAGAAGGACTAGCACTCCCATAAAAATATGAGAACACTGATTACGAAAGGTATGGAATCAACATTTGACATCGAAGCAACTCGAATACCAGAATCAAAACAAGAACAAAGGATAGATATGCAGCATGATCTTCACAATATCATCCGAACAGCGAATTGAACGAATGAGTTCCGCAGGTACAACAACTTGACGGGAAGCCACTTGGAGAACAAAAGGTAAATAAAAGGAAACAAGGAGCAGATAGAACAAATACAAGATAGAAGTTTCGTCCGACATATTCGTGCTGAAAGCTCATGGAACGTGTTACAAAAGGGTTTTGTCATCCCCGGATCAGCATAGCCAAGGACCCTTTAGGATGCAACTCCCGATCGGAACAAGTCCATAAAACCACTTCACTCAATGTAGAACCCCGAACTTCATATCGAGCATCCGTTGGAAGAATGCCTAGAACTACTAGATGAACCCACCTATTAATTTCCGAAAGTTTCCAGTTATGCAATCAGGTGTTGGGGATACAGGGGAAGCACCGCGCAATCAACTCTAAACCTACATCCAGTTGTATCCATCCTTCAACACATAACCAGTCGTTCTCGGGAACCGTTTACCTCGGACCTTCGAAACGCATCCACTATACAAGCTATGGCAATACTCTCGAGCTACCTCCCCAGTACTGGGTGATGTCGGGGTTATCTTGCCACTAACCGTATAGGAGATATTTTCGATGTCGGCCGTCTTAAGTATTCTAATACTGCCGCGATGGATTTGTGACGACAACACCTCGGAGCTCAACTCCCCGGGACACTGCCACAACCCCTAAATGACAGGAGGCATCGAGAACAATGTTCTCGTCACAAAGACATCGAAACAATCCAAACAATACTCGCGAGATCCTAAAAAAAATTGGTGCAATTTTTGAAAGTAGAAGAGATAAGAGTAATCATCAGGAGTCCTCACCAGAATGAAAGGGGATGAGGAGCAAAAGAAATCCTACTCTCCGATATATATATAGGACTCAAAACATTTTCAAGTGTCTGCCTAGACTCAACCGTCAACGATTCGATCACTCAGTGGGGCTTCAAGGTCAGAGAAGGCTCTGAATACCAACTTGTAATGCCCAGGATGGGACTATACCTCCTACGTGTCGAGGCACGACTTAAAGGTATAAGCCCATCCTAGAATGATCTCAAGTTTGGTATCTTTGCACGACTCATGTAAAAGAGGGATTAAATTGCAAAAGAAGATAGTTGGCTTACACTCGCCACTTCACACAATACATTACATAAGCAAGACATCATTCAAAACATCACAGCCCATCTAAGGGTAAGATCCAAAAGAAAGATACCAAAACAACATAAAGCCACAGGTTAGGATCGAATCCTAGTAGAAGAACCACTACTGATCGTCGAAACGTCACAAGCAAATGGCCACGCTCTTCATTGAGCTCCTGCTGAAGTACTGAACCATCTCCTGCTTCAAACTCGGCTAAACCTGCATCTGGTGTTGAAGTATCTGTGAGCCACAGAGGACTCAGCAATCCCGTTCCCGGGTAACACGACTATTTAAGCCTTGGGTGTGGATAAGGCTGAAGAAAGAATAAGAGGTGAAGGAAAAACAAGAGTCTGCAGCAGCAACTAGCACTAGCTTACGTAAAAGAGAGCGAGAAGAGAAGTGCCTCGGTCGAGAGATGATCACGAAGTGATCCTAGCTACAACACGTCAAACATAACCCCACCATGTTCATCTCCCGAAACCCTTTCGGAAAATGACAGTCACGGTACGCACGCTGGTAGTGTATTGGAACATGGTGTCAAGTTATCTACAACCGGATATTAACAAGCTCCAATCTGCCACATAACCGCGGGCACGGCTTTCGAAAGTTCAAAACCCTGCAGGGGTGTTCCAACTTGACCCATTACAAGCCCACGATCCGCGGAGTCGCAACTCCAAAGTGGGAAGACCCGAGTATTCTCGGAATCCCGTGCTCAAGATACTCCGAACTAAGGTAAGGCTAATCCAGCAAATCCTCCTGGCGTGTCGACACCCTGATAGGTAGCCGCGCGTATCTAGTCTCAGGACACGACCGGATGGGTGATTCTACAGGTTTTTACCAAACCTCGAGTTTCCTCGTGGTGGCCCCGCAGACTCCCCGTTTCGGACCAACACTCATGTGGAGCACTGGCCCGGGGTTGTTGAATTAAAAATAAAAGAGGGTTTGCAAGACCCTTATGCAAGTTTTATTAGTTATTAGGCGAATAGTACCAATGTTGGGACTTGCTGGAAAAGACTTAGCACTTAGCGGTTTATCGAGGGGGTTCTATACACCCCAACCGTGTTAGGAACGCATAATCAAGGAACATAACACCGGTTTATACGGTTCCTAACGGCATGAGTGGAACAAATCACCAAGCAAAAGGCTTATCCTTCCACCCTTGCCAATATATAGATGATTTCATTTTTAAGCTTTTATATAGTGTGATATAACCCAACCAAACTTCAACATGAAGCAAGCATCTTCAATCTTCACCTGCAACTAGCAACGCTATAAGAGGGGCTGAGCGAAGCCTACGTATAGCCAATCAATGGTTTGCATGGGTAGGGTGGTTAGACAGGATCATGGTTACAATAGGAGGCTGACAGGAAAACATGGGCATCGAGGCAATATACTAAAAGAGCGATACTCTAGCAATAGGCAAAGATAGTGATGGTATCCGGGTTCGGTCATCTTGCCTGGGATTCCACAAGGGAGAAGAACGGATCCATGAAGTAGACGGAGCAACACAGACGAGAGAATCCTCACAACTCCGGAACGAAACCGAAGCTAACAAGAGAAGCAACCGGAAAGAAGCAAACAACACGGTAAACACACAAGCATAAACATGGCATACGATGCACAAACAAGTATGATGCATGTCCGGTTTAAATATGCATGGCATGGCAAAGTGCACAAACAACACTACAAGTTAAGTGGAGCTCAATATGCAACGAGTTGCATATTGACGAAATACCACATTTTAAATATTTTGTTGACTCTCGTTATTTACAAGACAAGATTAAATGTTTGTTAACATGGCAAGAGGTGAAGCATAATAAAACTACACTATTTAGACATTTTAAATGAGGCCGGAAGAATAACAACAACATATCCGGAAAATCCCCATGAGCATGTTTAGCAATTATAAGCAAACAACAAAGAACACAATTAATGTTGTTAACATGATGCGGATGACATGATCAAGTTTATGCAATTTAGTTAAACATTAACTTGAAGAGATAAGAAGCATTTGTCACCGTGGTGGAATGAAAAGGGTGCCACGACAACGATCCGAAAATGATGCAACAGCATCATATCGGTGCCGGTAACTCGTTGAGAGTCCGGTGCAAAAGGAAAGATGGCGTGAGCGAGACATGGAAGATGAAAGAGGTGGGGTGATCCCGGCTTCCGGGTTCCCACGGGTCGGGGACGAGGCAACCGAGGAACATGACAAAAGGAGAAACGGCCACGGTGCACACAAGGGCAAACATTTCATACAACACAACAAGCATTCCACGAGTCACCCACGGGGTCGTCTCGTTATACCTTCGAAGCGTGCGTTTCGGGGCGGTTCGAGACGTAGAGGAAGAAGGCGTTCACGTTCGGTGAGGAAGTAGCCGTTCCATAGAGGGAAGTAGTTGTTCACGTCGGTAGCGGCAGTAGTGATTCCGTTCGTAGTCGTTCGGGTCGTCGTGGTACTCGTTCGGGTCATGAAGAGGTACTTGCCGCAACACCGGGCGTAGTCGTACACGGTCTTGCCGGTCTCGGACTCGGTCGTAGTTGTACACGGTCGTAGATGTTCGGGTATCCGTAGAGGTACATGTGTAGTCGAACTTGGCGGTTCATCGGCGACTCGAAGGGGTACTCGGCGGTCTCGATCCGTAGATGTACGGGTCCAAAATTAGATAAGCTTGCTGTTACATGGGTGCTTGAGATAACAAAATCAGTAACAACACAAACAAAACAAAGGGAAAAGCTGCGGGTCGGCGAGGACGGTCGGAGGGAGGCCATGGCGATGGATCCCGCAGGAGACGAGGCAGAGTAGCGACGGGGAAGGGGCGTCATGGCGCAGCAGCTGGAGCGGACGAGGCAGGGGCCCCGGGTCGCGAAGGAGCTGCTGGAGGACGGGGCGCCGCTGCGGCCTTGACGCGCCGGGGCCGGCTAGAGGCGCAGAGGGGCAGGCCGGCGTGCGGCCTGGAGGACCGAGGCGCGCAGGAGGTCGAAGTAGGGCGGCGCTCGGGCTGGAGGCGCGTCGGGCTCGGCTGGGCGGCGGAGGAAGCCAGGAGACGGAGAGGTTCGGCTCGCCGGGCCGGCGAACGGCAAGGGCCGTCGCGGAGCGAGGAAAAACGAGGCGGGGTCGCGCAGCTCCTGGCCGAGGAGGACCGGAGAGAGGGAGGCACGCGCGGAGAGCACCGGGCTTCGGGTGCGGCCCTGGCCGAGGGAGGACGAAGGCGCGCTCGAGGGGCGCTGCACGCTGGAGAGTTGCAGCGGCGGGCAGAGAGATCGAAGGGAGGCGAGGGAATCGGGCTGGAGGAGCGATGGGATCGGGGAGAGGGAGGCTGGCGGTGGCTCAGGAGGAAAGGAGAGGAGCGGGGGCACCGCTAGGGTTAGGGGGGTCGGTCTGGTGGGCTTGGGCCTAGAGGGAGGAGTTGGGCTTGAGGCCGCGGGAGGCCTGGCTGCTGGAAGGCCTGATGGCCAGGGAGGACTGGGCTGCCGGCTGTGGCTGGGCCCTATTCTTTTAACGATTCTTTTAGCGGAAAAACGAAAGAGAAGGAAAAAGAAAAAGAGGAGGGGGTTAGGGCAAGAATTAGGACAAAGGTTAATTTTCTCGGGCTCGTAAAAATGAGCACGGTCCGAGAAAAATATAAAAGGCCAGATCGAAAAATAATTCAAACATATTTGAATTTAATTCAAATGGGTTTGAACTAAGACTTGATTATAGAAGTGTCCAGAAATGTTCGAATTTTTGGAGGAACCTCGAAACAACGGAAAAGAATTATTGGCAAGGTTTTAAGGAGTAACTCGAAGTAGGAAAAGCATGGGGAAATTATGCACGTGTGTTGCGGGTAATTCCAAACAATGGAATATTTATTATATAGCTCCCTAAATATTGGGATGATATGTTTTAAAGAGAAGACATTCTTCCCTCGATTTAAATGGATCGAAGATCCACACGATTTATTTAAGTTGAGATGCAAAATAAAAAATGACATGATGGCATGATGACATGATGCAATGCAAAAATAAATAACACAAGCACAAAAGAACACACGGGCAGCCCGGAATGTCTGGAACTTCGGGAATCTTCTGGAATCTTCTAGGACGTCGGTCTTCGGGCGTCACAGCCGGCCCATTATGACCCGCAAAAATCTTGTGAGCCTTTAGCTGGGCCGACCCATTATGGTCGCAAAATCTTTTGGGCCTTTAGTTGGGCCGGCCCATTATGGTCTGCAAAATCTTGCGGGCCTTTAGTTGGGCCGGCCCATTTACACTTTATGGGCCACATTTGGTTCGGTCCACGTGTCAACATATCATAGGCGCATCTCGCCCATTGGATGAGTGACACCTATGCCAACGCGGAGCTGACACCTGTTTCCGTAAGCCAATCAGAATTTTACACGTGGAAAATCCCCATTGGTCGGGGCTGTTAACGGGTTATCGGATCGAAAACTGGACCCGATAGCTTAACGGTGTTCCTTTACGGTGGATGCCACGTGTCGGTCAACCTCGACGAAAGCATTTCTGTGACGCGTGATTTATCGTCATGGAAGTGGACACTTCCGTGATGATAATTTTGGCAATGTCATGGAACACTTCTACGACAGCACATGTATGACTATCTTGGTTCTGTCATAAAATCGTCATGGATGTTTATGCATGACAGAAAACATGACCTACTATGACAAACACGTATCATCACGGAAGTGTATTTTTTTGTAGTGCCGGATGCTCACAATATAAGTCACATCATCCAACAATCCGGAGAGTCAGCCCACAAGCTTCGGAATTGGTTTATCACTAAGGTACCAAATCGTCGACTGTCCGGACGCCAAAGCCTTAGCGGCCTTCAAGCAGAGTGTCTGGGACGAATGGCTAGCTAGACACCTCGGAAAGGAAAAGCCGAGGACAATGACAGCCCTAACTACACTCATGACTCGTTTTTGCGCGAGCGAGGACAGCTGGTTAGCTCGTAGCAGCACCAGCGACCCTGGAACATCTGAAGTCAGGGACGACAATGGAAAGCCACGACGTAATAAAACAAATGTCGAAATAATGCTGGAAGCCCAGATGATACAACAGTAAACGCAGCATTCAGTGGCTCTAGACCCGGTCAACGGATGAAGCCATTCAAAGGCAGCAAAGATGGTCCATCTAGCCTGGACAAAATATTAGATAGGCCATGCCAGATCCATGGCACCCCAGATAAACCTGCAAACCATACCAATCGTAAGTGTTGGGTCTTCAAGCAGGGCGGCAAGCTCAATGCCGAACAAAAGGGAAAGGGACCTCAGAGCAAAGACGAGGATGAACCTTGCAAGCTGAACGCAGGGGGACAGAAGAAATTTCCACCGAAGATCAAAACAGTGAACATGATCTATGCCACTCATATCCCAAAGAGGGAGCGCAAGCGCGCACTCCGAGATGCCTATGCCGTCGAGCCTGTTGCCCCCAAATTCAACCCATGGTTGGCCTGTCCGATCACTTTTAATCGCAGAGATCATCCGACTAGTATATGTCATGGGGGTTCGGCTGCCCTAGTGCTCGACCCAATAATCGATGGATACCATCTCACTCGAGTCCTTATGGACAGAGGCAACAGTCTCAAGATGGGGACCGACCCGTCAAGAATCAAGCCAAGCAGCACGACCTTCAAAGGAGTGATACCAGGCGTAGAAGCCCGCTGCACGGGATCTTTAACATTGGAGGTCGTATTCGGCTCTCCCGATAACTTTCGAAGTGAGGAGCTAATCTTCGACATAGCTCCATTCTGAAGTGGCCATTATGCACTACTCGAAAGAACGGCCTTCGCCCGCTTTAATGCAGTCCTGCATTATGCTTATCTAAAGCTTAAAATGCCTGGACCACGTGGCATCATTATGGTCAATGGAAATATGGAGCGCTCTATCCGTACAGAGGAGGACACTGCGTCCTTAGCAGCTGAAGTCCAAAATGGCCTATTCAAGCCGGACAACCTATCGGTCGTTAAAACCGTGGACACAGCTAAACATGTCTGGCATACGCCTCAGTGCAGTAGCTCAGATGAACTTGAGCTAGATTAGCAGTTACGCCCCCATCAACTGCCCCATAAGGTGATAGAATACGTACCTCGTGTACATAATTATGCCCTCAAAATCACTTGGGTGGCGCTGGGGGCACACTGCATACAAATAGTTCATAGTTCGGCTCGACCCTATTCGGAATCTAAAATTATATTTCAAGGTTCACTAAATGAACCGGTTTTGTTTATGGCCACAATGGATTTCTTTTCTTTTCCAGGTTTTTTCTTTTTTTACAGATGGCATCACGCTCCCCCCTTCAAGGACACATCGCAAAGGAGAAAATGGCGCAGACGTGCAGCAGGGACCCGCGCTAAGGTTTCTTTTTAGATTAAGGCCCTGTGTAAACCTTTTTCTCTTTTTGTTCCATACTTCACTGGCATGTAAAATGTCCAAGGAAGTTATCGGCATTATCTGTAAACATACGACTCACCGTACTATAATGGGATATTTTAGAAAAAGCTTAGCTTATATCATGCTGGGAGTTTTATTCTCTCACCACCTATGTTCTCTCCCCATGTCAGATTGCCACATGTGCCTTGATAACAGGGTCCATTACCAGGGGCTGTATCCAGCCCAGTTTATGTTGAAAAGCCGAACACCTATAGGGAGTGTTCGGCGTCATGGATATTTGCTTTATATGCATCAGTTCTGAATCATGTCTTGGGTCAATAGTTGGGTTGCCCGACTCCTGTGCTTACCCCTACGTTCCCAATTGCTCGTCTAGGGTGTAAATGGAGAACTACTACGATTATACTTCTGGCTCGCCTGGTCAAGTACCTCAGTAGAGAAAGCTGAAAACCGACTGTCATGATATGCGAGAACCTGGTCCGCGATCCGATGACTTAGTGTTATACTATGATCGATGGAGATCTACCCCGTGTTATACAAAGGGTTAGTTTTTTTCCCAACCACGCACAAATGGATACCTTGATTCGGAAATACCATATTCGCACCAGGGGCTAGTACCTAGCCCCACTTGTCAAACTCTGATGGCTAAGTGAAAGAAATAACACCGCATAGTCTGATTGCCTGGTTCGCTCCGCATACACCTCCTACACGGACCAAGATGTTGGATAAAGAGTGTCTATGCATATGACCGAACACCCCAGTACTACTTACATGGGGGCCGAGGCCGATGACTGGAAACATTCAGAGTTAAATAAAACGGCCGCACATGAGGTAAAAGTCGCTCACATTACACTAGCGCAAAAGTTATATACATCGGTTCATAAGCTCAAGCCTTTACAACCGGATACAATTACTCAAAGATAACATGTTTTGAGCACTAGCCTTCTACAAGGCAGGCGCCTTCTATGATGTCCTCGAAGTATTTCTCCGGCTTGTGGTGCTCCTTGCCTGCGGGCGGGCCAGCAGTAGCTATATCCTGCACCTTCATCTTCGCCCAGTGCACTTTTACACGGGCGAAGGCCATCCGAGCACCCTCTATACAGGCCGAACGCTTCAATGCGTCGACCCGCGGACTCACTTCGACGAGACGCTTCACCAATCCAATGTAGCTACTTGGGATTGGCTCGGTGGGCCACAGTCAGACTATAAAGTCCTTCATGGCCGAACCCGCCATGTTGTGCAGCTCGACCAGCTGCTTCATCTGGTCATTGAGGGGCACCGGATGTTTTGGCGCATAGAACTGCGACCAGAACAGCTTCTCCGTGTCGTTCCCCTCCTGGGCTCGAAAGTACTGGGCGGCGTCAGCGCTGCTCCTCGAAAGATCAGCAAACACGCCTGGAGAACTCCATAATTGTGTCAGCCCAAGGTACTTCCGCCCTCCGAAGATGCTCTGTAAGAGAAAAGTCTTACCAGATTCTATCTCCTGCACCTGCTTGATTTCCTCACAGGCGTTGTGCGACTCGCTTCATGCATCCTGTGCAGCCTTAACTGCCGCATTAAGCTCGGATGCTTGTTCCGAAGCCTTCAACTCCAACGCCTCGCAGTTGCGAATAGCATCTTTGAGTTCGTCCTCGACTTCGGACACCCGAGCTGTTGGGGAACGTAGCAGAATTCAAAAAAATTCTACGCTTCACCAAGATCAATCTAAGGAGTCATCTAGCAACGAGGGACAAAGGAGTGCATCTACATACCCTTGTAGATCGTGAGTGGAAGCGTTCAAGAGAACGTGGATGATGGAGTCGTACTCATCGTGATCCAAACCACCGATGATCCCAGCGCCGAACGGACGGCACCTCCGCGTTCAACACACGTACGGTGCAACGGCGTCTCCTCCTTCTTGATCCAGCAAGGGAAAAGGAGAGGTTGATGGAGATCCGGCAGCACGGCGGCGTGGTGGTGGATGCAACGATATTTCTGCAGGGCTTCGCCAAGCGTTGTGGGAGGAGGGAGAGGGAGGCGCCACGGGCAAGGGTGCGGCTGCCCTCCCTCCCCCCCTTTATATAGGGGGCTAGGGGGTGCGCCAGCCCTAGAGATGGGATCTCTAGGGGGGCGGCGGCCTAAGGGGGGGGGGGACTTGCCCCCCAAGTCACAAGGGGCGCCCCCACCCCTAGGGTTCCCAACCCTAGGCGCAGGGGGAGGGCCCAAGGGGGCGCACCAGCCCACTATGGGCTGGTTCCCTTCCCCTCTCAGCCCATGGGGCCCTCCGGGATAGGTGGCCCCACCCGGTGGACCCCGGGACCCTTCCGGTGGACCACCGGGTCCCGGTACACTACCGGCGACCCCCGAAACTCTCTCGATGGCTGAAACTGGACTTCCTATATATAAATATTTACCTCCAGACCATTTCGGAACTCCTCGTGACGTCCGGGATCTCATCCGGGATTCCGAACAACATTCGGGTTACCGTGTGCATATATCTCTACAACCCTAGCGTCACCGAACCTTAAGTGTGCAGACCCTACGGGTTCGGGAGACACGTAGACATGACCGAGACGACTCTCCGATCAATAACAAACAGCGGGATCTGGATACCCATGTTGGTTCCCACATGTTCCTCGATGATCTCATCGGATAAACCACGATGTCAAGGATTCAATCAATCCCGTATACAATTCCCTTTGTCTATCGGTATAGTACTTGCCCGAGATTCGATCGTCGGTATACCGATACCTTGTTCAATCTCGTCACGACAAGTCTCTTTACTCGTTCTATAATACATCATCCCGTGACCAACTCCTTAGTCACATTGAGCTCATTATGATGATGTCTTACCGAGTGGGCCCAGAGATACCTCTCCGTCATACGGAGTGACAAATCCCAGTCTCGGTTCGTGCCAACTCAACAAATACTTGCGGAGATACCCATTGCATACCTTTATAGCCATCCAGTTACATTGTGACGTTTGGCACACCCAAAGTATTCCTACGGTATCCGGGAGTTGCACGGCCTCATGGTCTAAGGAAAAGATACTTGACATTGGAAAAGCTTTAGCATTACGAACTACACGATCTTGTGCTAGGCTTAGGATTGGGTCTTGTCCATCACATCATTCTACTAATGATGTGATCTCCTTATCAATGACATCCAATGTCCATGGTCAGGAAACCATAACCATCTGTTGATCAACGAGCTAGTAACTAGAGGTTTACCAGAGACATGTTGTGGTCTATGTATTCACACATGTATCACTATTTCCGGATAATACAATTCAAGCATGAATAACAGACAATTATCATGAACAAGGAAATATAATAATAACCATTTTATTATTGTCTCTAGGGCATATTTCCAATAGTCTCCCACTTGCACTAGAGTCAATAATCTAGTTACATTGTGATGAATCGAACACCCATAGAGTTCTGGTGTTGATCATGTTTTGCTCGTGGAAGAGGTTTAGTCAATGGATCTGCGACATTCAGATCCGTATGCACTTTACAAATATCTATGTCTCCATCTTGAACATAATTCTGGATGGAGTTGAAACGGCGCTTGATGTGCTTAGTCTTCTTTTGAAACCTGGGCTCCTTGGCAATGGCAATAGCTCCAGTGTTGTCACAAAAGAGAGTCATCGGGCCCGACGCGCTTGGAATGACTCCTAGGTCGGTGATGAACTCCTTCATCCAGAATCCTTCCTACGCTGCTTCGCAAGCAGCTATGTACTCCGCTTCACATGTAGAATGCGCCACGACGCTTTGCTTGCAACTGCACCAGCTGACTGCCCCACCATTCAAAATATACACGTATCCGGTTTGTGACTTGGAGTCATCCAGATCTGTGCCAAAGCTAGCATCGACGTAACCCTTTACGACGAGCTCTTTGTCACCTCCATAAACGAGAAACATATCCTTAGTCCTTTTCATGTACTTCAGGATGTTCATGACCGCTGGCCAGTGTTCCATTCCGGGATCACTTTGGTACCTCCCTACCAAACTTATGGCAAGGTTCACATCAGGTCTGTTACACAGCATGGCATACATAATAGAACCTATGGCTGAGGCATAGGGGATGACACTCATCTTTTCTCTATCTTCTGCCGTGGTTGGGGATTGAGTCGTGCTCAACCTCATACCTTGTAATACAGGCAAGAACCCTTTCTTGGACTGATCCATATTGAACTTCTTCAATATCTTATCAAGGTATGTGCTTTGTGAAAGACCAGTGAGGCGTCTCGATCTATCTCTATAGATCTTGATGCCTAATATGTAAGCAGCTTCTCCAAGGTCCTTCATTGAAAAACTCTTATTCAAGTAGGCCTTTATGCTCTCCAAGAATTCTACATCATTTCCCATCAGCAATATATCATCCACATATAATATGAGAAATGCTACAGAGCTCCCACTCATTTGCTTGTAAATACAGGCTTCTCCCCAAGTCTGTATAAACCCAAACGCTTTGATCACATCATTAAAGCGAATATTCCAACTCCGAGATGCTTGCACCAGCCCATAGATTGAGCGCTGGAGCTTGCATACCTTGTTAGCATTCTCAGGATCGACAAAACCTTCCGGCTGCATCATATACAGTTCTTCCTTGAGGAAGCCATTAAGGAATGCCGTTTTGACGTCCATTTGCCATATCTCATAATCATAGAATGCGGCAATTGCTAACTTGATTCGGACGGACTTCAGCATCGCTACGGGAGAGAAAGTCTCATCGTAGTCAATCCCTTGAACTTGTCGATAACCTTTAGCGACAAGTCGAGCCTTATAGATGGTCACATTATCATCCGCGTCAGTCTTCTTCTTAAATATCCATTTATTTTCTATGGTGTGCCGATCATCGGGAAAGTCCAACAAAGTCCATACTTTGTTTTCATACATGGATCCTATCTCGGATTTCATGGCTTCAAGCCATTTGTTGAAATCCTGGCCCGCCATCGCTTCTTCATAGTTTGAAGGTTCACCGTTGTCTAACAACATGATTTCCATGACAGGGTTGTCATACCACTCTGGTGCAGAACGTGTCCTTGTGGACCTTCGAAGTTCAGTAGTAACTTGATCTGAAGCTTCATGATCATCATCATCAACTTCCTCCCTAGTCGGTGCAGGCACCTCAGGAACAACTTCCTGCGCTGCGCTACTTTCCGGTTCGGAAGGGGTGACTGTCACCTCATCAAGTTCCACTTTCCTCCCACTCACTTCTCTCGAGAGAAACTCTTTCTCCAGAAAGGATCCATTCTTGGCAACGAAGACCTTGCCTTCGGATCTGAGGTATAAGGTGTACCCTATAGTTTCCTTTGGGTATCCTATGAAGACGCATTTTTTCGATTTGGGTTCGAGCTTTTCAGGTTGAAGTTTCTTGACATAAGCATCGCAACCCCAAACTTTCAGAAATGACAACTTAGGTTTCTGGCCAAACCAAAGTTCATACGGTGTCGTCTCAACGTATTTAGACGGAGCCTTATTTAAAGTGAATGTGGCAGTCTCGAAAGCATAACCCCAAAATGATAGCGGTAAGTCGGTAAGAGACATCATAGATCGCACCATGTCCAACAGAGTACGATTACGACGTTCGGACACACCATTACGCTGAGGTGTTCCGGGTGGTGTCAATTGTGAAACAATTCCATAGTTCCTTAAGTGCGTGCCAAATTCGTGACTTAAATATTCTCCTCCACGATCTGATCATAAGAACTTTATTTTCCTATCACGTTGATTCTCAACCTCATTCTGAAATTCCTTGAACTTTTCAAAGGTCTCAGACTTGTGTTTCATCAAGTAGACATACCCATATCTACTTAAGTCATCCGTGAGGGTGAGAACATAACGATAGCCTCCGCGAGCTTCAATATTCATTGGACCGCACACATCGGTATGTATGATTTCCAACAAATTGGTTGCTCGCTCTATTGTTCCGGAGAACGGAGTCTTGGTCATCTTGCCCAAGAGGCATGGTTCGCATGTGTCAAATGATTCATAATCAAGAGACTCTAGAAGTCCATCTGCATGGAGCTTCTTCATACGTTTGACACCAATAAGACCAAGGCGGCAATGCCACAAGTATGTGGGACTATCATTATCAACTTTACATCTTTTGGCATTCAAACTATGAATATGTGTAACATCATGTTCGGGATACATCAAGAAAAAACCATTGACCAGCGGGGCATGACCATAAAACATATCTCTCATATAAATAGAACAACCATTATTCTCGAATTTAAATGAGTAGCCCTCTCGCATTAAACGAGATCCAGATACAATGTTCATGTTCCAAGCTGGTACTAAATAACAATTATTAAGGTTTAAAACTAATCCCGAGGGTAGATGTAGAGGTAGCGTGCCGACGGCGATCACATCGACCTTGGAACCATTCCCGACGCGCATCGTCACCTCGTCCTTCGCCAGTCTCCGCTTATTCCGCAGCTCCTGCTTTGAGTTACAAATGTGAGCAACTTCACCGGTATCAAATACCCAGGAGCTACTACGAGCGCTGGTAAGGTACACATCAATAACATGTATATCATATATACCTTTGACGTTGCCGGCCTTCTTATCTGCTAAGTATTTGGGGCAGTTCCGCTTCCAGTGACCCATTCCCTTGCAATAAAAGCACTCAGTCTCAGGCTTGGGTCCATTCTTTGGCTTCTTCCCGGCAACTGGCTTACCGGGCGCGGCAACCCCTTTGCCGTCCTTCTTGAAGTTCTTTTTACCCTTGCCTTTCTTGAACATAGTGGTTTTATTCACCATCAACACTTGATGTTCTTTCTTGATATCCACCTCCGTTGATTTCAGCATTGAATACACCTCGGGAATGGACTTCTCCATCCCTTGCATATTGAAGCTCATCACGAAGCTCTTGTAGCTAGGTGGGAGCGACTGGAGGATTCTGTCAACGACCACTTCATCTGGCAGATTAATTCCCAACTGAGACAAGCGATTGTGCAACCCAGACAATTTGAGTATGTGCTCGCTGACAGAACTATTCTCCTCCATCTTACAACTTTAGAACGCGTCGGAGACGTCATATCTCTCGACTCGATCATGATCTTGGAAAACCATTTTCAGCTCTTGGAACATCTCATATGCTCCGTGGTGCTCAAAACGCTTTTGGAGCCCCGATTCTAAGCTGTAAAGCATGCCGCACTGAACCATGGGAGTAATCATCACAACGTGACTGCCAGGCGTTCATAATGTCTTGGGCTGCTGGGAAAACGGGTTCATCACCTAGCGGTGCTTCAAGGACATATGATTTCTTGGCAGCTATGAGGATAATCCTCAAGTCACGGACCCAATCCGTATAGTTGCTACCATCGTCTTTCAGCTTGGTTTTCTCTAGGAACGCGTTGAAGTTGAGGGCAACATGAGCATGGGCCATTTGATCTACAAGAAATATTGTAAAGATTTTAGATTAAGTTCATGACAATTAAGTTCATCTAAACAAATTTAATGAACTCCCACTCAGATTGACATCTCTCTAGTCATCTAAGTGATACATGATTCAAATCGACTAGGCCGTGTTCGATCATCACGTGAGACGGACTAGTCATCAATGGTGAACATCTTCATGTTGATCGTATCTTCTATACGACTCATGTTCGACCTTTCGGTCTTCCGTGTTCCGAGGCCATGTCTGTACATGCTAGGCTCGTCAAGTGAACCCTAAGTGTATTGCGTGTGTAAATCTGGCTTACACCCGTTGTATGTGAACGTTTGAGCCTATCACACCCGATCATCACGTGGTGCTTCGGAACAACGATCCTTAGCAACGGTGCACAGTTAGGGGGAATACAATTCTTGAAATTTTAGTGAGAGATCATCTTATTTACTACAATCATTCTAAGCAAATAAGATGTAATAAACATGATAAACATCACATGCAATCAAATAGTGACATGATATGGCCAATATCATCTTGCTCCTTTGATCTTCATCTTCGGGGCTCCATGATCATCATCGTCACCGGCATGACACCATGATCTCCATCATCGTGTCTTCATGAAGTCGTCTCGCCAAACATTACTTCCACTACTATGGCTAACATTTAGCAATAAAGTAAAGTAATTACATGGCATTATTCAGTGACATGCAGGTCATACAATAAATAAGACAACTCCTATGGCTCCTGCCGGTTGTCATTCTCATCGACATGCAAGTCATGATTCCTATTACATGAACATGATCAATCTCATACATCACATATATCATTCATCACATCTTTTGGCCATATCACATCACACGGCACATGCTGCAAGAACAAGTTAGACGTCCTCTAATTGTTGTTGCAAGTTTTACGTGGCTGCTGTAGGTTTCTAGCAAGAATGTTTCTTTCCTAAGACAAAACCACAACGTGATATGCCAATTTCTATTTACCCTTCATAAGGACCCTTTTCATCGAATCCGATCCGACTAAAGTGGGAGAGACTGTCACCCGCTAGCCACCTTATGCAACTAGTGCATGTCAGTCGGTGGAACCTGTCTCACGTAAGCGTACGTGTAAGGTCGGTCCGGGCCGCTTCATCTCATGATGTCGCCGAATCAAGATAAGACTAGTAGCGGCAAGAGAATTGAACAAATCTACGCCCACAACTGCTTTGTGTTCTACTCGTGCAAGATACTATGCAAAGACCTAGCTCAGATGCCACTGTTGGGGAACGTAGCAGAATTCAAAAAAAATCTACGCTTCAACAAGATCAATCTAAGGAGTCATCTAGCAACGAGGGAGAAAGGAGTGCATCTACATACCCTTGTAGATCGCGAGCGGAAGCGTTCAAGAGAACGCGGATGATGGAGTCGTACTCGTCGGGATCCAAATCACCGATGATCCCAGCGCCGAACGAACGGCACCTCCGCATTCAACACACGTACGGTGCAGCGACGTCTCCTCCTTCTTGATCCAGCAAGGGGAAAGGAGAGGTTGATGGAGATCCAGCAGCACGATAGCGTGGTGGTGGATGCAACGGTGTTTCTGCAGGGCTTCGCCAAGCGCTGCGGGAGGAGGGAGAGGTGTAACGGGAGGGAGAGGGAGGCGCCAGGCGCAAGGGTGCGGCTGCCCTCCCTCCCCCCCCCTTTATATAGGGGGCCTAGGGGGTGGGCCGACCCTAGAGATGGGATCTCTAGGGGGGCGGCGGCCTAAGGGGGGGACTTGCCCCCCAAGTCACAAGGGGCGCCCCCACCCCTAGGGTTCCCAACCCTAGGCGTAGGGGGAGGGCCCAAGGGGGCGCACCAGCCTACTATGGGCTAGTTCCCTTCCCCTTTCAGCCCATGGGGCCCTCCGGGATAGGTGGCCCCACCCGGTGGACCCCCGGGACCCTTTCGGTGGTCCCGGTACACTACCGGCGACCCCCGAAACTCTCCCGGTGGCCGAAACTGGACTTCCTATATATAATTCTTTACCTCCAGAACTCCTCGTGACGTCCGGGATCTCATCCGGGACTCCGAACAACATTCGGGTTACCGTGTGCATATATCTCTAAAACCCTAGCGTCACCGAACCTTAAGTGTGCAGACCCTACGGGTTCGGAGACACGTAGACATGACCGAGACGACTCTCCGGTCAATAACCAACATCGGGATCTGGATACCCATGTTGGTTCCTACATGTTCCTCGATGATCTCATCGGATGAACCACGATGTCAAGGATTCAATCAATCCCGTATACAATTCCCTTTGTCCATCGGTATAGTACTTGCCCGAGATTCGATCGTCGGTATACCGATACCTTGTTCAATCTCGTCACGGCAAGTCTCTTTACTCGTTCCGTAATACATCATCCCGTGACCAACTCCTTAGTCACATTGAGCTCATTATGATGATGTCTTACCGAGTGGGCCCAGAGATACCTCTCCGTCATACGGAGTGACAAATCCCAGTCTCGGTTCGTGCCAACTCAACAGATACTTTCGGAGATACCCGTTGTGTACCTTTATAGCCACCCAGTTACGTTGTGAAGTTTGGCACACCCAAAGTATTCCTACGGTATCCGGGAGTTGCACAACCTCATGGTCTAAGGAAAAGATACTTGACATTGGAAAAGCTTTAGCATTAAGAACTACACGATCTTGTGCTAGGCTTAGGATTGGGTCTTGCCCATCACATCATTCTCCTAATGATGTGATCTCGTTATCAATGACATCCAATGTCCATGGTCAGGAAATCGTAATCATTTGTTGATCAATGAGCTAGTAACTAGAGGTTTACCAAGGACACGTTGTGGTCTATGTATTCACATATGTATCACTGTTTCCGGATAATACAATTCAAGCATGAATAACAGACAATTATCATGAACAAGGAAATATAATAATAACCATTTTATTATTGCCTCTAGGGCATATTTCCAACACGAGCCATGTGTTGTTGGCATGCGGCCTTTTCAGCCTCTTGATTGGCAACCGCTTTGTCAGCGATCGCCCTGCTCGCCTCGGCCTCCTTCTTGGCCTTCGCGAGCTTGCCCTTGAGGGCCTCGAGCTCAGCGGCACCAACTGTGTAATACAGAATATCATAAAGAGTTTATACTCATACTCAATTACTTAGTCTTCCCGACATCTTAATTTTTTAAATCCACATACCTTGCATTTCATCTAAACGCTAGTTGACGTGGTCGAGGTCCGCGTTGGCCAACAAAAGCTTCCGATTTAGCTCAGCAACTTCTGCGTCTCGTGCAGTTGCCGCAACTAGTGAAGCATGTTAAAATACAAAAGCATACAGTTCAGCTCTATAATATTCTATACTATGGATACTTCGTCCGATTCTGTTCGGAATCACACAAAGCATCGGGGACTACTAGCTATATATGTGTATATAAAACAAATAAAGTTCGGTAAAGAACATTACATTGCTTACCTCAAAGCCTGTTAACAAGTTGTTGAAGGCTTCATTCAGTCCGCCTTTGTCGGACTGAATCTTCTTCATCACCGCACCCATCATGGTGCGGTGCTCCACCACGACGGAAGCACTCTGTAGTGCTCCCTCCAGAGGGTCCGACGCCTCCGGATTGACCCCGGGCACCGTCATATCCTCCCCCGCCTTGGGGGTCTGGTCTTTGGACCCCGGAGCCGGGCTAGGCTCCGGATCAGTATTCGGCGAGGCCCCAAATTGTTTGGACCCCCCGTCTTTGGTCTCCATTGGGATTGTTTCCCCATGGTCAGCGGCAGCCGAGGTGTTACCCTCAGTCACCCTATCACTTGCCCTGCCCCCAACTCCTTGAGAAGAAGATGCACGCTGGGAGGACACTTCGGTGTCCCCGCCGGTCACGGGCGACGGCGCTCGATCCAGCGGGTCACTCTTTGTCTCTCCAGGCGCTAGAGAGTTCCCCTATGATAAGGAGGTGTCAGGGTGTGCTCGGGGAGGGTTGTAGGTCAGCAGGTGAGAAATACTTAGAAAGCGTTAAAATGCTAAGAAAACAAGGTGCAGCGAGTAGTATAAACGAACAAACTCACATTTCGGTTGGGGGCTTCTCCCTAGGCTTCACCACAAAGCTATGTTCGGACGATGAGTCCGAACGAACGGGGAGGTTCAGCCTCCTCTAGGGTGCAGCCTTGCTTGCATCGACGATGGCCGCCCTCTTCTTCCCCCTGCCTTGCGCAGGGGGCTCTTCTTCTTCTTCATTGATCTCCTCGGACTTCCCGTCCGCAGGGCGGGGGCTGCCCTCGGCCTCCTTGCTCTTCTTCTTGGACTTCTTATCCGGCGCCTTGTACGGCGCCGGGACCAGCATCGCCGTTAGTTGAGGCATCTCTGGGTCTTCTGGCAAGGGCGTCGGACACTTAAGCCGGATTGCCTTCTTGGTCCAGCCCCTGTATATCACGCAAAAACTCCAATTCCTATTATTATTAAATAAGAAGGGGATATATGTTTGGCAGAAATCTTTGATTACCTCTTGTGCGATAAACGCAGTGCTATAGCGTGCGTCCTTGATGACCCACAAGTGTAGGGGATCTATCGTAGTCCTTTCGATAAGTAAGAGTGTCGAACCCAACAAGGTGTAGAAGGAAATGATAGGCAGTTTTTGGTAAGGTATTTTCAGCAAGCACTGAGATTATAGGTAAAATATAGTTTTGTGATAAGGTAGTTGGTAGCAAGTGACAAAAGGTAAAAGTAAATAAGCTGCAGCAAGGTGGCCCAATCCTTTTTGTAGGAAAGGAGAATCCTGGACAAACTCTTATATAAAGGAAAGCGCTCCCGAGGACACATGGGAATTATCGTCAAGCTAGTTTTCATCACGATCATCTGATTCACGTTCGGTACTTTAATAATTTGGTATGTGGGTGGACCGGTGCTTGGGTGCTGTCCTTACTTGGAAAAGCCTCCCACTTATGATTAACCTCTAATGCAAGCATCCGCAACTACAAAAGAAGTATTAAGGTAAACCTAACCATAGCATGAAACATATGGATCCAAATCAGCCCCTTAAGAAGCAACGCATAAACTAGGGTTTAAGCTTCTGTCACTCTAGCAACCCATCATCTAATTATTACTTCCCAATGCCTTCCTCTAGGCCCAAATAATGGTGAAGTGTCATGTAGTTGACATTCACATGACACCACTAGAGGAGAGACAACATAAATCTCATCAAAATATTGAACGAAGACCAAATTCACATGACTACTAATAGCAAGACTTCTCCCATGTCCTCAGGAACAAAAGTAGCTACTCACAATACATAATATTGTTCATGATCAGAGGGGTATTAATATGCATAATGGATTTGAACATATGATATTGCACCAAATAAACCAACTAGCATGAACTACGAGTAATCAACACTACTAGCAACCCATATGTACCAATCTGAGGTTTGGGTACAAAGATTGGATACAAGAGATGAACTAGGGTTTGAGAGGAGATGGTGCTGGTGAAGATGTTGATGAAGATAGCCCTCCCCAAGATGGGAGAGTTGTTGGTGATGACGGCGATGACGATTTCCCCCTCCCGGAGGGAAGTATCCCCGGCAGAACAGCTCTGTCGGAGCCCTAGATTGGTTTCCGCCTGGGTTCCGCCTCAAGACAGCGGCGTCTAGTCCCAAAATCCTCCTTAAGATTTTTTCTAGGTCAAGACACCTCATATAGGAGAAGATGGGCATCGGGGGCCTTCGGGGTCCCACGAGACAGGGGGCGCACCCCCCACCCTCGTGGACAGCCGGTGGCCCCCCTCGTGAACTTCTTTCGCTAGATATTTTTTATATTTTCTGAAATGGAGTTTTGTGAAGTTTCAGGGCTTTTGGAGTTGTGCAGAATAGGTTTCCAGAGTTTGCTCCTTTTCCAACCCAGAATTCCAGCTGCCGGCTTTCTTCCTTTTCATGTAAACCTTGTAAAATAAGAGAGAAAAGGCATAAGTATTGTGACATAAAGTGTAATAACAACCCTAATGCATTAAATATCAACATATAAGCATGATGCAAAATGGAGGTATAAACTCCCTCAAGCTTAGACCTCGCTTGTCCTCAAGCGAAAGCCGATATCGAAAAATATGTCCACATGTTTAGAGATAGAGGTGTCAATAAAAATAAAATACGGACATGAGGGCATCATGATCATTCTCATAACAGCAACATATATATATTGGCATATGATTCTTATGCTAAAGTAACAATTCATTCACCATATCAAGCATGAATCATAAACTTCATTGAAAACTAACAAACTTTGATCTCGGTCATTGAAGCAATTGCAATTTATCGTAACAACGGAAAGAGTCAATATAAGAGCTTTTCAGCAAGCATACATACTCAACTATCATATAGTCTTTCACAATTGCTTACACTCATGCAATACTTATGCTTATAGAGTTTTAATCGGACACGGAGAAAGATAGGGGCTTACGGTGTTGCCTCCCAACCTTTTACCTCATGGGTATTGTCAACAGTAATAGACCATAAAAACTTACATCCAAGTGGGTATATATGTCAGGAACTTTCCAACACAATGTGCTTGCCAAAGGATAAAATGTAAAAAGGAAAGGTGAATTCGACCTTGACTCTTATAAGGCAAGAATAATAGATAGGCCCTTTGCAGAGGGAAGCAGAGGTTGTCATGTGTTTTTATGGTTAGATGCACAAAGTCTTAGCACAGAAGAACGTCACTTTATATTTCCACTTGTGATAAGGACCTTTATTATGCTGTCCGTCCCTTTTATTACTTCCATATCACAAGATCGTATAAAGCTAATTTCCTCCAAACTAATAAATCATACATATTTTAGCGAGTTTGCAACATGACAACTTACTTGGAAGGATCTTTCTCAATCCATAGGTAGGTATGGTGGACTCTCATGGCAAAACTGGGTTTAAGGATGTATGGAAGCACAAGTAGTATCTCTACTTGGTGCGAGGAGTTTTGCCTAGCATGAGGGGGAAAGGCAAGCTCAACATGTTGGATGATCCATGACAATATACTTTATTTAAGATATAAGAAAACATAACCCATTATGTTGTCTTCCTTGTCCAACATCAACTCTTTAGCATGTCATATTTTAATGAGGGCTCACAATCATAAAAGATGTCCAAGATAGTATATTTGTATGTGAAGCGTCTCTTCTTTTATTACTTCCTATTAATAGCAACGATGACCAAAACTATGTTTGTCAACTCCCAAAAACTTTTATTTATCATACTCTTGTATGTGAAGTCATTACTTCCCATAAGATCAATATGATCTCTTGGATACTCTTTATGTTTTCTTTCTTTTTTATCATGACCACAGTGAGGAAACCAAGCCCTTGACTCAACACTAATCTTTATTATATAGCTCACGGACTCGATTACAAAGGGTAAAGATCATAAGGCAAAAGCTCGCAACTAGATCATGCTAACTTTATTCTACTAGATCAAGATACTACCAAAAGGATCGAACTAAGAAAAACGGTAAAGATAGGAGTGATGGTGATACGATACTGGGGTCACTCCCCCAAGCTTGGCAGTTGCCAAGGGGAGTGCCCATACCCATATGATTACGTCTCCTTCTTCGGGGGTGGTGATGATGGCCTCTTCCTTAACTTGCGCTTAAGGGCAGAATTTTGCTACCTTAGCTTATTGATCTCTTGCTCAAGATTTAATATCTTCTTGCATAGTGTCTGCTTGTTTTCCTGCAAGAGGTTAAAAGGGATAAATTCGATCTTGGGTTTCTTTACTCTATCGGGGAGGCTTGACTTTTTGAACTCCACATGCATGTCCCCCGGTTGAGGTAGTGGGGCTTCGCCTTCATTTGAGCTAGTCCAGTCCTTCCCCTTGGAATCATGACCCTATTCTTCCTCTGTGGTCCAACCATAATGCTCCCAGCCCCCATAGACCTTAGGGTCAGCAAGGGAATCAGCCACATAGCTTTCTCCCTTCGAATCCTGGGACGGCATGTTGCTTTATCTGCGACAGAAATAGCTCGAAACGAAAACAGAGGATTTTTGCGTGATACAGAGGTCAAAACCTTCGGGAGTTTATATAATGAATTTTTACCGACCAAAAGGAGTAACCTACAAGAAATCGGAGTCTGGGAGGCACACGAGCTACCCACGAGGCAGGGAGGCACGCCCAGGGAAAGGGGGCGCGCCCTCCACCCTCGTGGACAGCTCGTGTCTCTTCTGGACTGCTACTTATTTTTCTATTTTTCTAAATATTCCAAAACGGAGAAAAATTGCCTTTAGGACTGTTTTAGAGTCGGTTTACTTACCGTATCACATACCTCTTCCTTTTCGGAGGCTGAATCGTTCTAGAAAGTGTCTCTTATGTATTCCTCCGGGGTTATGGTTTCAATAACATTGGTTTCAACATTTATAGGGTTACCTGAGATATAATGTTTGATTCTTTGGCCGTTCACCACCTTCGGATTTGTGACTTCAAAGTTGTTGATTTTTATGGCACCGGAACGATAGACCTCTTCGATAACGTAAGGTCCTTCCCACTTAGAGAGAAGTTTTCCTGCAAAAATCTTAAACGAGAGTTGTATAGCAAGACATAATCACCTACATTAAACTCACGCTTTTGTATCCTTTTGTCATGCCATCTTTTAACTTTTTCTTTAAACAACTTGGCATTCTCATAGGCCTGGGTTCTCCATTCATCAAGAGAGCTAATGTCAAATAACCTCTTTTCACCGGAAAGTTTGAAATTGTAATTGAGCTCTTTAATAGCCCAATATGCCTTGTGTTCTAGCTCGAGAGGTAAGTGACAAGCTTTTCCATAAACCATCTTATATGGAGACATACCTATAGGATTTTTATATGCAGTTCTATAGGCCCATAATGCATCATCAAGTTTCTTGGACCAATTCTTTCTAGACCTATTGACTGTCTTTTGCAAAATTAATTTCAACTCTCTATTACTTAGTTCTACTTGACGACTAGTCTGTGGGTGATAAGGGGATGCAATTCTATGATTCACATCATACTTAGCAAGCATTTTACGGAAAGCACCATGAATAAAGTGTGAACCACCATCAGTCATTAAGTATCTAGGGACTCCAAACCTCAGAAAAATAACTTCTTTAAGCATCTTAATAGTGGTGTTATGATCAGCACTACTAGTTGGAATAGCTTCTACCCACTTAGTAACATAATCAACAGCAACTAGGATATGTGTGTACCCATTAGAGGCAGGAAACGGTCCCATATAATCAAAGCCCCAAACATCAAATGGTTCAATAACAAGTGAATAATTCATAGGTATTGCTTGACGTCTACTGATATTACCAATTCTTTGACATTCATCACAAGACAAGACAAACTCACGGGCATCTTTGAAGAGAGTAGGCCAATAAAAACCGGATTGCAATACCTTGTGTGCAGTTCTATCTCCCGCATGGTCTCCTCCATAAGCTTCGGAGTGGCACTTGCGTAGGATCTGTTCCTGTTCATGCTCAGGTACACAACGTCTAATAATACCATCTACTCCTTCTTTATAAAGATGTGGGTCATCCCAGAAGTAATATCTCAAATCATAGAAGAACTTTTTCTTTTCCTGGTATGTGAAGCTAGGAGGTATAAACTTAGCAACAATATAATTAGCATAATCAGCATACCGTGGAGGAGTACGAGAAGTATTTATGACAGCTAATTGTTCATCGGGAAAGCTATCATCAATAGGTTGTGGGTCATCAAGTATATTCTCTAACCTAGACAAGTTGTCTGCAACGGGGTTCTCAGCTCCTTTCTATCAATAATATGCAAGTCAAATTCTTGGAGCAAGAGAACCCATCTAATAAGTCTAGGTTTAGCATCTTTCTTTTCCATAAGGTATTTGATAGCAGCATGATCAGTGTGAATAGTTACTTTAGAATCAACAATATAGGGTCTAAACTTATCACAAGCAAATACAACTGCTAAAAATTCTTTCTCAGTAGTAGCATAATTTTTCTGGGCACTATCTAGAGTTTTACTAGCATACTGGATAACATTCAATTTCTTATCAACTCTTTGCCCTAAAACAGCACCTACATCATAATCGCTAGCATCGCACATAATCTCAAAAGGTAAATTCCAGTTAGGAGGCTGGACAATAGGTGCAGAGATCAATGTTTTCTTAAGTATTTCAAATGCCTCTAGACAATCATCATCGAAGACAAAAGGGATATCTTTTTGTAAGAGATTAGTCAGAGGCCTGGAGATTTTGGAGAAGTCCTTTATGAACCTCCTATATAACCCGGCATGACCAAGGAAACTTCGTATACCTTTGATGTCCTTATGGCATGGCATCTTTTCAATAGCATCAACTTTAGCTTTGTCAACTTCAATACATCTTTCAGAAATTTTATGGCCCAAGACAATGCCTTCATTAACCATAAAGTGGCACTTCTCCCAATTCAAGACAAGATTAGTGTCTTCACATCTCTGCAAAACTCGATCAAGGTTGCTTAAGCAATCATCAAAAGAAGTTCCGTAAACGGAGTAATCATCCATGAAAACCTCAACAATCTTTTCACAAAAATAAAAGAATATAGCCATCATGCATCTTTGAAAGGTAGCAGGTGCATTACATAAACCAAAAGGCATACGTCTATAAGCAAAGGTACCGAAAGGACAAGTAAAAGTGGTCTTTTCTTGATCCCCTTTTGATACAGATATTTGAGAGAAGCCAGAATAACCATCTAGAAAGCAAAAGTGAGTATGTTTGGATAACCTTTCTAGCATTTGATCAATAAAAGGCAAGGGGTAATGATCTTTCTTAGTAGCTTTATTTAACTTACGGAAATCAATTACCATCCTATAACCACTATTCTTTGTGGGATCAATTCATCTTTATCATTAGGAACAACAGTCATACCTCCTTTCTTAGGGACACAATGGACAGGACTTACTCACTAGCTATCAGCAACTGGATAGATAATACGTGCCTCTAGAAGCTTTAGTATTTCCTTCCTTACCACTTCTTTCATCTTAGGATTTAACCGTCGCTGATGATCAATAACCGGTTTAGCATTTTCTTCCAATTATATCTTGTGTTGGCATAAGGTGGGACTAATGCCCTTAAGATCATCCAGGGTATATCCAATAGCAGCACGGTGCTTTTGCTGAGTTTTCAATATTTTTTCTTCTTCCTGCTCTGAAAGGTTAGCACTAATAATAACATGATATATCATCTTTTCAACAAGATAAACATACTTAAGATTATCAGGTAAAGGTTTAAGTTCAAACACGGGATCACCCTTGGGTGGAGGAGGATCCCCTAGGATTTCGACAGGCAAGTTGTTTTTCAATACGGGTCCCTGATTAAAGAATATTTCATCTATTTCCCATCTCTCATTCATATGCATATCATTTTCATGGTCTAGCAAGTATTGTTCTAAAGGATCATTAGGAGGCACAAAAGTAAGACCAATAATTTGATTCTTACTAGGTAGTTCTTTATCAAGGGTTTGTCTAAGGAATTTAGCAAAGTTAAAATCATGAGACATATCCCCTAATCCAACAATAACAATATCTTTCACACAGTCTATCTTAGCGTTAACAGTATTCAAGAAGGGTCTACCAAATATAATGGGACAAAATTCATCTTGTGGGGAACTAAGAACAAGAAAATCAGCAAGGTATTTAACCTTCCCACACAAGACTTCAACATCTCTAACAATCCCAACTGGTGAAATAGTGTCTCTATTAGCTAGCTTAATAGTAACATCAACCCTTTCTAGCTCAATAGGTGCAATGTCATGCATAATTTCTTGATATAAGGTATGAGGGATAATACTTGCACTAGCACCTACGTCACATAAACCATGATAGCAATAATCTCCTATCTTAACAGAGATAACAGGCAAGCCTACAATAGGTCTATGTTTATTCCTAGCATTGGGTTTGGCTATTCTAGCAGATTCCTCCTGGAGGAAAATAACATGTCCATCTAAATCTTCTACCAAGAGATCTTTAACCATAGCAACACTAGGTTCAACTTTAATTTGCTCAGAGGGTGTAGGTATTCTAGTATTACTCTTACGAACTACAGTTGAAGCTTGAGCATGATCCTTTATCCAAACAGGGAAAGGTGGTTTCTCAATATAAGCAGTAGGTTTAATAGGATCCACATTATAAGTAATAGTCTTTTCTTCAACTTTAATAGGTTCAACTACTTTTACTTCAATAGGGGGATGGTATTTAAACCATTTCTCCTTGGGGAGATCAACATGAGTAGCAAATGATTTGCAGAAAGAAGCTACTATCTCATAGTCAAGTCCATATTTAGTGCTAAACTCACGGAAAACATCGGTATCCATAAAAGCTTTAACACAATCAAACTTAGGGTTCATACCTGACTCCTTACCTTCGTCGAGATCCCAATCTTCAGAGTTGTGTTTCATTCTTTACAATAAATCCCATTTGAATTCAACAGCCTTCATCATAAAAGAGCCAGAACAAGAAGTATCGAGCATGGAGCGATTATCGAGAGAAAGCCGAGCATAAATTTTTTGAATAATCATTTCTCTTCAGAGCTCATGATTGGGGCATGAATATAACATTCACTTAACCCTCCCCCAAGCTTGAGCGATGATTTCTCCTTCGCGAGGCCATAAATTATAAATATAATTACGATCACGATGAACCTGCTGCATAGGGTAGAACTTCTAATGAAATTCCAACTTCGGACGATTGTAGTTCCATGATCCAATATCATCACATAGCCTAAACCATGTCAATGCATCTCCCTTTAAAGATGTGGCACCCCAGCTCAGAGAAAACCGGAACGCCCCGTATTCCAGCCCAGAGATCGAGATGAAGTCTTCTGGAATACGGCATTGCTTAGTATAGAACAAACCAGCTTTCTATTACAACACGAATATGATTACAAGGGTTCCGATATTATAAGGAATAACATCGGCACGGGGACACTACGCCAACATAGTTGCTCTATACAAGCAGCATAACAACTTAAAGCAGCGGAACAACTACTGGCAGCGGAACAACGAACGGCGATGATGAACTCCAATCCGCAGGGACTCTGGCTGGAACGTTTATCCTAGATCGCGAACACGGGAACAACACCAAACAAGCAAACAATCCAGGCACGACCTGCAAGCTGGCATGACACGCCAGGTCAGTACATTGAATGTACTTGCAAGCTCACAATAAACCAGAAGCATTCAAGACAAACAACGGCATGGCAATTACAGGTTAATCAGGAATTATCATGAGATCATCAAGATAACATAGCATGAACAACATTAACATGATACTGCTAGACAATATGATCATGGCATGAACATATAAATCTGATGAAACTAGCATGCAACATGATGACACTACATGCACCATTTATTTTGTTCGGGTTACCTCGTAAAAATCACATGCATCACTTACCAACCTTGGACATTATACGATCATCTCAGGATCAAATCAAGCTTGGCAAAACCAAACGTGATCTTTCCGGCAATCACAACCAACTTATCTCATCATTGAACCGGGGTTGTTATTAAGCACATTATTATTATTATTATTACTGTTGACCCATAGTGTGACCAAGTACGAACTAGGCCCTTATCCGCTGGCGCGGCTATCGATAGATTTAATACACACTCTGTAGAGGTAGTGGACTGTACCCACACTACGGAACCCATGGCCTCGTTCTCCCATTCGGGTGGACCAACGGCGTTCCGACAAAACCGATCTACTGTCATGACACTCTCCCGGCCACTCCGACTCACGCCCTACTGGGCTAGTCCTGGGTGGCCCCGTGTCTACCAAAGACACAACGGCCACCGTCGTGGCTAAACATAAACGGTCCCAAACGGGGACCCGGATCCATAACAACAACAACGGGCACACAAGGTTATGGTTGCTTACCCGGCCAAGGTATCGCATGCCCATAACCTTCCCTCGTTGGAGGCACCGGCGAGAGGCATGACAATAGACCTAGTTAGGACCTTCCCATAAAGGTAAATGTGGTTGCACTGGTCAGTTCGATATGGTGGCACCATGACTCAGACAACAGTTGTTCAAGTTCAATTTAATCCGGTTAAACTTGAATGCAAAAATGCCGAGTCATGATAAAAAAATAGATTATGCAATTACAATGCATGAACATGAATATCAACATAATCATGAGAGAACACATAACTAACCACCATATCAACAATGAATCATAAGCATGGCATACTGACTAGCATGAACATCATAAGTACATACTTCTCCGAAACATAGCATGACTACTAACATCAACAATAAATATTATGCAAGAACATATCAACAATAATAACATGCAAGTATTTAACTAACTGGATGCAAAGGAACATACATAACAACGGTACTCGAGACGGATTGCAGTCATGCCCCGAAGACCTTCACCAATATCAACATGCACTACTAGCAAGCATAAACATATGAAAGGAATACTAGCAACTAGCATGGCACGATAAACAGGTGCATGACAACATAGCAAGAAAATAAACAATAACCCCGAAGCATTACCGAAACAACGATGATCATATTTTAAACAGACAAACATTTAATAAATATTCAAGTTGAAAACCATGGCTACTGCATGACTATCATGCAAGTGGGTATTGTGGCTTACCTGGGGTGACGGAGACTCCAGGAAGAAGTGCGGAACGATCGCGGAATGAATCGTCGGAAACAGTTCTCTCTCGGAGGGGAGCTATTTACGGCAAGGGCAAAATGGTCATTTGCAGTATGTCAAACCATAGTGAAAATGATACCAACAGAACGGGCTCGACGAGACGAAGACATGGGCTTTGGATTCACCTGATTTGGAGTTACGGTTGAAAAGTTATGAAGGGTTGAACACCAGGGACCAATCTGTGAAAGTTTCTGCTACAAACAAGTCCGTGAGTGGATAAGACCGAAGCGCGGAATAAGAAATACACCTTCTGGATTAGAAAGCGCACTTTGGGCTGAAGAAGAAAGAAAATACGCCTTCAGTTTCTGAAAATGTAATTCAAGAAACCATCTCCACTTAAAACAGATGGGCCCGGGGGTTGTGCCACTTACAGGAGGGGCCCATGGACAGGGGGCCAGGCACGGGCGTCGTCGTCTTCCTCCCCTCGCGCTGCTGTTCTGTCGTGGAACAGAGCGGAGGCAGGGGAGCTCGCTGTCGGCGATGGCCCAGCCGGCGATGGCCGTCTCCGGCTAGGGCGCGGGCACCGGCGGGACCGGGGCGGCGCGGCGCGTCCGCCTAGGAGGTCGGCCGGCCCCGGGGAGTAGAGGAGGACGCAGGGCGGAGGAGGGCTGCGGGAGGCAGAGGCAGGCTGTCGGTGGTGGCCCGGCCGGCTCCGGCCACCGTTGGCCGAGGCGAGGCCACCGGCGGGTGCGGGGCAGTGCCCTGGTCCCATTCAGGGGGCTAGCTGGCGCCGGGGTGGGGTGGAGAGGAGAGGAGAGGTGGCGCCATGGGAGTACAGAGAAGGTACAGAGAGGCGGTGGTGGTGATGGGGCTCGGTGATGCGGGCACTCCGGCGAGGGGGCAAGGGGGTGGGGCGGCTCAGTGAGATGAGAGGAACACGATGGACATCTCGGGAGGATGAGAGAAGGCTTGGGCGCACTGGAATTAGGCCGAGGCCGATGCGGCCATGGCGGTCACCGGTGAAAAGAATATGATCCCAAGGGCTCTGATGGTCGAAGAGGGACGAGGAGGGGCTGGTGAGCTGCGGGAGGACTCGAAGGTCCTTTATATAGGCGAGGGGAGGGCTCTGGACACTCACAAGAGAGCTCCAACAGTGCACTAATGGAGGTCAGCACCAGTTCACCGCAGTGGCACTGTTATGACGGCGCACTGCTGGCGAGCAACGATGAAGCAGCGACGCAGGGCGGTGCAGACGACCACGGGGGAGCTCCTGGACAAGGTTGGAGGCCGAGACGAGGAGGGAGGCGACGAGCACAGTGGTCCGACCGTTCCAGAGCGCGCATTGTGCATGACGCAGGCGCGCTCACCACGCGCACTAGTGCAAACGGCGAGCTTTGGCTTGGCCAGCCATGTCCAGTAGGTTTACCTAAGTGCCCTGAGTAGAAATGCAGAAAGAAAATTATCTAGGGGCAAAGAAGAGATTTACAAATGGCTCCATGGTAAAACAACAGCAAGGTGTTTGTAACTTCCTGAGGTTAAACCAGCTGGGTAAATTGGTAGAAAGTTTGTCTGGCGATGATCTTACACTAAGATGATGTAGATCACCAAAAACCAGACTAAGAAGAGGATTTTAGCTTAGGGTTGCTGTAGAAAGTGCCAAACTGGCCAGATTTGGGGAAGATGATGTTACACTCACACGCTTAAGTGTCATGAGCTGAAATTTTGTGTAGTGGAATTATTTGACCATATGGAGATGTTGTAAAAATATCATGCCATTTGGAGTTACCAAAGTGGCACTTGCTTCACACTACTCCATTCTGGACAGAATCTTGTAGAATTTACTAAGGGTAAAAGGATAGATTGAGCCAGAACTTGGTGAAGGAGGTAGAGGTAAATGTAAGAATGGCCTGGTAAATTGGCAGCTCAAATGAAGCAAGGTAAAATAGTGTTGCTTCACAAAGTGCAAATTTTACCAGAAATCAAGATTTGGAGCTAAGCTCACATAGATGATCTTCATGAGCTCCAATTTGGTAGAGATGCATGATTGGATCAAATGAAGGATTTTACCAAGTTTCATCTCATTTGGACATGCCTAGAATATACTTCCTTCACAAAGTTTCTTTCTGGAGAGAAATTTTGAAAAATCACTGGAAAATAATTACTAGGAAAATGAGTATGAAAATTGGCACAAAGCAATGATATGGACATGGAAAGATGTCCACCAAGTTTGAGGTCAATTGGGCAAAGATAAATAGCACTTCCTTCACAAAGTGCCATTTAGGGCAAAATAGAATAAATGATTTTTGGAGGATTATTTTTGAACATGGCAATGAAATGTTTTGCCATATTTGAGCAAGATAGGACCCAAACAATTTATTAAAATTTATTAGAGAATTTTTAGAATGACAGAGATATAGGTTGCTTCACAACCTAGGGCAAAAAGAATTATTCCCTTAATAGAAAAGGAATATTCTTTGGAAAAAGAATATTGGGTTAGGTCAAGGATGAAAATGACAGGGTCTAGGGATAGATATGAGTATGACAAGCCACTCCGGAAAGAAAGAAGAGGTCATCTTCTTTAGTTTCCAGACCACATAGCCATGGAAAAAGAAAACTCAGGCAAAAATCTCAGAAAATCCAAAGAAAAAGAAAGGACCAAAAATCAGGCTGTGACAAAAGATAAAGGGAAGACCTTCTTCTTGATAACTTCCTCGGGCATACCTGCAAGCTTAAATAATCCACAAACATCATCCACATAGATTAGGTGTAAATCGAGATGCAATGTTCCGTCTCCTGTAAAAGGATTATCAAGCAGTTTCTCTATCATACCCGAAGGAATTTCAAAGTAGACATTTTCAATAGGTGCAGTAGGTTGAGGAACAACTCTTTGATCTTCTGGTCGGGGTGAAGATACCCCGAACAAGCCCCTCAAAGGATTATGAGCCATAGTAACAAGTGACAATAAATTTAAGCACACTATATAAATTTTTCCTTACCAAATTCCACTTACCAAAGGTGCTTCACTCCCCGGCAACGGTGCCAAAAAAGAGTCTTGATGACCCACAAGTGTAGGGGGTCTATCGTAGTCCTTTCGATAAGTAAGAGTGTCGAACCCAACGAGGAGCAAAAGGAAATGATAGGCAGTTTTCAGTAAGGTATTTTCTGCAAGCACTGAAATTATAGGTAACAGATAGTTTTGTGATAAGGTAGTTGGTAGCAAGTGACAAAAGGTAAAAGTAAATAAGGTGCGGCAACATGGCCCAATCCTTTTTGTAGCAAAGGACAAGCCTGGTCAAACTCTTATATAAAGGAAAGCGCTCCCGAGGACACATGGGAATTATCGTCAGGCTAGTTTTCATCACGGTCATGTGATTCGCGTTCGGTACTTTGATAATTTGGTATGTGGGTGGACCGGTGCTTGGGTGTTGTACTTACTTGGACAAGCCTCCACTTATGATTAACCTCTAATGCAAGCATCTGCAACTACAAAAGAAGTATTAAGGTAAACCTAACCATAGCATGAAACATATGGATCCAAATCAGCCCCTTACGAAACAACGCATAAACTAGGGTTTAAGCTTCTGTCACTCTAGCAACCCATCATCTACTTATTACTTCCCAATGCCTTCCTCTAGGCCCAAATAATGGAGAAGTGTCATGTAGTCGACGTTCACATGACACCACTAGAGGAGAGACAACATACATCTCATCAAAATATCGAACGAAGACCAAATTCACATGACTACTAATAGCAAGACTTCTCCCATGTCCTCAGGAACAAAAGTAACTACTCACAAGACATAATATTGTTCATGATCAGAGGGGTATTAATACGCATAATGGATCTGAACATATGATCTTCCACCAAATAAACCAACTACCATCAACTACAAGGAGTAATCAACACTACTAGCAACCTACAGGTACCAATCTGAGGTTTGGGGTACAAAGATTGGATACAAGAGATGAACTAGGGTTTGAGAGGAGATGGTGCTAGTGAAGATGTTGATGAAGATAGCCCTCCCCAAGATGGGAGAGTTGTTGGTGATGACGGCGGTGACGATTTCCCCCTCCCGGAGGGAAGTATCCCCGGCAGAACAGCTTTGCTGGAGCCCTAGATTGGTTTCCGCCTCGGTTCCGCCTCGAGACGGCGGCGTCTGGTTCCGAAAGCCTCATTATGATTTTTTCTAGGTCAAAACACCTCATATAGGAGAAGATGGGCATCGGGGGGCCTTCGAGGGGCCCACTAGACAGGGGGCGCGCCTAGAGAGGGGGGCGCGCCCCCACCCTCGTGGACAGCCGGTGGCCCCCTCGTGAACTTCTTTCGCCAGATATTTTTTATATTTTCGGAAACAGAGTTCTGTGAAGTTTCGAGGCTTTTGGAGTTGTGCATAATAGGTTTCCAGAGTTTGCTCCTTTTCCAGCCCCGAATTCCAGCTGCCGGCTTTCTTCCTCTTCATGTAAACCTTGTAAAATAAGAGAGAAAAGGCATAAGTATTGTGATATAAAGTGTAAGTACAACCCCTAATGCATTCAACATCAACATATAAGCCTGATGCAAAACATACGTATCAGTCCTCCATTTCCTTCGGCCACTCCTTCTGGCTCTTGAAAAGATCCTTCCAGATCTCTTTGTACCTGAAGCCGAAGAGATGCTTCAGGGGCCGGTCTCCGACCAGATTGAACTCCCATACGGAGGAGCCCCGGTGTTGGCAGGGAAGAGCGAGTCGGTATCCCTTGGAGATCATGCCGGACACACGGCCCTGGAGTGTCGTCACATCAGTCTGAGACCCCCAGTTCGGACCCTTATCGGTCCAAGAGGTTAGCCTCTCCGGGGGTCCAGATCTGAAGGCATGCGCCGCCGCCCATTTGGCATTGCGGGGCTCAATGATGTAGAACCACTCCTGCTGCCAAACCTTGTTCGTCTCCATGAACGACCCCTTTGGCAATGTTGTATTTGGGAGCTTGCTTATCACAGCGCCCCTGCACTCCGCATGTTGCCCGTCCACCACCTTTGGCTTCACGTTGAAGGTTTTGAGCCATAGGCCGAAGTATGGGGGAATGCGGAGGAAAGCTTCACACACCATTATAAAAAGCGGAGATGTGGAGGATTGAGTTCGGGGCTAGATCGTGGAAATCTAACCCATAGAAAAACAGCAAACCCCGAACAAAGGGTGAAGCGGAAACCCTAGCCCCCTAACAAAGTGCGAGAGAAACACGACTCTCTCACCCGCCTCTGGGACGGGAACCACTTGGCCCTTGGCGGGGACTGGGTGCGCAATGTTAGTAGCGAGATAGCCCGCACTCCGGACATCCTCCACGGCTTTCTCAGTAACTGTAGAGGCCTCCCACTTGCCCTTGGCGCCGGATCCAGCCATTGCTGGGGAAGGGAGTGGTGGTTGAGGAGCGGAGGACTACGGGCGCAAGAGATGAGGGTGCAGGGGCAAGGAAGATTGGATAACTCGAGCTTGAGGAAAGCGTGGGGCCGATGAAAGGGATTGGTATCCTTTTATAACGTTGTGAATACAGAACGTCTCCCCACTTTAGCCGCAAACCTCACTGGTTCCCAAAGATGCCGTGCGTAATATGCGGTTTGGATGCTCACGTCACATTAATAAGGATCCCCTAATAAGCGGGCACGATCTCTGCATTGATAGGACGTGCCAAAGGGGGTTATGCCTCGAAACGCGTAACTGGGACCAAATAAAACGGTCTGGTATATTAGTGGGGTCGACGTGATGCTTCAGCAAAAAGTTGTCAGTAAATACACATTATTCATTTTCTTTCGATGCCTTGCCTTCGAGGCTAAGGGTTGTACTAACCATGCAGAGCCGGGCACAATAAACTTTTTGCAGAAGATATATTCGGAAGAAGGAACCCGCCTTGCAATGCCGAAGATAATATGGAAGCCGAACTCATTGTCATTGAAGACAGGTCCAGGGGCTACTGAGGGAGTCCTGGATTGAGGGGTCCTCATGTAGCCGGATAAACTGGCGGTGGGTCAGACTGGTGGGCCATGAAGATCATTGCTGAAGATCATATCTCGTATCCGGATAGGAATCATGTATGCGTATAATGGTAGGTTGTAGGTTTGGGTGTAATCTTTCCTTCCTCTGCAAGTTGGTTATGTACAAACCCTAGGCCCTTCGGTGCATATATAAACTGGAGGATTTAGTCCGTAGAGGCTAGAGAATAACAGAATCATAGCCTAGGCTTTTAGGGTTCAGCCATTACGATCTCGAGGTAGATCAACTCTTGTAATCATATTCATCAAGATTAATATAGCAGGAAGTAGGGTATTACTTCTATCGAGAGGGCCTGAACCTGGGTAAACATCATGTCCCCAGTCTCCTATTACCATCGATCCTCAGACGCATAGTTTGGGACCCCCTACGCGAGATCCGCCGGTTTTGACACCGACATCCGTGATCCGAGGATTATCCTCATTGCTGCATACAAGTATTAGGTCCTCGATGCACCGCTAGGTGACAGACCTATCGCAGGAGCATATGCAAACGTTATGAACGTTTGGCAAAGCTCAATATGATGTCTACTTAATAGTTTAGTGCACCATGCTTTACGGCTTAGAACCGGGACTTCAAAAACGTTTTGAAACACACGGAGTATATGAGATGTTCCAAGAGCTGAAATTGGTATTTCAGACTCATGCCCATGTAGAGAGGTATGAGACCTCTGACAAATACTTTGCCTATAGAATGGAGGAGAATACCTCAGCTAGTGAGCATGTGCTCAGAATGTCTGAGTAGTAAAATCACTTGAATCAAGTGGGAGTTAATCTTCCAGATAAGATAGTGATTGAGAGAGTTCTCTAGTCACTATCACCAAGCTACTAGAACTTCATGATGAACTATAATATGCAAGGCATGACGAAAACGATTCCCAACCTCTTCGCGATGCCGAAATCAGTGAAGGTAGAAATTAAGAAAGAGCATCAAGTGTTGATGGTTAAACAAGACCACTAGTTTCAATAAAAAGGGCAATGGAAAGAAAGGGAACTTCAAGAAGAACGGCAAGCAAGTTGCCACTCCCGAGAAGAATCCCAAAGCTATGCCTAAAACTTTCAAGATTAGTGTTAAACCTAAATAAATGTTATTTGGTGTATGTGTTGAGCATGAACAAGATTGGATCGTGTTTATTGCAATATGATTATTCATTTAAGTCAGAAAATAATTGGTATTCTGTTTACATGAATAAAACCTTCTATGGTCATACACCCAAGGTGAATGGTTTACTGAATCTTGATTGTAGTAATACACATATTCATAATATTGAGGCTAAAAGATGCAGAGTTGATAATGATAATGCAACATACTTGTGGCACTGCTGTTTAGGTCATATTGGTGTAAAGTGCATGAAGCAAATTCATGTTGATGGACTTTTGGAATCACTTGATTATGAATCATTTGATACTTGTGAACCATGCCTCATGGGCAAGATGACTAAAACTCCGTTCTTCGAAACAATAGAGCAAGCTAATGACTTATTGGAAATAATACATACAGATGTATGCGGTCCGATGAGTGTTGAGGCTCGCGGCGGGTATCATTATTTTCTGACCTTCACGGATGATTTGAGCAGATATGAGTATATCTACTTGATGAAACACAAGTCCGAAACATTTGAGAAGTTCAAAGAATTCCAGAGTGAAGTAGAGAATCACCGTAAAAAGAAAATAAAGTTTCCACGATCTGATCGCGGCGGCGAATATTTGAGTTACGAGTTTGGTCTTCATTTAAAATAATGTGGAATAGTTCCGCAACTCACGCCACCTGGAACACCATAGTGTAATGGTGTGTCCGAACTTCATAATCGTACTTTATTAGATATGGTGTGATCTATGATATCTCTTACCAATTTACCACTATCATTTTGGGGTTATGCATTAGAGACAGATGCATTCATGTTAAATAGGGCACCATCTAAATCCGTTGAGATGACACTGTATGAAATATGGTTTGACAAGAAACCTAAGCTGTCGTTTCTTAAAAGTTTGGGGTTGCGATGCTTATGTGAAAAAGCTTCAGCCTAATAAGCTCGAACCCATATCGGAGAAATGCATCTACATAGGATACCCAAAAGAAACAGTTGGGTACACCTTCTATCACAAATCCAAAGGCAAGATCTTTTTTTGCTAAGAATAGATCCTTTCTAGAGAAGGAGTTTCTCTTGAAAGAAGTGAGTGGGAGGAAAGTAGAACTTGATGAGGTAATTGTACCTTCTCTCGAATTGGAAAGTAGCTCATCACAGAAAATCGTTCATGTGATGCCTACACCAATTAGTGAGGAAGTTAATGAAGATGATCATGAAACTTCAGATCAAGTTACTACCGAACTTCGTAGGTCAACAAGAGTATGTTCCGCACCAGAGTGGCATGGTAATACCATTCTGGAAGTCATGTTACTAGACCATGATGAACCTACGAACTATGAGGAATCGATGATGAGCCCAGATTCCACGAAATGGCTTGAGGCCATGAAATCTGAGATGGGATCCATGTATGAGAACAAAGTGTGGACTTTGGTTGACTTGCCCGATGATCGGCAAGCCATAGAGAATAAATGGATCTTCAAGAGGAAGACAGACGATGATGGTAATGTAACTGTCTACAAAGATCGACTTGTTGCAAAAGGTTTTCGACGAGTTCAAGGAGTTGACTACGACGAGACTTTCTCACCCATAGCGATACTTAAGTCTGTTCGAATCATGTTAGCAATTGTCGCATTTTATGAAATCTGGCAAATGCACGTCAAACTACATTCCTTAATGGATTTCTAAAAGAAGAGTTGTATATGATGCAATCAGAAGGTTTTGTCGATCCTAAAAGTGCTAACAAAGTGTGCAAGCTCCAGCGATCCATGTATGGACTGGCGCAAGCATCTAGAAGTTGGAATACACGCTTTGATAAAGTGATCAAAGCATATGGTTCTATACATACTTACGGTGAAGCCTGTATTTACAAGAAAGGGAGTGGAAGCACTACAACATTTCTGATAAGTATATGTGAATGACATATTGTTGATCAAAAATGATGTAGAATTTTCTGGAAAGCATAAAGGATTGTTTGAAAGGAGTTTTTCAATAAAATACCTCGGTGAAGCGGCTTAAATATTGGGCACCAAGATCTATAGAGATAGATCATGACGCTTGATAAGACTTTCGATTAGTACATACCTTGATAAGATTTTGAAGTAGTTCAAAATGGATCAGTCAAAGAAGGAGTTTTTGCCTTATTTGTAAGGTGTGAAGTTGAGTAAGACTCAAAGCCTGACCATGATAGAAACATATAGAGAGAACGAAAGTCATTCCTTATGCCTCAGCCATAGGTTCTATAAAGTATGTCATGATGTGTACCAAACATGTTTTGTACCTTACCATGAGTTTGGCAAGGAGGTACAATAGTGATCCAGGAGTAGATCACTGGACAGCGGTCAAAATTATCCTTAACTAGCAGGACTAAGGAAATGTTTCCTGATTATCGAGGTGATAAAGAGTTCATCGTAAAGGGTTATGCTGATGCAAGCTTTGACACTACTACAGATGACTAAGTATCAATCTGGATGCGTATTGAAAGTGGGAGCAATGATGCAGAAAGACGATGTCCCTCTTCCCTTTCATAGAGGGGCAGGGCCGGGGCTTGGCCCCCCAACCTAAGGGCGGCCACCCCACTCGACCAATCCAACCGCCGGGGGCGCAGGGAATCAGGACCGACCCGCTGCTCCAATCAGCACCGCCCGGGTTCCCGCCTCGGTGTTAATGCCCATGCCCTCCATATCCGCCACTTACCCTCCCTAAGGCATGGGGACACGTGGTGGGCGAGCCAGAGCCAAGAAGACAAGTGGGCGACCATAAATGAGCAGCGCCCCTGGGGTTTCCTATTTTTATGGGGGAAGGCGTGGGCCGCCTCTTTACTATTCATCGCGACGTGGCGCAAACACGCTGCAACCGCTCCACGCACGACCCCCACGTCACGCGCCCAATGCGAGTCATGGGGAAGCGCACCTGGCGAAGGAATCGTCGCAGTTAAAACCCTACCACGCGTGCCCACGCACCGTTCTGGGCCTGGCCCAACAAAGCTCCGTGCTTATGTGTGGCCCATGCCTGGGGCTCTTGTCGGTGTACAAAAGTAGGGGCCCTTTTGCACCCCTTTACTTGTGCATGGGAAGTTATAGCCACGCCTACGGCCACACTTGGCGGAGCGGAAGAAGGAGAAGCACGAGACTGCCAAGGCAACACTCAAGCCAGAGGCATGAAGAACACAGGGGCAAAGTGGACTCCTCCCCCCGCAATGCCCTTGCCAAGGCGGCCTACATGACCCTGGCAAGAGCCTTGCCGGGGCAACTTGCCCAACACCAGCAAGGCCACCACCCTTGGTTTGAGAGCTCTGACAACATCGACAACGTCAAGACCAAGATTTAGGCACGCCTGCGAGGTGGCATGCAAATCTTTGTGGGACCCAAGGCCCCGAAGGCCTAGACGAGGGACCAGAAGACAAAGACCCCCGGCAGGAGACATGTCGGGGACAATCGAAGACCCCCGGCAAGATCCTTGCCGGGGACAACCACAAGACCCTGGCAAGACCCCTTGCCGGGGACATCTGCGGGGCCACAGCCAGGCCCGCGCCCGCCAAGGTTTCGCTGCCCCGCGGCCACTCCTACGCAGCGACCAACTCGCCAACTGGACAAGTGCCTACGTGGCAGCATGCAGCCTCTAAGACAACTAGCCAAGCACCTGTGTGGTGGCATGCAGATCTTCGTGAAGACCCTGCCACGACGGCAGCCGGCAGCCAGCGTGGCGCTGCATGCCTCATCAACCTGGACGCGTGTCAGAGCGAGGTAAGGCGGCAACGGACGGGACAAGCTCCTGTGTGCACATAGGCGGCGCATTAAATGCGTTTGTCCTATGATGTCAAGATATAACCGTGTACACTGTAGATACTTTCCACCTCTTGTGTGCCGCTGTGGCAACCCCTTTGTCATATAAAAGGAGGCATGAGGCGTACTGGGAGATGATTCAGACTTTTTGGACAGGCACGCATAGTAGCCAGTTCGAGAGCTCAAGAACATCAAATATACATAGATCAGCGGGACTAGGGTTTTATGCATCATGTGCGGCCCGAAACTGGGTAAAAATTCCCACGCGTTGATCAACTAGACTTGCTCTTTGCACAGCTCTACGCCCCGCCAACCGTAGTAGGGGTCCCCAGGATCCCATAGGTGTCATTTTCCCCCGACACTTTGAGAGTCTTGTTCAATTCTTTTAGGGTGTCCCTCGGGATAAAGTGGTCCCTGAGTCGTTTTGCCTCCTCTAGTTGCTACTCTAACAACAAAATCATTCATATTACAAGATTGAACTAGGTATGAAGATACTGACGATTGAATCTCGGGCAAGTAGCATATCGATGACAAAGGGAATAACATATGTTGTCACTATGGTTTAACCAATAAAGATCTTGGTAGAATATGTAGGAACCATTATGAGCGTCCAGGTTCCACTATTGGTTATTGACTGGAGAGGTGTCTCGGTCATGTCTACATAGTTCTCGAACTCGTATGGTCTGCATGCTTAATGTTTTATGACGATTTGTAGTATATGAGTTATGTGATTTGGTGACCGAATGTTGTTCGGAGTCCCAGATGAGATCAAGGACAAGACGAGGAGTCTCGAAATGGTCGAGATCTAAAGATTGATATAGTGGATGATAGTATTCGGACACCAGAAAAGTTCTGAGGGGTATCGAGTACATATCAGAGTACAGGGGGTTACCAGAACCCCTCGGGGTAAGTTATGGGCCATATGGGCCATAGGAGGGAGGCACACTAGCCCACATAGGGGTGGCGTGATGTCTACTACGCAACCTTCTTCTTGTAGACGTTGTTGGGCCTCCAAGTGCAGAGGTTTGTAGGACAGTAGCAAATTTCCCTCAAGTGGATGACCTAAGGTTTATCAATCTGTGGGAGGCGTAGGATGAAGATGGTCTCTCTCAAACAACCCTGCAACCAAATAACAAAGAGTCTCTTGTGTCCCCAACACACCCAATACAATGTTAAATAGTATAGGTGCACTAGTTCGGCAAAGAGATGGTGATACAAGTGCAGTATGGATGGTAGATATAGGTTTTTGTCATCTGAAAATATAAAAACAGCAAGGTAGCGAGTGATAAAAGTGAACATAAACGGTGTTGCAATGATAGAAACAAGGCCTAGGGTTCATACTTTCACTAGTGGAAGTTCTCTCGACAATAATAACATAATTGGCTCATATTACTAGCCCTCAACATGCAACAAAGAGTCACTCCAAAGTAACTAATAGCGGAGAACAAACGAAGAGATCATTGTAGGGTACGAAACCACCTCAAAGTTATTCTTTCTGATCGATCTATTCAAGAGTCCGTAGTAAAATAGCACGAAGCTATTCTTTCCGTTCGATCTATCATAGAGTTCGTACTAGAATAACACCTTAAGACACAAATCAACCAAAACCCTAATGTCACCTAGATACTCCATTGTCACCTCAAGTATCCGTGGCCATGATTATATGATATGCATCACACAATCTTAGATTCATCTATTCAACCAACACAAAGTACTTCAAAGAGTGCCCCAAAGTTTCTACCGGAGAGTCAAGACGAAAACATGTGCCAACCCCTATGCATAGATTCCCAAGGTCACGGAACCCGCAAGTTGATCACCAAAACATACATCAAGTGAATCAATAGAATACCCCATTGTCACCACAGGTATCCCACGCAAGACATACATCAAGTGTTCTCAAATCCTTAAAGACTCAATCCGATAAGATAACTTTAAAGGGAAAACTCAATTCATCACAAGAGAGTAGAGAGGGAGAAACATCATAAGATCAACTATAATAGCAAAGCTCGCGATACATCTAGATCGTGCCATCTCAAGAACACGAGAGAGAGATCAAACACATAGCTACTAGTACATACCCTCAGCCCCGAGGGAGGACTACTCCCTCCTTGTCATGGAGAGCGACGGGATGATGAAGATGGCCACCGGAGAGGGATTCCCCCCTCCGGCCGGGTGCGAGAACGGGTCTAGATTGGTTTTTGGTGTCTCCAGAGGCTTTCGGCGGCGGAACTCCCGATCTAGGTTAATTTCCAGAGGTTTCAGTATTTATAGGAATTTTGGTGTAGGTCTCACGTCAGGGGGGGTCTCCGGGCTGTCCATGAGATAGGGGGGGCGCTCCCACTTGGGGTGGGCGCGCCCCCCATCCTCGTGGGCAGCCTATGACTCTCCTGGCCCAACTCTTTTACTTCGGGGGCTTCTTTTGGTCCAGAAAAAATCATCAAAAATTGCCTCGTCAATTGGACTCCGTTTGATATTCCTTTTCTGTAAAACTCAAAAACAAGGAAAAAACAGAAACTGGCACTGGGCTCTAGGTTAATAGGTTAGTCCCAAAAATCATATAAAAGTGTATATAAAAGCCCATAAAACATCCTATAAGGATAATATAATAGCATGGAACAATCAAAAATTATAGATACGTTGGAGACGTATCAAGCATCCCCAAGCTTAATTCATGCTCGTCCTCGAGTAGGTAAATGATAAAAACAGAATTTTTGATGTTGAATGCTAACTAACATAATTCTCAATGTAACTCTTTATAATGGCATGAATGTTCAGATCCGAAAGATTCAAGACAAAAGTCTATATTGACATAAGAATAATAATAATTCAAGCATACTAACAAAGCAATCATGTCTTCTCAAAATAACATGGCCAAAGAAAGTTATCCCTAAAAAATCATATAGTCTGGCTATGCTCCCTCTTCATCACACAAAATATTTAAATCATGCACAACCCCGGTTTCAGCCAAGCAATTGTTTCATACTCAAATTTTTTCAAACCTTTCAACTTTCACGCAATACATGAGCGTGGGCCATGGATATAGCACTATAGGTGGAATAGAGTGGTGGTTGTGGAGAAGACAAAAAGGACGAAGATAGTCTCACATCAACTAGGCGTATCAATGGGCTATGGAGATGCCCAACAATAGATATAAATGTGAGTGAGTAGGGATTGCCATGCAACGGATGCACTAGAGCTATAAGTGTATGAAAGCTCAACAAAATAAACTAAGTGGGTGTGCATCCAACTTGCTTGCTCATGAAGACCTAGGGCGCTTTGAGGAAGCCCATCGTTGGAATATACAAGCCAGGTTCTATAATGAAAATTCCCACTAGTATATGAAAGTGACAAAAGAAGAGACTGTCTATCATGAAGATTATGGTGCTACTTTGAAGCACAAGTGTGGAAAAAGATAGTAGCATTGTCCCTTCTCTCTTTTCTCTCTTTTTTTGGAGGGGCTTTCCTCTTTTTTTTAGCCCCTCTCTATTATTTTATTTTTGTGGGCCATTTCTTTTTTTTAGACTTTATCTTTTTTTTTGTTTCCTCACACTGGACAATGCCCTAATAATGAAGACCATCACACTTGTATTTACTTACAACTCAAAGATTACAACTCGAAGCTAGAACAAGATATGACTCTATGTGAATGCATCCGGTGGTGTACCGGGATGTGCAATGAATCAAGAGTGACATGTATGAATGAATTGTGAATGGTGGCTTTGCCACAAATACGATGTCAACTACATGATCATGCATGGCAATATGACAATATGAAGCGTGTCATATGAACGGAATGGTGGAAAGTTGCATGGCAATATATCTTGGAATGGCTATGGAAATGCCATGATAGGTAGGTATCGTGGCTGTTTTGAGGAAGGTATATGGTGGGTGTATGGTACCAGCGAAAGTTGCGCGGTACAAGAGAGGCTAGCAATGGTGGAAGGGTTAGAGTGCGTATAATCCATGGACCCAACGTATCTACTTTTCCAAACCCTTTTGCCCTTGTTTTGGACTCTAACTTGCATGATTTGAATAGAACTAACTCGGACTGACGTTATTTTCAGCAGAATTGCCATGGTGTTGTTTTTGTGCAGAAATAAAAAGTTCTCACAATGACCTGAAAATTCACGGAGAATTATTTTGGAAAATATAAAAAATACATGCGGAAATATCCAGACCAGGGGGGGCCACACCCTGTCCACAAGGGTGGGGGGCACGCCCCCTCCCCCTGGGCACGCCCCCTGCCTCGTGGGCCCCCTGACGCTCCACTGACGTATCTCCGGACCCCATATATTCACTTTCGGGGAGAGAAAAATCAGAGAGGAAGAATTATTGCGTTTTACGTACGGAGAAGCCGCCAAGCCCTAATATCTCTCGGGAGGGCTCATCTGGAGACCGTTCGGGGCTCCGGAGAGTGGAGATCGTCGCCATCGTCATCATCAACCTTCCTCCATCACCAACTCCATGATGCTCACCGTCGTGCGTGAGTAATTCCATCGTAGGCTTGCTGGACGGTGATGGGTTGGATGGGATCTATCATGTAATTAAGTTAGTTTTGTTAGGGTTTGATCCCTAGTCTCCACTATGTTCTGAGATTGATGTTGCTATGACTTTGCTATGCTTAATGCTTGTCACTAGGGCCCGAGTGCCATGATTTCAGATCTGAACCTATTATGTTTTCATGAATATATGTGTGTTCTTGATCCTATCTCGCAAGTCTATAGTCACCTACTTTTTGTTATGATCTGGCAACCCCGAAGTGACAATAATCGAGACCACTCCCGGTGATGACCATAGTTTGAGGAGTTCATGTATTCACTATGTGTTAATGCTTTGGTTCGGTACTCTATTAAAAGGAGGCTTTAATATCCCTTAGTTTCCAATAGGACCCCGCTGCCACGGGAGGGTAGGATAAAAGATGTCATGCAAGTTCTTTTCCATAAGCACGTATGAATATATTCGGAATACATGCCCACATTACATTGATGAACTAGAGCTAGTTCTGTGTCACCCTAGGTTATAACTTTTACATGATGAATTGCATCCGACATATTTTCCCATCATCGATCCAATGCCTATGAGCTTTTCCCGTATTGCTTGTTGCTTATTTACTTTCCTGTTGCTACTATCACAAAAACTACAAAAACAATAGCGTTACTTTTATTGCTGTTACCGCTATTATCATATTACTTTGCTACTAAACTACCTTGCTGCAGATACTAAGTTTCTAGGTGTGGTTGAATTGACAACTCAGCTGCTAATACTTAAGAGTATTCTTTGGCTCCCCTTGTGTCGAATCAATAAATTTGGGTTGAATACTTTACCCTCGAAAATTGTTGCGATCCCCTACACTTGTGGGTTATCAAGACTATTTTCTGGCGCCATTGCCGGGGAGCATAGCTATATTCTTTAAGTCACTTGGGATTTATATCTGTTGATCACTATGAAGAATTTGAAGGATTCAAAAACCAAGATCTTACCCTCAACTACGAGGGGAGGTAAGGAACTGCCATCTAGCTCTGCACTTGATTCACCTTGTGTTATGGGTAAATTTGCGACACCTACTCCTGCTATTGAATCTGATATGTCGTATGTTCTTGATGATGCCACTTCTGCTATGTATGATGAAACTACTTCTATGCTTGATAATACAGTGCCACTAGGTGAACTTCTAGATGAACAAATTGCTAAAGTTAGGGAGAATGCAAATATTGAACCTGATAATATTTATGAAAGCGACGATGAAGCTTCTCCTAATAGATATGAATTGACTGTTGTTCCTGAGGTTTATGTTATGGATGAAGAAACTGCTAGAGACTTTCTTGCTTGCAACAATAGATATGATCTTAAGAAATTATTAGCTAAGCTGAAAGAAAAGTCAGTGAATGCTAGAATGAAACATGACCTTGCTTTTGCTACTTCACCTATCTGTGTTACTGATAAGGATTATGAATTCTCTGTTGATCCTGAGTTAATTACTTTGGTTGAATCTGATCCTTTCCATGGTTATGAATCTGAAACTATTGTGGCACATCTTACTAAGTTGAATGATATAGCCACCCTATTTACCAATGATGAAAAGATTCGTTACTACTATATCCTTAAGTTGTTTCCGTTCTCGTTCAAGGGTGATGCTAAGACTTGGTTTAATTCTCTTGATCCTGGTTGTGTGCGTAGTCCCCATGATATGATGTATTACTTCTCTGCTAAATGTTTTCCCGCTCATAAGAAACAAGCTGCCTTACTGGAAATTTATAACTTTGTGCAAATTGAAGAAGAGAGTCTCCCACAAGCTTGGGGAGGCTTCTCCAATTACTTAATGCTTTGCCTGATCATCCTCTTGAGAGGAATGATATACTTGATGTCTTTTACAATTGACTAACCGATGCTTCCAGAGACCACCTGGATAGTTGTGTTGGTTGTGTTTTCAGGGAAAGAACAGTTGATCAAGCTGAATTACTATTGAATAATATGCTGGCCAATGAAAATAATTGGACACTTCCTGAACCAGCTCCTAAGCCAACTCCGAAGAAAAGGGGTGTTTTATTTCTCAGTCCTGAAGATATGCAAGAGGCAAAGAAATCCATGAAAGAAAAAGGTATTAAAGCTGAGGAAGTTAAGAATTTACCACATATTGAAGAAATACATGGTCTTGATAACCCGACACAGGTAGTAAAGGTAAATTCTCTTTATAGATTTGATGAAGGTGATATCCCTCGTTATAAGTCTGGTAGCCAATGCTTAGATGAGTTTGACAATTTTATTGTGAAACAAGAAAACTTCAATGCTTATGTTGGTAGACAATTGCAACGTAATGCTTATATGATTGAACGCTTGAGTGATTATTTGTCTAGAGTTAAAGGTGAATTGAAACTTATTAGTATACATGCTTCTATGGTTACCACTCAAGTAGAACAAGTACTTAAGGTTCAGAATGATTTGCTCAGTGAATTAAATGGTAAGAATAATGACTATGATGTTAGAGTTGCAACTAGAGGTGGTAAAGTGACTCAGGAACCTTTGTATCCTGAGGGCCACCCTAAGAGAATTGAGCAAGATTCTCATAGACCTAATTTAGATGCACCTAGTTCTTCTAAGAAGAAGAAAAAGAAAAATGATAGAACTTTGCATGCTTCTAGTGAACCTGTAGCAGACACACGTGAGAATCCTAATGATATCTCTATTGCTGATGCTGAGACACAATCTGGTAATGAACATGAACCTAGTGATAATATAAATGATGATGTTCATGATGATGCTCAACCTAGCAATGATAATGATGTAGAGATTGAACCTGATGTTGATCTTGATAACCCACAATCGAAGAATCAACGGTATGATAAGAGAGAATTTTTTGCTAGGAAGCACGGTAGGGAAAGAGAACCATGGGTTCAGAAACCCATGCCTTTTCCTTTGAAACCATCCAATAAAAAGGATGATGAGGATTTTGAGCGCTTTGCTGAAATGATTAGACCTATCTTTTTGCGTATGCATTTGACTGATGTGCTTAAAACAAATCCTTATGCTAAATATATGAAGGATATTATTACCAATAAAAGAAAGATGCCTGAAGTAGAGATTTCCACCATGCCTGCCAATTACACTTTTAAAGGTGGAATACCTAAGAAACTAGGAGATCCAGGAGTACCTACTATACCTTGCTCCATTAAAGGAAACTATGTTAAAACTGCTTTATGTGATCTTGGAGCCGGTGTTAGTGTTATGCCTCTCTCTTTATATCGTAGACTTGACTTGAGTAAGTTGACACCTACTGAAATATCTTTGCAAATGGCCGATAAATCAACTGTTATACCTGTCGGAATTTGTGAGGATGTGCCTGTTGTAGTTGCAAATGTTACTATTTTAACAGACTTTGTTATACTTGATATTCCCGAGGACGATAATATGTCTATTATCCTTGATAGACCCTTTTTGAATACTATAGGGGTTGTTATTGATTGAAACAAAGGCAATGTCACTTTTTATGTCAATGGTAATGAGCACATGGTAAACTTTCTCAGGAAACAATCTCAGGTCCACAGTATCAATTATATTGGAAAACTTTCAACTATTACTATTGGGGTTTTGAATTTCCTCTTCCTACTGTCAAGAAGGCATATGACATTCTTATTGTTGGGGACATACATATCCCCATTGAGGTAACCTAGTGTTATTCGAAAATTCTCCGGTTTCACGTTATTCAGAAAGAGTTTATTAACAAGACTTGATCAACCTTGTTAATGGGCTCCTTTTTATGAGCATGAGATAGGTGAATCTAGATAGCACAACCTTCTGTATCCCCCTTTTTACTTTCTGTTCATTAGGATAAGTACAGCAAAAATAGTATTTTCTGTCTGTTTCCAGACTTATCCGTGCAATAAAAATACCCCGAAAATAAAAGTTCTCCAAATGCCCTGGAAATTTAACATGATTTTTTCTGGATTATTTGATAATATATGGCACAAAACACACAGCAAGGGGAGCCAGCACCTGGCCACGAGGGTCCAGGGCGCGCACCCTGCCTCGTAGGCCCCAGGTGGCCCCCTCCACTTATTCCTGCACCCATACTCTTCTTCTTCCTCCCAAAAAAATCACCAACTAGCTCAAGCACGAGTTCTAGCTCATCTTGCTGCCATTTTCGATCTCCTTGCTCAAAGCACCATTCACCAAACTCCTCCATTGGTCCAATTAATTTTTGTTCTAGTGCTTTATTTATTGCAAATTTTTGCTGCTGTGGTGACCTTGTTCTTGAGTTTGCATGTCAAATTTCCTTGGTCCCAAGTAGTTCTAATGCATGATATATTCTCTAGGCACCTGCAGGAGTTGTTGCTATCAATCTTGTTGAGTTTGGTTAACTTTTATTTTGAGTTACTAAAAATTTCAGAAAATTTCAGAAAAATGCATAGGAAAATCTTCCAAGGTGGTTCTTCAAGGAAGCAAGAAACAAGGCTCGCGTTTCGTGAGCCGGACGATGAACTACCGAGGGAAACGGAAGTGCGGCCTTGTGAATGGTCGTCAGATGACTTTATGGATCAGGTTGGCATCAAGGAGGAATTTTACGCATATGTGCGCAACGCTGACCTCGAGGGCTTCATACAAGATAAGTGCCTTCAATACCGTGGCTTAACTGATACCTTTGTGAGAAGGTTTAAATTTTCATCTTCGCGTAATTCTCACACTATCATGTTTGACCTTTATGATAAATCTTACACCATGGACTTAGAGGATTTTAATGATGCTTGTAAGCTCCCGCAGTGGGGCAGTATGGGCGATCCTCGCAAATCTGAATATAGAGATTTCCTTGCTAGTATCACAGTGGGGGAATCTAGAGAAATCACACAGGTTACCATAGGGAGCATTCATTTTCTTGCTATTCATTACTTTGCTCTCTTTATTGGTAGATGCATAAACGGTAAAGACGAGGCTTGCCACATGTGTGTCCCTGATCTTAGTGTTCTCAAGGGTGTTGTACTAGGTGATAGACAATATAACTTGGGAGCCATTGTTGCACGTAGGCTACATCATAATGGTTTGCATGGAGATTTATTTGGTGGGATTTATGCCACTCGCATAGCCCGCCGTCTTGGTGTGCCCGTACATGAAAATGATGCACCTTTACCGCATGCACATTTGGATTACCATGCTATGACTAGTCACCAGTTTATAGAGAGGAATGAACAATCCCTCAAATATCGACTAATCTTTAACATACATCATGCCGTCCCTATTATTCTTCATGTCCCTACCTTGTTTGACTTTCAGGCAAAAGGGAGATACACTATAACTAGGGAGGAGGCAAATGAGTATCATAATATGACGGAAGCAACCCGCCTTCAAGCTGCAGCTCAGCAGGCATTAGCTGATGTATCTCAGTACAACCTCAACTACGACTTTGGATATCCGTCAGGCCAATACTGGCCATAGACCAACTTAGGCCAAAAGCCTAAGCTTGGGGGGAGTACGTGTTTCTGACCGACTTTACATTCATGTTCACACACTCATTCTAGTTGTCGGTGCTCACACTCTTTCATTGTACCATCCATGTTTAGTTTCAATTCTTTTTCTTAGTCTTTTTCTTGTGTGTTAGAATAACCTTAAGAAAAACAAAAAATATTAGTTGTAGCTTCTAGCAAGTTTACTTACTTCCCTTGTAGTAGTAATTAAAAGAAAACCCAAAAAGATTTCCCGTTCTTCTTTTGCTTGTTGGGAGCTTTCCCGTGTAAATAGTTCTTTTCTTTTCTTTGGGGGTCAAGAGTAGAAAACCATGATTAAAATTCTTAGTGGCTCTCATATGCTCTATTGTTAATTTAACCTTGAGCGATTTTACCTTGTCTTCTCTCTTGTATTAAATGCTCGCAGATTCCAGCTTAGTCCAATGCATGTGCACTATTATTATTATCCACACCGTTCGGTCGTGCGAGTGAAAGGCAATAAGGATGATATATGATGAACTAATTGAGATGAGAAAAGCTGGTATGAACTCAGCCTCTCTTGTTTTTGTAAATATGATAGTTCATCGTTCCTGATTCAGCTTGTTATGAATGAAACATGCTTGCAATGACAATTAGAGATCATATCTGCTTATGCCATGCTTAATTAGCTGAGAGATTATAATGGTATATCTTGTGTGCCAACATGATATTAAAATGGTTGTGATGTGGTATGATGGGTGGTATCCTCCTTTGAACGATTCAAGTGATCTGACTTGGCACATGTTCACGCATGTAGTTGAAACAAATCAACATAGCCTCCACGATGTTTATGTTCATGGTGATTTATATCCTACTCATGCTTGCATCCACTGTTGATTAATTTTAATGCATGTTCTTGACCGTTGTCGCTCTCTAGCTGGTCGCTTCCCAATCTCTTTCTAGCCTTCACCTATACTAAGCGAGAATACTGCTTGTCATCCACTTCCATAAACCCCAAAGTTATTCCACATGAGTCCACCACACCTTCCTATATGCGGTATTTACCTGCCGTTCCAAGTAAATTTGTATGTGCCAAACTCTAAACCTTCAAATGAAATTCTGTTTTGTATGCTCGAACAGCTCATGTATCAACTAGGGTTGTCTATATCTTCCATGCTAGGTGGTTATTCTCACGATGAGTGGACTCCACTCATCATTCACGAGAAAATGGCTGGTAACCAGGATGCCCAGTCCCATGCTCAAAATCACAATAATTAAACAAAACTCCCCCAGGGTTGTTGCTGGTTTGGATGGTACCCCGTGGACTCGGATGGCCGTGGAGTGTGCTTGTTGGTAGTTGGGGAGTATAAACTTTACCATTCTGCTTGGGAACCGCCTATAATGTGCGTAGCATGGGAGATATCGAGATTCTTGGTTCTTATGTTGACAATGAAAGTATACCGCTCAAAATGTTATTCATCTCTATTTAAAAATAGAGCTCTGACACCTCTACAAATCCCTGCTTCCCTCTGCGAAGGGCCTATCTATTTACTTTTATGTTAAGTTATCATCCTCTTATAAAAGAGCACCAGTAGGAGAGCACCTCTGTCATGTGCATGTATTACTATTAATTTGCATTGCGTATGATCATGACTGGATCTCTTTTATCATGAATTACAATGTCTTGTCAGTCCTTGATCTTTAAAGGTGCTCTGCATTTATGTTTTGCGGTCTCAGAAAGAGCTAGCGAGATACCATCTTGTTATATCATATCATGATTGTTTTGAGAAAGTGTTGTCATCCAAGGTTTATTATTATTGCTTGCTAGTTGATTATGCCATTGATGTGAGTAGACATGAGACCTGAAAGTTATTGCAAATGTGGTTAGTTCATGATCTTTGTTGAAAACCTGAATGCTGGCTCACATATTTACAACAACAAGAGCAGACAGAGTTTGTCAAAGTTTTTCTTTATCACTTTCAGTTTATCAACTGAATTGCTTGAGGACAAGCAAAGGTTTAAGCTTGGGGGAGTTGATACGTCTCCAAACTATCTACTTTTCCAAACCCTTTTGCCCTTTTTTTGGACTCTAACTTGCATGATTTGAATGGAACTAACCCGGACTAATGTTGTTTTCAGCAGAATTGCCATGGTGCTGTTTTTGTGCAGAAATAAAAAGTTCTCGGAATGACCTAAAAATTCACGAAGAATTATTTTGGAAAATATAAAAAATACGTGCGGAAAGATCCAGACCAGGGGGACCACACCCTGTCCACGAGGGTGGGGGGGCGCCCCCTCCCCCTGGGCGCGCCTCCCTGCCTCGTGGGCCCCCCTGATGCTCCACCGACGTATGTCCGGACCCCATATATTCACTTTCGGGGAGAGAAAAATTAGAGAGGAACAATTATCGCATTTTACGATACGGAGCCGCCGCCAAGCCCTAATCTCTCTCGGGAGGGCTGATCTGGAGTCCGTTCGGGGCTCCGGAGAGTGGAGATCCTCGCCATCGTCATCATCAACCTTCTTCCATCACCAATTCCATCATGCTCACCGCTGTGCGTGAGCAATTCCATCATATGCTTGCTGGACGGTGATGGGTTGGATGGGATCTATCATGTAATTGAGTTAGTTTTGTTAGGGTTTGATCCCTAGTATCCACTATGTTCTGAGATTGCTGTTTCTATGACTTTGCTATGCTTAATGCTTGTCACTAGGGCCCGAGTGCCATGATTTCAGATCTGAAGCTATTATGTTTTCATGAATATATGTGTTTTCTTGATCCTATCTTGCAAGTCTATAGTCACCTACTATGTGTTATGATCTGGCAACCCCGAAGTGACAATAATCGGGACCACTCCCGGTGATGACCATAGTTTGAGGAGTTCATGTATTCACTATGTGTTAATGCTTTGGTCCGGTACTCTATTAAAAGGAGGCCTTAATATCCCTTAGTTCCCAATAGGACCCCGCTGCCACGGGAGGGTAGGACAAAAGATGTCATGCAAGTTCTTTTCCATAAGCACGTATGACTATATTCGGAATACATGCCTACATTACATTGATGAACTGGAGCTAGTTCTGTGTCACCCTAGGTTATAACTTTTACATGATGAATTGCATCCGACATAATTTCCCACCATCGATCCAATGCCTACGAGCTTTTCCCATATTTCTTGTTGCTTATTTACTTTCATGTTGCTACTATCACAAAAACTACAAAAACACTACCGTTACTTTTATTGGTGTTACCGCTACTATCATATAGTTTTGCTACTAAACTACCTTGCTGCAAATACTAAGTTTCCAGGTGTGGTTGAATTGACAACTCAGTTGTTAATACTTAAGAGTATTCTTTGGCTCCCCTTGTGTCGAATCAATAAATTTGGGTTGAATACTTTACCCTCAAAAAATGTTGCGATCCCCTACACTTGTGGGTTATCAAAAAGTCATCAAAACAAAGTATTCAGCAATGCAACTAGGGGAAGGGTAGGTAGGAGTTAACCATCATGCGATCCCGACCTCCACACAAAGGATGATAATCAATAAATACCTCATGCTCTAACTTCGTCACACAGCGGTTCACCATACGTGCATGCTACGGGAATCACAAACTTTAACACAAGTATTTCTTGAATTCATAATTACCCCGCTAGTATAACTCTAATATCACCATCCTCATATCTCAAAACAATCATCAAGTATCAAACTTCTCATAGTATTCAATGCACTTTACGAAAGTTTTTTTACTATACTCATCTTGGATGCCTATCATATTAGGACTAGTTTTATAACCAAAGCACATTACCATGTTGTTCTAAAAGACTCTAAAAATAATATAAGTGAAGCATGAGATTTCCTCTATTTCTTCAAAATAAAACCACCGTCGTGCTCTAAAAGATATAAGTGAAGCACTACAGCAAATGACAAACTACTCCGAAAGATATAAGTGAAGATCAATGAGTAGTTGAATAATTATATAACTATGTGAAGAATCTCTAACATTTAACAATTTCAGATCTTGGGATATTATTCAAATAGCAATCAAAACAAAATAAAACAAAATGACGCTCCAAGCAAAACACATATCATGTGGTGAATGAAAATATAGCATCGAGTAAAGTTACCGATAGACGAAGACGAAAGAGGGGATGCCTTCCCGGGGCATCCCCAAGCTTACGCTCTTGGTTATCCTTGAATATTACCTTCGGGTGCCTTGGGCATCCCCAAGCTTAGGCTCTTGCCACTCCTTATGCCACAGTCCATCGAATCTTTACCCAAACTTGAAAACTTCACAACAGAAAACTCATAAGCTCCGTTAGTATAAGAAAATAAAACCACCACTTAGGCACTATTGTGAACTCATTCTAAATTCATATTAGTGTAATATCTACTGTATGCCAACTTCTCTATGGTTCATACCCTCCGATACTACTGATATATTCATCAAAATAAGCAAATAACACAATGAAAACAGAATCTGTCAAAAACAGAATAGTCTATAGTAATCTATAACTTTCGAATACTTCTGTAACTCTAAAAATTCTGAAATAAATTAGTGGACGTGAGGAATTTTTCTATTAATCGTCTGCAAAAAGAATCAACTAAAAAGCACTCTCGAGTAAAAAAATGGTAGCTAATCTCGTGAGCGCTAAAGTTTTTTTTTTACAGCATGATCGCATAAACTTCACACAAGTCTTCCCAAAGGTTCTACTTGGCACAAACACCAATTAAAATACAAAACCACATCTAAACAGAAGCTAGGTGCAATATTTATTCCTAAACAGAAGCAAAAACAAATAAAATAAAATTGGGCCTCCCAACAAGCGCTACCGTTTAACGCCCCTAGCTAGGCATGATGAACATAAAGAGAGCATCATGAAGAATATGACTAGCACATTTAAGTCTAACCCACTTCCTATGCATAGGTATTTTGTGAGCAAACAACTTATGGGAACAATAATCAACTAGCATAGGAAAGCAAAACAAGCATAGCTTCAAAATTTTAGTCACATAGAGAGGAAACTTGATACTATTGCAATTCCTACAAGCATATGATCCTCTCTCATAATAATTTTCAGAGGCATCATGAATGAATTCAACAATATAACTATCACATAAAGCATTCTTTTCATGATCTACTTGCATAGAAATTTTACCACTCTTCACACAAGCAAAATTCTTCTCATTCATAGTAGTGGGAGAAGCAAATTCAATAAAATAACTATCATGTGAAGCATAATCCAATTGAAAATTAAAATCATGATGACAAGTTTCATGCTTATCATTATTCTTAATAGCATACAAGTCATCACAATAATCATCATAGATAGCAACTTTGTTCTCATAATCAATTGGAACCTCTTCCGAAATAGTGGATTCATCACTAAATAAAGTCATGACCTCTCCAAATCCACTTTCATCAATATAATCATCATAAATAGGAGGCATGCTTTCATCATAATAAATTTTCTCATCAAAACTTGGGGGACTAAAAATATCATCTTCATCAAACATAGCATCCCCAAGCTTGTGGCTTTGCATATTATTAGCATCATGGGTATTCCAAGAATTCATACTAACAACATTGCAATCATACTCATCATGCACATATTCTATGCCAAGCATTCTATGTAATTCTGCTTCTAGTACTTGAGCACAATTTTCCTTCCCATCATTTTCACGAAAGATATTAAAAAGATGAAACATATGAGGTAACCCTAATTCCATTTTTTTGTAGTTTTATTTTATAAACTAAACTAGTGATAAAACAAGAAACTAAATGATTCGATTGCAAGATCTAAAGATATACCTTCAAGCACTCACCTCCCCGGCAATGGCGCTGGAAAAGAGCTTGATGTCTACTATGCAACCTTCTTCCTGTAGACATTGTTGGGCCTTCAAGTGCAGAGGTTTGTAGGACAGTAGCAAATTTCCCTCAAGTGGATGACCTAAGGTTTATCAATCCGTGGGAGGCGTAGGATGAAGATGGTCTCTCTCAAACAACCCTGCAACCAAATAACAAAGAGTCTCTAATGTCCCCAACACACCCAATACAATGGTAACTTGTATAGGTGCACTAGTTTGGCGAAGAGATGGTGATACAAGTGCAATATGGATGGTAGATATAGGTTTTTGTAATCTGAAAATATAAAAACAGCAAGGTAGCAAGTGATAAAAGTGAGCATAAACGGTGTTGCAATGATAGGAAACAAGGCCTAGGGTTCATACTTTCACTAGTGGAAGTTCTCTCAACAATAATAACATAATTGGATCATATTACTAGCCCTCAACATGCAACAAAGAGTCACTCCAAAGTAACTAATAGCGGAGAACAAACGAAGAGTTTATTGTAGGGTACGAAACCACCTCAAAGTTATTCTTTCTGATCGATCTATTCAAGAGTCCGTAGTAAAATAGCACGAAGCTATTCTTTCCGTTCGATCTATCATAGAGTTCGTACTAGAATAACACCTTAAGACACAAATCAACCAAAACCCTAATGTCATCTAGATACTCCATTGTCACCTCAAGTATCCGTGGGCATGATTATACGATATGTATCACACAATCTCAGATTCATCTATTTAACCAACACAAAGAACTTCAAAGAGTGCCCCAAAGTTTCTACCGGAGAGTCAAGACGAAAACGTGTGCCAACCCCTATGCGTAGATTCCCAAGGTCACAAAACCCGCAAGTTGATCACCAAAACATACATCAAGTGAATCAATAGAATAACCCATTGTCACCACAGGTATCCCACGCAAGACATGCATCAAGTGTTCTCAAATCCTTAAAGACTCAATCCGATAAGATAACTTCAAAGGGAAAACTCAATTCATCACAAGAGAGTAGAGGGGGAGAAACATCATAAGATCCATGTATAATAGCAAAGCTCGCGATACATCAAGATCTTGCCATCTCAAGAACAAGAGAGAGAGAGAGAGAGAGAGAGAGAGAGAGATCAAACACATAGCTACTAGTACATACCCTCAGCCCCGAGGGTGGACTACTCCCTCCTCGTCATGGAGAGCACCGGGATGATGAAGATGGCCACCGGAGAGAGATTCCCCTCTCCGGCAGGGTGCCGGAACGGGTCTAGATTGGTTTTTGGTGTCTCTAGAGGCTTTCGGCGACGGAACTCCCGATCTAGGTTACTTTCTGGAGGTTTCAGTATTTATAGGAATTTTTGGCGTAGGTCTCACGTCAGAGGGGCCTCTGGGCTGTCCACGAGATAGGGGGCGCTCCCACTTGGGGTGGGCGTGCCCCCCACCCTCGTGGGCAGCCTGTGACTCTCCTCGCCCAACTCTTTTACTTCGGGGGCTTCTTTTGGTCCAGAAAAAATCATCAAAAATTGGCTCGTCAATTGGACTCCGTTTGATATTCCTTTTTTGTAAAACTCAAAAACAAGGAAAAAACAAAAACTGGCACTGGGCTCTAGGTTAATAGGTTAGCCCCAAAAATCATATAATAGTGCACATAAAAGCCCATAAAACATCCTAAAAGGATAATATAATAGCATGGAACAATCAAAAATTATAGATACGTTGTAGACGTATCATGGCGCGCCCCCCACAAGGGATGAGTCTAAATTGGACTAGGGGAGGGGTGGCGCCCCCCTTTCCTGTCCCCCTCTCTCTCTCTCTCTCCTCCCCCCTTCCCACCTCCGTTAAAAGGAAAGGGGGGATCCTACTAGGAACCCAAGTAGGACTCCTCCTACTTGGGGCGCGCCTAGGGCCGGCCTCGTCTCCCTCCCTCCTTTATATACGTGGGGAGGGGCACCTAGAACACACATCAATTGTTCCAAGCTGTGTGCGGTGTCCCCCTCCACAGTTTACGCCTCCAGGTCATATTCACGTAGTGCTTAGGCGAAGCCCTGCATGGATCACTTCACCATCATCATCACCACATCATCATGCTGACGGAACTTTCCCTCGACACTTTGTTGGATCAAGAGTTCGAGGGACGTCATCGAGCTGAATGTGTGCTGAACTCGAAGGTGTCGTACGTTCGGTGCTTGATCGGTCGGAAGGAGAAGAACTTCGACTACATCAACCGCGTTAATAAAACGCTTCCGCTTTCAGTCTACGAGGGTATGTGGGCACACTTTCCCCTTCTCGTTGCTATGCATCTCCTAGATAGATCTAGCATGAGCGTAGGATTTATTTGAAATTACATGCTACGTTTCCCAAAAGTGGCATCATGAGCCAGGTCTATGCGTAGACGATATGCACAAGTAGAACACAAAGAGTTGTGAGTCATACTGCTTACCACCAGCGTCTTATTTTGATTCGGTAGTATTGTGGGATGAAGCGGCCCGGGCCAACCTTACATGGACGCGTTCATGACACCGGTTCCACCTACAAACATGCAACTAGTTTTGCATAAAGGTGGCTGGCGGGTGTCTGTTTCTCCTACTTTAGTTGAATCGATTTTGACCGCGGCTGGTCCTTGTTGAAGGTTTAAACAATAAACTTGACGAAACACCATTGTGGTTTTGATGTGTAGGTAAGAACGGTTCTTACTAGAAGCCTGTAGCAGCCACGTAAAACTTGCAACAACAAATTAGAGGACGTCTAACTTGTTTTTGCAGGGCATGTTGTGATGTGATATGGTCAAGACGTGATGAGTTATATATTATTGTATGAGATGATTACGTTTTGTAAATTATCGGCAACCGGCAGGAGCCTTATGGTTGTCTCTTTATTGTATGAAATACGAATGCCATGTAATTGCTTTACTTTATCACTATGCGTTAGCGATAGTAGTAGAAGCAATAGTTGGCGAGACGGCCACGACGCTATGATGAAGATCAAAGTGTCAAGCCGGTGACGATGGAGATCATGACGGTGCTTTAGAGATGGAGATCAAAGGCCCAAGATGATGATGGCCATTCTATGTCACATATTTTGATTGCATGTGATGTTTATCTTATTTTGTTTAGTACGGTGGTAGCATTATAAGATGATCCCTTACTAAAAAATTTAAGGTATAAGTGTTCTCCCTGAGTATGCACCATTGTGACAGTTCGTCGTGCCGAGACACCACGTGATGATCGGGTGTGATAATCTCTACGTTCACATACAACGGGTGCAAGACAGTTTTGCACATGCGGAATACCCGGGTTAAACTTGTCGAGCCTAGCATGTATAGACATGGCCTCGAAACACTGGAGACCGAAAGGTCGAACGCAAATCATATAGTAGATATGATCAACATAGAGATGTTCAACATTGAAGACTACGCCATCTTACGTGATGATCGGACATGGTTTAGTTGATTTGGATCACGTATCATTTAGATGACTTGAGGGATGTCAATCTAAGTGGGAGTTCTTTAGTAATACGATTAATTGAACTTAATTTATCATGAACTTAGTCCTGATAGTTTTTGCATATCTATGTTGTAAATCAATGGCCCGTGCTACCATTCCCTTGAATTTTAATGCGTTCCTAGAGAAAGCTAAGTTGAAAGATGATCGTAGCAACTACATGAACTAGGTCCATAACTTGAGGATTATCCTCATTGCTGCATAGAAGAATTATGTCCTTGATGCACCGCTAGGTGAAAGGCCTGCTGCAGGTGCAACTGCTGATGTTATGAACATCTGGCAAGCTCAATCTGGTGACTACTCGGTAGTTCCGTGTGCCATGCTTTACGGCTTAGAATTGGGACTTCGAAGACATTTTGAAGTCATGGAGCATATGAGATGTTCCCAGAGTTGAAGTTAATATTTCAAGCAAATGCCCGAGTTGAGAGATATGAAGTCTCCAACAAGTTATATAGTTGCAAGATGGAGGAGAATAGTGTTGTCATTTAACACATACTCAGAATGTCTGGCTATCATAATCACTAGACTCAGCTGGGAGTTAATCTTCTAGATGATAGTGTCATTGACAGAGTTCTCCAATCATTACCACCAAGCTACAAAGGCTTCGTGATGAACTATAATATGCAAGGGATGGAGAAGACAATTCCCGAGCTCTTCGCAATTCTCAAAGCTGCGGAGGTAGAAATCAAAAAGGGGCATCAAGTGTTGATGGTTAACAAGACCATTAGTTTCAAGAAAAAAGGAAACGGAAAGAAGGGGATCTTCAAGAATAATAGCAAGCATGTTGCTACTCTCGTGAAGAAACCCAAGTCCGGAGCTAAGCCTGAAACTGAGTGATTCTACTGGAAAGGGACTGGTCACTCGAAGCGAAACTGCCCCAAGTATTTGGCGGATAAGAAGGATGGCAAAGTGAACGAAGGTATATTTGATATACATGTTATTGATGTGTACCTTACTACTGCTTGTAGTAGCGCCGGGGTATTTGATACTCGTCTAGTTGCTCATATTTGTAACTCGAAACAGGGGCTACTGATTAAACGAAGATTGGCTAAGGACGAGGTGACGATGCGCGTGGGAAATGGTCCCAAAGTCGATGTGATCACCGTTGGCACGCTACCTCTACATCTACCTTCGGGATTAGTTTTAGACCTGAATAATTGTTATTTGGTGCAGCGTTAAGCATGAACATTATATCTGGATCGTGTTTGATGCGAGATGGTTATTCATTTAAATCAGAGAATAATGGTTGTTCTATTTTTATGAGTAATAGCTTTTATGGTCATGCACCCTTGAAGAGTGGTCTATTTTTGTTGAATCTCTATTGTGGTGATACACATATTCATAATATTGATGCCAAAAGATGCAAAGTTGATAATGATAGTGCAACATATTTGTGGCACTGTCGTTTAGGTCATATTGGTGTAAAGCGCAAGAAGAAACTCCATACAGATGGGCTTTTGGAATCGCTTGATTATGAATCATTTGATACTTGCGAACCATGCCTCATGGGCAAGCTTACTAAAACTCCGTTGTCCAGAACAATTGAGCGAGCAACTGACTTATTGCAAATAATACATACCGATGTATGCGGTCCGATGAGTGTTGAGGCTCGTGGCGGGTATCGTTATTTTCTGACCTTCACATATGATTTGATCAGATATGGAAATATCTACTTGATGAAACACAAATCTGGAACATTTGAAAAGTTCAAAAAAATTCAAAGTGAAGTGTAGAATCAACGTAAACAAGAAAATAAAGTTTCTACGATATGATCACGAAGGCGAATATTTGAGTTACGAGTTTGGTCTTCATTTAAAACAATGTGGAATAGTTTCGCAACTCACACCACCTGGAACACCACAGCATAATGGTGTGTCCGAACATCGTAACCGTACTTTATTAGATATGGTGCGATCTATGATATCTCTTACCGATTTACCACTATCGTCTTGGGGTTATGCATTAAAGATAGCTACATTCACATTAAATAGGGCACCGTCTAAATCTGTTGAGATGACACCGTATGAACTATGGTTTGGTAAGAAACCTAAGCTGTCATTTCTTAAAGTTTGGGGTTGCGATGCTTATGTGAAAAAGCTTCGGCCAGGTAAGCTCGAACCCAAATCAGAAAAGGGTGTCTTCATAGGATACCCAAAAGAAATTTTTGGGTACACTTTCTATCACAGATCCGAAGGCAAGATCTTTGTTGCTAAGAATGGATCCTTTCTAGAGAAGGAGTTTCTCTCGAAAGAAGTGAGTAGGAGGAAAGTAGAACTTGATGAGGTAATTGTACCTTCTCTCGAATTGGAAAGTAGCTCATCACAAAAAACCATTCCCGTGATGCCTTGATGACCCACAAGTGTAGGGGATCTATCGTAGTCCTTTCGATAAGTAAGAGTGTCGAACCCAACGAGGAGCAGAAGGAAATGATAGGCAGTTTTCAGTAAGGTATTTTCCGCAAGCACTGAAATTATAGGTAACAGATAGTTTTGTGATAAGGTAATTGGTAGCAAGTGACAAAAGGTAAAAGTAAATAAGGTGCAGCAAGGTGGCCCAATCCTTTTTGTAGCAAAGGACAAGCCTGGACAAACTCTTATATAAAGTAAAGCGCTCCCGAGGACACATGGGAATTATCGTCAAGCTAGTTTTCATCACGATCGTCTGATTCGCGTTCGGTACTTTGATAATTTGGTATGTGGGTGGACTGGTGCTTGGGTGCTGTCCTTACTTGGACAAGCCTCCCACTTATGATTAACCTCTAATGCAAGCATCCGCAACTACAAAAGAAGTATTAAGGTAAACCTAACCATAGCCTGAAACATATGGATCCAAATCAGCCCCTTGCGAAGCAACGCATAAACTAGGGTTTAAGCTTCTGTCACTCTAGCAACCCATCATCTACTTATTACTTCCCAATGCCTTCCTCTAGGCCCAAATAATGGTGAAGTGTCATGTAGTCGACATTCACATGACACCACTAGAGGAGAGACAAATACATCTCATCAAAATATCAAACGAAGACCAAACTCACATGACTACTAATAGCAAGACTTCTCCCATGTCCTCAAGAACAAAAGTAACTACTCACAAGACATAATATTTTTCATGATCAGAGGGGTATTAATATGCATAATGGATCTGAACATATGATCTCCCACCAAATAAACCAACTAGCATCAACTACAAGGAGTAATCAACACTATTAGCAACCCACAGGTACCAATCTGAGGTCTGGGTACACAGATTGGATACAAGAGATGAACTAGGGTTTGAGAGGAGATGGTGCTGGTGAAGATGTTGATGAAGATAGCCCTCCCCAAGATGGGAGAGTTGTTGGTGATGACGGCGGTGACGATTTCCCCCTCCCGGAGGGAAGTATCCCCGGCAGGACAGCTCTGCCGGAGCCCTAGATTGGTTTCCGCCACGGTTCCGCCTCGAGACAATGGCGTCTGGTACCGAAAGCCTTCTTGTGATTTTTTTCCAGGTCAAAACAACTCATATAGGAGAAGATTGGCATCAGGGGCCTGCCGGCTAGCCCACGAGGCAAGAGCGCGCCCTGGGAAGGGGGGCGCGCCCCCACCCTCACGAGCCCAAATTCCACAAAATGGCTTGAGGCCATGATGAACCTATGAACAAAGTATGCACTTGCCCGATGATCGGCAAGCCATAGAGAATAAATGGATCTTCAACAGGAAGACTAGCATTGATGGTAATGTTATGATCTATAAAGCTCGACTTGTCACAAAAGGTTTTCGACAAGTTCAAGGAGTTGACTATGATGAGTCTTTCTCACCCGTAGCGATGCTTAAGTGTGTCTCAATCATGTTAGCAATTGCCGCATTTTATGATTATGAAATCTGGCAAATGGACGTCAAAACTATATTCCTCAATGGATTTCTTAAAGAAGAGTTGTATATGATGCAACCAGAAGGTTTTTTCGATCCTAAAGGTGCTAACAAAATGTGCAAGCTCCAGCAATCCATCTATGGACTGGTCCAAGCATCTCGGAGTTGGAATATATGCTTTGATGAGGTGATCAAAGCATATGGTTTTATACAGACTTTTGGAGAAGCATGTATTTACAAAAAGTGAGTGGGAGCTCTGTAGCATTTTTGATATTATATGTGGATTGCATATTATTGATTGGAAATGATGTAGAATTTCTGGATAGCATAAAAGCACACTTGAATAAGAATTTTTCAGTGAAAGACCTGGGTGAAGCTACTTATATATTGGGCATCAAGATCTATAGAGATAGATCAAGACGCTTAATTGGACTTTCACAAAGCACATACCTTGATAAAGTTTTGAAGAAGTTCAAAATGGATTAGTCAAAGAAAGGGTTCTTGCATGTGTTACAAAGTGTGAAATTGAGTCAGACTCAATGCCCGACCATTGCAGAAGATAAAGAGAAAATTAAAGTCATTCCCTATGCCTCATCCATAGGTTCTATCATGTATGCAATGATGTGTACCAGACCTGATGTGTGCCTTGCTATAAGTCTAGTAGGGAGGTACCAAAGTATTCCAGGAGTGGATCATTGGACAGCGGTCAAGAACATCCTGAAGTACCTGAAAAGGACCAAGGATATGTTTCTTGTTTATGGAGGTGACAAAGAACTTGTTGTAAATGGTTACTTCAATGCTAGCTTTGACACTGATCCGAATGACTCTAAGTCACAAACTGGATACATATTTTTGTTGAATGGTGGAGCTGTCAGTTGGTGAAGTTCCAAGCTGAGCGTCGTGGCGGGATCTACGTGTGAAGCGGAGTACATACCTGCTTCGGAAGCAGCAAATGAAGGATTCTGGATGAAGGAGTTCATATCCCATCTAGGTGTAATACCTAGTGCATCAGGTCCAGTGAAAATCTTTTGTGACAACACTGGTGCAATTTCCTTAGCGAAGGAATCTAGGTTTCACAAGAGAACCAAACACATCAAGAGACGCTTCAACTCCATCCGGGATCAAGTCAAGGAGGGAGACATAGATATTTGTAAAGTGCATACGGATCTAAATGTAGCAGACCCATTGACTAAGCCTCTTCCACGAGCAAAACATGATCAGCACCAAGACTCCATGGGTGTTATAATCATTACTATGTAATGTAGATTATTAACTCTAGTAAATATTCCCTAGAGATAATAATAAAGTTATTATTTTATATTTCCTTATATCATCATAAATGTTTATTATTGATGCTAGAATTGTATTAACCAGAAACTTGATACATGTGTGGATACATAGACAATATACCAAGTCCCTAGTAAGCCTCTACTAGACTAGCTCATTAATCAAAGATTGTTATGTTTCCTGACCATAGACATGTTGTTATTTGATGAACGGGATCACATCATTAGGAGAATGATGTGATGGACAAGACCCATCCGTTAGCTTAGCATATTGATCATTCAGTTTTATTGCTACTCCTTTCTTCATGTCAAATACATATTCTTCCGGCTATGAGATTATGCAACTCCCGGATACCGGAGCAATGCCTTGTGTGCTATCAGATGTCACAACGTAATTCGGTGATTATAATGATGCTCTACAGGTATCTCTGAATGTGTTGGTTGGGTTGGCATAGATCGAGATTAGGATTTGTCACTCCGAGTACCGGAGAGGTATCTCTAGGCCCTCTCAGTAATGCACATCATGATAAGGCTTGCAAGCAATGTGACTAATTGGTTAGTTGCGGGATGATGCATTACGAAACGAGTAAAGAGACTTTCCGGTAATGAGATTGAACTAGGTATGAAGATACCAACGATCGAATCTCGGGCAAGTAGCATACCAATGACAAAGGGAATAACGTATGTTGTCACTATGGTTTAACCGATAAAGATTTTCGTAGAATATGTAGGAACCAATATGAGCATCCTGGTTCCGCTATTGGTTATTGACTGCAGAGGTGTCTTGGTCATCTCTACATAGTTCCCAAACCCGTAGGATCCGCACGCTTAATGTTCGATGGCGATTTGTATTATATGAGTTATGTGATTTGGTGACTGAATGTTGTTCGGAGTCCCAAATGATCACGGACATGACGAGGAGTCTTTAAATGGTCGAGAGGTAAAGATTGATATATCGAATGATAGTATTCGTGTTGGGGAACGTAGTATTTCAAAATTTTCCTACGATCACGCAAGATCTATCTACCAGATGCAAAGCAATGAGGGGGAGAGTGTGTCTATGTACCCTTGTAGACCGAAAGCGGAAGCGTCAAGTGACGCGGTTGATGTAGTCGTACTTCTTCACGATTCAACTGATCAAGCATCGAACGTACGACACCTCCGCGTTCAGCACACGTTCAGCTTGATGACGTCCCACGAGCTCTTGATCCAGTTGAGCTTCACGGGAGAGTTTTGTCAGCACGACGGCGTGGTGATGGATATGATGAAGTTACTGGCGCAGGGCTTCACCTAAGCACTCCAACAGTATGACCGAGGTGTGTTTCTGTGGAGGGGGGCACCACACATGGTTGGAGAGATCAACTTGTGTGTTCTAGGGTGCCCCCTGCCCCTGTATATAAAGGAGCAAGGGGGAGAGGCCGACCGGCCCCCTATGGCGCGCCTAGAGGAGCAATCCTACTAGGAATAGAATTGCAATCCTATTCCTAGTAGGAATCACCAAGAGGGAGAGAGGGGGAAGGAAGGAGAGGGAGAGGGAGAAGGAAAGGGGCGCCGCCGCCCCCCTCCTTTCCTTGTCCAATTTGTACCAAGGAGGAGGGGCGCGCGGGCCAGCCCTGGACGGCCCTCTCTCTTTCCACTAAAGCCCATTAGGGCCCATAGCTACCCCGGGGGGTTCCGGTAACCCCCCGGCACTTCGGTTCATTTCGAAACTTTCCGGAACACTTCCGGTGTCCGAATATAGTCGTCCAATATATCAATAATTACGTCTCAGACATTCCAAGACTCCTCGTTATGTCTGTGATCTTATCCGGGACTCCGAACTACCTTCGGTATATCAAAAATCATAAACTCATAATAATGATCATCATCAAACGTTAAGCGTGCGGACCCTACGGGTTTGAGAACTATGTAGACATGACCGAGACTCATCTCCGGTCAATAACCAATAGCGGAACCTGGATGCTGATACGTCTCGAATGTATCTATAATTTTTTATTGTTCCATGCTATTATTTATGAAGTCTTGGATGTTTAATGGGCTTTATCATTCACTTTTATATCATTTTTGCGACTAACCTACTAACCCAAAGGCCCAGTGCAGATTGTTGTTTTTTGCCTATTTCAGGGTTTTGCAGAAAAAGAATATCAAACGGAGTCCAAACGGAATGAAACCTTCGCGAGAGATATTTTTGGAGAAAATCACGCACAGGAAGCTTCAGGACTAAGTCAGGGGACAGAGGGACTGCCCTCGAGGGTGGGGGGGCACCCCCTTCCCAGGGCACGCCCCCCTACCTCGAGGCCCCCTTGTGTGGCCCCCGATGCCCTCCTTCTTCCTATATATATCCACGTACCCCAGAAACTCCATACACAGAGAGAAAACCCTAATTCCACCGCCGTAGCTTCTGTTCCCGTGGAGATCCCATCTTGGAGCCTGTTCCGGAGCTCCACCGGAGGGGGATCCACCACAAAGGCCTTCATCATCATCATCGCCATCACCATGAGTTGTGAGTAGTTTACCACAGACCTTCGGGTCCATAGCTAGTATCTATATGGCTTCTTCTCTCTCTCTGGATCTCAATACAAAGTTCTCCTTGGTCTTTGAGGAGATCTATTCGACGTAATCTCTTTTTGCGGTGTGTTTGTCGAGATCCGATGAATTGTGAGTTTATGATCAAGGTTATCTATGAAAGATATTTGGTTCTTCTCTGAACTTTTTATGTGTGCTCATAATATCCTTGCAAGTCTCTTCGAATTATCGGTTTGGTTTGGCCTACTAGATCTATAGTTCTTGCAATGGGAGAAGTGCTTGGCTTTGGGTTCAATCTTGCGGTGTCCTTTCCCAGTGACAGTAGGGGCAGCAAGGCACGTATTGTATTGTTTCCATCGAGGATAAAAAGATGGGGTTTAGATCATATTGCTTGAGTTAATCCTTCTACATCATGTCATCTTGCTTAAGGCGTTACTCTGTTCGTATGAACTCAATACACTAGATGCATGCTGGATAGCGGTCGATGTGTGGAGTAATAGTGGTAGATGCAGAATCGTTTCGGTCTACTTGTCTCGGACGTGATGCCTATATACAATGATCATGCCTAGATAGTCTCATAATTATTCGCTTTTCTATCAATTGCTCGACAGTAATTTGTTTACCCGCCGTAGAATACCGCTATCATGAGAGAAGCCACTAGAGAAAACTATGGCCCCCGGGTGTATTCTCAACATATCAATCTACATCTACTTTACTTTTACCGCTTTTATTTGCTGTTTTATTAAAATAAAAATACCAAAAATATAAACTATCATCTCTATCAGATCTCACTCTCGTAAGTGACCGTAAAGGTATTGACAACCCTTTATCGCGTTGGCTGCGAAGTTCCTATTTGTTTGTGCAGGTGCGAGGGACTCGCGCATGGTCTCCTACTGGATTGATACATTGGTTCTAAAAAACTGAGTGAAATGCTTACGCTAATGTGCTGCATCTCCCTTTCCTCTTTGAGGGAATACAACGCAAGCTCAAGAGGGAGCAAGAAGAATTTCTGGCGCCGTTGCCGGGGAGACTCACGCCAAGTCAAGTCAAGATTTGCCATCCCGTCAACTAGCCAATTTCTGGCGTCGTTGCCGGGGAGGCTTACGCAAAATTCATATACCAAGTACCTATCACAAACCCTTATCCTTCGCATTACATTTATTTGCCTCTCGTTTTCCTCTCCCCCACTTCACCCTTACTGTTTTATTTGCCCTTCTCCTGCCGTGTGTTTATCATTCGCTTGCTTCTTGTTTGCTTGTGTGCTATGTGCCCTCAATTAGCTTGCATCATTGCTTGCTAAAGTATGGATCCTCATCCGCTTGCTTATCTCTTTAAGAGATCCAATTATGTTGAACCTATTGCTAGTGAGTTGACTGCACTAGATTATCTTTATGGGGTCTTGCTTGAAATTTGTGAATCTGAAAATTGTGACGAAGTATTGAAAGAAAAACATAAATTGATTCACGATAGCTCCTTGAGTAAAAAGCGTGATTGCAATGATGTTATTATAAATTCTATTAATGTCAGTTGTGCTAATGATACGCAGAACCCTAAGCTTGGGGATGCTAGTATTGCTATGTCCACTACTTGTTGCAATGATCATGATTGGGGTGATGCTTCTTACGATCTTGAAAATTTATTTCAACCCCATGATGAATATGAGATTGATAATAATGTTTGCATTAATATTGAAAGTGGGTTTGGAAGAGTGTCAACTTTAGATCCCACATACTTGGAGAATGTTCAATCTTATGAAACTTTTGATAAAAGTGGGTTTGGAGAGGTCATGACTTTAGTTCATGTTAATCCCACTATTTTGGAAGAGTGTAAACTTTGCATGCATGTGGATCGTCTTGAGAATATGTTATGTGGTAGCTATTTTGTTGAATTTGATCATGATCCTACATGCAATTATTATGAGAGAGGGAAATATGGTTGTAGAAATTTCCATGTTACTAAATTACCTCTCGTTATGTTGAGATTGCTATTGTTTCTTTCTCCTTCCTTGCATATGCTAGATCTTGCTTGTATTGGTAATTTGTTTTCCTATAAGATGCCTATGCATATGAAGTATGTTAGACTTAGATGTGTTTGTAACATGTCTTATGATGCTCTCCCTGTGCTTCAATTCTTGTCTTTCATGTGAGCATCATTGAAATCCCAAGCCTATCTTAATGGCTATAAAGAAAGAGCTTGTTGGGAGGCAACCCAATTTTATGTTTTTTTCGTTGCTGTTAGGGAATAAATATTGTATCTAGCCTCTTATTACATGTGGTTTCATGTTTTGTTTAGTGTTTGTGCCAAGTAGAACATTTGGTAAGACTTGGGTGAAGTTTATATGATCTTGCTGTGAAAAACAGAATGGTTAGCGCTCGCTAAAGTAGTCGTGGGATTTTACTGGAGCGTGATTTTTAGTTGATTCTTTTTGCTACTGATTGGTAGACAAATTGCGCAAATTTAAAAATTTAGTTTGAATTTTTTGGAGTTACAGAAGTAGGAAAACCCTGCAGATTACTACAGACTGTTCTGTCTTTGACAGATTCTGTTTTTCGTGTGTTGTTTGCTTATTCCGATGCATCTATGAGTAATATTGGAGGATATGAACCATAGAGAACTTGGAGTACAGTATGTTTAACACCAATATAAACAAAGAATGAATTCATTGTTGTACCTTTGAGTAGTGGTTTGCTTTCTCATACTAATGGAGCTCACGAGAATTTTTGTCTAAGTTTTGTGTTGTGAAGTTTTCAAGTTTTGAGTATTGCTTTGATGGACTATGGAACAAGGAGTAGCAAAGGCCTAAGCTTGGGGATGCCCATGTAACTCCAAGTAAATTCAAGATAATCAAAATCCTAAGCTTGGGGATGCCCCAGGAAGGCATCCCCTCTTTCGTCTTCATCCATCGGTAACTATACTTGGAGCTATATTTTTATTCGCAACATGCTATGTGTTTTGCTTGGAGTGTATTGTATAATTTGAGTCTTTGCTTGTTAGTTTGCCCTAATCATCCTTGCTGTACACACTTATTTGAGAGAGTTAAATATGGCCTAGAAATTATTAGAACAATCTATGTGCTACACTTATATCTTTTGAGTTGAATAGTTTTTGCTCTAGCGCTTCACTTATATCTTTTAGAGCATGGTGGTGGTAATATTTTGTAGAAATTATTGAACTCTCATGCTTCACTTATATCTATTTGAGAGTCTATAAAAACAGCATGGTAAAGCGTTTAGACTAAAGAAACTAGTCTTCACATGATAAACATCCAATGTCAATGTAGTAAAAAAAATCACACCAAGTGCATTGAATAGAATGAGACGTTGGATGCTTGATAATTGTTTTGAGACATGAGGATAGTGATATTAGAGTCATGCTAGTGGAGTTATTATGAAATTGAGAAATACTTGTGTTAAGCTTAGTGATTCCCGTAGCATGCACGTATGGTGAACCGTTGTGTGACTAAGTTAGAGCATGAGCTATTTGTAGAGTGCCAACCTTTGTGTGGAGGTCGGGGGCGCGCGATGGTTAACTCCTACCAACCTCCCCCCTAGGAGCATGCGTTGATTGCTTTGTTTTTATGACTCATAAATATTTGCAATAAGTATATGAGTTCTTTTTACTAATGTTGAGTCCATGGATTATACGCACTCTCACCCTTCCACCATTGCTAGCCTCTCTTGTACCGCGCAGCTTTCGCCGGTGCCATAAACCCACTATATATCCTTCCTCAAAACAGCCACCATATTGTTCCTCAAAACAGCCACCATACCTACCTATCATGGCATTTCCATAGCCATTCCGAGATATATTGCCATGCAACTTTCCACTGTTCCGTTTATATGACACGCATCATATTGTTTCGCCGATGCATGATCATGTAGTTGACATCGTATTTGTGGCAAAGCCGCCATGCATAATCTTTTCATACATGTCACTCTTGTTTCGCACATACCAGTACACCGCCGGAGGCATTCATATAGAGTCATGCTTTGATGTTGTAGTATCGAGTTGTAATTTCGTGTTGTAATGAAAGCGTGATGATCATCATTATTAGAGCATTGTCCCATGGGAGGAAAGGCTGAATCTATAAAGCCCCTCCGCACAAAAAACGCCAAACAAAAAAGAGAAAGGCCCAAAAAAGGAAAAAAAGAAGAAAAAGAAAAAGAAAAAGAAAAAAAGGAAAAAGGAAAAGAAAAGAAAAAGGGACAATTGCTACTATCTTTTTCCACACTTGTGCTTCAAACTAGCACCATGTTTTTCATTGTAGAGAGTCTCATGCTTAGTCACTTTCATATACTAGTGGGAATTTTCATTATAGAACTTGGCTTGTATATTCCAACGATAGGCTTCCTCAAATGCCCTAGGTCTTCGTGAGCAAGCAAGTTAGATGCACACCCACTAGTTTCTTTTGTTGAGCTTTCATTCATATTTTGCTCTAGTGCATCCGTTGCATGGCAATCCCTACTCACTCACATTGATATCTATTGATGGGCATCTGCATAGCCCATTGATAAGCCTAGTCAATGTGAGACTATCTCCCTCCTTTTTGTCTTCTCCACAACCACCTCTATTCCACCCATAGTGCTATATCCATGGCTCACGCTCATGTATTGCATAAAAGTTGAAAGGTTTGAAAAGATAGAGTATGAAAACAAATGCTTGGTTGAAATCGGGGTTGTGCATGGTATGATATTTTTTGTGTGATAATAAGGGAGCATAGCCAACACTATATGATTTTGTAGGGATAACTTTCTTTAGCCACAGTATTTTGAGAAGACATGATTGCTTTGTTAGTATTGCTTGAAGTATTGTTATTTCTTATGTCAATATAGACTTTTATCTTGAATCTTTCAGATCTGAACATTCATGCCACAATTAAGATAATTACATTGAAAAACTATATTGGTAAGCATTCCACATCAAAAATTCTTTCTTTATCATTTACCTACTCAAGGACGAGCAGGAATTAAGCTTGGGTATGTTTGATACGTCTCCAACGTATCTATAATTTTTGAGTGTTTCATGCTATTATTTATGAAGTCTTGGATGTGTAATGGGCTTTATCATTCACTTTTATATCATTTTTGGGACTAACCTACTAACCCAAAGGCCCAGTCCAGATTGCTGTTTTTGCCTATTTCAGGGTTTTGCAGAAAAAGAATATCAAACGGAGTCCAAACGGAATGAAATGTTCGTAAGAGATATTTTTGGAGAAAATCACGCACAGGAAGCTTCAGGACCAAGTCAGGGGACAGAGGGGCTGTCCTCGAGGGTGGGGGCGTGCCCCCCTTCCCAGGGTGCGCCCCCTGCCTCGAGGCCCCCTCGTGTGGCCCCCGGTGCCCTCCTTCTTCCTATATATACCCACGTACCCCAGAAACTCCATACACAGAGAGAAAACCCTAATTCCACCGCCGTAGCTTTTGTTCCCATGGAGATCCCATCTTGGAGCCTGTTCCGGAGCTCCACCGGATGGGGATCCACCACGGAGGCCTTCATCATCATCATCATCATCATCGCCCTCACCATGAGTTGTGAGTAGTTTACCACAGACCTTCGGGTCCATAGCTAGTATCTAGATGGCTTCTTCTCTCTCTCTGGATCTCAATACAAAGTTCTTCTCGGTCTTCGAGGAGATCTATTCGATGTAATCTCTTTTTGCGGTGTGTTTGTCGAGATCCGATGAATTGTGAGTTTATGATCAAGGTTATCTATGAAAGATATTTGGTTCTTCTCTGAAATTTTTATGTGTGCTCATAATATACTTGCAAGTCTCTTCGAATTATCGGTTTGGTTTGGCCTACTAGATCTATAGTTCTTGCAATGGGAGAAGTGATTGGCTTTGGGTTCAATCTTGCGGTGTCCTTTCCCAGTGACAGTAGGGGCAGCAAGGCACGTATTGCATTGTTGTCATCGAGGATAAAAAGATGGGGTTTAGATCATATTTCTTGAGTTTATCCCTCTACATCATGTCATCTTGCTTAAGGCGTTACTCTGTTCTTATGAACTCAATACACTAGATGCATGCTGGATAGCGGTCGATGTGTGGAGTAATAGTAGTAGATGCAGAATCGTTTCGGTCTACTTGTCTCGGACGTGATGCCTATATACAATGATCATTCCTAGATAGTCTCATAATTATTCGCTTTTCTATCAATTGCTCGGCAGTAATTTGTTTACCCGCCGTAGAATATCGCTATCATGAGAGAAGACACTAGAGAACACTATGGCCCCCGGATCTATTCTCAACATATCAATCTACATCTACTTTACTTTTATCACTTTTATTTTTTGTTCTTATAAACCAAAAATACCAAAAATATAAACTATCATCTCTATTAGATCTCACTTTCGTAAGTGACCGTAAAGGGATTGACAACCCCTTATCGCGTTGGCTGCAAAGTTCTTATTTGTTTGTGCAGGTGCGAAGGACTCGCGCGTGGTCTCCTACTGGATTGATACCTTGGTTCTCAAAAACTGAGGGAAATACTTACGCTACTGTGCTGTAGCTCCCTTTCCTCTTCGAGGGAATACAACGCAAGCTCGAGAAGTAGCACTTAAGTCTGTCCGAATCATGTTAGCAATTGCCGCATTTTATGATTATGAAATCTGGCAAATGGATGTCTAAACAGCTTTCCTGAATGGATATCTTAAAGAAGAGTTGTATATGATGCAACCAGAAGGTTTTGTCCATCACAAAGGTGCTAACTAAGTGTGCAAGCTCCAACGATCCATCTATGGGCTGGTGCAAGCATGTCGGAGTTGGAATATACGCTTTGATAAGTTGATCAAAGTATATAGTTTTATACAGACTTGCGGTGAATCCTGTATTTACAAGAAAGTGAGTGGGAGCACTACAACCTTTCTGATAAGTATATGTGAATGACATATTGTCGATCAGAAATGATGTAGAATTTTCTAGAAAGCATAAATGAGTGTTTGAAAGGAGTTTTTTCAAAGAAAAACCTCGGTAAAGCTGCTTACATATTGAGCCTCAAGATCTATAGAGATAGATCGAGATGCTTGATAAGTTTTTTCAATGAGTACATACCTTGACAAGTTTTGGAAGTAGTTCAAAATGGATCAGTCAGAGAAGGAGTTCTTGCCTGAGTTGTATGGTATGAAGTTGAGTATGACTCAAAGCCCGACCTCGGCAGAAGATAGAGAAAGAATGAAAGCCATTCCCTATGCCTCAGCCATTGGTTCTATAAAGTATGCCATGCTGTGCACCAAACCTGTTGTGTACCTTACCATGAGTTTGGCAAGGAGGTACAAAGTGATCTAGGAGTAGATCATTGGACAGCAGTCAAGATTATCCTTAGTTACTGGATGACTGAGGAAATGTTTCTCGATTATGGAGGTGATAAATAGTTCGTCGTAAAGAGTTACACCGATGCAAGCTTTACACTAATCCAGATGACTCTAAGTATCAATCTGGATGCATATTGGAAGTGGGAGGAACTAGCTAGAGTAGCTCCATGCAGAGCATTGTAGACATAGAAATTTCCGAAATATATACAGATCTGAATGTGTCAGACCCGTTGACTAAACTTCTCTCACAAGCAAAACATAATCACACCTTATTACTCTTGGGCGTTAATCACATAGAGATGTGAACTAGATTATTGACTCTAGTAAACCTTTTGAGTGTTGATCACATGGCGATGTGAACTATGGGTGATATTCACATAACGATGTGAACTATCGGTATTAAATCACATGGAGATGTGAACTAGATTATTGACTCTAGTGCACGTGGGAGACTGAAGGAAATATGCCCTAGAGGCAATAATAAAGTTATTATTTATTTCCTTATATCATGATAAATGTTTATTATTCATGCTATAATTGTATTAACCGGAAACTTAGTACAAGTGTGAATACATAGACAAAACAGAGTGTCCCTAGTATGCCTCTACTAGACTAGCTCATTGATCAAAGATGGTTATGTTTCCTAGCCATAGACATGAGTTGTCATTTGATCAATGGGATCACATCATTAGGAGAATGATGTGATGGACAAGACCCATCCGTTAGCTTAGCACTATAATCGTTTAGTTTTACTGCTATTGCTTTCTTCATGACTTATACATGTTCCTTTGACTATGAGATTATGCAACTCCCGTATACCGGAGGAACACCATGTGTGCTATCAAACGTCACAACATAACTGGGTGATTATAAAGATGCTCTACAGGTGTCTCCGAAGGTGTTCTTGGTGTTGACACAGATCAAGAATAGGATTTGTCACTCCGAGTGTCGGAGAGGTATCTCTGGGCCCTCTCGGTAATACACATCATAATAAGCCTTGCAGGCAAATGACTAATGAGTTAGTCACATGATAATGTATTACGGAATGAGTAAAGAGACTTGCCGGTAACGAGATTGAACTAGGTATTGAGATGCCGACGATCGAATCTCGGGCAAGTAACATACCGATGACAAAGGGAACAACGTATGTTGTTATGCGGTTTGACCGATAAAGATCTTCGTAGAATATGTAGGAGCCAATATGAGCATCTACTACCTCTTGAGCTTGCATTGTATTCCCTCAAAGAGGAAAGTGAGATGCAGCATAGTAGCATAAGTATTTCCCTCAGTTTTTGAGAACCAAGGTATCAATCCAGTAGGAGACCACGCGCGAGTCCTTCGCACCTGCACAAACAAATAAGAACTTTGCAGCCAACGCAATAAGGGGTTGTCAATCCCTTTACGGTCACTTACGAAAGTGAGATCTAATAGAGATGATAGTTTATATTTTTGGTATTTTTGGTTTATAAGAACAAAAAATAAAAGCGATAAAAGTAAAGTAGATGTAGATTGATATGTTGAGAATAGATCCGGGGGCCATAGTGTTCTCTAGTGTCTTCTCTCATGATAGCGATATTCTACGGCGGGTAAACAAATTACTGCCGAGCAATTGATAGAAAAGCGAATAATTATGAGACTATCTAGGAATGATCATTGTATATAGGCATCACGTCCGAGACAAGTAGACCGAAACGATTCTGCATCTACTACTATTACTCCACACATCGACCGCTATCCAGCATGCATCTAGTGTATTGAGTTCGTACGAACAGAGTAACGCCTTAAGCAAGATGACATGATGTAGAGGGATAAACTCAAGCAATATGATATAAACCCCATCTTTTTATCCTCTATGGCAACAATACAATACGTGCCTTGCTGCCCCTACTGTCAATGGGAAAGGACACCGCAAGATTGAACCCAAAGCCAAGCACTTCTCCCATTGCAAGAACTATAGATCTAGTAGGCCAAACCAAACCAATAATTCGAAGAGGCTTGCAAGGATATTATGAGCACACATAAAAAGTTCAGAGAAGAACCAAATATCTTTCATAGATAATCTTGATCATAAACTCACAATTCATCGGGTCTCGACAAACACACTACAAAAAGAGATTACGTCGAATAGATCTCCTTGAAGACCGAGGATACCTTTGTATTGAGATCCAGAGAGAGAGAAGAAGCCATCTAGATACTAGCTATGGACCCGAAGGTCTGTGGTAAACTACTCACAACTCATGGTGAGGGCGATGATGATGATGAAGAAGAAGAACTCCATGATGGATCCCCCTCCGGTGGAGCTCCGGAACAGGCTCCAAGATGGGATCTCACAGGAACAGAAGGTTACGGCGGTGGAATTAGGGTTTTCTCTCTGTTGTCGAACGTTTCGGGGTACGTAGACTTATATAGGAAGGAGGAGGACATCGGGGGGTGCTCGGGGGCTCCACGAGGCAGGGGTGCGCCCTGGGAAGGGGGGCGCGCCCCCACCCTCGTGGGCCACCCCTTGATCCCCTGACGTCGTTCTCAAGTCCCTCGTGCGTGATTTTCTCCAAAAATATCTCTCGCGAAGGTTTCATTCCGTTTGGACTCCGTTTGATATTCTTTTTCTGCAAAACCCCGAAACAGGCAAAAAACAGCAATCTGGACTAGGCCTTTGGGTTAGTAGGTTAGTCCCAAAAATGATATAAAAGTGTATGATAAAGCCCATTAAACATCCAAGACTTCATAAATAATAGCATGGAATAATCAAAAATTATAGATACGTTGGAGACGTATCAAGCATCACCAAGCTTAATTCATGCTCGTCCTCGAGTAGGTAAATGATAAAGAAAGAATTTTTGATGTGGAATGCTAACCAATATAGTTTTTCCATGTAATTCTCTTAATTGTGGCATGGATGTTCATATCTGAAAGATTCAAGATGAAAGTATATATTGACATAAGAAATAACAATACTTCAAGCATACTAACAAAGCAATCATGCCTTCTCAAAATACTATGGCTAAAGAAAGTTATCCCTACAAAATCATATAGTCTGGCTATGCTCCCTCTTCATCACACAAAATATTCATATCATGCACAACCCCGATTTTAGCCAAGCACTTGTTTTCATACTCTATCTTCTCAAACCTTTCAATTTTCACACAATACATGAGCGTGAGCCATGGATATAGCACTATGGGTGGACTAGAGGTGGTTGTGGAGAAGACAAAAGGAGGAAGATAGTCTCACATCGACTAGGCATATCAACAGGCTATGGAGATGCCCATTAATAGATATCAATGTGAGTGAGTAGGGATTGCCATGCAACGGATGCACTAGAGCTAAGTATGTATGAAAGCTCAACAAAAGAAACTAGTGGGTGTGTATCCAACTTGCTTGCTCACGAAGACGTAGGGCATTTGAGGAAGCCCATCGTTGGAATATACAAGCCAAGTTCAACAACGAAAATTCCCACTAGTATATGAAAGTGACTAAACATGAGACTCTCTACAATGAAGAGAACACGGTGCTACTTTGAAGCACAAGTGTGGAAACAGATAGTAGCAATTGTCCCTTCTCTCTTTTCTCTCATATTTTTTGGAGGGGCTTTCTCTCTTTTTTTTATTAGCCCCTCTCTATATTTTTTGGGCCATCTCTTTTTTTATTGGCCTTTCCTCACATGGGACAATGCTCTAATAATGATGATCATCACACTTTTATTACAACTCGATATTACAACTTGATACTACAACAAGTATGACTCTACATGAATGTACCGGGATGTGCAATGAATCAAGAGTGGCATATATGAAGATTATGCATGATGGCTTTGCCACAAATACGATGTCAACTACATGATCATGCATAGCAATATGACAATATGATGCGTATCATATGAACGGAATGGTGGAAAGTTGCATGGCAATATATCTCGGAATGGCTATGGAAATGCCATGATAGGTAGGTATGGTGGCTGTTTTGAGGAAGGATATATAGTGGGTTTATGGCACCGGCGAAAGTTGCGCGGTACAAGAGAGGCTGGCAATAGTGGAAGGGTGAGAGTGCGTATAATCCATGGACTCAACATTAGTCATAAGAACTCATATAGTTATTGCAAAAATCTACGAGTCATCAAAACAAAGCAATCAACGCATGCTCCTAGGGGGGAGGTTGGTAGGAGTTAACCATCGAGCGCCCCCGACCTCCACACAGAGGTTGGCACTCTACAAATACCTCAGGCTCTAACTTCGTCACATAGCGGTTCACCATATGTGCATGATACGAGAATCACTAACCTTAACACACGTATTTATCAATTTGATAATAACTCCACTAGCATGACTCTAATATCATTATCCTCATATCTCAAAACAATTATCAAGCATCCAACATGTCATTCTATTCAATGCACTTGGTGTGAACTTTTTTACTACATTGACATTGGATGTCTATCATATGAAGACTAGTTTCTTTAGCCTAAACACATTACCATGCTGTTTTAATAGACTATCAAAAGGATATAAGTGAAGCATGAGAGTTCAACAATTTCTACAAAATATTACCACCACCGTGCTCTAAAAGATGTAAGTGAAGCACTAGAGGAAAGACTATTCAACTCAAAAGATATAAGTGAAGCACATAGAGTGTTCAAACAATTCCTAGGCCATATTTAACTCTCTCAAATAGGTGTGTCCAGCAAGGATGATTGTGGCAAACTAACAAGCAAAGACTCAAATTATACAAGATGCTCCAAGCAAAACACATAACATGTTGCGAATAAAAATATAGCTCCAAGTATAGTTGCCGATGCATGAAGACAAAAGAGGGGATGCCTTCCCGGGGCATCCCCAAGCTTAGGCTTTTGATTTTCTTGAATTTACTTGGGGTGCCATGGGCATCCCCAAGCTTAGACCTTTGCTACCCCTTGTTCCATAGTCCATCAAAGCAATACTCAAAACTTGAAAACTTCACAACACAAAACTTAGACAAAAATTCTCGTGAGCTCCGTTAGTATAAGAAAGCAAACCACTACTCAAAGGTGCAGCAATGAATTCATTCTTTGTATATATTGGTGTTAAACCTACTGTATTCCAACTTCTCTATGGTTCATATCTTCCAATACTACTCATAGAAGCATTGAAATGAGCAAACAACACACGAAAAACAGAATCTGTCAAAAACAGAACAGTCTGTGGTAATCTGCAGGTTTAGCCTACTTCTGGAACTCCAAAAAAATCAAACTAAATTGGTAAATTTGTGGAATTTGTCTACTAATCATCTTCAAAAAGAATCAACTAAATAGCACGCTCCAGTAAAATCTGAAGACCACTTTAGCGAGCGCTAACGATTCTGTTTTTCACAGCAAGATCACATAAACTTCGCACAAGTCTTCCCAAAGGTTCTAATTGGCACAAACACTAAAAAAACATGAAACCACATCTAATCATAGGATAGATGCAATATTTATTCCCTAATAGCAACAAAAACAAAAAATATGAAGTTGGGTTGCCTCCCAACAAGCGCTATCGTTTTACGCCCCTAGCTAGGCACGATACAAGATAAATCTAGGTATTGCCATCTTTGGAAGGCAATTCTTTGGTTAAGAACTTATGATTCTTAGGCACTTCTTTGTCTCTATGAATAATCAAACTCCTGGGCAAGAAATCAAGAAATTCTAAAGTGTCAAAAGGGTCTCTTGCAAAAGTAAGAAAATTAGGGTGAACACTTATGGATTTGAGATCCGCAATTCTAGATGTTTCACCCTTGTCTTTAGGGACATACATGAACTTAGATAATTTAGTAGTAGAGGTATTTGGAGTAGTTTTTATAGCGGAAAGAGCAGAACCCACATTAGTGATAATATCCTCAAGCTTATTGATTCTAGTCGAATCCTGATCTAGCTTTTCCTTTAACTATGGGCTCCTTTTCCTTAAGATTTTTCAGAACAACTCCTACCTTAGATCCATATTGGGTGATTTCATTATGGATTTTTCTATCCAAGTTCTCTACCAATTCTACCGTAGCAACTTTGTTTTCAATGATTTCTTACCTTTGCATAACATGCTCCAACGTTAAAACGGTCCCATTAACCATAAAAGGTGGTGAGCCAAATAATTCAATCATAGAATTATAAGAATCAACGGTGTGGCTACCCAAGAAATTCCCTTCGGTAATGGTATCTAAGATAAATCTAATCCACAGAGTTATGCCAACATACAAATTGCGAAGAAGCACGGAAGTGGAAAGCTTCCTATTAGATCTATTTTGAGCATTGCAAATTCTATACCAGACATCTTTTAAGTTTTCTTCCTCCCTTTGTTTAAAGTTGAGGACCTCAGTCTCGGGAGTGGTGATAATGATAGGTGTGCTAGACATGATGACACGCAAGCAAGCAGCACATGAGCAAACAAGAAGCAAGCGAACGATAAACACACGGCGGAAGAAGGGCAAATAAAACGGCAAGGGTGAAGTGGGGGAGAGGAAAACGAGAGGCAAAAGATGTAATGCGAAGGATAAGGGTTTGTGATAGGTACTTGGTATATGACTTTTGCGTAAGCCTCCCTGGCAACGGCGGCAGAAATTCTTCTTGCTACTTCTCGAGCTTGCGTTGTATTCCCTCGAAGAAGAAAGGGAGATGCAGCTGTCGGATTTAGGGCTCCGCAAAACCCAAGAAGTTCGAACACAGGAGCGTGACGAAGATCTCTCCCACTCGCGTCTACCTAGCGCCTCGCCCTTGTCGGTCAAAGGATGCAAGCAAACAACAGATAGACCACACAAGAGTTTATCCAGGTTCGGGCCACCGCATGGTGTAAGACCCTAGTTCCTGCTTTGGTGGATTAGCCTCGGGAGGGCTGGAATATGAGCTAGTACAATGTTCCCGAGCTCGGGAGGTAAGCTCGGGAGGGTCAGGAGGCAAGTGTTCTTGCTCCTTGCGTGGTGGCAGAGTGACTGGATCAATCCCCCCTTGATAGTGGGGATCCTAGCTACTTATATAGGCGGCCATGGTCCTCTTCCCCCGAAATGTTTAGGAGGGAAGGGATCCCACAACGGCCATTTTTGAGCGGGAACACAAGGACGTTCCTACCCTGACAAAAGCAGTCTTCGCCTGCAAAAGGACCAGGCGCTGACGCGGTGGTCGGCTCGACGATGACATCCTCCTTATCGTCCTTGTGGTCTTCGGTCTTGTTGCACCAATGGGGAAACCTTTGCCCCGCTCCTCGGGAACCTGCGGCTGCGCTGTCCCCCTTGCACCGAAATGGAAACTATGCCGCTGGCGGACGCTGGTACCCGCTGGCGCGGTGCGTCACTGCTGACATCACTGCCTCCTCCTGAGGCAGGCTTGGCCTTGGATTCTCTGCCCCTCCGGAGCACCTTGCCGAGGCCGCTCCTGAGGGGGTCTTGACGTCGTTCTCCTCGCGAGGCTTAGCCCCCTCGCGAGGGTCTTGGACAACTGATCGATCAGCTGGGCCATACCAGGCCGCTCGTAGGAGCACGTCGCGGCCCGCAGACAGGCAAGTCTGGGTACCCTGGTTCCCAGGACGCCGACAGTAGCCCCCGGGCCCAAGGCGCGCATGTAGTTGGCTTCGGGGCGAAGCCTTAGTCGAGGACGAAGCTCCGCGGGCCCTAAAAGGCTGCGGGCCGGGCCGGCTTGCGATGGTTGGATGGGACGTGGCGGCTCCGCTCCCCACGCAGTCTTGGTAGTCGTGCGACTTGACAATTCCTGCGACGCCAGTGGCCGGCGGTTGGGCTCCCCCGCCCTATAAATGGGACTAGGGGGGAGCCCCCAAGCCGTCTCCAGTGCCATCTTCCCCTTGCTTGTTCCTTGCCTTCTCTCCTGTCACGGGATCTCCATGGCGCTGTCGAGGAAGCCGTCCACCGCGGAGAAGGTGAAGGCACCAAAGGATCCAATCCCGCTGCCGCCGAAGAGGGGCCGCGGTCGCCCTCGCAAGCATGCCGTTGCGCCTGCATCGGCTTCCCGGGGAGGCGGGCGCGGCCTTCTGAGTTCTGCCGCGGCCGCTGGTGAAAGGCGCGGGGCGTCCTCGCGTGGTGAAGGTGGTCGCGGCCGCAGAGGGAGAGGAGGCGCGCAACGGTGCCTGTCGGTCGTGCGTCCTCCACGCCCGCACCTTCATTCCTTAGACGTGTCGTCGGAGTTCATGGTGTGGGCGAAGAAGCCTGGTGGCCCGTGGCTCCGGCTTCCCCGCTCGTTCGGCGACATGTTACCAGCCGGAGGCCTCGGCGGCATCTGGCTGCAGGCTGACGGTTGCTGCAGTGGTGCGTCCTGGGTGGAGGTTGATGTGGCTCCCTCGGGCGATGTGTTCCTGGAGCGTGGCTGGCAAACGTTTGCTCGTGCACGCCGGCTGCGGGGGAGGTGTGCGCTCCACTTCAGGTATGATGGCGTCTCCACACTGTTCGTCAGGGTCTTCTCGGAGGAAGGGAGGCACCTTGGGTGCTGTCCCAACGTTGATGACGAAGAGGATGACGGGGACGGCGTCCGGAGGAGTAGCTCCTCCTCCGAAGACGATCTCAGTCTTGGGGAGCGATGTGGGTCCCCCCTCTGTGGCAGCAGCAGCTCCTCCAGTAGTGGCGGCCGCGACGAACCACCACGCTGCCGAGCTCGGTCCGGCGAGGGGAGGGGGTTGCCGCGCCGCTGTGGCTCGGTGAAGCCGGAGGAACTGGAAGACTCCGATTGAGCGGGAGCGGCCTCTGCTTCTTCTCCTTTCCTTTCCTTCATGTCCTTTTTGTGTCAAAATTTTAAGTTGCCTCGAGGAGGCGTGTAATGGGATGTGATATATGTAAGAAGCGAGAACTCGATATCATGTTTTTTGTTGCCTGGGTGAAATCACTTAGCTTTTATGCGTCGCGTCGTCCTGAGGCAGAGTCCTCCTGACTCCGGCATCATGAGCCCCGTCGGGTCGTGACGAAGTGGTCGAATCTGAAGGGCTCGTACAGCCCCCGAGCGGGGGTCAACCGCTGAGATCTGCTGAGAGTGCCGAGTGTGGGTTAGAGCACCAAAGCCTAAGCGGCTCGGTAAGATAGGTTGCACGGACGGAGAAGCCCAGCGCCAGAGCCTGAGCAGGCTTGGCCAGGCGAGGTCACGGGCCCATGGCAGACGAGGGCCGATGACCGACCATGCCCCAGCCCCCACGCGTGAGGCGCGCGAAGAAGAGTGAGTGGTGCAGCTAAACTCAAAACTGGCGAGAAAGATCCCAAACAAGACTTTCAACCAAATGCAGGAAGCGCGAGAAACATGGAAACTTCATAGCATGGGGTAGAGGAAGGGCTGATAGCCAAGGAAGTAGAAAAGGCTGACAGCCAAACACCAAGCAAAAAGGAAAAAAGGTCGCGTCCGACCCCTACACTATGTCTTCTTCCTAGCGCGGAGCTAAGGACTGCCACTGGGGCGTGGGTGGGAGCCCCGTCTGAGGGCCCGTAGGCAACGCACAGGAGACTCCGAGGCGTGTACATCCCCAACTCATTATTACATGAGAGTGTCACGGGCGGAGACCTTCACGGGCACGGAGCCTTGATTACGGATAGAACCTCCAGAGGTATTCGATGTTCCAGGATTTCTGAATGGGTATCCCATCCTGCGTCCCCAACTCATTATTACGTGAGAGTGTCACGGGCGGATACTGATGTCTACACACGCTTCTACTCTTGTAGACTATGTTGGGCCTCCAAGCGCAGAGGTTTGTAGGACAACAGCAATTTCCCTCAAGTGGATGACCTAAGGTTTATCGAACTCAGGGAAGTAGAGGTTGAAGATGGTCTCTCTCAAGCAACCCTGCAACTAAAATACAAGAAGTCTCTTGTGTCCCCAACACACCTAATACACTTGTCAGATGTATAGGTGCACTAGTTCGGCGAAGAGATGTTAAATGGCAAGTGATATGGATGGCAAAACAAAGTAATATAAATCTGTAATAAAAAGTGCAGCAAGCAAACAAGCGGTAAACGTGAGCACAAATGGTATTGCAATGGTGGAAACAAGGCCTAGGGATCATACTTTCACTAGAGGCAACTCCCAACAACATTAACATAATCGAATCACATGGTATTTCCCATAAAACATGCAATGGAGACGCACCCGGAGGTCATTCCTTCGTGGTCAAGAGAAGACGAGAATTATGTAGGGCTACAAAAGCACACCTCAAAGTTCGTAGTTCTCAATCTAAGGATTTCCCAATGTCACCGCGGCCATCCAAAGAGAGTTCCACAATCACCACAACATATCTAAAGGATAGTCAAAGACAAGCACCAAGAGACTCTCAATCTTCAATCAACACACAAAAGAGGAAATCACTCATGAAAATATTTTTCTAATCCATGTCCAATAGACCGCTGTCACCTTGGTCTCGGGGATTATACTAGATAAAGACAAGTGAGTACATCAATCCAATACATAGAGGAAGGGGAAATATCATGGGATCACCCTAGATTAACATAGCCTATGATCACAACGAAGATCACGTCATGGGAGAGAGAGATAACCACATAGCTACACGTACGAGCCCTCGGCCCCGGAGGAGACTACTCACGCATGGACATGGTGAGGAGGAGGTTGATGATGGTGTTGATGGAGAGGTGCAGCCCCGCGAGGAGGAGATGGCCGGCGGCAGCCACGGAGGCGGCGGCGGCGGCCCTTGGGGGCGCGGCGGCGGCCCTCGGGGCGGCGGCGGCCCTAGGGGGCAGCGGCTCCTTGGCCCCCCTTCTTCCTTGTGGATGGTGCTGCAATGGTGCTGGTCCTCCCCTCCAAGACGGCGGCTCGGGAGGAGGAAAATTCGTGGCCCTTGGTGACCTAGGTTTCCTCTCTTTATACTCTCGGATTCCCGTCATCAGATTTTGGGTCTCAGTAATACGGGCTTTACTCGGCCGTCCGGACTCCGATTTGGACGAATTTTATATCCAGAAGCATCGCCTTGAAATTCCCCACAACTTTCGCAACTAGACTTTTTCCGTTTGATGTCGCCTTCGGGCCGGAACGTGACCATCTTCAAAAAACGTTCTCAGACAGATTTCAGGAAAGTCAGAGTCCTACTCCAATACGACTCATTTTGTGTTTTTGTCAATTTCCAAGTAATTCCTACACAATAAAGTGTAAAACAAGAATATTGTGCACTTTTGCAACCATTAGTAGGTTAGTCCAAATATGATCAAAAGTGTATGGAAGTGTATAAATATCATAGCAATATCACACAAAAGAGGCATGGAGCAAGCAGAAATTATAGATACGTTTTGGACGTATCAACATCCCCAAGTTTAATTCCTGCTCGTCCTCGAGTAGGTAAATGATAACAAGCATAATTTCTGTGGTGACATGCTATTAACCATATAAGGACTTTTTACAGTCACATGACAAGTGCTTACTGAGACAATGAATCTGTAGTAATTAAGTTGCCTCATGAGAAAATCAGAAAGAACTGAAAGTTTTACAATATGATACTGAAACACTCAATAGATTTGTAATGGGCATGGTGTGCGAATATGATAAAGTGGTACCTCGCTTGCCCCCTTTAGTGAAGCAAAACATAAATGCAGGGGCACCTCCAAGGTTTAAGTGACGACTAGATACAATGATTTCAGAATAAATGATATCATAATCATGCAAAAGACAATGGTACTTTGGGACAATGCACATTACACTCAGAATGACAATCATGCTCTCAATAGTTGGTGCTTTAAAGAAGGTGGAGACTCTCGAACCGTGGCTTTTGTTGGCAAGGTTGAAAACCCGTGGTCGGAAACAAAAACTAAACATGTACCAGAGCTCTTGGTTTTAAAAACAGAGGTAATAATTATTATTATTTTTAGAATATGCATATTTCGTCAACGAATGCTAGCAGATAACTCAATTACTTCTCGAGCTGGACAAGTTTCGAGGAACGGCTCCCGAATGAGGACGATCACATCCTCTTAATCTCCTTTGTTTATCACTGCCAAAGTTTTCTGATTTCTCATGAACAAAGCGTGAAGGAGGGTTTGTTTGTTGTATAATTTTTTAATGAGTCGGGCGCACTCTATGCCAGTTCCTTCTCGTATTATGGGTTTGCACATTAGACATGCAATCCCGGGGTGAAGCTTGTCCAACTTAAAAAGATCATGAATTAACTACTACTTCCTCATGAGCTAAAACAGAGGCACAAAATAGAAATGTTTTTTTGAAAAATTTCGAGATGGTACATGAAAGTCTTCATTAGGAATGGCAGGTAAATACCATGTATAGGAAGGTATGGTGGACTCATATGGCATAACTGGTTTAAAGGATTTTGGATGCACAAGCAGTCAGTCCGCTTAGTACAGGCGAAGGTTAGCAAAAGACTGGGAGCGACCAACTAAAAGAGCAATGACGGTCATAATCATGCAGAGCGACAAAGCAACATTGAATCGGGCATGGAAGTTATATCGCTACTCAGAAATTAAAGATCATCAAGGCTTGATAGACTTTCTTTACAGTCTTAAATATGCGTGAGCATACGCCAAGTCAATCAAAATAAATTCTTGAAGGAAGATACCACTAAACCATACCACATCATAGGCAAACAAATCATGTTGGTACTTCAATAACACATTAGGAACCCCCCAGCTATTTGAGACTAACCATAAGAAAACATGAACTACTAAGCACCATTATGCACATAGCATTTTTATCATAGACATATCAACCAGTGCAACAGAAGCCAACTCTCTTAACAAGATAAGCATGATAACTAAAGAGAGTTCCAGCGACCAACTAAACAAAAGCTCTTTAAAAAGTAAAGCATGAAAACTAAGAGCTGAACATGATAGTAGCTATTGAAAGACAAAGAACACACACATCAAGGATAGACATGAAAATTCTATGTTATGTTCTAGGTTGAAGTGGAGCGTGTTACTCTCCCACACAAAGAAAGCTGAGTTCCAACTCGTTATGAACAGTAAGCAAAGCTAAAGAAAACTAAAAAGGAAACTAAAAGCAAGACGCTCCAAGCATAGCACATAACACATGAAGTGATAAAAATATAGTGGAACGAAAGACGAACTGATAATTGTTGATGGAGAAGGGGATGCACGGGGGCATCCCCAAGCTTAGACGCTTGAGTCTTCTTGAATATTTCTTGGGGGTGCACGGGGGCATCCCCAAGCTTGAGCGTTTGACACTCCTGAATCTTTTTATCATCTTCCCTCGCACACTTGAAAACTCCCTTCATACATAACTCATCATAATCTGATTAGCGAGGTTAGTACCCATAATAAAATAATTGTTCCTTGCTGGAAATAAGGATATTCTTGAAGGTCTACTGTTTCTCAAGATTGCCAAAAGGTTTTTGCAAAGAAAAAGCAAGCTCAAGGTTTGCAAAACGAAGAAAAGGCAAATCAGGACAGAATCTGTGAAAAACAGACCAGCAGGTAGTAAATAATTTTTTTGGGGCACTTCTGCAACTCAAATCAAAAAAACTCAGAACAGACGCTCGAAAGCCAATTGTATAGAGCACGCTGTCGAAAAAATTCAGACCAAAAATATGATCTGGTGATTTTATACGAATTTTTCTGACCAAGGACAGAATCTGTTTCTTGGACAGCACGTCACAACTTTTGAACTTTCTTGCAATCAGAGGCTACACTTGGCACAAAGCTGAAAAGTAAAGATACAATAATGATGCTACTGTAGTAACAACATCAAGACACAACAAAAGCAAAATAAAATTTTATTCATTGTGGGCTGCCTCCCAAAAGCGCTTTCTTTTATGCCTTTAAGCTAGGCATAAGACTTTAATGATGCTCTCGTAGGAATAAGAGTTGAAGAACAAAAGAGAGCATCAAGAAGCAAATACCAAACACATTTAAGCCTAACATTCTTCCTATGCATAGGAATATTGCAATGGAATAATTCATTGAAGCACAAAGCAATAAGCATAGGAAGACAAAACAAGTGCAGCTTCAAAACCTTCAACATAAAGAGAGGGAACTTAATATTATTGAAATATCTATAAGCATATGTTCCCTTCTCATAATAATTTTCAGTGGGATCACGAATAAACTCAACAATATAAGCATCACATAAAGCATTGTTACCATGATCCACATGCAAAAAGGTACTCTTACTCTCCACATAAGCATCTTTGGGGAGCCCATGGTTAGGACATTTTAGCATTAACGTTTTCAGTCTCCCCCAAGCTTGAGCTACGCTCTCTCCGTCACGAGACCTAAAGTTATAGATATAGTTCATGTCTCGATGAATTTCATGAAGAGGATAAAACTTAATATAAAAGAGAGACATAAGCTCTTGCCAATCAAGCAAGTGCGAGTTATCGAGAAGCTTATACCAATCTGAAGCTTTATCTATAAGTGATATGGCGAACAATTTCCTCATGACAAACTCCCTTGATACACCTGCAAGCTTAAATAATGAACATAGTTGTGACAGATATAGCAAGTGTTCACCGGGATGTCTGTCTCCTGCATAACGATTAGCCAAAATATAATCGATAATACCAGCCGGTATTTTATAGGGCACAATTTCAGTAGGAGGAGGAGCAACCACCACAGGTGTGGGGCGTCTTCCCACAAGCAACGAACTAAGAATGTGGTTTTCCATAAACATAACTAGTGAAATAAAAACAAGAAACAAAAATATTTAATTGCAAGATCTAAAGATATACCTTCAAGCACTCACTTCCCCGGCAACGGCGCCAGAAATAGCTTGATGTCTACACACGCTTCTACTCTTGTAGACTATGTTGGGCCTCCAAGCGCAGAGGTTTGTACGACAGCAGCAATTTCCCTCAAGTGGATGACCTAAGGTTTATCGAACTCAGGGAAGTAGAGGTTGAAGATGGTCTCTCTCAAGCAACCCTGCAACTAAAATACAAGAAGTCTCTTGTGTCCCCAACACACCTAATACACTTGTCAGATGTATAGGTGCACTAGTTCGGCGAAGAGATGTTAAATGGCAAGTGATATGGATGGCAAAACAAAGTAATATAAATCTGTAATAAAAAGTGCAGCAAGAAAACAAGCGGTAAACGTGAGCACAAATGGTATTGCAATGGTGGAAACAAGGCCTAGGGATCATACTTTCACTAGAGGCAACTCCCAACAACATTAACATAATCGAATCACATGATATTTCCCATAAAACATGCAATGGAGACGCACCCGGAGGTCATTCCTTCGTGGTCAAGAGAGGACGAGAATTATGTAGGGCTACAAAAGCACACCTCAAAGTTCGTAGTTCTCAATCTAAGGATTTCCCAATGTCACCGCGGCCATCCAAAGAGAGTTCCACAATCACCACAACATATCTAAAGGATAGTCAAAGACAAGCACCAAGAGACTCTCAATCTTCAATCAACACACAAAAGAGGAAATCACTCATGAAAATATTTTTCTAATCCATGTCCAATAGACCGCTGTCACCTTGGTCTCGGGGATTATACTAGATAAAGACAAGTGAGTACATCAATCCAATACATAAAGGAAGGGGAAATATCATGGGATCACCCTAGATTAACATAGCCTATGATCACAACGAAGATCACGTCATGGGAGAGAGAGATAACCACATAGCTACACATACGAGCCCTCGGCCCCGGAGGAGACTACTCACGCATGGACATGGTGAGGAGGAGGTTGATGATGGTGTTGATGGAGAGGTGCAGCCCCGCGAGGAGGAGATGGCCGGCGGCAGCCACGGAGGCGGCGGCGGCGGCCCTTGGGGGCGCGGCGGCGGCCCTCGGGGCGGCGGCGGCTCTAGGGGGCAGCGGCTCCTTGGCCCCCCTTCTTCCTTGTGGATGGTGCTGCAATGGTGCTGGTCCTCCCCTCCAAGACGGCGGCTCGGGAGGAGGAAAATTCGTGGCCCTTGGTGACCTAGGTTTCCTCTCTTTATATAGACTCTCGGATTCCCGTCATCAGATTTTGGGCCTCAGTAAAACGGGCTTTACTCGGCCGTCCGGACTCCGATTTGGACGAATTTTATTTCCAGAAGCATCGCCTCGAAATTCCCCACAACATTTGCAACTAGGCTTTTTCCGTTTGACGTCGTCTTCGGGCCGTAACGTGACCATCTTTAAAAAAACGTTCTCAGACAGATTTCAGGAAAGTCAGAGTCCTACTCCAATACGACTCCTTTTGCGTTTTTGTCAATTTCCAAGTAATTCCTACACAATAAAGTGTAAAACAAGAACATTGTGCACTTTTGCAACCATTAGTAGGTTATTCCAAATATGATCAAAAGTGTATGGAAGTGTATAAATATCATAGCAATATCACACAAAAGAGGCATGGAGCAAGCAGAAATTATAGATACGTTTTGGACGTATCAGATACCTTCTGACGTGCCCGCCCCTTCACTTTGAGGGCCCCGCCCCGCACTAGCCCTCTCCCTCATTAACTCACCCGAAGTCGGCATTCATGAGGTGGGACACTGCGCATGATGGGGGGGATGGGACCTTGGCCATAGGCCCCCCTGCCGAGCACCAGACGCACCGCTCACGCGATCTCCGAGCGCGCTTCGCCCCTGGGGGCTAACATCGTCCGGAGACACGGAGTCCTGAGGTGTGAGGGGGACCCCGCCCTACCCACGCTCCTAATGGCCCCTGAGCCCTTCTTGATCAGGCTCGGGCCCAGCGGGTATAGGAATTCGTGAGCAGGGGATGGAGCCGCGGTCTTGGGCCCTCCTAGTGCGCGTATGACGGGCTGCTGTACCGCCTCCAGACGCACCCTCCGCAGCCTGGGGGATGGTACGCCGGGAGGCGCGGCGCCTTGAGGCTGAACGGAGGGGGAGAAGGCCCCTCCCTGCGCGCATCATACCCGCCGCCAGCGAGCCCCTGGTGTAATCCAGGACGGGCTCATGCGCGATGGGTCACGCGCGGGGGGACGACGGCCTGACCCGGGCCTTCCCTTCCCTTCCCTTTCTGTCTTGGCGCGGCAACCATAGTATTTCCCTGGCCTGCCGAGGCTCGGGGCCAGAGACACCGTTGGCCCGAGGCCTACGGCTAGTGCCGTGAGTGCCGGCTTCCGCAGGCACCAGCACGCGTTTTCATTCGAGCTTGTAATGCCCAGGATGGGACTATACGTCCTACGTGTCGAGGCACGACTTAAAGGTATAAGCCCATCCTAGAATGATCTCAAGTTTGGTATCTTTGCACGACTCATGTAAAAGAGGGATTAAATTGCAAAATGAGATAGTTGGCTTACACTCGCCACTTCACACAATACAATACATAAGCAATACATCATTCAAAACATCACAACCCGACTACAGGTGAAGATCCAAAAGAAAGATACCAAAACAACATAAAGCCACAGGTCAGGATCGAATCCTAGTAGAAACCACTACTCATCGTCGAACAACTACACAAGCATACGGCCACTCTCTTCATGGAACTCCCGGAAGTACTTGAACCAGCTCCTGCATCAAACTCGGCTGAACCTGCCTCTGGTGTTGTAGTATCTGTGAGCCACGAGGACTCAGCAATCCCATAACCATGGGTATCAAGACTAGCAAAGCTTTGTGGGTAGGAAGAGGTAAGGTGGTGAGGTTGCAGCAGCGGCTAAGCATAATATGGTGGCTAACTTACGAGTACCAGAATAAGATGAGCATCTACGCAAACGGTCGCAAAAGTAGTGATCGCTAAAGATCCTGAACTACATACGAATCAAACATAACCCCACCGTGTTCTCTTCTCAAAGTGAAAATAGACAGTCACGGTTACTCACACAGTTGTGTGTTTTACTTCGGATCCTTTGTCAAGTTTTCTACAACCGGACATTAACAAATTCCAATCTGCCACATAACCGCGGGCACGGCTTTCGAAAGATCATAACCCTGCAGGGGTGTTCCAACTTAGCCCATCACAAGCTCTCACGATTAGCTGAAGTGATAAATATACTATCATCACTCCTTATCTTAGGGAAAATCCGATCAGGCTCGGCATCCCGGTAGCACAAGTCATTTCGACAATGGTAAAACAAGTCCAGCAAGACCTCCCGGCGTGCCGACACCCTGATAGTAGCCGCGTGTATCTCGTCTCAGGACACGATCGGATGGGCGATGCTACAGGTATACCAGATACCTCGGGTTTCCCCAAGGCGGCCCCGCAGGCTCCCCGTTTGGGACCAACACCATCAGCACTGGCCCCCCTGCTATGTAGAATTAAGAATCCTCAGGGACGCGGCCCCCTATGCAATTTTAATTAATTAATTAAGTTGTTATTATGAGCAAATTAAAACCAAAGTTGGGCCTTGCTGGAGGAGTTTTATTCAAAGTCGAACTGTCAAGGGGTCCCCATTTCACCCATCGTGTAAGGAACGCAAAATCAAGGAACATAATGCCGGTTTATCGGCGCCTAAGGTGGCATGAGTGGAACAAAACACCGAGCAAAAGGCCAAGCCTTCCACCCATGCCCAGTATATAGGTGTGTTAATAATAATTATAGATATTGTGATATACCAACAACAAGTTTCCTCCTGGAACGAACTTCATCTTCACCTGCAACTAACAACGCTATAAGAAGGACTGAGCAAGCGAGGCTGAGCAAGCGGGTAACATAGCCAAACATTGGTTTTGCTAGGAAGGTGTCAAGGTTAGAGGTTTCATGGCAACAAGGAGAGGCTGACATAAAAGATGGGTAGCGCGACATGTAACGATAGCATCGAGACAACTAAGCATGGCAATGGTAGTAAAGGTATCCAAGGGTATGATCATCTTGCCTGGAATTCCGCAAGGGAGAAGAATGGGTCCATGAAGCAGAAGGAGCAACACAGTCGAGCGAATCCTCACAACTCCGGAACGAAACCGAAGCTAACAAAAGAAGCAACCGGAAAGAAGAAAACAACACGGTAAACACACAAGCATAAACATGGCATACGATGCACATCCAAGTATGATGCATGTCCGGATTAATTATGCATGGCATGGCAAAGTGCACAAACAAGACTACAAGTTAAGTGGAGCTCAATATGCAACAAGTTGCATATTGATGAAACACCACATTTAATTATTTAGTTGACTCCCGTTATTTACAAGACAAGATTAAATGTTTTTAACATGGCAAGAGGTGTAGCATAAGTAAACTAACTATTTAGACATTTTAAATGGGGCCGGAAATAACAACAACATATCCGGAAAATCCCCATGAGCATGTTTAGTAATTATAAGCAAACAACAATTCACACGTTTAATGTTGTTAACATGATGCGGATGACATGATCAAGTTTATGCAATTTTTATTAAAAGTTGACATGAAGATGAAAAGAAGAATATGTCACCATGGTGGAAAGAAAAGGTGCCATGGCAACGACCCGGAAATGATGCCACGCAACATATCAGTTTCGGTAACTCGTTGAGAGTCCGGTGCAAAAGCAAGGTGGAGTGAACGAGCGGAACAAGATGAAAGGTGAGATGATCCCGTTGCCGGGTTCCCACGGGTCGGCGACGAGGCAACCGAGGAGCACGACAAAAGATGATGCGGGCACGGAGCACACAAGGGAGACATTTCATACAACACAAGCATCACACGGGTCACGTCTCGGGGTTATACCTTCGGGACAAACGTTTCGGGGCGGTTCGAGATCGTAGAGGAAGGATTCGTTCCGACGGTCGAAGAGGAAGTAGTCGTTCCGTCGGCGGTAGTTGAAGTAGAAGTTCTCGTAGATGTACATGTCGACGGTAGTGGTACTTGTCGGGATCGTCGTCGACGTAGGGGTACACGTTCGTAGGGGTACTTGTCGCATCGCCATGTAGTTGTTCACGTTCATCGGAGAGGTACTCGCCATCGTAGCCGTTCGGTCGTCGTGGTACTTGGTCGTGGTACTTGGCATCGGTAGATGTACTCGTTCCGTTCGGTCTTGCCGGTCTCGTCTCGAGTAGTAGTTGTACATGTCGTCGAGGTACTTGGCGCACCCGGAAACACGGTAGATGAACTTGACGATCCTCGTCGTCCTGGTTCTTGTCGATCCGGGGATACCTGCTGGCCCAAAACAAAACACCGGCCAAAACAGAAGAAACACAGCAGCAGCAAGGAAGCGAGACAAGTGGCCGGGCGCTCGCAACTGCATATGAGGCAACCAAGGGGAAAAACGGCTGCGGGGAGGGAGGCCACGGTGCGCGCTGGCCAGAGAGGAGGAGAAGGCCGCGGGGAGGCGCTGTGGCGCTGGACTCGCAGCTCCTGGGGTCGGCCATGGCCGGAGGAAGGCGCGTCCGCTGCGGTGCTACTGGACCTGCGAGGTAGAGGCGGTGATGGGGAGAAGGACGGCACGGAGGAGGCACCCATGGCGAGGCTGCGGCCAGCGCTGAAGATGGAGGAGGGGCACTTCGGGCTGCGGGCACCGCGAGCCTAGGCGACGGACGGGCGGTCGCGGGCACGCTGCTCCTGGAGAGGAGGACCGGAGGGAGGGGCGCGTGAGGAGGAGGGGCCGCGGTGGAGGAGATAGGGGCGTGGGCGCCAGCGCTGTCTGGTCGGGAGGAGAGGTGAGATGGGAGAGGCTCGGGCGACGAGGGAGAAAGGGTTCGGGCGCTCGAGGGGAGAGGGAAAATAGGGGTGCGGTCGGGCTAGCGATGGGATCGGACGAGGAGTGCTGGCGGCAGCGCTGAGGGAAGGAGTGAGGGGAGAGGCTTAGTTAGCGCTAGGGTTCGGTGGAGTGGGAGCGGGCTGGAGGAGGAGTTCGGCCGCAGGGATGGGCCTAGAGGCCTAGAGGCTGGCTGAGGGAGGTTGGCTGCCTCTGATTCTTAAAAAAAACGAAGCCGAAACAAAAATAGAAGAAGAGGAAAGAAAAAAGGTTAGGAGAAGAATTTAGGCAAGAGGGTATTTTTCTCGGGCTCATAACAATAAGCGCGGTTCGAGAAAATAGAAAAGGCATGAACGAGGAATATAATTCAAACACATTTGAATTTAATTCAAATGGGTTTGAACTAAGACTTGATTATTGAGGTGTCCAAAAATGTTCGAATTTTCGGAGGAACCTCGAAACAACGGAAAAGAATTATAGGGAGGGTTTTTGATGGTGAAACTTGAATAAAGAGGCATGGGGAATATGCAAGTGTGTTTGGGTTAATTCCACACAAATGGAATAATTAATATAGCTCCCTAATATATTGAGAGGCTTTTATATGTTTTAAAGAGAGGACATTCTTCCCTTGATTTAAATGGATCGAAGATCCACACGATTTATTTAAGTTGAGATGCAAAAGAATAAATATGACATGATGGCATGGTGACATGATGCAATGCAACAATAAAATAACACAAGCTCAAAAGAAACACACGGGCAGCCCGGAACGTCTGGAACTTCGGGAATCTTCTGGAATCTTTTGGAATCTTCTGGGACGTCGGTCTTCGGGCGTCACAACTCTCCCACACTAACAGAGGATCTTGACCCGAGATCCTAGAGATATCACCGGGTAAAAACGGAAGAGGAATGGGTAAAACAAAGTTGCTTCTTCGACAGACGAGTGAAACCAGGAACCTTGAGAGGTTAAACAATCTTGAAAGAAAGAATACAACGGAGATGAACGAAGTTGAGAGCACTCCGGTAAAAGGAGGAACAAGGAACACAATGAGAACCTTGTAGGCTGAAAGACATTAGACGAGAGCTTACGAACCAAAAGAATATGAAACTGCAACGGTATAGCCAAGGAATAAGAATGACAGAGTTTGGACAGCACTCCGTCTAAAAATGGAAGGAATTAACAAGAACTTGAGGAGATGGAATGATACTTGATGAAAACAACAACATATTGCCTCCGAAACAATTAAAAGAATGGCAGAAGGTGCAAGAAAAGATTCAGACAGCACTCCGGTTAAAAGGATAGGCAAAACTTGATAAGATGAGGGAACTAGAATGAAGAATACGACACTCCCGATAAATAGATAAACAAGGAAAGAACATGATCCCGATAAAAACGAGATGATGGTTTGGAGAGAGCAACATTACAAAACCTCCGGAACGAAAGAATAGATGCTAGATCGTTGGAAAGAAAAGATCGAAGAAGAAGATGACAACTTCTCCCATGAATGAATTAGAAAAATCCTCCTTACGGAGAAGGGTTGAACAGAGTTGTTGGAATTCAACAACAAAAAGAATAAGTTCGTTGTGGGCTTATGGAAAACATCTCAAAATTATACGGTGACAACCAGCCACTAACAGAACGAATTGCTTGGATTGAGATCAACAAGGAGACGATAAACTTAATTCACCGGAATGAAAAATGAAGAACTTGGGTCATTTATCAGCACCATAATAGTAACAATCCTTAGGGAAAGCTTTTAGGTGAAATACAACCCAAAATAACTCCAACGAATAAAAATGAGGGGTTGAAGGATCTTCTCAAAAGAAAGAAATGATGGTTTTAATTATCTCATTCTTGATAACTCGTGAATCATGAAACATGAAGGAATTGACAAGAATGACATAACACCAACTGAAAAGATAAGGTAGAAAGAATTGCAATGGAAAGCAAGATGAAGAATGCTTGAGCTCCAACAAGAATCTTGATGAAGACTTCGAGGATGAATTAATTGATGATGAGCCACCATGAAGAACTCCGGTAGCAAAAGGATGAGAAGTGAAAGATGAAAAGAATAAGATTCAAGGCCTACGATGAATTAGATGTAGCTTTGAAATGATATAATTGAAATAACTTGAAGCTCCGGAAAACAAGATGAAGAATTTAGGATCGAGAATATGATATGAAGAACAAGCTCCAGACAAAAGAATTAAATCACCTTGAAGGAATAAGAATAAGAATTATGTAATGCATCTCCTTCACCAATTTAAATTGATGACAACCAACGGATTTGGCATACTACTTATTCTCATTTGAAAGAATTAAAGAGAGATCTAGCACAATCTTGGGAAAAGTCTTGAACGAAGCACCGGTAGGATTATGAAAAGAACGAGTGTATTAATATGATACAACGGAAGAGTAAACTTGAAAGAACCACCGTAAGAATATGGAGACGAACGAAGAGGCACCAATGAAGAATATTTGAAGGACGAAGTTGAAAACTGAGAACGAAGAATCTTCTGAAATGATGGCCTTCGGAGGACCACAATAGGGAGAATTCATGAAATGCTTCGGGTGGGTATGAAAATGATTCCTCACAATCGGAACAATAATGAGGATGGCATGAAGCTAGAATCACAACTCATCAAGAGAACGGGTCAAAATTTAAGAGAAGCTCTTCTCCGATCTTGAAATGTTGAGAGTGAAGACGAGAAATGCCATAAGAATTGTTGAGCACTCCGGAATGACAAGAGGAAGGTGGAGCTAAAGATGGAAATAATTGAAAACAAGCTTGGAGAAGGCATGTGACTGATGGAAATCATTCTTACGTCACACTTTGACAAGAATTTGAGTATACTCCGGAAAAGAAGAGTCAGGTAAGATCCTGGAAAAGACCTGTGGTTTAGGGCCCACTCAAAGAAATCACCGTTGGAAAATATTGCTTAAGAGATATTGCACCGGTTGAATTAAATGGCTTGAATAAGATAACAATCTCAAAATAGCTTGACAGGATTAAGAATGGAAACACGAATCTTCAGCACTCCGGATATGAATAGCAAGAGGAGAATGATTAATTGGAGCACCGGAATAAGAAAGCATTGTAAAATGAGGAAAAGGATAAGATCAACACCAAAATCTTGAATTACATCCACCGGCAGAATTGAGAACAAAAGAATGATGAACTTGGAGTTCTAGATCATCTTCACGATAAATCACCGGATAAGAACATTGAAGGAAATGAATGAAGAACCATCACATGAATAAAATGGATACTTGATTTGAGAATTTCTTACTCCGGGAAGAAGAAGGGTGGGAGGGTTGGGGAAAACAAAGACAACTTGAGACGAACAAAATGGACACCGGTTGAAAAGAATTAACATGAAGATCTCGATGGTCAAGAAGAATTAACACTCTCATAGAAATATGAGAACACTGATTAGGAAAGGTATGGAATCATCATTTGACATCGAAGCAACTCGAATACCAGAATCAAAACAAGAACAAAGGATAGATATCCAACATGATCTTCATAATATCATTCGAACAGAGAATTGAACGAATGAATTCCGTAGGTACATCAACTTGACGAGAAGCCACTTGGAAGAACAAAAAGGTAAATAAAAAGGAACAAGGAACAGATAGAACAAATACAAGATAGAAGTTTCGTTCGACATCTTCGTGCTGAAAGCTCATGGAACGTGTTACAAAAGGGTTTTGCAATCCCCGGATCAGCATAGCCAAGGACCCTTTAAGATGCAACTCCCGATCAGAACAAGTCCATAAAACCACTTCACTCAATGTAGAACCCCAAACTTCATATCGTGCATCCGTTGGAAGAATGCCTAGAACTACTAGATGAACCCACCTATTAATTTCCGAAAGTTTCCAGTTATGCAATCAGGTGTTGGGGATACAGGGGAAGCACCGCGCAATCAACTCTAAACCTACATCCAGCTGTATCCATCCTTCAACACATAACCAATTGTTCTTGGAAACCGTTTACCTCGGACCTTCGAAATGCATCCACTATACAAGCTATGGCAATACTCCCGAACTACCTCCCCAGTAATGGGTGATGTCGGGGTTATCTTGCCACTAACCGCATAGGAGAGTTTTCGATGTCGGCCGTCTTAAGTATTCTAGTACTGCCGCGATGGATTTGTGACGCCAACACCTCGGAGCTCAACTCCCCGGGACACTGCCACAACCCCTAATGACAGGAGGCATCGAGAACAATGTTCTCGTCACAAAGACATCGAAACAATCCAAACAATACTCGCGAGATCCTAAAAAAAAATTGGTGCATTTTTTTGAAAGTAGAAGAGGCAAGAGTAATCGTCAGGAGTCCTCACCAGAGTGAAAAGAGATGAGGAGCAAAAGAAATCCTACTCTCCGATATATATATATAGGACTCAAAACATTTTTAGTGTGTGCCTAGACTCAACCGTCAACGATTCGATCAATCAGTGGGGGCTTCTAGGTCGGAGAAGGCTCTGAATACCAACTTGTAATGCCCAGGATGGGACTATACCTCCTACGTGTCGAGGCACGACTTAAAGGTATAAGCCCATCCTAGAATGATCTCAAGTTTGGTATCTTTGCACGACTCATGTAAAAGAGGGATTAAATTGCAAAATGATATAGTTGGCTTACACTCGCCACTTCACACAATACAATACATAAGCAATACATCATTCAAAACATCACAACCCGACTACGGGTGAAGATCCAAAAGAAAGATACCAAAACAACATAAAGCCACAGGTCAGGATCGAATCCTAGTAGAAACCACTACTGATCGTCGAACAACTACACAAGCATACGGCCACTCTATTCATGGAACTCCCGGAAGTACTTGAACCAGCTCCTGCATCAAACTCGGCTGAACCTGCATCTGGTGTTGTAGTATCTGTGAGCCACGAGGACTCAGCAATCCCATAACCATGGGTATCAAGACTAGCAAAGCTTTGTGGGTAGGAAGAGGTAAGGTGGTGAGGTTGCAGCAGCGGCTAAGCATAATATGGTGGCTAACTTACGAGTACCAGAATAAGATGAGCATCTACGCAAACGGTCGCAAAAGTAGTGATCGCTAAAGATCCTGAACTACATACGAATCAAACATAACCCCACCGTGTTCTCTTCTCAAAGTGAAAAGAGACAGTCACGGTTACTCACACAGTTGTGTGTTTTACTTCGGATCCTCTGTCAAGTTTTCTACAACCGGACATTAACAAATTCCAATCTGCCACATAACCGCGGGCACGGCTTTCGAAAGATCATAACCCTGCAGGGGTGTTCCAACATAGCCCATCACAAGCTCTCACGATTAGCTGAAGTGATAAATATACTATCATCACTCCTTATCTTAGGGAAAATCCGATTAGGCTCGGCATCCCGGTAGCACAAGTCATCTCGACAATGGTAAAACAAGTCCAGCAAGACCTCCCGGCGTGCCGACACCCTGATAGTAGCCGCGCGTATCTCGTCTCAGGACACGACCGGATGGGCGATGCTACAGGTATACCAGATACCTCGGGTTTCCCCAAGGCGGCCCCGCAGGCTCCCCGTTTGGGACCAACACCATCAGCACTGGCCCCCCCTGCTATGTAGAATTAAGAATCCTCGGGGACGCGACCCCCTATGCAATTTTAATTAATTAATTAAGTTGTTATTATGAGCAAATTAAAACCAAAGTTGGGCCTTGCTGGAGGAGTTTTATTCAAAGTCGAACTGTCAAGGGGTCCCCATTTCACCCATCGTGTAAGGAACGCAAAATCAAGGAACATAATGCCGGTTTATCGGCGCCTAAGGTGGCATGAGTGGAACAAAACACCGAGCAAAAGGCCAAGCCTTCCACCCATGCCCAGTATATAGGTGTGTTAATAATAATTATAGATATTGTGATATACCAACAACAAGTTCCCTCCTGGAACGAACTTCATCTTCACCTGCAACTAACAACGCTATAAGAAGGACTGAGCAAGCGAGGCTGAGCAAGCGGGTAACATAGCCAAACAGTGGTTTTGCTAGGAAGGTGTCAAGGTTAGAGGTTTCATGGCAACAAGGAGAGGCTGACATAAAAGATGGGTAGCGCGACATGTAACGATAGCATCGAGACAACTAAGCATGGCAATGGTAGTAAAGGTATCCAAGGGTATGATCATCTTGCCTGGAATTCCGCAAGGGAGAAGAACGGGTCCATGAAGCAGAAGGAGCAACACAGTCGAGCGAATCCTCACAACTCCGGAACGAAACCGAAGCTAACAAAAGAAGCAACCGGAAAGAAGAAAACAACACGGTAAACACACAAGCATAAACATGGCATACGATGCACATCCAAGTATGATGCATGTCCGGTTTAATTATGCATGGCATGGCAAAGTGCACAAACAAGACTACAAGTTAAGTGGAGCTCAATATGCAACAAGTTGCATATTGACGAAACACCACATTTAATTATTTAGTTGACTCTCGTTATTTACAAGACAAGATTAAATGTTTTTAACATGGCAAGAGGTGTAGCATAAGTAAACTAACTATTTAGACATTTTAAATGGGGCCGGAAATAACAACAACATATCCGGAAAATCCCCATGAGCATGTTTAGTAATTATAAGCAAACAACAATTCACACGTTTAATGTTGTTAACATGATGTGGATGACATGATCAAGTTTATGCAATTTTTATTAAAAGTTGACATGAAGATGAAAAGGAGAATATGTCACCGTGGTGGAAAGAAAAGGTGCCACGGCAACGACCCGAAAATGATGCCACGCAACATATCGGTTCCGGTAACTCGTTGAGAGTCCGGTGCAAAAGCAAGGTGGAGTGAACGAGCGGAACAAGATGAAAGGTGAGATGATCCCGTTGCCGGGTTCCCACGGGTCGGCGACGAGGCAACCGAGGAGCACGACAAAAGATGATGCGGGCACGGAGCACACAAGGGAGACATTTCATACAACACAAGCATCACACGGGTCATGTCTCGGGGTTATACCTTCGGGACAAACGTTTCGGGGCGGTTTGAGATCGTAGAGGAAGGAGTCGTTCCGACGGTCGAAGAGGAAGTAGTCGTTCTGTCGGCGGTAGTGGAAGTAGACGTTCTCGTAGATGTACATGTCGACGGTAGTGGTACTTGTCGGGATCGTCGTCGACGTAGGCGTACACGTTCGTAGGGGTACTTGTCGCATCGCCATGTAGTTGTTCACGTTCATCGGAGAGGTACTCGCCATCGTAGCCGTTCGGTCGTCGTGGTACTTGGTCGTGGTACTTGGCATCGGTAGATGTACTCGTTCCGTTAGGTCTTGCCGGTCTCGTCTCGCGTCGTAGTTGTACATGTCGTCGAGGTACTTGGCGCACCCGGAAACACGGTAGATGAACTTGACGATCCTCGTCGTCCTGGTTCTTGTCGATCCGGGGATACCTGCTGGCCCAAAACAAAACACCGGCCAAAACAGAAGAAACACAACAGCAGCAAGGAAGCGAGACAAGTGGTCGGGCGCTCGCAGCTGCAGACGAGGCAACCGAGGGGGAAAACGGCTGCGGGGAGGGAGGCCACGGCGCGCGCTGGCCAGAGAGGAGGAGAAGGCCGCGGGGAGGCGATGTGGCGCTGGACTCGCAGCTCCTGGGGTCGGCCATGGCCAGAGGAAGGCGCGTCCGCTGCGGTGCTGCTGGACCTGCGAGGTAGAGGCGGTGATGGGGAGAAGGACGGCGCAGAGGAGGCACCCATGGCGAGGCTGCGGCCGGCGCTGAAGATGGAGGAGGGGCACTTCGGGCTGCGGGCGTCGCGAGCCTAGGCGACGGACGGGCGGTCGCGGGCGCGCTGCTCCTGGAGAGGAGGACCGGAGGGAGGGGCGCGTGAGGAGGAGGGGCCGCGGTGGAGGAGATCGGGGCGTGGGCGCCAGCGCTGTCTGGTCGGGAGGAGAGGTGAGATGGGAGAGGCTCGGGCTACGAGGGAGAAAGGGTCCGGGCGCTCGAGGGGAGAGGGAAAACAGGGGTGCGGTCGGGGTAGCGATGGGATCGGACGAGGAGTGCTGGCGGCGGCGCTGAGGGAAGGAGCGAGGGGAGAGGCTCAGTTAGCGCTAGGGTTCGGTGGAGTGGGAGCGGGCTGGAGGAGGAGTTGGGCCGCAGGGATGGGCCTAGAGGCCTAGAGGCTGGCTGAGGGAGGTTGGCTGCCTCTGATTCTTAAAAAAAACGAAGCCGAAACAAAAATAGAAGAAGAGGAAAGAAAAAAGGTTAGGAGAAGAATTTAGGCAAGAGGGTATTTTTCTCGGGCTCATAACAATAAGCGTGGTTCGAGAAAATAGAAAAGGCATGAACGAGGAATATAATTCAAACACATTTGAATTTAATTCAAATGAGTTTGAACTAAGACTTGATTATTGAGGTGTCCAAAAATGTTCGAATTTTCGGAGGAACCTCGAAACAACGGAAAAGAATTATAGGGAGGGTTTTTGATGGTGAAACTTGAATAAAGAGGCATGGGGAATATGCAAGTGTGTTTGGGTTAATTCCACACAAATGGAATAATTAATATAGCTCCCTAATATATTGAGAGGCTTTTATATGTTTTAAAGAGAAGACATTCTTCCCTCGATTTAAATGGATCGAAGATCCACACGATTTATTTAAGTTGAGATGCAAAAGAATAAATATGACATGATGGCATGGTGACATGATGCAATGCAACAATAAAATAACACAAGCTCAAAAGAAACACACGGGCAGCCCGGAACGTCTGGAACTTCGGGAATCTTCTGGAATCTTCTGGAATCTTCTGGGACGTCGGTCTTCGGGCATCACAGTGCTCCATGGCCGTCGGTGGTGACGACGGAGGGTCAAGAGCTAGGAGTGCGGGGTCGGCTCCCGACGTTCCGCTCCTGAGCCCCTGGTGCTGGCGCCTGATTGCACCCAGCGTTCGGCATAGTCCTGGGGTGAGCTCTTGAAGCGTAGCAGATCTGTGTTCCAAGGTTAGCACAATATAACCTGAAGAGATTACTTGTGAACTGCGAACCGTTATCCGTGATGATGCGGCTGGGGACCCCGAATCGTCTCACGAGGCCCTGGATGAACTTGACAGCCGACCCGGCTGGGATCGCATGAACAGGCTCAACCTCTGCCCACTTGGTGAATTTGTCGATGACGACGTACAGGAAGCGGTAGCCCCCTGCTGCCCGAGGAAATGGACCCAGGATGTCCAATCCCCAGACCGTGAAGGGCCAGGAGAGCAGAATCGTCTGGAGGCCCTGCGCCAGCTGGTGGATCTGCTTGGCGTGAAACTGGCATGCCTCGCAAGCCTGCACGAGCTCCGTGGCGTGGTTGAGCGCCGTGGGCCAGTAGAAGCCGCTGTGGAAGGCCTTGCCCACGAGGGTGCGGGACGACGAGTGATGGCCGTAGTCTCCACCGTGGATATCAGCCGACAGCTCGCGCCCTTGCTTCCTCGAGATGCATTTCAGCGAGACGTCATTGGGGCGCCTCCTGTAGAGATCACCGTCTTGGATGCAGCAAGCTAAGGCCTGTCGGACCACGCGCTCTGCGTCTTCTTCCTTGTCCGGTAGGGCATCGTGCTGCAGGTATATCTTGAGCTCTTGGACCCAGCAACCCTCCTTGGGTTGAGCAGCAGGCGGGCTCCGGAGGGTGGTCCACAGGACGGGGCGCCGTCCGGAGGCGCCACGGGTAGCCCCTGCTGAGGGGAGGCCGGCTCAGGGGTTGGCGGTGTCGCCGACGGCTTGAGTAGCCGCTCCTCGAAGACGCCCGGCCTTTGAGGCTCTCGTCTGGAGGCTCGTTTGGCGATATCGTCTACTTCTTTGTTGGCACCTCTGGGTATGCGCTGCGTCTCCAGCCTTTGGAACCATCGCTCCATCTTGCGTACCTCTTCCAGATATGCCTTCATGCGCTCGTCCTTGGGCTTGTATTTCTTGTTGGAGAAGTCGACGAGGAGCTGCGAATTGCCCCTGATGGTGAGACGCTTGACCCCCAGCGCAACGGCGGCTTGGAGCCCGACAATCAGACCCTCGTACTCTACGATGTTGTTGGATACCTTCTCGCCTTGCTGGAAGCGGAGCTGCACAGCGCAGTACAACTTGTCCTGAGTGGGAGATATTAACATGGCGCCAACCCCCGCACCAAGGCGCGAGAAGGCGCCGTCGAAGTATACCACCCATCCATCTGGGGCTCGACCGCGGGTGCCTTGAAAGTTGGCGACGAAACGCTCATGAAGCTCTTCCCAGGAGGAGATGGATCCCACGGGGAGGTTCAGGAGCCAGGAGCGTGCGCCATCTTTCAGAGCCATAGGGAACCAGTTCGCCATGACCTGCTCTATGCTGTTGGACGTCTCGATGCTCAGCTCGTAGAGTTGGAGGAACTCCGTGGGGTCGGTGGTGCCGTCATAGCGCGGAGGCAGGTCCGGCTTGAACTTGCCGGGCCAGACGAGACGCCGTAGCTCAGGAGCTAGGGCGCGACACCCAGCCACGCTCATGATCGCGGGCGCCCCCTGCACCTGCGGTGCTGGTTCTTGGGGCGCTGGCGCCACCACCTCCTGTGGCCCGCGGTCCTGGCGCTGCGGGCCAAGGGGGGCCGCGAGCCCCTGCATATTGATGCGGAATCACATGGCAGCTCTCCTCCTCTCGCGCATGGGCTCTGCGGGGCTGCTCACGTCGAGGAGCCTCGCGCCGGACCTCCTGACCGGCGCCGTGGGGTGGAGGCGGAGTCGGGACCCCGTGGCCTTCGTTCCCGGCCGAGGGCGATGGAGGATGTGAGGAGTGCGTTGGTGCAGGTGCTTCTCCAGCGGCGTTGACGAGCTCAGTGATGCGGTGGAGCCAGTCGTCGTAGAGGTCATCTGCCGGGTGGTAGCGCAAGAGCTCCCGCGCCATCAGGAGTGCAGGCTGCTGGTAGACCGGCCCGCAGCGGACCAGCGAGGACGACGCCGCGGCCGGTGAGGGTGAAGGCGTTACTGTGCGGCCATCCTGCCGCACGGACGGTGGCAGCGACGAGTCCTGCTGCTCGTGGACGGCCGGGTAGGTGGCGGCGTTGGCGACCGACGAGTTGGGGTGGAGCGGTCCACCATGGCTGTGGAGCAGAGTTGACGACGAGAACGCGACGATGTAACACCCCGAGAGTCAAGCTACAGTAATCCCCTATTAATGGTGCCAAGTCATCACAATAAAATTTGCTAATCGTCACTTTGTTTTCAACCAAGCTCAAATTCAAATTCAAATGCCAAGCGAAATTATGGTTTTTTAAAACAGTAAATTAAAAATGTTCGCTGGGTTGCAATTATTCCCTAACTAATTGCCATGAATGATTCAACATCATTTGGGATATTTAATTTCCCCTCAGAATTAAAACTGTACCAATTCGGTCCTTTTAATCACTTTTCCTTTTATGGAAAATTCAGTTTCACTCCTATGCCTCCTAAACCTTTTGTGGCAGTACAAAATATTGCAATATATTTAAATGGCCAACCTTCATAATTTTCCAAAGTCTTTTGTTGCTTTATTTAATTGTAAACTTTGGATGTTTTAAATGTCAGCTAAAGAAAAGGAAAAGGGGGAATCTAGCTACTGTACTAATGGGCCTACCTACTACACTAAACGGCCCAGCCCACTACCAGGGCCTTTTCCCCCACCTCTGTACGGAGGGAACGGAGGCCATGGCGTGGCTCACGCAGGCACGTTCGTGTCGCGGATGTCGTCGTGTCGAGCATCCGACGAATCCCCGCGAGGATAAGACCGTCCCCAACCTCGTTGGCAAACCCTAGATCGATCTTTCCCTCTGCCCTCACCACTCTCTTCGACCTCGAGGTGTTCATGGCCACTGCGCCGTCGTACGCATAGCCACCATGCTCCCCTCGCCGCATCTCCGTGTCAAGAAGAACCGCACTCGTCGTCTACGTCTCCCGCTACACCGGCTCGACGTCGGGGAGCCCCGCAACAACGGGATCGACCCCTTCTTCAACCTTCGGCCACCGCCCATCACCGCTCCGATTCGTCTCCTCCCAGCCATCCCCACCCCCCCGACCTCACCGTCGAGCTCGTGGTGAGCCTCCCGTCCGATTACTGCTTTTCCCGGTCTCGATCCATGCCCCTCTGCACCATTGCTCGTCGTAGCCGAAGCTCACCGTGGCCATGCCCGGTTCCCGCGGTCGCCGCGCTCGGGACACACCCTGCTCGCCCCGGTCGCACCCTTGGCCGCCCTGCGTGCACCCGCTGCGGCACGAACCGGCCGCGCCGACGCGCTTGCCGCGCGCCCTCGTGCCCACGGCCGCGCAGCCCTGCTACCTGCTGATGTGCTCGTCGCCGGCTGCTCGTCAAGTCGCCGCCCCGGTAGTCCCGCCGCGCCCGGCGCCTGTCCGCGCGCGTCCGTGCGCCCCCGCTCGCCTTGTCGCGTGG
>LR738711.1:170988321-171003919 GCA_902687465.1 Secale cereale
GTGAGCCTCCAGTCCGATTACTGCTTTTCCCGGTCTTGATCCATGCCCCTCTGCACCATTGCTCGTCGTAGCCGAAGCTCACCGTGGCCATGCCCGGTTCCCGCGGTCGCCGCGCTCGGGACACACCCTGCTCGCCCCGGTCGCACCCTTGGCCGCCCTGCGTGCACCCGCTGCGGCACGAACCGGCCGCGCCGACGCGCTTGCCGCGCGCCCTCATGCCCACGGCCGCGCAGCCCTGCTACCTGCTGCTGTGCTCGTCGCCGGCTGCTCGTCAAGTCGCCGCCGCGGTAGTCCCGCTGCGCCGGGCGCCTGTCCGCGCGCGTCCGTGCGCCCCCGCTCGCCTTGTCGCGTGGTGGCCGCCGCCCCCGCCCCCAATGGCCCGCGCCGGCACAGCCCTTCGCCAGAGCGACGCCTGCCACTGCCCCCCTCCGCTCCAGCCAGCGCCTCGCCGAGGCTGCCCCGGCCCGCGCCTGGGGCTGATGCCCCGCCGGCCTCGCCCGCACCCGTCGGCGACCGCCCTCACCGCGACCCTGGCCGCCGGCGCCTCGCCGGGTCACGGCCTCGCTTGCACGCCCGGGCGGGCAGCGCTGCGTCGGGTCCGTCCCGGTGGACGCCCATCGCCCCTGCCCGTTTCGCCCGCCCCGTTAAGCCCCCCAGGGGCCATTGACGTTGGGCCCCACGCCCCTTTTCTTTTTTTTAAAAAAAAAGATAAAAAATATAATATAAGATAATTAATTAATTATTTATTTAATTAAGGAATCAGTTAATTAACTAAGATTAATTAGGTTAATCTCTAGATTAGTGGAAACTTTATTTAATTAACTGAGGTGTCCATGACACGTGGGCCCCACGGCCCCTTTTGACCAGTCAACAGTCAAAGTTGACTGTTGACCTTGCTGACATCATGCTGACACAATAAGCCTTTTTTTTATTAATATTAATTTCAGAATATTGTTTAAAACTTTAGAAAATCATATAAAATAATCTGTAACTCGGATGAAAATGTTTTATATATGAAAATCGCTCAGAACGACGAGACGAATCCGAATACGCGGTCCGTTCATCCGCCACACATCCCTAGCATAGTGAACCTGCAACTTTCCCCCTCCGATTCATCTGACCGTAAACACGAAACGTCGGGGATACTTTCCCGAGTGTTATCCCCCTTTGTCGGTACCGTGTACCACCACGTTAGAGCACCCTAGCACCGCGTGTTAACTTGCCGTGCTTCTTTATTGCATCTGTATGCTTTGTATTTATTGTTTCTCCCCCCTCTTCTCTCCGGTAGACCCCGAGACCGAAGATGCCTCGGTGATCTACTATGGTATTGACGACCCCTCCTTCTTGCCAGAGCAACCAGGCAAGCCAACCCCCTTTGATCATTCCGATATCGCCCATTCCCTTCTCTCTTATGCTTGCATTAGAACTGCTACTGCTTTTTGTATGATCCTACTCTTATGCATAGCTTGTTGTTGATACTGCTTTCATACCTTACATGTTTATACTAAACTGCTTAGTATAGGCTGGTTAGAGATCCACCAGTTACCCCCTACCTTGTCCCGACTGCCTCGCTGGATCATCAGAAGACCCGATCAACGGGATCGAAGAACAGGACCCGGCACCGCACATCACTTTCCCCTTAGTTGCTCGACACTACTGGGTTACTATCGAGTGCCGAGGGTGAGACCTCATCAGCACTTCTGATGTTAACCTTGTAGGTTAGTTCATCGGTTGTGGTCATCGAGGGTGATTCCTCTTTCTCCACTCTCGATAACGACACTGTCGTGCAACTCCTCAAGAGTGGACCTCGAGGGTGACTCCTCTTTCGTTCACCTTGACGATAAACATCACGTGCAATTCCATCGAGGGTGATTTCCTCAGGTTTCCCTTTGGTGTCAGACACACAGTTACTATGGTTACTATGACTTTACACTGAACCCGGTTACTAAAGACGGGTCGACCCTGAGGGGTACCCGCGCGAGCTTAATTGCGAGTGATGTGTAGTCGGGTTGACCTGGAAGGTGCCCGCGAGATAATACGAGGCGTGGCCGGGCACTCGCCCTTGCCGCAAGTTCTCGAGACGGGGCGATGGGGTCACATTATCGTGAGTCTCTGCTCGTTACCGCGCGTTCCCAAGACACTAAACGATTTGGATATTTGATCTGAGGGGCCTCTGTCCTGATAGCACTAACCATCACGTGGGCATAGTATGGGCGTTATGCGTCGTATGCATCAGCCGAAGCTTAACTGACGTCATTGCGACTGAGCGGCGCGCGCCGGGTTGGACTGGTTAGGCTCGTACCTTTTTAAAGGTGGTTGCTAGGTCTGCTCACCGGCCGCGTACGCAACGTGCAGGAGTTCCCGGGGCGATTGGCCCATGACCCCTGGGAGCATAGGGTTTAGTCCGGCGTGCATGACCTCTCTATTAAGCCTAGGTCGGGTTGCGGCGTATTGTTTGGCCGAGGGCGGGCATGACCTGATGGTGTGTCCGGCCGGAGTTAAGCAAGCGTGTTGGGTAAGTTGGTGCACCCCTGCAGGGAAGAAAACATCTATCGATAGCCTGTCCTACGGTAACGGACACTTGGAGTTGTATCCCGATCGCTACAACTAGAACTGGATGCTGAGGCATTGTTTGGATATGTTGCTTCGGGAGTCGAGAAAGGATCCCGGAGCGTTGGAACAACAACATAAATATGACTTATGTTACACTACTCTACTTCCCCCTCTTGCTGCAAGACGGTGGTTTCCAGAAGATGCTAGTCTTCGATAGGACTAGCTTCTCCCCCTCTTATTCTGGCATTCTGCAGCTTAGTCCACAGTTACTACCCCCTTTCATTGATACCGATGCATATGTAGTGTAGATCCTTGCTTGCGAGTACTTTGGATGAGTACTCACGGTTGCTTTTCTCCCCCTTTTCCCCCTTCTTTCTTCTTGCTGGTTGATGCAACCAGATGGTGGAGTCCAGGAGCCAGAAGCCACCTTTGACGACTGCTACTACCCCGATGGAGGCTACTACTACGAGAAGACCGCCGACGACCAGGAGTAGTTAGGAGGTCCCAGGCAGGAGGCCTTGCCTTTTCGATCGTTGATGTTTTGTGCTAGCCTTCTTAAGGCAAACTTGTTTAACTTATGTCTGTACTCAAATATTATTGCTTCCGCTGACTCTTGTGTTTTCGAGCTTATGTATTCGAGCCCTCGAGGCCCCTGGCTTGTAATATAAAGCTTGTATTATTTTAATTTGTGTCTAGAGATGTGTTGTGATATCTTCCAGTGAGTCCTTGATCTTGGTCGTACACATTTGCGTGCACGATTAGTGTACGGTCAAATCGGGGGCGTCACAGACGAGGTCGTCGGAGAGGCGGGATTTCGACACGCCCCTACCTGGCGCGCCAAATGTCGGATTTAGGGCTCCGCAAAACCCAAGAAGTTCGAACACAGGGGCGTGACGAAGATCTCTCCCACTCGCGTCTACCTAGCGCCTCGCCCTCGTCGGTCAAGGGATTCAAGCAAACAACAGATAGAACACACACGAGTTTATCCAGGTTCGGGCCACCGCGTGGTGTAAGACCCTACTTCCTGCTTTGGTGGATTAGCCTCGGGAGGGCGGGAATATGAGCTAGTACAATGTTCCCGAGCTCGGGAGGTAAGCTCAGGAGAGTCAGGAGGCAAGTGTTCTTGCTCCTTGCGTGGTGGCAGAGTGATCGGATCGATCCCCCCTTGATAGTGGGGATCCTAGCTACTTATATAGGCGCCACGGTTCTCTTCCCCCGAAATGTTTAGGCGGGAAGGGATCCCACAACGGCCATTTTTGAGCAGGAACACAAGGACGTTCCTACCCTGACAAAAGCAGTCTTCGCGTGCAAAAGGACCAGGCGGTGACGCGATGGTGGGCTCGACGATGACATCCTCCTTATCGTCCTTGCGGTCTTCGGTCTTGTTGCACCAATGGGGAAACCTTCGCCCCGCTCCTCGAGAACCTGCGGCTGCGCTGTCCCCCTTGCACCAAAATGGCAACTGCGCCGCTGGCGGACGCTAGCACCCGCTAGCACCCGCTGGCGCGGTGTGTCACTACTGACATCACTGCCTCCTCCTGAGGTAGGCTTGGCCTTGGATTCTCCGCCCCTCCGGAGCACCTTGCCGAGGCCGCTCCTGAGGGGGTCTCCTCGCGAGGCTTAGCCCCCTCGTGAGGGTCTTGGACAACTGGTCGATCAGCTGGGCCGTACCAGGCCGCTCGTAGGAGCGCGTCGCGGCCCGCAGACAGGCAAGTCTGGGTACCCTGGTTCCCAGGACGCCGACAGCAGCACAGTAGCGTAAGTATTTCCCTCAGTTTTTGAGAACCAAGGTATCAATCCAGTAGGAGACCACGCACGAGTCCCTCGCACCTGCACAAACAAATAGGAACTTCGTAGCCAACGCGATACGGGGTTGTCAATCCCTTTACGGTCACTTACGAAAGTGAGATCTGATAGAGATGATAGTTTATATTTTTGGTATTTTTGGTTTATAAGAACAGAAAATAAGAGCGACAAAGTAAAGTAGATGTAGATTGATATGTTGAGAATAGACCCGGGGGCCATAGTGTTCTCTAGTGGTTTATCTCATGATAGCGATATTCTACGGCGGGTAAACAATTACTGTCGAGCAATTGATAAAAAAGCGAATAATTATGAGACTATCTAGGAATGATCATTGTATATAGGCATCACGTCCGAGACAAGTAGACCGACTCCTGCCTGCATCTACTACTATTACTTCACACATCGACCACTATCCAGCATGCATCTAGCGTATTGAGTTCATAAGAACAGAGTAACGCCTTAAGCAAGATGACATGATGTAGAGGGATAAACTCACGCAATATGATATAAACCCCATATTTTTATCCTCGATGGCAACAATACAATACGTGCCTTGTTGCCCCTACTATCACTGTGAAAGGACACCGCAAGATTGAACCCAAAGCCAAGCATTTCTCCCATTGCAAGAACTATAGATCTAGTAGGCCAGACCAAACCAATAATTCGAAGAGACTTGCAAGGATATTATGAGCACACATAAAAAGTTCAGAGAAGAACCAAATATCTTTCATAGATAATCTTGATCATAAACTCACAATTCATTGGATCTCGACAAACACACCGCAAAAAGAGATTGCATCGAATAGATCTCCTCGAAGACCGAGGAGAACTTTGTATTGAGATCCAGGGAGAGAGAGAGAAGAAGCCATCTAGATACTAGCTATGGACCCGAAGGTCTGTGGTAAACTACTCACAACTCATGGTGAGGGCGATGATGATGATGATGAAGAACTCCGTGATGGATCCCCCTCCGGTGGAGCTCCGGAACAGGCTCCAAAATGGGATCTCACGGGAACAGAAGGTTACGGCGGTGGAATTAGGGTTTTCTCTCTATTGTCGAAGGTTTCGGGGTACGTAGACTTATATAGGAAGAAGGAGGACACCGGGGGTGCTCGGGGGCTCCACGAGGCAGGGGGCGCGCCCCCCACCCTCGTGGGCCACCCCTTGATCCCCTGACGTGGTTCTCAAGTCCCTCGTGCGTGATTTTCTCCAAAAATATCTCTCGCGAAGGTTTCATTCCATTTGGACTCCGTTTGATATTCTTTTTCTGCAAAACCCTGAAACAGGCAAAAAAACAGCAATCTGGACTGGGCCTTTGGGTTAGTAGGTTAGTCCCAAAAATGATATAAAAGTGTATGATAAAGCCCATTAAACATCCAGGACTTCATAAATAATAGCATGGAACAATCAAAAATTATAGATACGTTGGAGACGTATCAGAGATCAAGGTGTCGCGCCGGTGACGAAGGTGATCATGACGGTGCTTTGGAGATGGAGATCAAAAGCACAAGTTGATGATGGCCATATCATGTCACATATTTTGATTGCATGTGATGTTTATCTTATTATGCTTCTTATTTTGGTCATATCTAAGATAAACATCACATGCAATCAAAATATGTGACTTGATATGGCCATCATCAACTTGTGCTTTTGATCTCCATCTCCAAAGCACTGTCATGATCACCTTCGTCACCAGCGCGACACCTTGATCTCTAATACGTCTCCAACGTATCTATAATTTTTGATTGTTCCATGCTATTATTTATGAAGTCTTGGATGTTTAATGGGCTTTATCATACACTTTTATATCATTTTTGGGACTAACCTACTAACCCAAAGGCCCAGTCCAGATTGCTGTTTTTTGCCTGTTTCAGGGTTTTGCAGAAAAAGAATATCAAACAGAGTCCAAACGGAATGAAACCTTCGCGAGAGATATTTTTGGAGAAAATCACGCACGAGGACTTGAGAACCACGTCAGGGGATCAAGGGGTGGCCCACGAGGGTGGGGGGCGCGCCCCCCTTCCCAAGGCACGCCCCCTGCCTCGTGGGGCCCCCGAGCACCCCCCGGTGTCCTCCTTCTTCCTATATAAGTCTACGTGCCCCGAAACCTTCGACAACAGAGAGAAAACCCTAATTCCACTGCCGTAACCTTCTGTTCCCGTGAGATCCCATCTTGGAGTCTGTTTCGGAGATCGACCGGAGGGGGGGTCCATCACGAAGTTCTTCATCATCATCAGCATCGCCCTCACCATGAGTTGTGAGTAGTTTACCACAGACCTTCGGGTCCATAGCTAGTATCTAGATGACTTCTTCTCTCTCTCTGGATCTCAATACAAAGTTCTCCTCGGTCTTCAAGGAGATCTATTCGATGTAATCTCTTTTTGCGGTGTGTTTGTCGAGATCCGATGAATTGTGAGTTTATGATCAAGATTATCTATGAAAGATATTTGGTTCTTCTCTGAACTTTTTATGTGTGCTCATAATATCCTTGCAAGTCTCTTCGAATTATTGGTTTGGTTTGGCCTACTAGATCTATAGTTCTTGCAATGTGAGAAGTGCTTGGCTTTGGGTTCAATCTTACGGTGTCCTTTCCAAGTGACAGTAGGGGCAGCAAGGCACGTATTGTATTGTTGCCATCGAGGATAAAAAGATGGGGTTTATATCATATTGCTTGAGTTTATCCCTCTACATCATGTCATCTTGCTTAAGGCGTTACTCTGTTCTTATGAACTCAATACACTAGATGCATGCTGGATAGCGGTCGATGTGTGGAGTAATAGTAGTAGATGCAGGCAGGAGTCGGTCTACTTGTCTCGGACGTGGTGCCTATATACAATGATCATGCCTAGATAGTCTCATAATTATTCGTTATTCTATCAATTGCTCGACAGTAATTTGTTTACCCGTCGTAGAATATCGCTATCATGAGAGAAGCCACTAGAGAACACTATGGCCCCCGGGTCTATTCTCAACATATCAATCTACATCTACTTTACTTTTATCGCTTTTATTTTCTATTCTTGTAAAGCAAAAATACCAAAAATATAAACTATCATCTCTATCAGATCTCACTTTCGTAAGTGACCGTAAAGGGATTAACAACCCCTTATCGCATTGGCCGCGAAGTTCTTATTTATTTGTGCAGGTGCGAGGGACTCGCGCGTGGTCTCCTACTGGATTGATACCTTGGTTCTCAAAAACTGAGGGAAATACTTACGCTACTGTGCTGCATCTCCCTTTCCTCTTCGAGGGAATACAACGCAAGCTGAAGAGGTAGCAATGCCCCCATGTTTGGTTTTGGTAATTGATGACATTCTCTATGGACTAATGGTTACCTTGAGTTATATTTGAAGGGTTTGTCCATAGGAATTTCTTGAAGTCCATGTGTTGGTTTCAAGGAGTTTATGTGTTGACCAAGGTGTTATTCAAGGAATTATATAAAGATTGGTCATGATTCATGATTTATCAAGATTAAGTCAAGAGTGAATCAAGTTGACCAACACACAAAGTGTACAAGATGTACTGAGAGGGATCAAGTGATCCCATGCTATGGTAAGTATTGCGCATTATGCTTTGTTTACTAAGTCATGGTCTACGTGAGAGTTCTATGTGGGTTTAGGTATGTTTCAACGGGCTTGCGTCAAGAGGAAGATCTCATACAACCCATGGAGGATGACATCAAGTGGTGATCGTCGTCAAGATTGCGGTGCAAGTTCAAGTGGAGCATCACGAAGAGATCCTACTTGAATCTTGTGTTGGGCAACATTGCATGGAAAACAAAAAAAATCTACGCACACGCAAGATCTGTCGGATGTGATGGATGCTCGATCTTTCGATGACATTGGGGATAATTATCGATTTGATGGATTTTGACCTTGACGATCCGGCTATACCGTACCCGACGATACGCCTCAAAAATCGCTAAACCAATCTCTGATGGTTATTGACCTTGCCGTAGGCACGATCAACCTGAACAACAAGGTTCGAGTTCCTGCAAGCAACCAAAGAACCGGCAAGAACAAAAGTGAATTGCAATCTGAAATTGCGGATGAAAAATTAAGCACACGAACTAGATGAAAAGTCGGGGTTCCACTGTAGATCTAACAAGACAGTAGTCCTACACGTCTCGTAGATGCAAGTTGTAGCAATAGCTAGACAATACAATAAAATCCAAGTCTAAACCCTAAACTAGGATAGCTATTTGTTAAGTATGGCCGCCGCCTTATCTGTTGATCTCACGAATCGTGGCGTACAAAGGCCACACATATGGATCAGCCCATAGTTGTGCTACTAGCGTATCAATAAAAAAAAATCCTTAGGCCCATCACGTTGCTTCTCTTGCTCCATGAAGTAAAAACCAACTTGTGTGGCCCTTGTGCCTTTGTCTAGGTGTATGTACGTAGTATGCATGACGGATGGGCTGGTTATTGTGGTACAAGTCATGCATGAGATACCGTCGTTGGTTGACATGAGCATCTCATGGATGTTGAAACTTGAGAACATATGCATGTCTATTGGCGTTGTTTGATTCCCACGAACATCGCTCAATTAGTCCTCGCATCTTCATGCGAGATTCGTGCATGTCTTCTGTAATCCTGCATATAATAAAAGAAAACAGAAATCACCTGATTATTGTATATGAGGATAATATATATTTTTGCCGTATCTGAAAAGGCCATGTCCACATCCTCGTCCCTTTCTTGAAAACAAAGCCGTCCTCGACGTTGCTTATTCTGTAAATGTACGAACAAAAGAGAGAAGGTGTATGCATGGTATATGTATATGTATATGTCATCCGTATTAATTCATGTCCGGTGGTGTACAATTGAAGTTGGGTGAACATAAGTATTAATCAAAAAGCAACTATTGCAACTTTGTTTGCTTATATAAAAGAAGCACATATTTATGTCATCCAATTTGCAATGCTCATTATTATCCAAACTAGCACATGTGGATAAGCAGTCAGGCAACACACTGTTCGACATGTAACCAACAATGAAGTTGGAGGTCATATTAAAATGACCACGCATTGGCTTATTAATATTCTCTTTCAAGCTAGCAAGATTATCCCATGTGATACACATTCTATGCACCAAAAATTCATTGTCGATGCAATCCTGACCAATCAAGTTAAAAGTTAGAGTAGGCGCATAAACACTTTTTCAGAGGATGCAAACATGTTATTTCAGCTATTTTAGTTCTCGCATGTGACAAAAAGCATAGGTGGATCCAGCAAGATTGAATACAAAGAATTAGCATGAGAAATTCTAGCGACCACTTCATCATGTTTAACCTATTGTATGTAATCAAAACCAGATTAAATTATTAAGTTCGATGGCTCAGTCTTAGTTGCCTTTAATCCAATGAGGACACTCAAATAAATCAGGGAATCAGTTTCAACAGTTGGTCGACGCAAAACAATTGGTTTATCGTTTGTTTGATCACACAATTTTTCTAAGGTAGCAACACAATCATCCTTAACAATTGGTGTGGTTAAAACAGAAGGTATTTCATTCACTGAACACAAGAATCTGTTAATTCAACATGACATAAATCGATATCAGGTGGATGAGGTGATTTTGTACCTTTCTTATGACCTTGTATGCGTGACTCTGAAAATGTAGGTATTCTCAGTGGCATCATGTCACAAGCCAAGAGTGATGTGGCTCTGAAAGCAGTGGGTCCAACAACCATAGTAGCTTTTGCATGAGAAGAAGTAACCAAAACTGAATTGCGTGCAGGGCCTTGCACTATGTGTTTGTTTGTCTCATATATGTGTCTATTAATTTCCTGTTCAACTTTACAAGCAAGACGAAACAAACCATTCATGGAATAATATTCTTTATGCATAAGTATATCATAAATATCACGGTTTAATCCCCTCAAAAATCTATTCATGGTAGCTTCTTCACATTCTTCTATGTCAGAACGGAATAAAGCAGTGCACAAATTGTCATAATATTCTTCAACTGTGTTGTAAGGGCATATTTCTCCCTAATAGTTTTGGTGATTGATGACAATACTCTTGCGGACTGATCGTGTGCTGTAAGCTCATACAGGTATATCTCCTTTATGGCACAAGACGATTGCTTGCCCCTCGGATTCTATGAAGGACGGTGTTTTCTTTTTGCTCCCTGTAGGTGGCATTGAGTAATAGGAAAGCCGTACTATTAAGAGGGGGTCCGCGTCGGAAAGGTTGGGTAGAATCAACACGTACACATCTTTCTCCCACTTCCGTTCCTTGCTTCTCTGGAGGTCCAACCGGTTTTTCTTTCGTTGAGGCAAATCTGTGGCTTCTGTACTGTTCTTCTGCCAAGCATGCGGTAGTACCGCTCTGCCAAGCGGTAGTACCGCACAGGTACACGGTAGTACCGCTTGCCGACACGGTAGTACCGCTCCCGCGGTAGTACCGCGTCCACATGCGGTAGTACCGTGTATCTGGGCCAGGCGCTGAAGTCTAAGTATAAGAAGTGGATGCGGAAGTAATTTTTTACTTCCGCATACCACGCGGTAGTACCGCTTAGCTTAAGCGGTAGTACCGTGTCGCATTTTGCTACTTCCGTTTTCCCCTGCGGATGTAGTCACGGATGTAATTTATTTCATCCGTGGCTGTATCAGGTCTTGATTTTTTGCCTTGGCGGTAGTACCGCTTCCCAAGCGGTAGTACCGCTCAGCCAGCGGTAGTACCGCTCATGAGTTGCGGTACTACCGCTCTCTGCGGGCTGAAATCTCAAATAACGGTTGGATTTGTCCCCTCACTATATAAAGGGGGTCTTCTTCTCCAAGAAGACTTACCTCTTCCCCCACCACTCCATTGTTGCTCCAAAAGCTCCATTTCCGCCCGATCTCTCTCCCTAGCCAATCAAACTTGTTGATTTGCTCGGGATTGCTTGAGGAGGCATCGATCTACACTTCCACGAAGAGATATTTGATTCTCCCCACTAATCCCTTGCGGATCTTGTTACTCTTGGGTGTTTGAGCACCCTAGACGGTTGAGGTCACCTCGAAGCCATATTCCATTGTGGTGAAGCTTCGTGGTTTGTTGGGAGCCTCCAAGTTGTGGAGATTGCCCCAACCTTGTTTGTAAAGGTTCGGTTGCCGCCTTCAAGGGCACCACTAGTGGAATCACGGCACCTTGCATCGTGTGAGGGCGTGAGGAGAATACGGTGGCCCTAGTGGCTTCTTGGGGAGCATTGTGCCTCCACACCGCTCCAACGGAGACGTACTTCCCCTCAAAGGGAAGGAACTTCGGAAACACATCCTCGTCTCCTTCGGTTCTACTTGTGGTTATTTCTTACCTTTACTCTTGCATGCTTTACTTGTTTAATTCCTATAGCATGCTTGTGTAGTTGTTGGGCTTATTTACATTAGTTGTCTTCATAGTAGTTATCTAGACAACTTATTTTGTCGCCTAATTTTAATTGGTTAAGAAAAGCTAAAAATTGTTAGTTGCCTATTCACCCCCCCCCCCTCTAGTCAACCATATCGATCCTTTCATGTGTTATGTCCTTGTGCTAAACGTTGCAATTTTCTAAGCAGATCGCTAGCATGGTATGAAGGAACAAATCGGTTTCGCATAACAAGTTTTAAAGCTATCCAGGTAGTAGGTAGAATAGAAACATTATCCCTGCAATAATGTCTCCACCAAACTGAAGCAAAACCGGAAAAACTTTAAGTGACATCATTTATTTTCTTATGCTCAGAAAAATCATGGCTACCAAATATTTCTTCTACCTCAATTTCCCAATCAATATATGAATCGGGGTCATATTTACCCTCAAAATTTGGCAAAGAGGTAACCTGAGGATGTGTGTTTCTACCATGATGTACATCTTGCAACGGCCGTTGTATTTTCTGTGGTGAGAAAGAGTGTTCTGTATAAATATATGGCAAGTCATCTCCCACAATAGATGCAACCCAACTGTTGGCCGTTCTAGAATCTGTCATGGTCAGTACCACATAAAAACAAAATCACAAGTATAATGGTCCTATAGTACTACTCGAAGGTGATGAAAATGTTGCTAAACTCTCTAGCAATTACCAAGCTCTTACCAGTTCTTACCGTGATGCAGTGGTTGTCGGCCGTTGGGAACGTCAATAGTTATCAAAAGATTGATATAGCGATTACCAAGTGACCGAACAGGATACAATATAGAAAGTGGAGCTTGGTGATGGTTTCCTCAACTCACAATATCAGTGGCACAATTAAGCAAAAAGTAATGAAGTTGAATAATTGCTCAAACTTCTAACTAGTGTTGGCAGTCGACTAGTAAAAGGCAGTCGACTCGTGCGAGTGGAAACCGATGGAAATATGTGAGAGCTCTAATTAGCTTGATATAAGTGAGGTACAAACAAGTGTAGCAAATGAGACGTACCAAAGCTGGGCCAACAATATTTTTCTTTTGTGATGTATGAGTGCTACGGGAGCTAGCTGGAAAATAGAGCTAGAAAAGCTAGCTAGATGTGAAGACACCATTGTGTGGTTAAGATTGGCTGAAGGAGAAATTTGGGCGCACTCGTGTATGGTTAGCAGCGCTGTTCGGCGGCCGCGTGGAAAATTAGGGCATGTACAATGGTTCTATCTTAAGGATGACACGTAAAATTAATGATGAGGTGGAGGAGAGAGAAACCACAAGAGAAGGCTTGTCTTATCTTATTTAAGAGAAGACAAGAGATGATAGCTTAGCACAATTTGTCTCACCATGTTTTTAGGAATAACTAATGGCGCCTGCTAGGCGGCAGCCGGATGTTGGAGCCGAATTAACAACCGTCTTATCAGCCGTCAGATGAGCTTGTAGTAGACCGTACGTTCCCTTCTTTCTCGCCTTCTTTCTCCTCCCGCACGCTGCTTCCTCGCGCATGCAAACAGTCAGCAGCACATGCCCTCTTCCTCACTGCACATCCTCTCAACTAGCGCATGCTCGCAGCATCACCTCGTAGCCATCCAATGTTTCCCGCGAACAGCCTCGCCGCACCGGTGCTCCCGTCGGGGAGCGACCTTGCAGCAACCGATGCTTCCGGCAAAGCGGCCCCGCAACACCGGTGCTCCCGCCGACGAGCAACCTTGCAGCAGCCGATGCTTTCGGCGAGAGGCCGCGCAGCACCGGTGCTCCCGCCGGCGAGCGACCTTGCAGCAGCGGATGCTTCCGGCGAGCGGCCTCGCAGCACCGGTGCTCCCGCCGGCGAGCGACCTTGCAGCAGCGCATGCTTCCGGCGAGCGGCCTCGCAGCACCGGTGCTCCCGCCGGCGAGCGACCTTGCAGCAGCCGATGCTTCCGGCAAGCGGCTTTGGAGCACCGGTGCTCCCGCCGGCGAGAAGACTCGCGGCATCTGATGCTTCCAGCGAGCGGCCGACGCAGCATGCCGACGACCGTCGTGACACTGCCTCGCAGCACGACGGCGCCATCGCAGCACAACGGTGCAGCCCGAGCCGCCGTTGCAGGACTGATTCGCAGCACGGCGGTGCTAGGGAGGAGCAAGCTGCCACCGGCGAGATCGAGTCAGTTGCAAAGAAGAGAGAATAGGGAAGAGATGAGTACGCTGATGGATTGAGGAAGAAACGAGTGGCTGAGTTGTGTTCGTTCGAGGAGATAAGGATGAGGGATACTGACGGGTGCGCGGACCCACAAGACGCGTGGCGAGCACACGAAGCGGCTGCGGCAAAGCGTATCTACATCTGGATGAAACGAAGCAATTTCCATAACTAATTGTTGAAGATAAGGCTAAGAGATGACCCATTGTAGACTTGTTTTTTTATCATCTCTAATTTACATGCAAAACTTAAGATAAAACTATCTTATCAATCATTATACATGCCCTTAGAGGCGCACGCGGCAAGGCAGACACAGGTGTGTGGATGTCTGGTGTTGCGCGAAGGGCGACACAGTAAGCCGAAGCTGCACCGCAAAGCAAGGCGGGGCACGCTTGTGGGCCAAGGCAGACAAGTCGGTCTATGTGGAGATTTGTTTTTGCATGGTGTCTATGTGGAGATAAGGCATGGAACAAAACGTGGAAATCTGCTCATTGTGCATACACAAAACGTCCAAGAATCTCGGACGGATACTAACAGATAGGAAAATTCTTTCTTTAATCCGACTGATCTTCCATGATTTAAGCCTCGTGCTGAGCCATCCGATGAAGTAGATCGTGCGGTACTCGCTTCTCATGCGCGTGGCTTCACCGGCCTCTAAAACAGTCGCCCCTGCATTATCTTTTTTTGACGCGAGCATATGTGAGCCGCTCGTCATTTCTTTCCTTCCGCACAAATCGCAATTCCCATTTTTTTTGTCTAACTTATCACAGGTATTCTCCGCCATGAGCTTTGCTGCAAGTGCATGGGCTGTGACGACTGCTTCCCATCTTGCCCGTCAGCACCATTGCAACATCCGCCGTCGCCGCCGCGTGCTGCGTCGCAGCATCCGTAGTCTCTGCCACACTCTGCATCCGCCAGCGCCGCCGCGTGTTGTCGCTGCCCTTCAGTGTGTCGCAGCATACGTTGTCGCCATGAAGCACTGCATTGTAGCATTCGTTGGTGTTGCGATGAAGCTTTGCCAAGGTGCCGGTGCTCCGATGAAGCATCATCGGGTCTGCCGGTGTTGGCATGTCGCATCGCGAGTGCTGCGATGAAGCACTGCAATGGAGCATCACCGGCGCTATGATGAAGCATTCGTCGACCGCCGAAACATCACCGGCGCTGCAATGGAGAATCACCGGAAAACGGCGCTGCAATGGAGCATCGTCGGGTCACCGGTGCCGTGATGGAGCATTTGTCGGACCTCCGGAACATTGACGGTGCTGCAAGGGAGCACCAGCAGTGCTATGATAGAGCATCATCGGGTCGCCGAGACATCGTCGATACCGTGATGGAGCATTTGTCGGACTGCCAGTACATCAATCGCGTTGCAAGGGAGCATCACTGGTGCTATGATGGAGAATTGTCGGGTCGCCGGGATATCGCCGGTGTCATGATGGAGCGTCGGAACATCAACGTTGTTGCAAGGGAGGATCACCGGTGCTATGATGGAGCATCGTCGGGTCGCAAGGACATTGCTAGTGTCGTGATGGAGCATTCGTCGGCCCGTCGGAGCATCGACGACCCTGCAAGGGAGCATCATAGATGCTACGATGGAGCATCATCGGGTCGCCGGGACATCGCCAGTGCTGTGACGGAGCATTCGTCGGACCGCCGGAACCTCGAAGGCGCTGCAAGGGAGCATCGTCGGGTTGCCGAGACATCG
>LR738711.1:171004251-171095265 GCA_902687465.1 Secale cereale
ATTGTTGGGTTGCCGAGACATCGTCGGTGCTGTGGTGGAGCATTCGTCGGACCACCGGAACCTCGAAGGCGTTGCAAGGGAGCATCGTCGGGTTGCCGAGACATCGCCGGTGCTGCGGTGGAGCATTCGTCGGACCGCCGGAACCTCAAAGGCGCTGCAAGGGAGCATCACCGGTGCTACGATGGAGCATCGCCGGGTTGTCGGGACATCGCCGGTGCCGTGGTGGAGCATTCGTGAGACCGCCAAAACATCGACGAAGCTACAAGGGAGCATCACCGATGCTACGATGGAGCATTGTCGGGCCATCGAAACATCGTCGAAGCTGCAGCAAAGCATCGTTGAGCCGTCGCCGCGTTGCAATGGAGCATAGCCGGGTGGCCGGTGCAGAATGGAGAATCAATGGTGCTTGAAAAGATGTTCACAGTAGGAGCATTGCTGCAACCTCGGAGCTCGTCGACGCTGCTGTCATGGCCGATGTATGGCATGCTCCCCGGGCGTTTTGCTGGTTGGTGACTTGTGACGTGGCTGCTGCCACATGCTCTAGGCCGGCTAGTTACCGCTCTTGATAGAGTTACATGCGTGTGGTGATGTTGCGTTGGTGGCTGGAGGCTGAGAGGAGCCATGTGCAAGTTGGGATGAAAGTCGCCGTGGTCCAACTATCAGGGAATCCAGCGGCTTGAATCATCTCGTATTGGCGCAAATCAACGACAGAGAAGGCGGCTTATTTTCCTGCGACATCAGCCGGATGACGCCTAGCAGACGCCTAACAGATACGTGTGTTAATCATTGTGTGTCGGGCGTCCGAGAATAATGGCATCAAGGAAATCAACGAGACGATGAACGTCAAGTGAATATACACAAACTGATCTTTTTTAGAGCAGCGGATGGCACATAATATTATGGTGGACAAAATAAGATCAATCTAGTATATGATTTTTTTTTTCCCAAACGAATCTAAACCAGCAATAGTACGATGATGAATGCAACAAAAAATCAACAAAGCAAATACTAGATGCAAAAATTGCTAAAAGGCTAAAAAGATGGGTGCAAAGGATGAACTAATCTATTTTTTTGGCCTTTTCGTGGGCTATAGGACAGAAAAAATAGACTAATCTAAGAAAACAGTAAATCTCTCATCGATGAACCTGAAAACTGATATCACTTGGTGTGACGGTTGCCCGATCTTTCGATGAGAGTGTGGATACTTATCGATTTGGTGGATTTTGACCTTGACAATCCGGCTATACCGTACCCGACGATACGCCTCGACAATCGCTAAACCAATCTTCGAGGGTTATTGACCTTGCCGTAGGCACGATCAACCTGAACAACTAGGTTCGAGTTACTGCAAGCAACCAAAGAACCGGCAAGAACAAAAGTGAAATGCAATCTGAAATTGTGGATGCAAAATTAAGCACACGAACTAAATGAAAAGTTGGGGTTTCACTGTAGATCTGACAAGACGTAGTCCTACACGTCTCGTAGATGCAAATTGTAGCAATAGCTAGACAATACAATACGTAAAACCCAAGTCTAAACTCTAAACTAGGATAGCTATTTATTAAGTATGGCCGCCGCCTTATCTATTGATCTCGGGAACCGTGGCGTACGAGGCCAGACATGTGGATCAGCCCATAGTTGTACTACTAGCGTATCAACAAAGAAAATCCTTAGGCCCATCACATTGCTTCTCTTGCTCCACGAAGTAAAAACCAACTTGTGTGGCCCTTGTTCCTTTGTCTAGGTGCACGTAGTATGCATGACGGATGGGCTGGTTATTGTGGTAGAAGTCATGCATGAGATACCGTCGTTGGTTGACATGAGCATCTCCTGGATGTTGAAACTTGAGAACATATGCATGTCTATTGGTGTTGTTTGATCCCACGAACATCGCTCAATTAGTCATCACATCTTCATGCGAGATTTGTGCATGTCTTCTGTAATCCTGCATATAATAAAAGAAAGTGTCGTAATCCTATTTAGAGTAACAAAATTAATAATTTATATAAGTATTATTAACAGAAATCACCTGATTATTGTATATGAGGATAATATTTTTTTGTCGTATCCGAAAAGGCCATGTCCACATCACTATCTATGGAGATGCATAGCTACGAGAGAGGGAGAGCATACCCTTGAAGATCGCTAAGCGGAAGTGTTTATCAACGCGGTTGATGTAGTCGTACACCTTCATGATCCGTTCATATCAAGTGCCGAACGTACAACACCTCCGCGTTCGGCACACGTTCAGCTCAATGACGTCCTCTTCTTCTTGATCCAGCAAGACGGACGAAATAGTAGATGAGTTCTGGCAGCACGACGGCGTGGTGACGGTGATGGTGAGGAACAATCTCCGCAGGGCTTTGCCAAGCACAACAGAAACCATGATGGAGGATAAACTAGAGGGGACGGGGTTGCCGGCACACGGCTTGGTGAATCTTGATGTGTCTTGAATGCTAGCCCTGCCCCTCTATTTATATGTTGAGCCCCGGGGTCGAAACTTGGAGTAAAAGCCTCCTCAAAGTCAGTTTTGCCCGAAAGGCAAGAGTCCTTCTCGGACTCCAGGACCAGACGCCAGGGTTTCTGGCATCTGGACCCCGATGCCAGGGACCCTGGCGTCTGCTCTCTGGCCTCCGCAAAACTTCTTTTCGTGCTTTCCAAAACCCTTGTGACCTCTACCCCTTGGTCCAAATAAAGTGTTCCCGTGCCCGAACATTTCAGGAAATATTCAAAACCCCTTCCGGTGAATTCCGAAACCTTTCCGGAGATCAAACACTATTATCCCATATATTAATCTGTACCTCCGGACTATTCCGGAGCTCCTCGTCATGTCCATGATCTCATCGAGAACTCCGGACAACATTCGGTCACCAACATACATAACTCATATAATACTGTATCGTCAACGAACGTTAAGCATGCGGACCCTACGTGTTCTTGAATGGTGTAGACATGACCGAAACGCCTCTTCGGTCAATAACCAATAGTGGAACATGGATGCCCAAATTGGTTCCTACATATTCTATAAAAATCTTTATCGGTCGAACCTTTACGACAACATACGTAGTTCCCTTTGTCTGTCGGTATGTTACTTGCCCGAGATTCGATCATCGGTATCTTCATACCTAGTTCAATCTCGTTACGGGCAAGTCTCTTTACTCGTTCGGTAATACATCATCTCGTAACTAACTCCTTAGTCACTTTGCTTGCAAGCTTCTTGTGAAGCTGTATTACCGAGAGGGCCCAGAGATACCTCTCCGTCACACGGAGTCCCAGTATCAATCCATGCGAACCCAACATACACCTTTGGATATACCCGTAGAGCATCTTTATAATTATCCAGTTACGTTGTGACATTTGATAGCACACAAGGTATTCCTCCGGTATCCTGGAGTTGCATGATCTCATGGTCAAAGAAACATGTATATGACATTAAGAAAGCATTAGCAATAAACTAAACGATCAAATGCTATGCTAACAAATGGGTCTTGTCCATCACATCATTCTCCTAATGATGTGATCCCATTATCAAATGACAACTCATGTCTATGGTTAGGAAACCTTAACCATCTTTGATCAATGAGCTACTCTAGTAGAGGCTCACTAGGGACACGGTATTTGTTTATGTATTCACACATGTATTTAAGTTTCCGGTCAACACAATTCTAGCATGAATAATAAACCTTTATCATGATTAAGGAAATATAATGATAACCATTTTATTATTGCCTCTAGGGCATATTTCCGTCAGCTTACCGTCCATTGTGGTGTCAATGGACTTGTGAAGATGTGCCGAAGAGTGGCTCACCCACAGCGGAGTATGGGGGATCAATCTACTTGTCTTCATCGAGCCAACACAGTCAAGAAAAGTGGTCCAACTTGAGGATGTCAAGATCATCATCATCTAGATCAAATGGACTATGTGCAAGGCAAAGGTTTTCCCTTGATAGGTTTTCTATTTTACCGGTCTCATGGTGGTAGTTGGGAGACCAGGTTATAGGACCGATTTTTGTACTATCAAGGGGGGCTCTCAAGTGAGTAGCTTAATCGCATCATTTGTATAGAGCTCAAACCATTGCATCCTTGCATCATCTTTCTTGGTTCTTATTTGGTGTTTCTCTTTGTGAGTTTTTGAGCTTATGGTCATCTTCATGACAAGCTTGAGTTCATCAAAAACGGAGTTCATACCCATCTTCTATGATGTTTTCGACGTTGGAGGTTATGCCGGTTCTTCTCTGATGGAGGGTTCACTCCTCTATATCTTAGGCATACCTCCCATGCCTCTTCTTACTATAACAACAAGCTTAGTCGGTGTTTGGATAGTACTCGTCGCCATCTATCCAACTAGCTTGAGTTTGCTCAATTCGGAGCTCATTTGTAGAAGTTATGGCAGTTTTGGTTTTCCTGCTTCCATCTGTTTTCTTAGGCCTTTTTGTTGCACTCCAGCGGTAGTACCGCTTGCGTGGTACTTCCGCGGTTCTAGTGCCGCATGCACTTCCACTTATTCTTGGGCTTATGGGTACTCTATTGCCTCAGCGGTAGTCGAGCGGTACTAGTGCGCGGTAGTACTGCTTGCGCGGTACTTCCGACCTTCTACTACCACAGGAACTTCCGTTTATATTTTAGCTTCTGGATTCGTTTTTCCTATGCGTGGAAGTAGAGCGGCAGTAGTGGGCGGTAGTACCGCCCCATGCAGTTATACCACATTGTTCCACTCTACTATAGTTGTTTCACCTGTACTCACATCGCCTAGCAGTTGTACCGCTCGTGGGAGCGGTAATAGCGCTTGGGCGACACTACCGCCTCCTTGTTTTTCTATGTTGCGTGTTACGGTCGAAACTACCGTGCCAGCGGAAGTACCGCTCTCCTAAGCGGTACTAACGCTTGTGCACGGGTTGTGTGCATAACGGTTGGATTTGGAGAGGCCTATAAAAGGGGGTCTTCTTCCCCATTGCATTTCATCATTTAAGCTCGTGTTCTTCCCCCATTGTTGACCTTATTCAAGCTTGCTAACTCTCAATCCCTCCAATGATTCTTGTGAGTTCTTGAGGGAAAGAGAGAGAAGATCTTGATCTACGTTTCTATCAAACACTTTCTCCTCTATGCGAGGGGAACCCTTTTGAAAGGATCGAAGAAGAAGTGTCTAGAGGGGGGGGGGTGATTAGATACTCAACAAGAAAAGTAGCAATTTTTAAGTTCTTTATGTTGAGATGGAGTTTTAGCACAATTTCAAATATTCACAATATATTTCAAGCAAGCATTGCAAGAGTATATGAGCACCGGAAAGTAAAGGGATGGGATTGGAGTGTGCAAACGCAATTGGAGACACATATGTTTTTGGTTCCGATAGGTGGTGCTATCGTACATCCACGTTGATGGAGACTTCAACCCACGAAGGGTAACGACTGCGCTAATCCACGGAGGGCTCCACCCACAAAGGGTCCATTAATAAGCAACCTTGTCTATCCCACCACGGCCATCGCCCATGAAGGACTTGCCTCACTAGGGTAGATCTTCACGAAGTAGGCGATCTCCTTGCCCTTACAAACTCCTTGGTTCAACTCCACAATCTTGACGGATTCTCCCAAGTGACACCTAACCAATCTAGGAGACACCACTCTCCAAAAGGTAATAAATGGTGTGTTGATGATGAACTCCTTGCTCTTGTGCTTCAAATGATAGTCTCCCCAACACTCAACTCTCTCTCAAAGATTTGGATATGGTGGAAAGATGATTTGAGTGGAAAGCAACTTGGGGAAGGCTAGAGATCAAGATTCTTGTGGTAGGATTGGAATATCTTGGTCTCAACACATGAGTATGTAGTTCTCTCTCAGAAAATGAGTAGTGGAAGTGTAGACACGTTCTGATGGCTCTCTCACTGATGGAGAATGGGTGGAGGGGTATATATAGCCTCCACATAAAATCTAGCCGTTACACACAATTTACCAAACTCGGTGGTACCGAATAGTGAAACTCGGTGAGACCGACCTGGTTCAAAATGTGAATGTTAGGCTTTTCGGTGGGACTGAGATGATCTGCTCGGTGAGATCGATGTGCTAGGGTTAGGGTAAACCTCATCTCAGTTTGAGCGATTACACAAACTCGGTGAGACCGATTTTGGTAATAAGCAAACAGAGAGTTGGTCAAGCAAACTCGGTGGGACCGACTGCATATCTTGGTGAGACCGAAATAATTGCAACATGCAACAGAGAGTTTGCAAGCCCATCTCGGTGAGACCGAGGTCCCATCGGTGAGATCGAACCGATTAGGGTTTCTGGTAGTGGCTATGTCAAGTGAACTCGGTGGCACCGGATGAATCAAATCGGCGGGGCCAAGTTTGACTTTAGGTTTAGGACATATGTGGAAATGAGAAAGTGGTTGAGGGCTTGGGAGCATATCACTATGCACTTTGAGCAAGTAGACCATTAAGCAACACCTCATTCCCTTTTAATAGTATTGACTTTCATATGGACTCAGTGTGATCTTGGATCACTAAAATAGAAATGGAGAGTCTTGAGCTTTTGCTAATCTTTGTCCTTAGCTTCTTGAAAGGGGTTCCACATCCTCCTGTCCCGCCACTCCACTGTTGAACTCATCTGAAATATACTAGATAAAAATATTAGTCGAACAAGAGATATGTTGACATTAATTACCAAAATCATCCAGGGAGCACTTGTGCTTTCACCTTTGGATCTAGATCTTGGAGTTGTTAATGTGTGTTCTCTTCTTCATTCTTCCTCTTATCTTCCACCATAGCATCAGTTGTTGTGGTGGGATTTGGGAGAGAAGGACTTGGGCACTCGGTGTGCCCTTGGCATTGCATTTGATGCATAGGTTTGATTTCTCCACGATGATACGTGGAAGTGAAGTTTGAGAAGCTTATTACTCTTGGGTGCTTGGTACCCTAGAGCTTGTTCCTCTTGGGTGCTTGGGTGCCCTAGACAGTCGGTGGTGCTTCGGAGCTCAATCATTGTGGTGTAAAGCTCCAGAAAAGCGTTGGGGTCTCCAATTAGGTTGTGGAGATCGCCCCGAGCAATTTGGACGGATTCCAGTGACCGCCCCCAAGGGTTGCCAAAGTGTACGAGTTCGGTGACCGCCCCCAAGGGTTTCCAATTGTACGGGTTCGGTGACCGCCCACAAGGGTCCCTTAGTGGAATCACGACATCTTGCATTGTGCGAGGGCGTGAGGAGATTACGGTGGCCCTAGTGGCATCTTGGGGAGCATCGTGCCTCCACACCGCTCCAAATGGAGATTAGCACCCACAAAGGTGTGAACTTTGGGATACATCGTCGTTTCCGCGTGCCTCGGTTATCTCTTACCCGAGCCCTTTACTTTTGCACTTTACTTTGTGATAGCCATAATGTTTCATGCTATATATCTGGCTATCACCTAGTTGTTTAACTTGCTTAGCATAAGTTGTTGGTGCACATAGGTGAGCCTAGTTGTTTTAGGTTTTGTGCTTGACAAATTAAACGCTAGTTTTATTCCGCATTTTTTCAAGCCTAAACCGTAATTATGTCAAAGCGCCTATTCACCCCCTCTAGGCGACATCCATGATCTTTCAATTGTGTTATGATATTTGACGTGAGTCACCGTTCGTGATTGTGCATGATGCGTGTATAGTTAGTGCACAATTATAAATGGGGGCGTCACATGAGGCATGGGCCTTGCAACCCGAGGTATTTGTTGAGGGGATCAATGGAAGGTCTTTGACATAACATCTCGTATGTGTGAAATAAAATTGTACCGTGAGATGTCTCTTGTCTTGTCCGTGATCTTCATCCCTACAGGTACCCAGGATCATGGAGATCGAGCACTGATAAGGGTAGGAGCAAGGAGACCGTGAAGTGTTATACCGAACACCTGTGACAGTGAGGTTCAATAGGGTAATATGGATGATATACTTGGGGATAAATGAGGTGTAGTCATTAAACACCAAAAGGTCTTTCATATCCTTGTGGATAAATGATGTGTAGTCATTAAACGCCAAAAGGTCTTGTCATGTCCTCGGGGATAGGGCCTCGATAGGACAACTAATTCTTGATGTAGGACTCGTGCCGGTCAAGATGCTATTTGGACACATCACTCACTTCGATACGTAACAAGCACATCTCGATGGGTGGCTTCCAGCGCACAAATTAATATCCTACTTGATCCCAGCGCAAATACAAGGTTGTAAGCATACAATCTCATACACGTACCTCTTTTCATTATAAGTGTTTGAATCACTATTTGCTTGCTGATTCGGTCAAAAGCTAAATTTGACACTTTGACAAAAGCTTGCTAGAGACCATCGCTTCAAGTGAATCTTCCTCTCGTGGGTTCGATGGGCCACCTCTGGCGAAATAGGTGTGGGATACACTTTTATGTTCCAATACCGGATCAATAAAAAGGAGGTATCATCGACGAGATTGCGCCCTTGGTGTCTGCTCGCACCAGGGCGAAGAATAGTAGGACGATTGAGCAAGCTCTCATTGACAACGTGTGGAACCAATATGTTCTTCGTGAGCTATTCTTCATGGCGCATATTCAAGTTGCCAATCTATGCTAGGTCATCAACACAGTACATCGCAACGAGGATGTACAGGACGTGTTCCACTGGCCGGCCGATCCATCGGGAGTTTACACCGCCAAGTCTGTGTATAACAGGCTTTGCGTAGGCCTTGAAAGATCTTAAACGACAATGGCCATTGGAGAAGTTGGGCACCTCTCAAGTGCAAGATCTTTGCGTGGTTGCATGTGCAATACCGTCTGTGGATGTCGGATCGGCGTGCCTGCCATGGACTACATGATGAACCATTGGCCTGCTTCTCGTGTCTACAGAAGGAAGACAACATGACTACATTCTGCCCCAATGTGTCTATGCTCGGGAGTTTTGGCATGCGTGTTGCGGCAAGCTGCAAATCAACATTACGCTCCCCTCCGGTTCGGACACTTTCAAGGATTGGTGACTCGCACAAAGGAGCTTTTTTCTGAAAGGACTAGGCGAGGCTTTGACTCCTTTGTGATTGCTACGACATGGTTGCTATGGAAGTAACGTGACGCAAGGGTCTTCAACAGACCCCATCAACAAAAGTCGCGCCCAAGAACTAGTGACTTTACTAATAGATGATGAGATTAAGGAGTGAAGAGAGGCTGGTTTGGGTGTTGGTGGTTTAACCCCTTTATGAGAAAGTGACCTTTTTGTTTTGGGTGGTGTGGGTGTCATTAACGTACTCTCAAAAGCTAAAATGGTAAAAACAAAAAAAAATTCTTCTGCTTTCTACTCCCTCCGTCCCATAACGTGAGTCATTTTTTTGGCACTAATGTAGTATCGAAAACGTCTTACGTCATGAGACGAAAAAAGTAATAAAAATAAGATACGTCATTGACGTACTCTCAAAATGAAAAAGTCCCGATAAAGCAAGCGTGACAATTGACATTGGAAAGCACATGCTCTAGATTATCGCCCGTTGAGCGCACGAGAAACAACTGCGCCAAAAAAAGATCACCAAGGTCGAGACCGAAAACAAAAAAGCGTGCACAAGCGGACGGAGAGTTCCTCCAAAACTACCGCGCTGCCCCTGAACCGCGGCCAATGCTAACCGCTGCCCACGCCCAGCCGACGCAACCGCACGGAGGGTATTTCCGTCACGCCCCACCCGACGCCCTAGCAGAAACAGAAGCTTTGTTTGGAAGGAAAGGAAAGAAAATAAATAAATCCCCCGAAAATCCGCGATCGCGTCTCTTGTCGCCCCCGCCCGTTCCCCTCCTCCAATTCCCAATCCCAATCCCTCCTCCGCCTATCCGGCCGCTGCTCGTATCCCATTCGATTCGGTTCGTCCAAGCCTCCACCCGCCGCCGCCGCCGCCGCCGCCGCCTACATCCGAGTCCTACTCTGCTTCGCTCTGCCCCGCCCCCCGCCGCCGCGTCGTCGGACCCGAGCCCTCTCCGGAAGTTTCTGCATCTGCTTGCTTATATATATGCTCGCAGTATCCTCGGCGATTCAGGGGGCGCAGGGTTTCAAACAGGCGCGGCTCCGGTGAACCTTTGGTCGCGGGATTGAGGTCTGCAAGGCACGATGCCGAGGAGCACGCGGCGCAGGTCCCGCAAGCACGACCGGGAGGAGCGTGACAGGTCGGACTCCGACGAGGATCCGCGGCCGCGAGAGCAGGAGGACAGGAAGGCGGCCGCCGCCAGGGTCTCCAAGGGCTCGGAGGACCGCCAGAAGCGGCTGGCGAAGCTTCCCAATGCGGGCGAGGCGTCTGGTTCGTCGGCCGAGGGGCACAAGAAAAGGAAGATCAGAGGGGAGAAAGAGACTGCCGCAGGGGATGACAGGCGGAGTTGCGGCGAGGAGGATGAGAGAGTCAGTTACTACGACTCGAAGAAGTCCAGGAATTCAGATGGTGATGATGTGAAGGGCAAGTCTGCAAGGAAGTCTAGTAAGGAGTACGATAGGTCCAACGAGGTTGGCAGAAGGAAGTCAGATAAAGAGACATTATCGGAGGGGCATAGTGCCGGTGAGCATCACCGAGTGAAGGAGAGGGGAAGGGAGCTTGAGGCAGAGAAGTCTAAAGAGAGCAGCAAGCAAGTGTTGTTGCTGAAGGAAGATGGTATGGACCAGCAGTATAATGTTGTGAAGGATAGGAGTAAGGATCATGAAAAGGTGAGTGAGGGCGGGCATGATGCATCATCGAAAGCTACATCAAGAAACAAAGAGGTGAAAACACGAGATTTGGACAGCGATAAAACCAAGAATTATTCTAATGGAGGAACTGATGGTACGTATTTTTCGGCTTGCTCTTCATAGTTAAATTTGTTGGTAGATAGTCCTGATGAAGTATCACTTGCTATACTGGCCAAAGCATCATATGGAACATGAACACCTATCAGATTGCTTGGTTCTTGTTGAGATATCGGTAACAACAGAAGGAGAAACTTCAAATGCTCAAGTTACTAAACTTCAAACTAGAATCTAATGTTATATGATTTTATGAGTTTATGACCATATGAAGATTTTTCTTACTTGACCTTTGTCTGATTTACTCGTTACGGAGAACATAACCTATTGTTTAACATTTGCCTTAATCTGGACACTTCACATCTGCTTGACTTATACTTCCTTGACTAGTTTTTTTTTAATATAGGAGGAATCACTAGCTTTGGTTTCATGTAGGTATGACTCATGAGTCATAGTATATAGCTTTGCCCCCCAGGCTAGTGAGAGTTGGTGTTACTATTTGTTGTTCGTGCATGCTTTCTACTTTTGTATTTCCTCTGCTTCAACCAGAAATCCATGCTAAATGCTACTCCCTCCGTCCCAAAATAAGTGACTCAAAAGTGACTCAACTTTGTACTAAAGTTAGTATAAAGTTGAGTCATTTTTGAGTCACTTATTTTGGGACGGAGGGAGTACTATTTAGCTTTCATGATACCTTGCAAATTAGTACTTATGGCTCTGCTTCTTTTGTCATCCTTATCAATGGTATAAACATATGCTGGTACTACCCATGAGGCATTCACCTTCCATGGGGATTGAGTTCATATAAGGGCCTAAATCTGAAATCTATATTGAACACCCGCATGCCATATGGATTTTTATGCCAGTGTCAACTGTCTAATTTGTTTTGATGATTAGGATTGTGTTAGACTGCACATACAACTATGCTGTTTACATTTCTGGCGGAGGGAATGTAATTTGTAAATGAACCATGTTTTCAGTTGTCAAGATGGATTAAATGTATAATAAGTTATTTGTGACTTGTTCCTATGAAGTGGTAGAATGGATTTGATTTGAAATAGCTTATGCTGTCTTATTTGTTACTATCTATTTTCAAAATAAGCTCTCTGACTATCATAGCTACTCAACAATTATCTAGTCTTGTCCGTCACTTAATTTGTTATATTTGTGTATGCTCTGTACGTCTTCTCATTAGGGTACAACCTGCATCCTGATTACATGCCATAGTTTTATTAGCCTACAAAATACAGCAAAGTGGTATTATGGTCATCATCGTAGGACTGTAAAAAATATCGTACTCCCATATTTCTGATCATGTTGGTGATCCAGCATGTTAGGAGTAGTAATCAAGAGAGTATTGGTAATGAGTATTAGGACCTTCTGATCATGTTTTATATCTCTGAAGCATTTATATTGTAATTTCTATTGATATCATATTATTTTTATTTCTGTTAGCAGGCCGTCATTGTGAAGATGAGTTGCACGATGGAGAATCAGAAAAGAATGGGAGGCATAGGAAAACAAAGGATCAGTCTGTTGCGAAAGATGAGTCACAAAGCGGCAGCAAGGGAAGGCAAACCATGCCTCGGGATGGTCGTACAAAAACTGATGGATGTTATGAGCAGCAGCACACATATGAGAAATTGAAAGATGACATGCCTAGAGGTGTGGAAAAACATAAAGAAGAAAAATATAGAGATGATAAGTCCAAAGCTCAGGATAGGCATAGAAGTAACAAACACAAAGACGATAGGCATAAAGATGAGGAACTGCATAGAGATGAAAGGTACAGAGAGGAAAGGTCGAGACATGAAGACAGACATAGGGATGTAAAATACAAAGGGGAAAGATCTAAAGAGGAGGACAGATATAAGGACGAAAGATACAAAGATAAGCCTAGAGATGAAGAGAAACCTAGGAATGAAAGATCTGATAACAGCTCTAGAGAGAAACATGGAGATGATATTTATAGATATCATAGGAGTCAAGATGGTGGATCATGGGATGTGCGATCCTCAAAGGACAAGACGAGAGACAGGTCATTGGAAAAGCACTGCAAAGAGGAACATCATTACTCAGAGAGCAGGCACAATAAAAATAGATTCCATGACAATGAGGTTGACACATCTGCTGCTGATCGTAGGAGCTCTAAGTATAGAGATGATAGCAAAGCAGGGAAGAAAAGGTCTTATGAAGAAAGCATTCATAATGGTGATCTGGAACCCAGGAATGCAAAAGAATATCATGGAGATGCCAAACGAAGGTCTGATGTTGGCTCATTTGTATCCAGTGAAGACCGTAGACGGGAATATGAGAAGGTTGATTCTCGGAGGAGGGATTATGAGAGGAAGAGCCCCACCAGATCCAGCACATATCCTGTGAAGGAGCAAAGCAGGTAATTTTCGAAAATTGCTGATCACATTCTTCTCTGCATTACATTACATTTCAACTGTTCAAATTGGAGTGGCTTCATCTTGATGTCTACCTTTGTGTCTCTGGAATATGATTGCGTTTAAATAAATTTATTATTGTTCTATAATGCTACAAATACACAAGCATAGGAAGGTCAACAACTGAAGTAAAGAAACCCAGATCTCCTCTGACAAGTAATAAAAGCACCACTGACTCGTTATAAAGAAATCTAGATTATATGAAGATTGTGTTAAGCTAATCGTAGGTAGTGTTATGGAGCTGCTTTGTCTTAATGGAGATGGATCTGATGAGAGATTACTCGAGCCCAAATTCAGTTCGATTTTCTCTTTCTGACATGTAATAAGAGTGAAAACATGGAAATAAGAGTGAAAAGAGTGAAAACATGGAAATAGTCCTAGTAACTGTGGGCCTGTTTCTAATAGAGCTTAGAACTGGTAATAAGAGTGAAAACATGGAAATAGTCCTAGTAACTGTGGGCACTTATCATCTGTTCCTGCATGTGACTGGTACTGAAATTCCAAGCTTCTTTTCTCTATTTTAAAAAAGCTTCTGTTCGTAAAACTATAAGCCGTTAGAAGTTACAAGCTGCATGGATGTAACTATCTAGAGTTTTATTAAATTATTATTTATTTCAGGCATTTCCCTAAACAAGAAGAATCCTCACCCAGGGAGAATGGTGCTGCTCTTGGAAGACATGGACGAGCATCTGACTTTCAGTCAGTTGAGGGCCTTAGTAAAACTGATGCAAATAGCAATGAATCCTCTCTTCCCTTGAAAGATGGTAAAAGTTTGAGATCTGATGGCCGATCAATCCATTTTAATGAGAGACCACCATCAGCGAGTGATTGTCAAGTTTCCAACCGCAACAATCTGAGGCATAATCATGATGCTGTTGATGGCTCAGTAAAGAAAGGTAATACCAGACATCATGAGTTGAATCGTCAAGCTACTGAGAAGAACTATCAAGGTGCATCACCAGGGCATCTCCATCTGCCACGTGATAGGCCTGAGATGGACAATCAAAGATCCTTTGATGATGATAATAGGAGCCAGATTAGAGAACGCAGATCAAGCAGCCGCTCAAGAAGAAGTGGTACTGTTGATAATGCAAGAGGGCATGGTAACACTTGGAATAATCCGTCTTCATGGCCTTCACCAGTACCAAGTGGTTTTGGTCCTTTCCAGCATGGGCCTCCGATCCCTGGTTTTCACCCAGCTATACACCAGTTCCCTCAATCTTTATTTGGTATGCGGCCATCTATGGATACGAATCATGCTGGGATGCATTATCCTTTGCATGGACATCCTGAAAGTTTTCCTCATTGTGCACAACCATTTCCATGGCATAATCCTGCAGAAGACCCATATCTCTCTCGGGTACCTGGTTGGGATGCAAATAGAAGTGTCTTTGAAGAATACTCACATGGCTATGGCAGACAAGAACTGGTCCGGAATAATGATCCTGACTTTCAACAGCAGTCAGAGTCGGAGGTGCCACTTTCATCTCATACTTCTGACAAGCCTTCGTTAATGCAACTCCCAGCTCAAAATGAAAGTCAAAGCTCTGAAGTCAAAAGAGTTGGGACCAATGCTGAAAAAACTGATGCACATGCTCCAAAATATAGATCTGAGGCAACTCCTGGGCCTTCTAATGTAAAAGTGGATTCTCGGTTTTGCTCTAACTACTTTAAGAGGCTTGATATTTCGACAAGACTTGCTTCACCAGAGTTGTACAAAAAATGTAGTACAATGGTGGGCGAGTTGGAGCTGGCTGGATGGTGTGAATCAAACATGCATCGGTGCTTGAAGGTGGCTGGAATGATTTACATGTTTAGTTTACTTGTTCTAAAAAGCTCCATTTTATCAGCATTGACCAAGCATTATGTTCCCTTTTTCAGAATAATAAAGATGAGCATGGGCATCAAGCTCAAGGTTTCAAATGCATGAAGTCCATATTTTCAGGGAAAGCAACTTCTGTATTTGAGGTATATTTCTCCAAGATTAACTATTATTTTTTGGATGACTCACAAATCTTAACTGTGATATTTGTCACATGTGCTATTCACCATATTATTCAAGCTTCTCTTGGGCATTTTTCTTCATGTGATAATCTGTCAAAATCATAATCTCTATACCTGCGTGGAATAGGCTATATATGTCTTCTAAGCTGAAAGGCAAACTGAGCCATCTATGTATAACCATAGTGCTCTGGCTGTTCCCAAAATTTTACTTGTGTTTTGATGGCTCACATTGAGCAGGTACAAGCATACATGGCACTGGAAAGTCTAAAATTTGTCCATGAAGTATGCCACAATGCCTATATTGCATGTTTAATCCTCAGCCTAGACAACCTAGAGTCTTGAAACCTTAACTCATCTGTTGACTTGTTTGGCTTGAAATTATTGTCCTGTACCTGAGCTTATTATCATCGTTTTTTAGCCAAACATGTTTACATTACTTTAAATTCAGTACGGTAATAATGTTACTGTGGCTTGTTCAGCAGCGTAATGAAGTATCTTTGTGTTAATGGCTATATGAGGTTTATGGAACAACTGTATTACGTCTGGGAATTATTACATCAGAACCTTCTTAATGTTGCTTCTATTGTTTCTCTGCTTGGGTTATAGCCCTCTGCCATATAGTGTAGCAATCTTTGAATGCATTACTCCTTGTTGAACCCGTGTTGATTATTGATGTGTTTTAACTTGTACAGAATGCCATGAAGCTTTATAGTTCAAGCACTGGTTCTAGTAAGTCCAAAGCTCTCGCATCATCTTCAGAGCCAGAAAGTGAAGAGATGATCAAGGAGGCTTCTGTGGACATGGTCGCGGGCAAAAATGTTGCTGACGGCGAGGATCAGGCATTGCCTTGTACTGATATGTGCGATGAAGTGCACAATAACGACCAGCCTCATCATCCAGTGGTTTCTAGCATGCCTGGTAAAGCTGGGTTGGTGACAGGAGAAGACAAGGTAGGCTCAGATGTTGAAGACAACCATGCTGAGGAGCTGCAAGCTCCGAGCAACGGTGAGGGGGAGCTCCTCCTTCCCAAAGCTTTGCAACCTTGTTGCAGCTCGGTAGGCAGTACACGCGACGTTCTGAAAGAGCAGTTTTCTGGTGTCATTTCTGACGCTACATTTGCCTCTGGTTCTCAGTCGTGCGAGGATGTCATGCCAGGTTGTAGGGTTAATTTAAGCCGGATACCTTGCTCTCCTGGGAGTACTTAAAAACAATTAATTCCATTTATTGCTCCAATTAGTATCCCATTTCCTTCGGCTGGTAACCCCATATGCGTTTCTTTTCCTCCACCATGAGAGTTGGCCCAGTGTGTTCCGTGTTCTGCCGCAGTGTGTGTGGCAGCGATCAATAATAAAAGTTGTTTTCTCCATCTCATGCTTTTTTTCTATTTTTTTTTCAATCTGAAATTGCATGCTGCGTTACTTTTGATAACATTGCTTTTTCTTGCAAAAATTGATAAAGTAAAAATACCACAGTTTTTTGGGTTTTTGCTTTCCTTGTTCCTTGCAAGAATTTCTGGTAAGAGTTTGTAGGGATACAGGTTATGGAGAAAAATGAATACACAACCTTGGGTTTTTCTGGGTTATTTTTAGCCTGTGCATTCTTGTCCTCTAATCTAGACGCCTGTCCGGTTTAGGTGGGAGCAAGATAGTGAGACAGGGACTACAGATCCAACTTAAAATCTGGTTAAGTGTAAAAATAAGGGAGCTTCTATATGTGAGGTACCTGAAAAAACAGATCATCAGTCACTTTTATGACCGTCCGCTCTTCATCCAACCGTCCAAAATAGATCTACTATTGTCATCTTCCTCTTCGCACACCCCAATCTTGCCCTGCCTCTACTGCCGGCCTCCACCACCCGCGGCCGGCTGGTGCTACCGCGCACTGCCTTGACGCCCCGCCCTCCCCTCAACCTCGCCCCACCGTTGTTGTTGGCCGCTGCCCCGGACATCCCTCTAAGCACCACATCATGGAACAATTTCCGCGACCCCCTTACATCCCGCACCGTTAAATAGTGGGGTTCTCGCTTTCCGGCGAACCTACACCCCCACATCTCTAAGATAGATAGTGGGGCTACTTCTCTGGCGAGGTTGCCTCTTCTTCAACGAGGTCCAGCCTTCCATCTCTAACGCTCGCAAAGAAGGAGAAAGTGAGTGACGCCAACAATAATTTCAGGCACCTGAAGTTTAGAAAAACCAAGAAATAAGAACTTAAATCTGGCTTCCAGTTGATATTTTTGAAAACCAGTGCTTTCTCACACGGCTTGTTCTTGCATTAGTAGCGAGGTTCATTCCTCCTGAACTATCACTCATCATAGTGCTTCTTGCAGTCAGTATTGTTCTGTGCATGATGATTGATCAAATGTCAAGTAAGTGCGGCACAGCAAGGTCTCAAAACAACACATAGGCAGCAAGTTCTCAACGCAGGCACATGAACACTTAACACTGAAATTCAGTACTGCTCCATCCGATTCATATTACTTTTCGCAGCTTCAGTACAACTTCGCATGACCCTATTGCAGATTGTCCCGAACACAATATTGCCGAACACTGAATTCCTGATACATCTCGAATATCTCTCAAATGAAGCATGAGCACAGAGAAGTGGGATCATCTTAAGTATACAGCGCGCCCAACCCGGCACGGCCGGAGACCCTGGCCGCGGCCTTCAGATCGACGCCGAGCTCCGCCGCCACGCGCCGCATGACCCCGAAGTCCGAGGGCCTGGCGGCCGCCGGCCAAGTCACCACCATGCTCGCGGCCTTCCCCCGGATCTCGCACTCCGTCATCACGGCGGCGCCGAGCCCGTCCATCACGCTCCCCGGAGGCGCCAGCGCCGCCACGCCCTTGGCCGCGCCCACGCCTCCCCGCCGCCGCGCCGCCCCGGTCTCCAGCTTCCCCTCCACCAGCTCGTCCGCGGAGAGCCTGCCCCTGTACGCGCCGCTCCGGACCGTGTCAAGGACCAGGACCTCCTCCGGCTGCAGCGCGGAGACGAGGCTCCTGGCGGCGGCGCGCGCGCGGTGGGCGGGGATGGCGCCGTGGGCGACGGCGAGGAGGGCGCCGGAGGACGGGTGGAGGTAGACGCGGATGGGCGCGCGGGACTGCTGCAGGGGGAGCTCTGGGAGGAGGAGGGACGCGTGGAGAGGAGGCGGCGGGGAGGGGAGGAGGGCGAGGGAGGTGGGGGAGATGAGGACCACGAGGAGCCGCGGGGCGGGACTAGGGTTTGGGGAGACGACGAGGATGGGGGTGGGCTGCGGCAGGGATGCGGCGAAGTTGTCGAGGTCGTCGGGAGAGAAGCGGGACGGCGGCGGCGCGTCGGTGACGACGTCGTCCATGGCTGCGATGAGATCGGTGGTGGAGTGGTGGGGGATTGCGCTCCAGCCGATTTGATGCTTCTTCGCAGGAGGGCGGGCTATAGGGGCCTGGTGGGTCAAGGCCTCAAGTTTCTTTCTTGAGCTTTAGGTAAACTCTTGCACTCACCTGTTGCTCAAAAAAAAAAAAACCTCTTGCACTCACCTAAAAAAAGGGTGAATTCTTGCACTAGCGTTTTTGTCCCATAGGGTTTTTAGGGTTTACTCCTGCCGCGGTCATTCAACAAGAAGAGTAGACTTTATTTTGATGTAGGTGTTCATAGTGCACGCGATCCTTTTGTAAATTATCTCGTTCTCTTTTACTATAAAAATATGGCCCATCATATTCTCATGTTTCCCATGATCCTTGTATGGAGGATCCACTGCGTCTTCATGGAGGGAGCTCGGGAAGGGGGGGTGGGAAGGAAGATGGGGCGAATCCTATTATTTTTCAAGAGTACGCAATCGCATACCATATTTATATAGAAGGCGATACTTTTTTTTTTACAACAGACCTCACGTTGATGCGAACACCAACATAGGCACACCCACACCGACCACTCTAACTAGCCTAATCTGCCATAAAATGTTGTAAAGCTCCAACTCCAGCGAGCGTCGTTTTCCAATCTCTAATTTCCTCAGTGAGTAAGAATGCTAGCCTATTCGCGTGAACTTGCTGCTCCGGACTATCGAAGACTCTGCCATTGCGTTGCTTTCGTAGTGCCCATGCCGTGCAAATGACCAGGCTGTCAAACCTCTTCTCTCCGATGATCGGAAGCTAGCATGATTATGAAGCCACCAATCAATGAAGGTAGTTATCTCTATAGGTACTTGGATAGGTAGATGAAGAGTGCCAAGGCATCGGTGCCAGACCTCTCGAGCACAATAATGTATTTAACATTATCCTCGCTCTAAAGGCAAGTAAAGCATGCCAAGGTTTGGTCTTGCAGTCCGTGGCGAGCTCTACTATCCGTGGTCCACAGTCAGCATTGCAAAGCCAGACATGCAAAAAGCTTCAGCTTGAGTGGGGCATTACTTCTCCGGGTAGCAATCGCCACCCGTGCGCGGGTCAATCCTTGGCACAACCAAGCATATGTGGATTTGGTTGAGTACATGCCCTCCTCACCTGCACAAGGCCGCAGAAAGTGTCTGGTACGAGCATGTCTCTCTGTACCATGGCTATGGCACATGGTGGAGATGCATCAGTTGGATTTGTATCATGAACGAGATATGACAAATGATGTCATGTATCCATTTCTCTTCCACGGTAGCCTGCTCTACCGTCCTGTGGTTTATCACGTGTGTACCAACCATAGCATAGATGTTGGGAGCGATGTCGACGACCGTGAATCCATGTATCCATGTGTCTCGCCAAAACAACACCTGATCACACGTCCAACGAAGATGACAACTAGGCTATCGAAGACGGCTCTCGCCGCGTCAACTACCATGAGTGCCAGCCCACTCCAAGGTCTATCTTGATCCACTCCTCTAAGCCATTCCCACCATACCCTCAAGGCAAGTGCTTGAAGTTTCAGATTCTTCACCCCTAGACCACCAAGACTAATTGGCCTGCAATCATGTTCCAAGCAACCAACCATTGTCCTTCATTTTCTTTCTCTTTGCCCGTCCAAAAGAATGAGCGCATCCAAGAATTAATGTCGTTGAAAACCCAAATCAGGTGCGTCCAAACCCAAGAGCCAATGAACCGGTCTAGTAGAGATGACCAATTTGATGAGAACTAGTTGTATGAGACCTCTCTGCCATGAGGGGATGAATCTACTAACCAAATCCAACATGCGTTGCTAATCGGGTCTTGTCAACTACGTCACGGGAACTCAGTCAAGTTGCACTAAAGAAGACTGCCAACCCATGCTCTGTCTTCAGGTTCTCCTCTAATGACCATGGTTGTGGATTTTCTATAATGGTTGAGACCCAAAGCCTCACCAAAAGTAAATAGAGCCTCTCAAACAAAGTGGAGGTCAAGTCTTGTGGGGCGAATGAAGAGAGCCACATCATCCGCATAGATCGAGATGTGTTGTGTTACCGCAATGCCTCTATGAGAGCTGAGCACATTGATCTCGAGTCCTTTTGCAATAATAGCCGTGAGAGCCTCCATGCCAATGACAAATAGCAACGGTGATATTGGATCTCCTTGTCTCGGTCCTTGAGCATGTGTGATGTTCCTCCCTAGCAAGTCGTTGATCAAAATGTGTGTTGAAGCAATTTGTAGAAGGATTGTTAACCATTTAATCCATCTCTCTCCAAAACCTTTGGCTCTAAGGATCTCAAACAAGAATGACCAGGAAAGGGAATCAAACGCTCAAGATATGTCAATTTTGAGGAAAACACATGGACACTTCCTCGCGGAGAACTTCCTAGCCACTTGGCGCACCAAGAGAATATTGACATGTAGATTCCTTCCCTTGATGAATGATGATTGGTTGGAGGCACTTCATGTGAGTCCGCAAGCGATTTCCAGAAGCTTGGCAAAGATTTTAGACATACTATGCATCAAGCTTATTGGCCGGAAGTCGCCCACCGGTTCAGCATCCACTTTTTTTGGTATGAGCACAATTAGTGTACGATTCAACTTAGCAAATCCTATTCCATCACCCATGAAAAGCTTCATTATGACTGCCATTAAGAATGATGTCATGCTTTATAATTGGCCAATCACAGTGATAGAAACTTGCCAATGAATCCGTACAGTCCATGAGCACGGTTTGGGTGTAATTCTTTTATCACTGACCACACTTCTTCTTCAGTGAAGATCGCCTCCATGTCGTGCATGTCAACAACACTCAATCCCAGGTACTCCAAGTCCAAAGCATGGTCTCTAGCAAGAGTTGGCTCAATCAAGTTATGAAAATACTCGGAGAACACTTCATCCTGCTTTGGTCCATGATGATCTCCTCACCATGCTTCAAGTGGGGTATGAAGTCCTTAGTTCTCCGACCATTAGCTAAAACTTGAAAGAACTTAGTGTTTGCATCCCCTTCCTTGAACCATCAAAAGCAGGAACATTGTCTATCAATTGTCCTTTCCACGGAGCTTAATTAAAGCAGGGTTAGCTTTAGGGTGCACCTAAGCCGCGTCTCCAGCTCCGATAGCTATCGGAAGTCTAGCGCCTTATCAAGCTTAAAAATGATCCCAAGTGCTCACCGCTATTTGCACATTAATATTGCCTATTTTCCTTTGGACCCATGCTTGTAGAGCAGCCCCGGCATTACAGAAGGGGGCATCTAGCCTTTTAATGGAATCCACAATGGATTCATCACATTCCATGCTTGTCTCGCTGCATCTTGGAACCCATTCAGCTTAGTCCATTTTCTCTCAAAGCGTAAGCGCTTCTTGCTGACAAAACGATGCGCAAGTGGTAAGGTACAAAGGCGCGTGATCAAACACACATGTGGACAAAGCTTGGATAAGACAGTCTGTATAATCTAGCTCTCAATCAACCGAGACTAGCACTCTATCAATCTTGGTTAGAGTTGGAGCATCCCGCTCATTAGACCACATAAAACTCTACCCATGCATGTAGAGTTCTTTTAACTCACTGTTCACAAAAGCGCGGAACCTGTTCTTCATGCTTCTATTGATATTGGTGTAATTCTTCTCTGATGGCCTGAGAATCATGTTGAAGTCTCCGAGAACCATCCATGGTCGGAGGCAGACCATCGTCCTTTCTCCTAGATCCTCAAGGAATTTAGTTTTGAGCTCGTCTCCTTGTGGTCCATAGACTACTGATATCCACCACTCACTCCCTTTCTTTGGGCATACCATGCCGCCATCGCCACACAAGGAACATGAGAGACTCCAAGTACCTCGCATGGTCCGAACAAACAATCTCCTTCGGCCAGGCCGATCACCCATCCGTTTTCCATAGGCCATGAAGCCTACCACTCGTCCTCAGCTCGATCATCTAAGGTTGTTGCGTCCCAACAATATTAATGGACGGGTGTGATGACCCACAAGTATAGGGGATCAATTATAGCTCTTTTTGATAAGTAAGAGTGTCGAACCCAACGAGGAGCAGAAGGAAATGACAAGTGGTTTTCAGCAAGGTAATGTCTGCAAGTGCTGAAATTGTAAGTAACGGAGTAGTTTGATAGCAAGATAATTTTGTAATGAGCAAGTAACGATAGTAGTAGCAAAAGTGCAGCAAGGTAGGCCAATCCTTTTGAGGCAAAGGACAGGCCAAGACGGTCTCTTATAATAAGCAAAGCGTTCTTGAGGATACACGTGAATTTCATCTAGTCACTTTCATCATGTTGGTTCGATTCGTGTTCTCTACTTTGATAATTTGGTATGTGGATGGATCGGTGCTTAGGTGTTGTTCTTACCTGAACAAACCTCCTACTTATGATTAACCCTCCCACAAGCATCCGCAACTACAGGAAAAGTATTAAGAATAAATTCTAACCATAGCCTTAAACTTTTGGATCCAATCGGTCCCTTACGGAATAGCACATAAACTGGGGTTTAAACTTCTGTCACTCTCGCAACCCGTCATCTAATTGCTACTCCACAGTGCATTCCCTTAGGCCCAAATATGGTGAAGTGTCATGTAGTAGACGTTCACATGACACCACTAAGGGAATCACAACATACATACTATCAAAATATCGAACACATATCAAATTCACATGATTACTTGCAACATGATTTCTCCCGTGACCTCAAGAACAAAGGTAACTACTCACAAATGATAAGCATGCTTAAGATCAAAGGGGTATTAAATAGCATATTGGATCTGAACATATAATCTTCCACCAAATAAACGATATAGTAATCAACTACAAGATGTAATCAACACTACTATTCACCCACAAGCACCAATCTATAGTTCCGGTAACAAGATTGAACACAAGAGATGAACTAGGGTTTGAGATGATTTGGTGATGTTGATGGAGATAGCCCTCCCCAAGATGGGAGAGTTGTTGGTGATGATGATGACGATGATTTCCCCCTCTGGGAGGGAAGTCCCCCCGGCGGAATCGCTCCGCCGGAGGGCAAAAGTGCTCCTGCCCAAGTTCCACCTCGAGATGGCGACACTCCATCTCAAAAGTCTTCTCCATATATTTTCTAGGTTAGAATAGCTTATATACCAGAAAATGGGCATTGGAGGTGGGCCTGGGTGAGCACAACCCACCAGGGCGTGCCTGGGCTCCCTAGCACGCCCAGGTGGGTTGTGCCCACCTGGTGGGCCCCCTCTGGTACTTCTTTGCTCCAATATTCTTCAAATAATTCATAAAAATTCTCCGTGAAGTTTCAGCTTGTTTAGAGTTGTGTAGAATAGGTGGCCTGACATAGCTTTTTCAGGTCCAGATTTCCAGCTGCCGGAATTCTACCTCTTGGTGCATACCTTGCAAATTATGAGAGAAAATGCATTAGAATTACCCCAAAAAGCATTATTATACATAAACGCATCATAAATAACAGTAAGAAAACATGATGCAAAATGGACGTATCAACTCCCCCAAGCTTAGGAGCCGCCGCCATCACACAATAATCTTGCCCTAGACAGCCGCCGCCTCCAAAACACTAAGATTTTTTGCCTCCCGCCGACGCTGGTACCGGTCCGTTCCGTCTCCGGTGGCCTTAGGGCCATGGAGGCGGAGTAGATCTCGGCCCTTGCCGGCGGGAGGGCTCCGTTTTTAGATATTTTTTTGAGCTTTGTTAGGGTTTGTGTCCTGCTCAGGAAGGCGAGACGGCGGCGGCTTCCTGAAGATGGAATAAAGGTCTCCCCGCCTAGCCCCCGTTCCAGTGATGCCTCTAGCATCATCGGTGGGCGTGTGGAGGTGTGTCTCCGGCGGATATGTCTTTGGTGGATTTGCTCGGATCTGTTCGTCGTTCGTCTCTGTTCGTGTGTGAAAGCACATTTGCTCCCTGGGTGGTTTTGGTAATTAATGACAACATACTTTGTGGTTGGTCTAATGCTTTTATCAAGTATGTTTCAGGAAACCCAATCACATTGGAATGGCAAGATGACTGAAGAAGTGGACCCCTCAAAGTGCTAAGGCAAGCATTGGCAAAAGCTCAAGACTCTATTTTTGGTTTAGTGATCAAAGATCACATTGAGTCCATAGGAAAAGCCAATACTATTAAAAGGGGATGAGGTTGTGTTAATGATCTGGTTGCTCAAAGTGCTTAGTGATTTATCTCCTTCAACTATCAGCACCTTTCACTTCTATACACACCCATAAGTAATCTCGGACAAACCGATTCTTCCAACTCAGTCCCACCGAGATGAACCACTTCAGTTGTTTCCCCAAACCCTAATTTCTCGGTCCATCCGATTCTGAGTTTCGGTCTCACCGAAAATGTACTGCCAACCTTCTGTAACCAATTGACAGCATTTCGGAATATCCGAGTTGTTGTTTTCGGTCACACCGAGATGGCAAACCCTAACCTTTGACTCACTTCGGACACACCGAGATGGTATTTTCGGTCCCACCGAAAATCCCAACGTTCACTATATTTGAACTTTTGGTCTGACCGAGTTTTAACTTCGGTCTCACCGAGATTGGTCAAATGTGTGTGTAACGGTTGGATTTTGTGTGGAGGCTATATATACCCCTCCACCCCCTCTTCATTCGTGAGGAGAGCCATCAGAAAGTACCACCACTTCTACCATACACTTTCTGAGAAGTGAACCACCTACCCTTGTGTTGAGATCAAGCCATTCCATTCCTACCATATGAAACTTGATCTCTAGCCTTCCCAAGTTGCTTTCCACTCAAATCTTTCTTCCACCACAGCCATATCAGTGAGGAGAGTTGAGTGTTGGGGAGATTATCATTTGAAGCACAAGAGCAAGGAGTTCATCATCATCAACACCGTCTATTACCTTTTGGGGGGTGGTGCCTCCTAGATTGGTTAGGTGTCGCTTGGGAGCCTCCGTCTTCGAGATGTGGAGTTGAACCAAGAAGTTTGTAAGGGCAAGGAGATCGCCTACTTTGTGAAGATCTACCCCGAGTAAGGCTAGTCCTCCGTGGGCGTAGGCCGTGATGGAATAGACAAGGTTGCTTCTTCGTGGACCCTTCGTGGGTGGAGCCCTCCGTGGACTCGCGCAGCCGTTACCCTCCGTGGGTTGAAGTCTCCATCAACGTGGATGTACGATAGCACCACCTATCGGAACCACGACAAAAATCTCCGTGTCACCAAACTGCGTTTGATCTTCTCCACCTCTCTTTACTATATATGCAATTTACTTTCCGCTGCCCATACTCTAGAATTGCATGTGTAGTATGTTACTTGACTTGATCTTAATTGCAAAACTGCCTAAAACTTTGCACAACCAAAAGGCAGATTTTTATCTTGTCAAGTAGTCTAATCACCCCCCCCTCTAGACCTACTTCTTCGATCCTACAATTGGTATCAGAGCTTTGGTCTCCATTGCTTTGGTTTACACACCATTGGAGGAAGATGGACGTGTCTACGGATGGGAGTGTTAGCCATAGAGTGCCTGTTCTTAATGGAAGGTTCTATAACTCTTGGAGGTCTGAAATGCTTAGTATCTTTAAAATGTACAATTTGTGCAAATATATTGAGACCCCATATGTGCCTCCATTTGATCCCTTGCACCCTACCATGGATGAAGAGCTTGATTTGCTTCGTAACCTTAGAACTGTAAATCTTATCATTAGAGGGTTACCTGATGACTTGCTTAATCTTGTTACAAACTTTGAGTGTGCCTATGCTATGTGGAAATTCTTGGAAGAACTTTATCCGGACTACTCCTTGAGAAGTCTTGATGAAATTCTACACAAGACTATTGAATTTGATAAGTTGCACCCCAATGATCCTAACTTTGATAAATGCTTCTTTGAGCTTCGTGATCTTATGAAAAAGAAGGGTGATCCCAGTCTTATCAATATTATCATTAGAAATGCTCTTGCATTGCATTCCGAAGATTATTGTTCCATTAACCAAACTAATGCGAATACTTATCAAATTGACCTAGGTATTGATGATGAACAATCTATGGGTCAATATGATGATGAGCATGAGCATGATGATGATTACTCCGATTCGGACACCGAGCTAGACAAAGTCATGAAGAGTCTCAATCTTATGGCAAATATGAGAGACTACATGTCCGGCGGAAAAGAGTGGATTCTTGATAGTGGATGCACCGATCACATGACCGGAGATAAAGACATGTTTCGAGAGCTTGCAAAGAACGATGGTCCACGCAAGTATGTGACTTTTGGAGACAACTCCAAGGGTAAGGTACTTGGCCTTGGTAAGGTGGCCATATCTCATGATAGCTCTATTCAAAATGTCATGCTAGTAGAATCTCTTGGATACAATTTACTTTCCGTGTCTAGATTAGTTGACTTTGGATTCAATGTGCTATTCACCAAAGTAGATTGCCAAGTCTTTCGTCGTGAAAATCAAAACATGGCTTTTACTGGTATTCGTAGAGGTGATCTATATATTGTTGATTTCACTAAGAAAGCCCAACCTAGAGCTTGTTTCATTGCTAAATCCTCTAAAGGTTGGTTGTGGCATAGAAGGCTAGGACATGTTGGTATGCGTAACCTAGACAAGCTAATCAAAGGTGATCATATTCTTGGTGTTAAAGATGTTTTCTTTGACAAAGATAGACTTTGTAGTGCTTGTCAAGCAGGAAAACAAGTTGGTGGAAGTCATCCCGTGAAAAACATCATGACCACAAGGAGACCGCTTGAGCTTCTTCACATGGATCTCTTCGGTCCCAATGCTTACAAAAGCCTTGGTGGTAACTCCTTTGGTCTAGTTATAGTTGATGATTATTCCAGATTTACGTGGGTATTTTTCCTTGATGATAAATCGCAGGTTCAGAGGATCTTCAAAACCTTTGCCAGAAAGGCCCAAAATCAATTTGAGGTGAAGATCAAGAAAGTTCGGAGTGACAATGGAACGGAGTTCAAGAACGCCAATGTAGACTCTTTTCTCGATGAGGAAGGGATTCTACATGAGTTCTCGGCTACGTACACTCCTCAACAAAATGGAGTTGTTGAGAGGAAGAACCGAACGCTCATAGAGATGGCAAGAACGATGCTTGATGAATACAAGACACCGAAGCACTTTTGGGGAGAAGCGGTCGAGACAGCTTGTCATGCTATCAACAGGCTTTATCTTCATAAGCTCCTCGGCAAGACATCATACGAGCTCCTCACCGGTAACAAACCCCAAGTGGGATACTTTCGTGTCTTTGGTTCAAAATGCTATATCCTTGATAAGCATCGTCGGTCTAAATTTGCTCCTAAATCTCATGAAGGCTTTCTTCTTGGTTATGGATCAAACTCCCACACCTACCGTGTCTACAATAATTTCACCCAAAAGGTTGAAGAGACGGTAGATGTGAAGTTTGATGAATCTAATGGCTCGCAAGTAGAGCAAATGCCTATTGATGTAGGAGACAAGGACCCATCGGAAGCAATCCAAGATTTATCTATTGGAAAGATTCGTCCCATGGAGGTGAAGGAGAGTACCTCATCTACATATGTGGAGCCACCTACCTCACGGCGAGATGAACCTCAAGGCAACATGGAGGCCTCCACAAGTGGAACTCACCAAGATGAGGAAATACAACAAGAAGATCCACCACAACCTCCTTCTCCACCACCTCAAGACAACACCAACAACAATGAAGAAGAAGAAGAGGAAGATGAAGATGATGAGGAAGCTGAGCTACAACATCGACAAAAGCTATCTCGAGTTCGAGCAAGAGTCAAGAAAAATCATCCCGTGGAACAAATGATGAATGACATCAACTCCGGGAGAATTACTCGCTCTAAAACTCGCTTAGCTAACTTTTGTGAGCATTACTCATTTATCTCTAGTATTGAACCTATGAAGGTAGAAGAAGCACTTGAAGACCCGGATTGGGTGAACGCTATGCACGAAGAACTACACAACTTCGAGAGGAACAAGGTATGGACTTTGGTAGAGAAGCCCAACGATGATCAAAACATCATTGGAACCAAATGGGTGTTTCGGAACAAGCAAGATGAAGATGGACAAGTCATCCGCAACAAGGCTCGTCTCGTAGCTCAAGGTTACACACAAGTCGAAGGTATGGACTATGGTGAGACCTATGCCCCCGTTGCTAGACTTGAGTCCATTCGCATTCTTCTTGCTTATGCCAATCATCATGATATTACTCTCTATCAAATGGACATCAAAAGTGCTTTCCTAAATGGTGAAATTGAGGAGGAAGTATTTGTGAAACAACCTCCCGGTTTTGTGAATCCCAAAAAGCCTAATCATGTTTACAAGTTGCACAAAGCTCTTTATGGTCTTAAACAAGCACCTAGAGCTTGGTACAAATGCTTAACTAGCTTTCTTCTTGAAAAAGGCTTTGCGATTGGAAAGATAGACTCAACGCTGTTCACGAAAAGGGTTAATGGTGAACTATTTGTGTGCCAAATATATGTTGATGATATTATCTTTGGTTCAACTAACCCCCATTTTAGCAAGAAGTTTGGACAGCTCATGTCGGAGAAGTATGAAATGTCCATGATGTGTGAACTCAAATTCTTCCTTGGGTTGCAAATCAAGCAATCTAAGGAGGGTACTTTTGTCTCACAAACAAAGTACACCAAGGATCTCTTCAAGAAGTGCAACATGCAAGAAAGCAAAGGTATGAGTACCCCCATGCCTACTAGTGGACATAATGACTTGACAAAAGATGGAGAACCCGTTGATCAAAGGGTTTACCGTTCTATGATTGGTTCTCTACTATATCTTTGTGCTTCTCGTCCTGACATAATGTTGAGTGTTTGCATGTGTGCGCGATATCAAGCAGCCCCTAAAGAATGTCATCTTAAAGCTGTTAAAAGGATAGTGAGATACTTGATACACACACCAAACTTTGGCATTTGGTATCCTAAGAGGGCCTCTTTCGATCTTGTTGGCTATTCCGACTCGGACTATGCCGGTGACAAGGTTGATAGAAAGTCAACTTCGGGTACGTGTCAATTCCTTGGTCGATCCCTTGTATCTTGGTCCTCCAAGAAACAAAATTCGGTATCTTTATCCACTGCCGAAGCAGAATATATTGCTGCTGGTTCGTGTTGTGCTCAATTACTATGGATGACACAAACGCTTAAGGATTATGGGATACATGTGAGACGTGTTCCCTTGCTTTGTGACAATGAGAGTGCTATCAAGATTGGACACAATCCTGTGCAACACTCTCGAACAAAGCATATTGAAGTTCGTCACCATTTTATTCGTGATCATATTGCCAAGGGTGATATTAATCTTAAGCATGTTCGTACTGACAAACAACTTGCTGATATCTTTACGAAACCTCTTGATGAGAAAGTGTTTTGTCGCTTAAGGAGTGAGTTGAACATCATTGATGCTTCAAAATTGGAGTAAGAACTCCATTGATGCATGCAAGGCATGAGCCTCTTGACTAATCCTTGATATTTCTCTTATGATGATGATTATATGTCTTGGACACATTTGCCTCCTTGTATTGCATCTAACTCTTTGCAGGTACTTGGATGATCTACATTCCACAAGATTACCACACACTCAAATCATGTGTAATCTTGTCATTGACCAAGTATCTAGCCCTTTGGGATGTTGAGTTCAAGGAACAAAATTCCACATATCCTTTTTGACACCTTATACATCTAGTATTTCACTCTTGTCATCTTGGATATCCTCGAGTATTTCCTTGCTTGCCTAACCCATGTAGGAAGATGAACTACACAAGTAGAAAAGGCGCTCCAACTTCACATTCAATGAGCACCTACATCGAGCTTACCTACATGAGCAAAGCAACAACAAGCCCAAGGTATGTTCTTCACATCTTTGAGGAGCTTTGCTCAAAGTCATGAGCACAAGCAGCTTCATAAGATGTGATCACATCAAATGCTTAATCGAAAAATGGCAACCCCATTTTGAGCATAAACGATGAGTATGACCTATGATCAAATGTCCTCATTTGACTCCTAAGTCAATATACTCAAACATAGGTGACTTTGTCGCCGACCTTTATCTAGATGAAGTACATATGCTTTTGGAGTTTTTCTGTTTTATCTTATGTTCTCTCATTGAGTTTTTCTTTACAAAAAAAAAACTTCATCTAGGAATCTTTTTATTTCTTTTCTTATATTTCCTTGTGAATATCCTTCTGGAAATCTTTTTATGGCTCTGATCAATTCCTTGAAAATCTTTTACAAATTCATTGCAAATCTTTTGAAATACTCCTCGCAAAGTGAGCTGAATTCTTTCTGTATTTTTTAAAGAGGGAGAGGACTCAAATTCAGACTCAAATTTTAAATTTTAAGGAGGAGAGGACTCAAATTTAAATTTATATTGTTTCTCTATGAATGTTCTTATTTGCCCTGTTGTGATTCTTAAGGATCCCACTTCTTTCTTTCTTTCTTTCTTTCTTTCCATCTTTCCTGTCCTACCTAGTTTACTGTCCTTTTCGGCACTTGATGTCAAAGGGGGAGAGAACTTAGGGGGAATAGGGGGAGTAGGGGAGAAGAGAGGACTTAGGGGAAGAAGAAAAGCAATCCTATCTTAAGGGGGAGAGAATCACATCAAAGCTTTGTCGTGTTTTACATTGGACATTACAATTGGCATCTTTCTTTTGATTTTGCTTTTTTCCATCACACCCCTTGTTATCACAATTGGTATCTCATGGAATCTTTTAGCTTAAGGGGAGAAGACTTAAAGGAATCTTCACAATTGATATCCTATGAAAAGCAAAATCTCTCAGAGCTCATTGAAAATCTTTTAGTTTCGGAGACATGTTTGCCGATTCAAGCTTGTGCTCAATATGAGACACTCTTTATACATGTCATCCCTGGCTTGGTACTCTTGATGCTCTTGCAGTTGGTTGAAGGAATACTCTTGTGTTATCTAACCTTGTTTTCTCAAGTTTATCCCTTCAGGTACAAATGCCAAGGAGCCTCAAGGTAAGTATATGCATCTTGCAGAATGTGCATGATGGTGACTTGCTTGTAAATACTTGTTTGCAAGAAATCACCATGCACATATGCATTATCACTCAATTCCTTTTCTTCTGCTCTGATGCATATAGCCAAGCTGCATGTAGCACATCTTGCTTATCTCTCTTGTGTGCTTGTGGTAGTCCAAAACCACAATCTATGAAAATCTTGCACACTTGTAGGGGGAGCCTGTGTACTACATGCTTGTCAAAGCTTTCATGATAATTCTGTCTTTCTTTCAATAAGCTTTGATGTTTTGTTTAGTATAATTTCAGTGTGTTGCCATCAATTACCAAAAAGGGGGAGATTGAAAGCACATTTGCTCCCTGGGTGGTTTTGGTAATTAATGACAACATACTTTGTGGTTGGTCTAATGCTTTTATCAAGTATGTTTCAGGAAACCCAATCACATTGGAATGGCAAGATGACTGAAGAAGTGGACCCCTCAAAGTGCTAAGGCAAGCATTGGCAAAAGCTCAAGACTCTATTTTTGGTTTAGTGATCAAAGATCACATTGAGTCCATAGGAAAAGCCAATACTATTAAAAGGGGATGAGGTTGTGTTAATGATCTGGTTGCTCAAAGTGCTTAGTGATTTATCTCCTTCAACTATCAGCACCTTTCACTTCTATACACACCCATAAGTAATCTCGGACAAACCGATTCTTCCAACTCAGTCCCACCGAGATGAACCACTTCAGTTGTTTCCCCAAACCCTAATTTCTCGGTCCATCCGATTCTGAGTTTCGGTCTCACCGAAAATGTACTGCCAACCTTCTGTAACCAATTGACAGCATTTCGGAATATCCGAGTTGTTGTTTTCGGTCACACCGAGATGGCAAACCCTAACCTTTGACTCACTTCGGACACACCGAGATGGTATTTTCGGTCCCACCGAAAATCCCAACGTTCACTATATTTGAACTTTTGGTCTGACCGAGTTTTAACTTCGGTCTCACCGAGATTGGTCAAATGTGTGTGTAACGGTTGGATTTTGTGTGGAGGCTATATATACCCCTCCACCCCCTCTTCATTCGTGAGGAGAGCCATCAGAAAGTACCACCACTTCTACCATACACTTTCTGAGAAGTGAACCACCTACCCTTGTGTTGAGATCAAGCCATTCCATTCCTACCATATGAAACTTGATCTCTAGCCTTCCCAAGTTGCTTTCCACTCAAATCTTTCTTCCACCACAGCCATATCAGTGAGGAGAGTTGAGTGTTGGGGAGATTATCATTTGAAGCACAAGAGCAAGGAGTTCATCATCATCAACACCGTCTATTACCTTTTGGGGGGTGGTGCCTCCTAGATTGGTTAGGTGTCGCTTGGGAGCCTCCGTCTTCGAGATGTGGAGTTGAACCAAGAAGTTTGTAAGGGCAAGGAGATCGCCTACTTTGTGAAGATCTACCCCGAGTAAGGCTAGTCCTCCGTGGGCGTAGGCCGTGATGGAATAGACAAGGTTGCTTCTTCGTGGACCCTTCGTGGGTGGAGCCCTCCGTGGACTCGCGCAGCCGTTACCCTCCGTGGGTTGAAGTCTCCATCAACGTGGATGTACGATAGCACCACCTATCGGAACCACGACAAAAATCTCCGTGTCACCAAACTGCGTTTGATCTTCTCCACCTCTCTTTACTATATATGCAATTTACTTTCCGCTGCCCATACTCTAGAATTGCATGTGTAGTATGTTACTTGACTTGATCTTAATTGCAAAACTGCCTAAAACTTTGCACAACCAAAAGGCAGATTTTTATCTTGTCAAGTAGTCTAATCACCCCCCCCTCTAGACCTACTTCTTCGATCCTACAGTGTGTCTTCAGGTTGGATACTTTTGATCTACACTCTTCATCCGCGGCGGTTGCTGTTCTGTTGCGTTGGTTCTATGGGGCCTTAGCACGAAGACTTCCCGACTGTCTACTACAAAAACGTTTGCCCGACTCCAGCGAGGGAGGGGCGATGACAGTGGCGCGCCTTCGGCTCGCTTCAGTGCTTGTAGTCGTCGCTAGGTGGTTTACGGATCTGGATATAATTTTTATTATTTCTAGTGTTCGTTGTGCTACCATGATTGAAGATGAATAGATTGGAAATTTTTCCCGCAAAAAAAACTCCCCCAATCTTAGACCTCGCTTGTCCTCAAGCGAAACCGAAATCGAAAAACATGTCCACATACTTTGAGAGAGAGGTGTTGATAAAAACAAAAATACGGACAGAAGCATCATGTAAATTATTATAACAACAACAAAAATTGAACATAAGACTTTTATCATAGACTTCTCATGAACAAGTAACAGTTCATCACACAATCGAAGTATAAAACATAGACTCTATTAGAAACCAACAAACTATGTTCTCAGTCAACTTTGCAACTACAATTCATCATCTTTTCATGAAGGGTCACGTATCGGAGCCTTTAGGCAAGTCCACATACTCAACCATCATATAGTCTTCTATGATTGCTAACACTCACCGCATACACATGAGCAAAACGTTTCAACCGGGCACATAGAAAGATAGGGGCTTATAGTTTTGCCTCCCAACGTACTCACCTCAAGGGTGATGTCAACAATAATAACTCATGCCACCCATATTCAACTGGACATATGTGCCTAGATCTTTCCTCACCACATGATCCTTGCCAAAGGATAAAAGAAAAAGGAATAGAGAGAAAACTTTTACTCTTTGCATAAAAGTAAAAGATAGGCCCTTCGCAGAGGAAAGCAGAGGTTGCCATGCACTCATTTTTTGTATGCTCAACCCCTTAGTGCAAAATAACGTCACGTTGCATTGCCCCTTATGATAGCAACCTTTATTATGCAGTCTGTCGCTTTTATTCTTCACCATCACAAGTTCGTGCAATGTTCAATTTTCTCTTACACTAAATGATCTCACACTTTTTAGAAGCAATTTTTATTGCCTTATTGCACCGATGACAACTTACTTGAGGGATCTTACTCAATCCATAGGTAGGTATGGTGGACTCTCGAAAAAGGTTTGGGTTTAAAGGTTTTTGGATGCATAAGTAGTATCTCTACTTAGTGCGGAATTTTTTGGCTAGAAAAGATATTGAGCAAGCACCACATGTTAAAGGATTGATGACAATATGACTTCTATGTGAATATGAACAAACATAAATCGTTAAGTTGTCTTCCTTGTCCAACGTCAACAATTTTGGCATATAATATTTTGACGGGGGTTCACAATCACAAAAGATTTATATGATAGTATACTTATATGTGAATCTTCTCTTCCCTTATTAATTCTTTCATGAGTTGCATCATTGACCAATGCTATGCTTGTCAATCTCTAATAAAATTTTCTACTTATACTTTTCCTTATGTGGTGCCATCACCTACCATAAGATTAGCATATGATCTTCTTAATTTATTTCCTTTCTTTTATTTATTTGTTTATAACTTTTGTTTTTATTGCAACAAGTAAGTAGAGAAAGCAAAAACTCAAAGTAAACTTTATTATATATCTCGCACACGATTACAAGGATAGATCACTAAGCAAACTCTCAAAAAGAAAGGATTGAACTAACCTTTATTCATTCTAAAGCAAAAGATCGAACTAAAATGTGTAAATGTAGAAGGATAGTGGGGATGATACCGGGGCACCTCCCCCAAGATTGGCGGAGGCCAAGGGGAGTGCCCATACCCGATACTCAATTTTCTTTTGGTGATGTAGAAGATGGTGGTGATGGTGATGAAGTAGCAATTTCGTCCTTCAAGATCAAGAGGTTCTCCAATCTATGGATGACGCTCCGGAGGAAGATGATGTGCTCTTGATGAAGAATATTTTCACGAGTGAGATATTTATTTTGCACATGATCTGTTTCAATGATCCGAAAGGCTTCAATCTCAGTGGGAGTAAGAAGCGCATAGTAGTGTTTAAGGATATCTTCTTCTTCCTCCTCTGCTGGCAGTGCTTGCTTGACTACCGGTGCTTGATCACCGATAACCTCCTTGCCTTTGTCACCTTTTGCAGCTTCTGCGGGCTCTTCTCTCTTCAGCTTGATCTTCATCGACCAAGCATCTTCTTCCACTGGGTCGGAGGAGGAGGAATACATGATGCCTGGCTTGGTAGATCTTACCGAAAACATCAAGAAAAGAGAACAAAAGATTTCTCCGCGATACGGTGTTCAACAGGTTCGGGGGGTATATAAAGATTTTTTTTATCTTGGGAAACATGCAAACTGTAGAAAAACGGAGTCCGAAAGGTGCCCGAGGTGGGCACAACCCACCTGGGCTTGCCGCGCCTTGGTGTCTTCCTAGAAGTTTCTTATTTTCCTAACTTTCTAAACATTCCAAAACTAACAAAAATATATTTTTGCGGAGTTTTCGGAGTCCGTTTACTTACCGTATCACGTACCTCCTTATTTTCACGATTTTGGAGTGCTCCTGAAGGACTCTTTTATGTGTTCTTCCGGTGTCAAAGTTTGGATATTCGTTGCGCATTAACAACCTTGGGGTTAGTACCTTCGGCATTATTTATTTTGATAACTCCAGGCCGATAAACCTCCTCGATGACATAGGGCCTTCCCATTTAGAGAGGAGTTTTCCTGCAAAGAACCTGAAACGAGAGTTGTACAAAAGAACATATTCTCCAACTTTGAACTCACGCTTTTGGATTCTCTTATCATGCCATCTTTTAACTTTTTCTTTAAATAACTTGGCATTTTCATAAGCTTGGGTTCCCCATTCATCTAATGAGCTAATATCAAATAACATCTTTTCACCGGAAGTTTGAAATCATAGTTGAGTTCTTTGATTGCCCAAAATGCTTTGTGTTCTAACTCAAGAGGCAAATGACAAGCTTTTCCATAAACCATTTTATAAGGAGACATACCCATTGTATTTTTATAAGCTGTTTTGTAAGTCCAAAGTGCATCATCTAATTTCTTAGACCAATTCTTCCTGGACCAATTGACAGTCTTTTGCAAAATTAATTTTATTTCTCTATTACTGAGCTCAACTTGACCACTAGACTGAGGATGATAAGGTGATGCAATTCTATGGTTAACAACATACTTGGCAAGCATTTTACGGAAAGCACCATGAATAAAGTGTGAACCACCATCAGTCGTTAAATATCTAGGGACTCCAAACCTTGGGAAAATAACTTCCTTAAGCATTTTAATATAGGTGTTGTGATCAACACTACTGGTTGGAATAGCTTCTACCCATTTAGTAACATAATGAACAACAACCAAAATATGTGTATACCCATTAGAGGAAGGAAAAGGTCCCATGTAATCAAATCCCCAAATATCAAATGGTTCAACAACAAGTGAATAATTCATAGGCATTTGTTTACGCTTACGGATATTACCTATTCTTTGACATTCATCACAAGATAAGACGAACTTACGAGCATCCTTGAAGAGAGTAGGCTAGTAAAACCCACATTGCAATACCTTGTGAGCAGTTCTATCTCCAGCATGATGCCCTACATATGCTTCGGAGTGACATTTCTAAAGGATTTGTCCCTATTCATGCTCAGGTACACAACGTCTAATAATACCATCTACTCCTTCTCTATAGAAATGTGGGTCATCCCAAAAGTAATGTCTTAAATCATAAAAGATTTTTTTTTCTTTTGTTGGTATGTAAAGCTAGGTGGTAAATATTTAGCAACAATGTAATTAGCATAGTCAATGTACCAATGATTATTATGAGCAACATTTATTGTAGCTAACTGCTCATCAGGAAAACTAACATCAATAGCTAGTGGGTCATCAAGCACATTTTCAAGCCTAGACAAGTTATCAGCTATGGGGTTCTCAACTCCTTTTCTATCAGTGATATGCAAATCAAATTCTTGTAGCAAGAGGACCCACTAAATAAGTCTAGGTTTAGCATCTTTATTTTCCAAAAGATATTTAATAGCAGCATGGTCACTGTGAACAATTACTTTTGAATCAACAATGTAAGATCCAAATTTGTCACAAGCAAACACCACTGCTAGGAATTCATTTTCAGTAGTAGCATAATTCTTTTGAGCACTCTCTAGAGTCTTACTAGCATAATGAATAACATTTAGTTTCTTATCAACTCTTTGTCCTAAAACATCACCAATAACATAATCACTAGCATCACACATAATTTCAAAAGGCAAGTTCCAATCAGGTGATTGAACAATAGGTGCAAAAATTAAGGCTTTTTTGTGTGTTTCAAAGGCTTCAAAGCAGTCATCATAAAAAACAAAGGAACATCCTTTTGCAAAAGATTTGTAAGAGGCCTAGAAATTTTAGAAAAGTCTTTAATAAATCTCCTATAGAAACCAGCATGACCTAGGAAACTACGAATACCTTTGATATCCTTAGGACATGGCATTTTCTCAATTGCATCAACCTTAGCCTTGTCCACTTCAATACCTTTCTCAGAAATCTTATGGCCCAAGACAATACCTTCATTAACCATAAAGTGGCACTTCTCCCAAATCAAGACAAGACTTGTTTGTTCACATCTCTGCAAAACTCGATTAAGATTGCTTAAACAACCATCAAAAGACTTCCCATAAATAGAGAAGTCATCCATGAAAACCTCTATAATCTTTTCACAAAAGTCAGAGAATATAGCAGTCATACATCTTTAAAAGGTAGCAGGTGCATTGCATAAACCGAAAAGTATACGTCTATAAGCATAAGTTCCAAAGGGACAAGTAAAAGTGGTCTTTTCTTGATCAGGTTGAGAAACATGTATTTGCGAAAAACCAGAGTATCCATCAAGGAAGAAAAAGTGTGTGTGCTTAGATAATCTTTCTAGCATTTGATCAATAAAAGGCAGAGGGTAATGATATTTTATAGTTGCTTTATTTAGTTTTCTAAAATCAATCACCATTCTATAGCATGTAACAATTCTTTGTGGAATAAGTTCATTCTTATCATTACGAACAACCGTAATACTCTCCTTTCTTAGGAACACAATGAACATGACTTACCCATCTACTATCAACGATAGGATAGATTATACCTGCTTCCAGAAGTTTTAATATTTCCATTCTTACCACTTCTTTCATCTTCGGATTTAACCAACGTTGATGATCAACAACGGGTTTAGCATCAGGTTCCATATTGATCTTATGCTGACATAGAGTAGGACTAATGCCCTTTAGGTCATCAAGAGTATATCCAATAGCAGCTCGGTGCTTCCTTAGAACTTTCACTAATCTTTCTTCTGCATGTTCTGAAAGGTTAGCACTAATAATAATAGGATATATCTTCTTTTCATCAAGATAAACATATTTCAATGTGTCTAGCAATTGTTTTAATTCAAACACATGATCACCTTTAGGTGGAGGAGGACCTTGCTACCTCTTGAGCTTGCGTTGTATTCCCTCGAAGAGGAAAGGGAGATGCAACACAGTAGCGTAAGTATTTCCCTCAATTTTTGAGAACCAAGGTATCAATCCAGTAGGAGACCACGCGCGAGTCCCTCGCACCTGCACAAACAAATAAGAACTTCGCAGCTAATGCGATAAGGGGTTATCAATCCCTTTATGGTCACTTACGAGAGTGAGATCTGATAGAGATGATAAGATAATATTTTTGGTATTTTTGGTTTAATAAAACAGCAAATAAAAGCGGTAAAAGTAAAGTAGATGTAGATTGATATGTTGAGAATAGACCCGGGGGCCATAGTTTTCTCTAGTGACTTCTCTCATGATAGCAATATTCTACGGTGGGTAAACAAATTACTGTCGAGCAATTGATAGAAAAGCGAATAATTATGAGACTATCTAGGCATGATCATTGTATATAGGCATCACGTCCGGGACAAGTAGACCGAAACGATTCTGCATCTACTACTATTACTCCACACATCGACCGCTATCCAGCATGCATCTAGTGTATTGAGTTCATACGAACAGAGTAACGCCTTAAGCAAGATGACATGATGCAGAGGGATAAACTCAAGCAATATGATGTAAACCCCATCTTTTTATCCTCGATGGCAACAATACAATACGTGCCTTGCTGCCCCTACTGTCACTGGGAAAGGACATCGCAAGATTGAACCCAAAGCCAAGCACTTATCCCATTGCAAGAACTATAGATTTAGTAGGCCAAACCAAACCGATAATTCGAAGAGACTTGCAAGGATATTATGAGCACAAATAAAAAGTTCAGAGAAGAGCCAAATATCTTTCATAGATAACCTTGATCATAAACTCACAATTCATCGGATCTCGACAAACACACCACAAAAAGAGATTACATCGAATAGATCTCCTCGAAGACCGAGGAGAACTTTGTACTGAGATCCAGAGAGAGAGAGAAGAAGCCATCTAGATACTAGCTATGGACCCGAAGGTCTGTGGTAGACTACTCACAACTCATGGTGAGGGCGATGATGATGATGATGAAGGCCTCCGTGGTGGATCCCCCTCCGGTGGAGCTCCAGAACAGGCTCCAAGATGGGATCTCCACGGGAACAGAAGCTACAACGGTGGAATTAGGGTTTTCTCTCTACGTATGGAGTTTCTGGGGTACGTGGATATATATAGGAAGAAGGAGGGCACCGGGGGCCACACGAGGGGGCCTCGAGGCAGGGGGCATGCCCTGGGAAGGGGGGCGCCCCCCTGCCCTCGAGGGCAACCCTTCTGTCCCCTGACTTGGTCCTGAAGCTTCCCGTGCGTGATTTTCTCCAAAAATATCTCTCGCGAAGGTTTCATTCCGTTTGGACTCCGTTTGATATTCCTTTTCTGCAAAACCCTGAAATAGGCAAAAAACATCAATCTGGACTGGGCCTTTGGGTTAGTAGGTTAGTCCCAAAAATGATATAAAAGTGAATGATAAAGCCCATTAAACATCCAAGACTTCATAAATAATAGCATGGAACAATAAAAATTTATAGATACGTTGTATACGTATCAAGCATCCCCAAGCTTAATTCCTGCTCGTCCTCGAGTAGGTAAATGATAAAGAAAGAATTTTCGATGTGGAATGCTAACCAATATAGTTTTTCAATGTAATTCTCTTAATTGTGGCATGAATGTTCAAATCTGAAAGATTCAAGATAAAAGTCTATATTGACATAAGAAATAACAATACTTCTAGCAATACTAACAAAGCAATCATGTCTTCTAAAAATACTGTGGCTAAAGAAAGTTATCCCTACAAAATCATATAGTGTTGGCTATGCTCCCTTATTATCACACAAAATTTTTCATATCATGCACAACCCTGATTTTAGCCAAGCATTTGTTTTCATACTCTATCTTTTCAAACCTTTCAACTTTCACGCAATACATGAGCGTGAGCCATGGACATAGCACTATGGGTGGAATAGAGGTGGTTGTGGAGAAGACAAAAAGGAGGGAGATAGTCTCACATCGACTAGGCGTATCAACGGGCTATGGAGATGCCCATCAATATATATCAATGTGAGTGAGTAGGGATTGCCATGCAACGAATGCACTAGAGCTAAATATGAATGAAAGCTCAACAAAAGAAACTAGTGGGTGTGCATCCAACTTGCTTGCTCACGAAGACCTAGGGCATTTGAGGAAGCCCATCGTTGGAATATACAAGCCAAGTTCTATAATGAAAATTCCCACTAGTATATGAAAGTGACTAAACATGAGACTCTCTACAATAAAGAACATGGTGCTACTTTGAAGCACAAGTGCGGAAAAAGATAGTAGCAATTGTCCCTTTTTCTTTTTCTTCTTTTTTTGGGCCTTTTTTTCTTTGGCCTTTCCTTTTTTTTCTTTTTTTGTGGAGGGGCTTTATAGATTCAGCCTTTCCTCCCATGGGATAATGCTCTAATAATGATGATCATCACACTTTCATTACAACACGAAATTACAACTCGATACTACAACAACAAAGTATGACTCTATATGAATGCCTCTGGCGGTGTACCGGTATATGCAATGAAACAAGAGTGACATGTATGAAAAGTTATGCATGGTGGCTTTGCCACAAATACGATGTCAACTACAAGATCATGCAATGGCAATATGACAATATGGTGCGTGTCATATGAACTGAACGGTGGAAAGTTGCATGGCAATATATCTCGGAATGGCTATGGAAATGACATGATAGGTAGGTATGGTGGCTGTTTTGAGGAACAATATGGTGGCTGTTTTGACGAAGGATATATAGCGGGTTTATGGCACCGGTGAAAGTTGTGCGGCACAAGAGAGGCTAGCAATGGTGGAAGGGTGAGAGTGCGTATAATCCATGGACTCAACATTAGTCATAATAACTCATATACTTATTGCAAAAATTTACGAGTCATCAAAACAAAGCAATCAACGCATGCTCCTAGGGGGTAGGTTGGTAGGAGTTAACCATCGCGCGCCCCCGACCTCCACACAAAGGTTGGCACTCTACAAATACCTCATGCTCTAACTTAGTCACACAATGGTTTACCATACGTGCATGCTACGGGAATCACTAACCTTAACACAAGTATTTCTCAATTTCATAATAACTCCACTAGCATGACTCTAATATCACTATCCCCATGTCTCAAAACAATTATCAAGCATCCAACATCTCATTCTATCCAATGCACTTGGTGTGAAATTTTGTTACTACATTGACATTGGATGTTTATCATGTGAAGACTAGTTTCTTTAGCCTAAACACTTTACCATGCTGTTTTGATAGACTATCAAATAGATATAAGTGAAGCATGAGAGTTCAACAATTTCTACAAAATATTACCGCCACCATGCTCTAAATGATATAAGTGAAGCGCTAGAGCAAAAACTATTCAACTCAAAAGATATAAGTGAAGCACATAGAGTGTTCTAATAATTTCTAGGACATATTTAACTCTCTCAAATAGGTGTGTCCAGCAAGGATGATTGTGGCAAACTAACAAGCAAAGACTCAAATTATACAAGACGCTCCAAGCAAAACACATAGCATGTTGCGAATAAAAATATAGCTCCAAGTATAGTTACCGATGGATGAAGACGGAAGAGGGGATGCCTTCCCGGGGCATCCCCAAGCTTAGGCTTTTGATTATCTTGAATTTACTTGGGGTGCCATGGGCATCCCCAAGCTTAAGCCTTTGCTACTCCTTGTTTCATAGTCCATCAAAGCAATACTCAAAACTTGAAAACTTCACAACACAAAACTTAGACAAAAATTCTTGTGAGCTCCGTTAGTATGAGAAAGCAAACCACTACTCAAAGGTACAACAATGAATTCATTCTTTTTTTATATTGGTGTTAAACCTACTGTACTCCAAGTTCTCTATGGTTCATATCCTCCAATATTACTCATAGATGCATCAGAATAAGCAAACAACACACGAAAAACAAAATCTGTCAAAGACAGAACAGTCTGTAGTAATCTGCAGGGTTCGCCTACTTCTGAAACACCAAAAAAATTCAAACTAAATTGGTAAATTTGAGCAATTTGTCTACCAATCATAAGCAAAAAGAATAAACTAAAAAGCACGCTCCAGTAAAATCCCACAACTACTTTTGCGAGCACTAACGATTCTATTTTTCACAGCAAGATCATATAAACTTCACACAAGTCTTACCAAAGGTTCTACTTGGCAAAAACACTAAACAAAACATGAAACCACATCTAATCAGAGGCTAGATGCAATATTTATTCCTTAACAGCAACAAAAGAAAAAAAAACATAAAATTGGGTTGCCTCCCAACAAGCGCTATCGTTTTACGCCCCTAGCTAGGCACGATACAAGATAGACCTAGGTATTGCCATCTTTGGAAGGCAATCCATAAGTGGCTCTCATGATAGATTCATATGGTAATTTGATTTTATTTCTACGAAAGTGTTCCATGACTTTCCTTAATGGAAATTGGAATATAATATTTCCTTCCTTCATATTAATAATTGCACCGATCGTTCTAAGGAAAGGTCTAGCAAGAATAATAGGACATGAAGGATTGCAATCTATATCAAGAACAATGAAATCTACGGGCACATAATTCCTATTGGCAACAATAAGAACATCATTAATTCTTCCCATAGGTTTCTTAATAGTGGAATCCGCAAGATGCAAATTTAAAGAACAATCATCAAGCTCATGGAACCCTAGCAAATCACACAAAGTTTTTGGGATAGTGGAGACACTTGCACCCAAATCACACAAAGCATAGCATTCATAATCTTTTATTTTTATTTTTATAGCAGGTTCCCATTCATCATAAAGCTTTCTAGGTATAGAAACTTCCAACTCAAGTTTTTCTTCATAAGATTGCATCAAAGCATCAACTATGCGTTTAGTGAAAGCTTTATTTTGACTATAAGCATGCGAAGAATTTAGCACGGATTGCAACAAGGAAATACAATCAATCAAAGAGCAATTATCATAATTGAATCCCTTTAAATCCAATGTAGTGGGTTCATCACTATGCAAAGTTTTAATCTCTTCACTCCCACTTTTAGCAATTTTAGCATCAAGATCTAAAAACTCCGAATTATTGGGACAACTTAAAGCAGAATCATCTCCAATCCTATTCTCATCAAGGTTAATACTAGAAAACAAGGATCTAATAGGAGACATATCAATAACTTTCAGATCTTCATCTTTATTTTCATGATAACTAGAAGAACACGATTTAATATAATTCTCTCTTTTAGCACACATCCTAGCGGTTCTTTCTTTGCATTCATCAATGGAAATTCTCATGGCTTTGAGAGACTCACTGATATCATGCTTAGGTGGGATAGATCTAAGTTTCAAAGAATCAACATCAAGAGTAATTCTATCTACACTTCTAGCCAATTCATCAACCTTAAGCAATTTCTATTCAAGCATAGCATTGAAATTATTTTGCGAGATCATAAACTCCTTAACACTAGTTTCAAATTCAGAAGGCATCTTTCCATAAGAGTTGTTGTAGGAATTACCATAATTATTAGAGGAATTACTAGGAAAAGGCCTAGGATTAAAATTACTAAAAGAGCTGTATATCGACTAGAGTGGGGGGGGTGAATAGGCGATTTTTATGAAAGTCTTCAAAACATGGATGTTTCGAAGACAAACGATTGAACCGATCCTATTTATATGCAGCGGAAGGTAGACTACACTAGACAAGCCATAGTCAAGTATTCAATGAAGTGAAAGCATGAAGACTAATGGCAGCTAGGCAGTATGGATTAGGATGGAAGATTGTATGAAGCTAGTCAGAACAAGTAGTCACACAGTGAAGTCAAACAGATAAGACAAGCATGCAATGACTTCACAAAGACAGACAGTGAGTAAAGAGAAGGAAAGGATAGAACCAGTAGCTTGGGGAAGACAGTGATTTGTTAGACCAGTTCCAGTTGCTGTGACAACTGTACGTCTGGTTAGGGAGGCTGAGATTTAACTCAGAAGACCGCATCTTCACCTTATTCCCCTTGAGCTAAGGACACCTAGTCCTCGCCCAATCACTCTGGTAAGTCTTCAAGGTAGACTTCCAAACCTTCACAGACTTCGTTCACCGGTGATCCACAATGACTCTTGGATGCTCAGAACGCGACGCCTAACCGGCTGGAGGATTCACAGTCCTCAAGTGTAACAAGTCTTCTGATCACGCAGACAGAAAGACTTCAGTGATGCCTAACACTCTTTGGCTCTGGGTGTTTGGGCTTTGTCCTCGCAAGGATCTCTCTCTCAAATGCTTCGGAGGTGGGTTGCTCTCAAACGACAAAAGCCGTGTACTAACTCTGAGCAGGCACCAATTTATGGTGTAGGGGGTGGGCTATTTATAACCACTAGGCAACCCGACTAGATTTGTCCGAAATGACCCTGGGTCACTAAGGAACTGACACGTGTTCCAACGGTCAGATTTCAAACACACGCAGCAACTTTACTTGGGCTACAAGTAAAGCTGACTCATCCAGCTCTCGATAAGATTTGCTCTCATTGTCTTCGCTCGAAGACATAGGATTTGGTTGAGCATCATTTTAGTCACTCTGACTTTGTTCACTTGGACCCCACTTAACAGTACGGTGGTTCCTACGACTCAACAAAGAAGAAAAGGAAACAACGAAACATCTAAGTCTTCGCGCTCCATAGTCTTCACACAATGTCTTTTCTTGTCATAGTCTTCAATATGAATATCTTCATATACCACCATTGTCGTCAATGTCTTCATACATTTTTAGGGGTCAACTCCGGTAGGTAAACCGAATCAATGAGGGACTACTACCCGTGTTATCCTGCAATTCTCACAAACACATTAGTCCCTCAACCAGGTTTGTCGTCAATACTCCAAAACCAACTAGGGGTGGCACTAGATGCACTTACAATCTCCCCCTTTTTGGTGATTGATGACAAACTGGTTGAAGTTTTCAACGGGGATAAAAGTATGTGAAATTGTAAAGGACAAATGTATTGTCGTCATAAGTAGCAAAAGGCCCCCCTGAAGATGTGCATATAAGTAATTTGCTTTTGAATGCAAATGCACATGGCAGGTTGTACTTGTGGAGATCCTCTTCAACTTATGAAGACAATTCATCATGCACAATTGATATGTCGAATATAATGATATGCATAATGAGAAATGGACGTCTGCAAAATGACTAATTGCGGAATTTATCGTAGCACATGCGGAATTTATCATCGCATTACAGAGTACCAGAAAAATGTAGCAGACGACCATCAAGTTCAAGTGTTACAACTCAAAGAACCAAATGTAACAAAAGCGAGAGTTGTAAACACCAAGCAAAATATAAAGCACCCGCCCATATGGACCCGCTTGAAGACTATCAACTCATATGCTTCTCCCCCTTTTGTCAGTAAGGACCAAAAAGGTTTGAAGACATAGAGCCTCTACTCGTTCCAAGTTGGAGTAGGAGAAGATGCAGGGTCGGCGTTGGTGTTTGGCGGTGCAGAAGTAGTGGGAGCAGTGTCGACACACGCTGAAGGAGGAGGTGGTGAGGCAGCATCATCTTGATCATCGATCACTCTGGCATCCACCGTTGCAGCGGAGGAGGAATAATCAGAGTCTTCAAGAGACGGAGTTTGACGCAAGACAGCATTCCTTGGGGGAGTGGTGTCAAACTTGAATCTTTCAGTGAAGCCATCGTCTTGAAGATCTGCTTCAGCACTCAGCAATGTCAAACTCTTCCGTGACCTCCGACAGGTTTCATGTGCAACAAAGGCATTCTTGGTGACAAGGTTGCAAATACGATTGACGTCCACCAAGAGGCTTTGCATCTGGCGCTTCAGCCAGTAGTGATGCTTATCATGTTTCTGAAGTAAGGCAATGAGAAGTTCTCGGTCATTGAGAACATGAGATCGCTTCCGAGGCCTTTGGGCAATGGTGCTCTCAGTAGCTTCAGTCTCTACACGGCGAGGTAAGCGAGTATGTCCAGCTAGAGGATAAACACGAGTGACTGCTAGAACTCCTTCAATGGGCTGAGTGAAGCTTTGGTGATCAACATTGTGAAGATAAACAGGCTCTTTGGTAGGTTCTTGGTATATGGCTTCAACTGACATATCAACCTCTGGAAAGAATATGAGATGGTTGCGAGCAGAAGGCTGATAGTTGACAACAGAATGAAGCTTGATGAGGCGCATGACCCATGGAGCGTAGAACTTAAGTCCAAAGAGATCATAGCCTGATGCAGCCAACTGCCTGATAAAGAAGTCTTGAGCGTTGAAGCTGATGCCATTGAAGATATAGAATACCAATGTCTTCATTGTTCCTTCAAGTTTGGCTGATGAAGAGTGTCCTTTGAAAGGCCATAGAGTACGCCTGATGATATGATATATAGTGCGGGGCAGATACTCAAGGTCTTCAACAAAGAACTCCTTTGGGTAATCAGCATCGCGTGGCAAGGGCTTCATCATGCTCAGCATGTGGATCATGTTGGGCACTGGCTTCTTAAAGATACTCTCCAAAGCATCGCGGTGACATTGACAACCAGGTTCATATAGTTCTCCTGGAGTGGGTAGGCCAGTTAGCTCAATGATGTCAAAGGCTTTGGCTTCATGATGGACATTTCCTGTCATCCACTCAAGGACCCATGTGTCCGGATCCCTGTTGTAGCCGTGAATGTGGAGGGTTGCATAGAATTGCAGAAGCAGCTCTTCATTCCAATGCTCTTTAGCAGTCACGAAGTTTAGTAAGCCAGCATCACAGAAGCAATCAAGGGCTTCTTCAAGGCAAGGCAACCCAACAATGGCTTCAGTGTCAAGACACATATGTGGGAAGATGCGCCCTTGATCATAGAGAATACGTGCATAATAGCTGCGCTGTTGATAGCTCCAGAACCTATCTGATGAAATCCTTGGTCTGGAATAGGGGTTCTTGGCACTATCAAAGAAGGTGTTGTGCGTAATGAAGCCATTAGCATTGAAGGACCCTGGCGAAGTGGCAGTACCTGGGAACCTGGGCAGTCTTGGTATTGGCTTCTGAACCCGAGGCCTGTGCTCGACGTGGTAATCAAATTGAGGACCAGCAGCAGGCGGAGGAACCAGAAGAGGCCATTTGACAGTGATGAGCTGGTCATCGTTGTTGTATGCTTGCTCGATAGTATGTGGCCTTGGAGGCGGAACAGGAGCAGTGGAATTGACTTCAGGCTGTTGATTTGCGCCAGGTGCAACATTGGCTTCAGGTGCTATCACTTCAGGCACCACATTGAATTCAGGCGCCACATTAGCTTCAGCCATGAAAACGTCATTGGCTTCAGTGGCGGTGTTGGTGGCCGCCTCAGAATGTGAAACCTCCACTTCAGGAGCTGGAGGGTCGGACACATTCTCCTCGAGAACAACTTGGTTGGCAGGGGGTGTGGCAACATGTGCTTCTTCTTCTCTTATTTCTTCTTGGTCATCGGCTGATGCCGCCAGAATATCTTCAGCCGCTTTGGCTTCAGACTCAGGGATGTTCGCAGTAGGAGAGGCTTCAGGAAACACTTGGCGTGAAACAGATTGGTGCTCATCTCCTTCTGGAACACTTGATGGATCGACTTGAGGCCTTGGTCCTTTGTGAAGCCTACGGAATGCTGGCGACGCTTGTGGAGATGGAGTTGGTTGGGCCTCAAAGTCTTCATCTTCAAGCACCGAACTGGTGACTTGAGTTGGGGGAGTAACTGGTGTGTCTTCAACACATGGGGATTCTTGTGGGTGATCAGCCCATGAGTCATCCTGAGCAATTGGCATCAAAGGACGACCAATGCTGATGCGTTCGCTGTTCGTGAGAACAGGCGATGATACCACATTATGCTCGATCTGAGGAAGGACTTCATCATCTTCAACATTGTCGTGGTGACCAATGTCTTCAGCTGCGGTGGGGTCAACAGCTGGAATGTCTTCAAGGGCCTCTGTGGTAGCAGGCTCATGAATAATCGTGCGACGTTCTTGTTGTGCAGATGCAGGATGAGCAACAGAGATTGGCTCGACGACAAGGGGCTCTAAGGGAGCAGCCCGGACTTTCTTTGTCTTGCGTTTCTTGGTGGGTGGAGCATCTTCAGTGGTGTTCTTGGTTTTGTGCTTGCGGGCTTCAGCTTCAGCAACTTTTGTTTTCTTAAGTTCTGAAGCAATTGTGGGGACCTTAGGCTTCGAGCCTGACATGCTGGCAGGGAAGACAATGCGAGGTTCTTCCTGCCTTGATGCTTCAGCTGGGGCCACAGTTGGCTTCTTCTTCTTGGCAGCCATCCTGGGGTCGATGCCAGGACGCCCAAGGGACTTGCGCTTCTCAGCTTCATTGTAGGCTTGAACACACTTGGCAGCCAAAACCTTTATGCGCTCACGAGAACCTTTAGCTTCTTCACGCTTCTCGTGAAAGGCTTCCTTGAGCTCATGCATCATGACTTTAAAATTCTGGACTTCTTTGACGCTGAGCTTGGCCATATGCTTCTTGAATTGAGCCTTTTCAAAATCAATCTTATGCTTCAGCTCAACAATTTTCTGAGCAAGAGCTAGCTCAGAAGCAATGGCGCCGTTGAAGGAGACGCTTAGGCCATTTGGAAGTTGCAGATCGTCAAAGCTGAGATTGGGGGTGTCAAACCACTCATCAATGAAGTTGTTCAATACTTCCACATCAAAGAGAGGCAAGTCATTGAAGATTTCCGCCTCTTGCTTGCTCTTTATCAGTAGCTCAAGAGCGTCATCAGCAAGATCGTCGTCACTTGACAGATCAATGGCTTCATTCTCGTTCCTCAGAACAGCAGCAGGGGTCAGAGCTGGACTGGGGTGTGCATGGGCTTCTTATTTAGCTTCTTATCGGACTTGGAGATGCGTGAGTGATCTTCAGACTGCACACTAGGTGCAGGTGGAGCAGTGGCCAAAGGCTTCACTCTGGAAGCTGTTGGTGGAGTGGAAGGCTTCGAAGCCTTGGATTTCTTCTTCTTCTTCGGCTTCGAAGGTGCAGGCGCTTCATCAGAGTCAGCGTCGTCTGCAGGTTGATCCACATCCGCCCCTTGAACCCTTATGTGAGAGATGAGACCTTCTAAGTTGTAGAAGGGCCCAACAAGATTTGGTTCAGCTTCGCGTGTGCCATCGGCACGAGGCGCAGAGGGGCCAGGGTTGAAGTCTAATCCACAGGTTTTCTTGTTCTCCTTGGCCGAGTTCTTGGCATACTGGAGGTTGCGCTTGAACAGATTATCGTCTCGACACCATAGCAATGATGATGGGTCGGCATCAGCTGGTTGTGGCCCTCGGACGATGCAAGGATAGAAGCCTTGGGCAATGGCTTCAACTCTGGACCTAGGTGGAAGATTTTTGTACAAAATGTCTCCCCATGGTCGCTTGATGGCATTCTTCTCAGCATACTCCTGGGTCACAAACCTGTACTTGTACCACTGTTCTTCCCAATATCTTCGAATCCATTGGATTCGAGTTTTCTCTGATTGTAGTCCTCCTCTGGATCGGTCTTGTACATCTCATAGAGGTCAGGAGGCAAATCTCTGGAGGTGTTTCCATGGCGCTATCTGCCACCCTTCCTAACATATTTCTTAGTTGCCATGAGATTCAAGCTGAAAGGCTTCAACACTGTCAAAGGCTTCCGTCTGCTGGTCAGACAGGAACTGGCTTCGGGAGTAATACTCAAAACTTGAAAACTTCACAACACAAAACTTAGACAAAAATTCTCATGAGCTCCGTTAGTATAAGAAAGCAAACCACTACTCAAAGGTGCAGCAATGAATTCATTCTTTGTTTATATTGGTGTTAAACTTATTGTATTCCAACTTCTCTATGGTTCATATCTTCCAATGCTACTCATAGATGGATTGAAACAAGCAAACAACACACGAAAAACAGAATCTGTCAAAGACAGAACAGCCTGTAGTAATCTGCAGGGTTCGCCTACTTCTAAAACTCCAAAAAAATCAAATTAAATTGGTCAATTTGCGGAATTTGTCTACCAATCATCTGCAAAAAGAATCAACTAAAAAACATGCTCCAGTAAAATCTGAAGACCACTTTAGCGAGCGCTGACGATTCTGTTTTTCACAGCAAGATCACATAAACTTCACACAAGTCTTCCCAAAGGTTCTACTTGGCACAAACACTAAACAAAACATGAGACCACATCTAATCAGAGGCTAGATGCAATATTTATTCCCTAACAACAACAAAAGCAAAGAAAACAAAATAAAGTTGGGTTGCCTCCCAACAAGCGCTATCGTTTAAAGCCCCTAGCTACGCATAATGATGCTCACATAAAAGATAAGAATTGAAACATAAAGAGAGCATCATGAAGAATATGAATAGCACATTTAAGCCTAACCCACTTCCTATGCATATGGATTTTGTGAGCAAACAATTTATGGGAACAAGAATCAACTAGCATAGGAAAGCAAAACAAGCATAGCTTCAAGATTTTAAGCACATAGAGAGGAAACTTGATATTATTGCAATTCCTACAAGCATATGTTCCTCCCTCATAATAATTTTCAGAGGCATAATGAATGAATTCAACAATATAAATACCACATAGAGCATTCTTGTCATGATCCCCAAGCATATAAATTTTATTACTCTCCACATAAGCAAAATTCTTCTCATATATAGTAGTGGGAGGAGCAAATTCAACAAAATAACTATCATGTGAAGCATAATCCAATTGAAAACTAAAATCATGATGACAAGTTTCATGGTTATCATTATTCTTATAGCATACAAGTCATCACAATAATCATCATAGATAGCAACTTTGTTCTCATAATCAATTGGAACCTCTTCCGAAATAGTGGATTCATCACTAAATAAAGTCATGACCTCTCCAAATCCACTTTCATCAATATAATCATCATAAATAGGAGGAATTATTTCATCATAATAAAATTGCTCATCAAAACTTGGGGGACTAAAAATATTATCTTCATCAAACATAGCTTCCCCAAGCTTGTGGCTTTGCATATCATTAGCATCATGGGTATTCAAAGAATTCATACTAACAACGTTGCAATCATGCTCATCATGCACATATTTTATGCCAAGCATTCTATGTAATTCTTCTTCTAGTACTTGAGCACAATTTTCCTTCCCATCATTTTCACGAAAGATATTAAAAAGATGAAGCATATGGGGTAACCTTAGTTCCATTTTTTGTAGTTTTCTTTTATAAACAAAACTAGTGATAAAACAAGAAACTAAAAGATCGATTGCAAGATCTAAAGATATACCTTCAAGCACTAACCTCCCCGACAACGGCGCCAGAAAAGAGCTTGATGTCTACTACGCACCCTTCTTCTTGTAGATGTTGTTGGGCCTCCAAGTGCAGAGGTTTGTAGGATAGTAGCAAATTTCCCTCAAGTGGATGACCTAAGGTTTATCAATCTGTGGGAGGCGTAGGATGAAGATGGTCTCTCTCAAGCAACCCTGCAACCAAATAACAAAGAGTCTCTTGTGTCCCCAACACACCAAATACAATGGCAAATTGTATAGGTGCACTAGTTCGGCGAAGAGATGGTGATACAAGTGCAATATGGATGGTAGATATTGGTTTTTGTAAACTGAAAGTATAAAAACAGCAAGGTAGCAAGTGGTAAACGTGAGCATAAACGGTGTTGCAATGATAGTAGGCAAGGCCTAGGCTTCATACTTTCACTAGTGCAAGTTCTCTCAACAAGGATAACATAATTTGATCATATTACTAGCCCTCAACATGCAACAAAGAGTCACTCCAAAGTAGCTAATAGCAGAGAACAAACGAAGAGATTATGGTAGGGTACGAAACCACCTCAAAGCTATTCTTTCTGATCGATCTATTCAAGAGTCCGTAGTAACGTTCAATCTATCATAGAGTTCATACTAGAATAACACCTTAAGACACAAATCAATCAAAACCCTAATCTCACCTAGATACTCCAATGTCACCTCAAGTATCCGTGGGCATGATTATACGATATGCATCACACAATCTCAGAAACATCTATTCAACCAACACAAAGTACTTCAAAGAGTGCCTCAAAGTTTCTACCGGAGAGTCAAGATGAAAACGTGTGCCAACCCCTATGCATAGATTCCCAAGGTCACGGAACCCGCAAGTTGATCACCAAAACATACATCAAGTGGATCACATGATATTCCATTAGCACCACAGATAAACACGCGCAAGACATACATCAAGTGTTCTCAAATCCTTAAAGACTCAATCCGATAAGATAACTTCAAAGGGAAAACTCAATCCATTACAAGAGAGTAGAGAGGGAGAAGAAGATCCAACTAGAATAGCAAAGCTCACAATACATCAAGATCGTTCCATCTCAAGAACACGAGAGAGAGATCAAACACATAGCTACTGATACATACCCTCAGCCCCGAGGGTGGACTACTCCCTTCTCGTCATGGAGAGCGCTGAGATGATGAAGATAGCCACTGGAGAGGGATTCCCCCCTCCGACAGGATGCTAGAACGGGTATAGATTGGTTTTTGGTGGCTACAGAGGCTTTTGGCGGCGGAACTCCCGATCTAGGTTAATTTCCGAAGGTTTCAGTATTTATAGGAATTTTTGGAGTCGGGGCCAAGTAAAGGGGAGCTACGGGCCGTCCTCGAGATAGGGGGCGCGCCCCCCTGCCCAGGGCGCGCCCTCCACCCTCGAGGGCAGCCCGTGGCTCTCCTGGCCCAACTCTTTTGCTTCGGGGGCTTCTTTTGGTCCAGAAAAAATCATAAAAAATTGGCTCGTCAATTGGAGTCCGTTTGATGTTCCTTTCTGTAAAACCCTAAAACAGGAGAAAAACAGAAACTGGCACTGGGCTCTGGGTTAATAGGTTAGTCCCAAAAATCATATAAAAGTGTATAATAAAGCCCATAAGACATCCTAGAAGGATAATATAATAGCATGGAACAATAAAAAATTATAGATACGTTGGAGATGTATCACTTACTTGGACCCAAACTTTCTTTCGAAGAAACATTAACATGAAGCTCGCTGCACCACGCGGCACAGTGGCCATGCCATTGAGTCCACCGGTTTACCACATACCCCAGCCCGAAAACATCGATCAGAGGTTTTACAAACTCCAGATGCTCTTTATCCCAAAGTGGGTCATATTCGCCAGCCTCTTAATCCGTCTGATTCCAATTATCAGGATACTCCTCGTTCATCATTTGGCGAATCAACAGCCACGCAGATTCCTCCTCTCAAGACTGTTCATGGGTAAGTTTTTCATTTTGCTGTTTTAACCTTTTTCCTTTCACTCTTCCGACTATCGTTACCTTTATCTTTTGTAGTAAGCCCAAGCCTAGCAAAAAGGCTAAACTGAATAAGCCGGCAGGTGACGATGCGATCCCTGAACCGGCGAAGGATCCTGAACCTGCTGGAGAAAATGTTGACGCTTTGCATGATGATCCTCCTCCAACGGACCATGAAGTGTTTAACGATCAAGAAACTGCACCAATGGATTTTGACGCTAATCCGGCAAGTCCTGTCCGGGCCAGCAATACTCCTGTTAGCCCTATTAAACATGTTGTCGCATCAGCAGAAGATGTTGAAATCACTGGCTTTGGTTATACTGCTCCCAGTGAACCTGTTGCCTTATCAAAACATACTGCTAAAGATGAAACCTCTCGCAAGGACAAGGGCAAATGGAGTGCCGACTTATCCAATTATGCACAACTTAGTGCCCAAGAGCTCCATTCCGGTTATCTGAACCGGCTGTATACTAGCCGTGATCATGAAGCCGGTTTAGTAAATCTGATGAAGAAACGATATGAGGTAAATTTCTGCTTTAACTTTAACTTTATTCCTGCGTAAGTCTTGTAGCTTGCCTTTACTCCATCGTAGCCCCCAAGGGCCGGTTTACCTCTTCAAGATGAACCGGAACTTTAGTTTGTAATATTTTCTGAACAATGTCGCATTAGCCCCCAAGTGCCGAGTGTATAACTTGTTATATTCTAGGGACTTTACTGAAAAAATGTCTAATAACTGCAAATACACATTAGCCCCCAAGTGCCAAGTGTATAACTTGTTATATGGTTGGGACTTTGATTATGCTTCATCAATGTATAATATGCTCTTTTTTTGACGGGCTGATCTAAACCAAAAAGATTACCAAGTGGCCGAGCTCCAAGATACTTTGAAGTTTGAACAAACCGCCGCTTCCAAAGTCAAAGATGAGCTGACCCTTGCTTTAGCAGACATTGAAAAGCTGAAAAAGGACTTCCAGAAGGAACGGTCAGATTGGGAAGCGGAAAAAGCCACCTTAGAAAAAATGGTAACTGATGCAGAAGCTGCTCTCAATCCTGTGACAGAAGAACTGTCCGGTTTAAAGCAGCAGATAAACGCCATGACTACAACTGTCTTTGGTAAGCGTACTTAACATAATCCTGAATATTATAGCTCTGCCTTTTCTAGTTTAACTCAAACTCTTTTAATGCAAGAAAACGTATTGCTCATCTCGGCACCGATATGCGGAAGAAGTTGAAGGCCACATACACTCTCATAGATCAGTTGCATTCCGGCGCTCAAAGGATTGTCTGCACTGCTTCCCATAATAAACCGGCTCCTACGTCAATCAAAGGCACTTTGGAGAAATTATCCGTGCTTCCTGCCCATCTTGGACAGTATAAGAAATCATCTGCAAGAGCGGGTGCCTTGATGACACTAACTCGAGTGAAAGCTTGGGTGCCTGATCTTGATCCGACAGAGGTGATGAATGGCTATCCCAGCATGAAGGAAGACGGATCAGAGTTCACAGACACCGATTTGCGGGCTCTAACAAGAGAAATGCGGCCTTTGGCCAGCAAACTAGCTGATGAAGCTGATCTGTCCCGTTATTATCCGGGTTATGATGCTGACAACTGCCGGGTCAACACTCCAGTCTACGAGGTGGAAGATCTCATCCCGCCAGTTCGTAAGCATACCTACGCTCCTGATATTGAACCGTCTGAACTCGTGAACGATGAAGCTGTTTTCAAAGCGCTGACCAAGATCAATTGGGCAACCCCTGACTTCCAGCTGCTAGAAGAAAACGACGAGGAGTCGGAGCAAGATGATCCACAGCCTTCTAGCCGAGCTGATGCCGAGTCATGAACCGGTGCCTGGTTTATTTATCATGTCATAATACTTTCAGCAAAGAACATATCACTTTGGGCTGCCAATCGCCTTGTAATAGGGTAGTTGGAACACTTTGTTTATGTCCTCACGCATACTCCTTTTTCATAACATTGCTTTATCTGGCAACTTTATAATTTTTTCTGCTTATGATGCTTTAATAGTTGATTGCACCTGCTTCTGCATAAGACAAAGTTTAAAGCGTCCTGGCGGTTTATTGCCGGACGGGTCATAATGCCCATATACATGATCTAGGTTTATAACCTGAACTGTATTTTCTAAAATATGAATACATATATCGTAACTGTGATATAAATGTATGCCATTGGTCTTTAGCCAATATTTGTGCTATAAAGGCTATGATCCCAATTTGTGAATATCAATAACTCCTTGAATACCTTGTCGGTTCATGATGAAACCATGCCGGGTTATGATAAACACCAGTTTAACCATAGGTAGTACTGGCGATTTATAATCAAACTAGACCAGGTTCTGTGAACTCTGGTTTATTATGGTGGCAACTTATAGTCATCCACTCCACCGAATCAATAGATTTCAGATATATCCCAATGATCTTAAAAGAGAAAAAACTTGGCAAAAATCAAAGAAACATTGTCAAAATAAAATCCTGTAGTTGAGGCTTTTTACGAGCTGTCAGGCTCCAAATTCGAGGCTTTTCACGGGCTGCCAGGCCATTGAATTAACCATTTTACAAAGCCTGTTAAGATGGACCTCAATCCTTAACCAATCGTCAATTTAACGTTGCCAAGTTCAGGGTCTGTAAGAAGATTGACTTGTGAAACGTTCGACGGGTCATACCAAGTTTACCTGGGCGGAGTGACTTACTTAATGCAGGCAGGCTAATCCGGGGTTTTAGGTGTATACACCAGGCTACCAAGCCGTGGCTTGATAGCCTACTACAAGGGTTGTCAACTCGTTGACGCTATGCGTTAGGAGCCCCCAGGTAGCATTGTGAGCTATGCTCGCCGGGTGCCTATGTTTGAGTTGTGCTATGCATTGAACTCTCTTTTGCCCCTCATCATCATGTGGGCTTTGATAGCCAGATTACCGAAGCAACCAGAGCTATGCTCTTATGATGATCTTGGTTTAATAGCCGGTTTAAGAGGGCCATAGGAACTCCTTTGCACACAAAAGCCCCCATGTGACACACTCTTTGGAAAAAAAGCAGCAGATACCCTGCTTTAACGGGGACGCCGATTTATTATATTGATCATAATATATACATTGCAAATTCATGTACATAAACAGAGCCTATGGCTTAGGTATAGTAAGGCCGAAGAAGAGCGATGTTCCATGGCCGCCGGGTCTCCTCCTCTGTAGTACGTGAGTCCTTGTGTTCTCGAACATCGACAAGGTAGTATGATCCGTTGTGAAGGTTCTTGCTGACCATAGAGCGTCCTTCCCAAGGCGGGGATAGCTTGTGCATGTGTGTCTGGTCTTGGATGAGCCGGAGCACTAGATCCCCTTCTTGAAACGTTCTGGTTTTAACCCGGCGACTGTGGTACCGGCGTAGATCTTGCTGATAAATCGCCGACCGAGCTGCTGCCATGTCACGTTCCTCATCCAGCCGGTCTAACGAGTCTTGCCGTGCCATCTCGTTACCAGCTTCGACGTAAGCCGCCACTCGTGGCGAATCATGACGCATGTCACTAGGGAGGACCGCTTCAGCTCCATATACCATGAAGAAAGGCGTATACCTGTAGACCTGTTAGGTGTGGTGTTGATGCTCCATAACATAGAGGGTAATTCCCCCACCCAACAACCTGACATCCTCTGTAAAGGGACCTTAAGCCGGGGCTTGATGCCTCTCAAGATCTCTTGATTAGCTCTCTCAACTTGACCATTGGATTGGGGATGAGCCACAGAAGATACATCAAGACGGATGTGCTCTCGTTGACAGAACTCCTCCATAGCCCCCTTGGATAGATTAGTACCATTATCAGTTATAATGCTGTGTGGAAAGCCAAACCGGAAAATCACCTTCTTGATGAATTGAACCGCCGTTGCCGCATCACACTTGCTGACTGGTTCCGCCTCAACCCACTTGGTAAACTTATCCACCGCAACCAGAAGGTGGGTCTTCTTATCTGGAGATCTCTTAAAGGGCCCGACCATGTCTAGCCCCCAAGTCGCAAACGACCAAGTAATTGGAATCATCCTCATTTCTTGAGCCGGTATATGAGCACGCCGTGAGAATTTCTGGCAAGCATCACATTTTCTGACCAAGTCCTCTGCATCGGCATGAGCCGTCAGCCAGTAGAACCTATGACGAAAAGCTTTAGCCACCAAAGATTTTGAACCGGCATGATGACCACAATCTCCTTCGTGGATTTCTCTAAGAATATCACGGCCTTCGTCTGGCGGCACAAAATGTTGAAACGCCCCAGAAACGCTGCAATGATGTAGTTCTCCATTGACAATAGTCATTGATTTGGACCGCCGGACTATCTGTGTAGCCAAGACTTCATCCTCTGGCAACTCACCTCGATTCATATACGCTAGGTACGATATCGTCCAATCCGGAATAACATGAAGCGCCGCCACCAATTGAGGCTCTGGATCAGGAACAGTCGAGTCCTCCTCTGAAGGTAACTTCACCGACGGATTATGCAATACGTCCAGGAAGACATTGGGCGGAACCGGTTTATGTTGAGAACCCAGCCGGCTTAATGCGTCGGCCGCTTCATTCTTTCACCGGTCCACATGGTCCACCTGATAACCCTTGAAGTGTCCAGCAACAGCGTCCACCTCTTGACAATACGCTGCCATAAGTGGATTCTTGGAATCCCACTTACCAGATACCTGTTGAGCCACCAAGTCTGAATCGCCGAAACATTTAACTCGGCTTAAATTCATATCCGTAGCCAATCTCAGACCATGGAGGAGAGCTTCATACTCAGCTGCATTGTTAGTACAAGGGAACATTAAACGGAGGACATAACAGAACTTATCACCTCGTGGGGAAGTTAATAAGACTCGAGCCCCCAAGCCCTCCAATTGCCTGGATCCATCAAAGTGAATAGTCCAGTACATATGATCCGGCTTTTCCTCCGGTGCTTGCAACTCTGTCCAATCGTTGATGAAGTCCACCAGTGCTTGCGATTTGATTGCAGTACGAGGCACATACTTCAACCCGCGAGGACTAAGTTCAATGGCCCACTTGGCAACCCGACCCGTTGCTTCCCTGTTCTGGATTATATAGCCCAGAGGGGATGAACTAACCATGGTGATTGGATGGCCCTGAAAGTACCGCTTCAGCTTCCGGTTTGCCATGAAGACTCCATATATCAATTTCTGCCGATGCGGGTATCTCTGCTTTGACTCAATGAGCACCTCGCTGATGTAGTAAACCGACCGTTGAACCGAATATTCCTTTCCTGCCTCCTTGCGTTCCACCACAATGGCAACACTTACTGCTCGAGCATTAGTAGCCACGTATAACAATAGCGGCTCCTTATCAACTGGTGCAGCAAGGACAGGCGGCTCTGCCAACTGTTTCCTCAAGTCCTCGAACGTAGCATCAGCAGCATCACTCCAAACAAAGTGGTCTGTCTTTTTCATCATCTGATAAAGCGGGATGGCCTTCTCTCCCAAACGACCGATGAACCGGCTGAGCGCCGCGATTCGCCCCCCCCCCCAAACATTAGACATCGTTGATGCACGCCGATTTAGCCAAGGATGTAATCGCCTTGATCTTCTCTGGATTAGCTTCAATTCCTCTGTTAGACACCAAGAACCCTAAGAGCTTGCCTGCTGGTACACCGAAAACGCACTTGGCCGGATTAAGCATCATCTTATAAATCCGAAGATTATCAAAGGTTTCCTTCAGGTCAGCTATCAATGTTTCTTCCTTCCTGGATTTCACCACAATTTCGTTCACATAAGCATGAATGTTTCGCCCAATCTTTCCATGAAGGAAATTCTGCACACAACGTTGTTAGGTCGCCTGGACACCCTTGAGCCCGAAAGGCATAGATACATAGCAGAAGGCTCCAAAGGGAGTTATGAAGGCCGTCTTCTCCTGGTCCTTAACTGCCATCTTGATCCGATGATAACCGGAATATGCATCCAAAAAACTTAAGCGCTCACAACCCGCCGTAGCACCAATGATTTGATCAATACAGGGGAGGGCAAAGGGATCAACTAGGCATGCCTGTTTCAGATCTGTGTAATCAACGCACATTTGTCAAGTGTCGTTCTTTTTAAGCACCAGTACCAGATTAGCCAACCACTCCAGATGAAACACCTCAACTATAAAGCCTGCTGCCAAGAGCCTAGCCACTTCTTCACCAATAGCCTTGCGCCTTTTATTCGTTGAAGCGGCGGAAAAACTGCTTAACTAGTTTAAACTTGGGAACAACATTAAGAGTGTGCTCAGGGAGTTCCCTCGGTACACCTGGCATGTCAGAAGAATTTCACGCAAAGATGTCCCGAATCTCACGGATGAACTCGATGAGCGCGCTTTCATATTTCGGATCCAGGTTAGCACTAATGGTGAACTGCTTGGATGAATCGCCAGGAACAAAGTCAACTCTTTGGTCTCATCAGCTGATCTGAACTTTAAGGTCAGATCGTGCTCCGTGGTTGGCTTCTTCAACAGAGACATGTCTGCCGGATCAACATTATCTTTATAACATTTCAATTCCTCGGTTGCACAAACCGCCTTGGCATAAGCTGCATCACCTTCCTCGCACTCCAAAGCAATCTTACGGCTCCCATGAACCGTAATGGTTCCCTTGTGACCCGACATTTTGAGCTGGAGATAAACATAACAAGGCCTCGCCATAAACTTAGCATAAACCGGTCGTCCAAACAGGGCGTGATACGGGCTCTTGATTTTTACCACTTCAAAGGTCAAAGTTTTGGACCTCGAGTCCTGCTCATCTCCAAAGGTGACCTCCAAGTCTATCTTACCGACTGGATACGCCGATTTACCAAGCACCACACCGTGAAAAATAGTGTTGGACTGCCGAAGCTTTTTGTCTGTCAACCCCATGCGACAAAAAGTCTTGTAATACAGAATATTGATGCTGCTTCCTCCATCCATGAGCACCTTGGTGAACTTATAGCCCCCGACCTAAGGGGCTACAACCAGAGCCATCTGACCCGGATTATCAACCCAGGGCGGATGATCCTCTCGACTCCACACAATGGGCTGTTCCAACCAACGTAAATAGCGTGGCACCGCCGGTTCAACAGAATGTATTGCCCTCTTGTAAACCTTATGATCACGTTTACATAGGCTTGTGGTGAAGACATGATACTGCCCACTACTCAACTGCTTCGGATTACTCTGATATCCTGACTGCTGCTGTTGATTACCTTGATTGTTATAACCACCCTGGCCATGCTGCTGGTTATGCTGATTATGCCCGTTCTGGTTGCTGTGGTTGTTCTGGTTACCTTGGAATCCTGAACCGGATCCACCACCTTGATAACCTGGCCCGTGAAAATGAGGGCCTGAGCCACCTGACGATCCATGATCATATTGGGACCGGTTTATGAATTCCTTCATAACAAAGCAGTCCTTCCTGAGGTGCGTGGCTGGCTTTTCCTGCGTCCCATGCCTCGGGCAAGGTATATTCATCTGGCGTTCTAGATTAATGTTCGGCCTCCCACCTCGTGGGGGCGGTCTGCCCTTGCGGCACTGGCCATCCTCCTGAGCATTAGTGTTAGCCATAAAATCTGAATTACTATCCGCTTTACGCTTACCATTATGTTCTTCATTCGCCGGGCTAGGCTGCGGCGTCTTATTGTTCTTCTTTACTTTCCGTGACTTCTCATCATCAGACTCTGGATACTTGGCACTATCTGAATCTGCATATTTCACCAAAGCGCCCATGAGTGTTCCCATGTCATCACAATTGCGTTTAAGCCGTCCCAATTTTAGCTTCACAGGCTCGAACCGGCAATTGCCTTCGAACGTTATAACTGCTGTGTCCGGGTTGATGTGGTTGGAAGAATGTAGGATCTCTGATACTCGGTGCACCCAATGGCTCGTTGATTCGTGCTCTCCTTGAACACATGCAGCTAAATCAACGATAGACATCGGCTGCTTGCATTTGTCTTTGAAGTTATTGATAAACCGGCAGCGTAACTTGGCCCATGATCCAATGGAGTTGGGCGGTAAGCTTTTTAGCCAAGTACGAGCTGTGCCCTCCAACATCATAGTGAAGTACTTAGCACACGCCGCATTGTCTACATTCAGCATGTCCATTGCCATCTCGTAGCTTTCAACCCATGTCTCAGGGGATAAATCCGTAGTATAATTGGGCACCTTGCGCAGTCCTTTAAAGTCCTTGGGCAGCCGCACATTGCGTGAAGCGGGGGTGAGGCAGGGCACTCCTAAGGAGCTGGATGTAACCCCCAGTTCAACTGTAGTAGATGGACGAACCGGCGTCGGCTGACGTGCTTCGTACTGTGCTGCTAACTCGGCCTCCCGGCGTTGCCTGCCCTGATCCACCACGTCTTGAGCATTTGCACCTCCTCCCGCCGGGTTATCCCTCCGCGGCGGATTACGATTCCGTGCGCTGCTTGACACGGCTGGTTCCTCCAGGTGCTTGCTATAACTCCGGCTTGGGCGAGGGGTGGAGTGAATCCTCTAGCGGCTGTGAGAATAAGCTTGCTATTGAGTTAAAGCCGTCTCCAGAAACTCCCTGGCTCACCGTGCCTCCACTACTATAAGGGATTCTCCTTCAATGGGAAGAGCAGCCAGTCGTGAAGCGGTGGCAACTATGTTATCCAATGGGTTGGAGTAATGACCAGGAGGGGTAGGTACATGCTGCGACGGAACGACCTGACGGCTTGGCTCCGCGGCCTGTGGCTGGACTGATGCTCCTGTGCCAGGCGCTCCTCCCCGGTTTACCCCCGGCTGGTTACTGGTTCCTGCTCCTGGTGTACTAAAAAGGTTCCCCGCCTCGTAAACCGGCGGTAGGCGGGATTGTTGCCTTCTCCTCATTATGTCGCGCGAAGCAGTCTGATCCAACATGAGCCGGTAGGCCTGAGCATCCAGCTTGGCCTGCCTCGCAACCATCATGGTATTCTCAGCAGCTAGGTCCAATTTTGCTTGATCTATCTGGCTCCTCACCTGAGCAACTTCTGCATCATGATGTTCCTTCTCAGCCTATCCGACCTCTGCAGTTAACAGTGCTGTCAAAATGTCGACTAAGGCGGTCAATACCTGAGTCGGTGACTGAAACGGGCCGCCAGCCCTAGCCGCTGCTGTCGCCAGGTCTGACGTTAACGCAGCCGCAGTCGAAGACTGTTGCACAGGTTGTGATCCGGCCATGAAGACTGTGACCCGGTTTGGCGGCTCCAGGGGGTCCGGAATACTGTCACCGTCGGAACAGCCCCCGCACCGGCCATCCTGTAGTAAGTATAAAGATTCCGTTTCTCCAGTAGATGACTCATCGCCGGAATAAACAACGTTCTCGCCATCGGAGTCTGATCCGTCCTCAGCTTGCGCTCCGTGAACCACTCCAACGAAGACGTGCTTCACGGCGGGCCAAAACCGGGCAGGTCTCGCACGTTGAGTCGACTCGACGTTGTTGGGGAAGATGTTCGGCTCAGGGCCCGGTTCGCCGATCTTGCCGATGAAGACATCGATGCCGCCAAAGGGGACCCGGTACCCGTATTTGATTGAATCGGCCTCAGGGCCCCAGCCTACATCGTCGATGTAGATCTTGCCGCGACGACTCTTAGTCATCTGACCCACTGCATAGCCCTTGAGTCCTTCAAAGCTGCCCTTCAAGAACTCGAAACCATCATGCAATAGCCCCACGGTGGGCGCCAACTGTCGTGGTTTGGTCACGACAGATGTCCTAGCAAAAGGACTTAGTCGCGAGGCCATCGCTACGGGTTAGCTTAAAGGGGTTAAAGCGGGCAAGGACGCAAGGGTTTATACTAGTTCTGCCTTTTCGATGAAGGTAAAAGCCTACGTCTAGTTTGGTATGGTATTGCTAGGGTTTCGATGACCAGGGAGCGAATCTGCTTTGCCTGTGTCTCGAGTCGTTGTTCCCTTGACCGTCGCCGGGTCGTCCCTTTATATACACGAGGTGACGCCCGGTCCGGTTTACAGAGTCCCGAGGCCGGCTCATAAACGTGTCCGGCTCGGCCTCTATCTTTCCTATCATACAACACAAGTTACACGCCGTATGGCGGTTTACAAATTATGGGCCCTAACACCTCTTGGGCTTTAAGTCTTCTGGAATAAAGCGTCATGTTCCATGTTCTACTGGGCTTCAATAGAAGTAATCCTGATAGACATAAACCGGCCCCTCCTGGGCGGTTTATATCCAGTAGTAATATCTCTAACATTAGGCCACAGATTGATTTGAACCTGTTCATGTCAATCTTCAAAGCCTTGTAAGGATTTCACCTTTCGTAGCTTCAAATGCTTCGTAAACCGCCGTGACGTCATCTTCCTGGATCACATTAAACCGTCATGACGTCGTGTGCCCATTTAATACTTGTACCTGTTTTTATTGTTTATTCATTAAAAGCTCCGAAGATCGAGGCGACAATATCATCCCATATCCACTTTTCTGTCTCCTCGATTCCCGCGCCCGCCGTTTCATTTTTCGGCTTATAAATAGGGCAGAGGGGCATCTCCTTCCCCCCCCTTGCTCCTTTGCCTCTTCTTCTTCCTTGCACCCACTCGTGCTCAAGCTCCGCAGCCGCCGTCGACCTTCGCCTCTTCATCAAGCTTGGCCGCTGCATCAACCTGGTCGGATCAGAGAATCGTCGGCGCGCCTCTGCACTTCTCGGCCTCAGTAAGTTCTTTCCTTATCCCGTATACACATCTCATTAGGGTTTCCATCAGCAAGTTCATACCTAGGACACTGTTCGTCGTAGTTCTTCGTAGTTCTTCCTCGTGGATCCGTCGACCATCGTAGATCTAATCCTCCTGCTTCACAGCCGCGGTAGTAACTTCGCTTCCTTAGTGTGCCTTTATTCTTCCCCAAAGTACTAGTTTAATCTGCGTTTGTTAGAGCCACTGTTGCATCTGTTGAATATAGACCATGAATATTTCCGAATTTCCGACATGCTGTAGATCCGTAACTTCATCACTGATATTACATAACTTGTTTTCCCATAACTTCAGATCTGCATATTTCATACTCTCATTGGCGGTTTAGCTTTTAGAAAAGTCTATAAACCGATAGATACCATTAGGCCCCTGCTTAAAGCGCCATTGATAAGTACCTTTGAAACACTGCCGGTTTAAGCTTGCACAAATCATAAACCGACACTTCACTATATTTTTAGCTTTCCGTTCAGAATGGCAAAGCAAGCCAAACAGTTCACTTCCTGCAACTGGGTCCAGTCTCGGATTACTAAAGAAGAGCTGCAGAACCGGGCGGAGATTGGCGCTTTAGGCCCAAAGAATGTCCTTCACTGGAGAGTCCTTGGACAGGAGTGTCCTCCAGAGCCCAAAGAAGGAGAAGTCATTGTATTCCTTGATCATTTAGCCCGGGGATTCAGTCCTCCCGGGTCAAAGTTTTCCGTGATGTGCTAGCTGACTTTCAACTCCATCCTCAAGATATTGGGCCCAATTCTGTGTCCAACATCTGCAACTTCCAATTTTTTTGCGAAGCTTATCTACAAGAAGAGCCGTCAGTTGAATTATTCCGGGATTTCTTCCATTTAAACCGTCGCACGGAGTTTTCTGACGGTCCAAACACTGAGCTCGGCGGAATGTCCATTCAGAAGAGAAAGGACATTAGCTTTCCTCATGCCAATCACCACAGCCACCCTAAAGAGTGGAATCAAACTTGGTTTTATTGTCTAGACACTTCTCCGGAAGATGAGAACCACCCCTTTCCTCAACGGCTAAGTGCTCAAGAACGAGACAAATATGCCCCTCAGCTCTCAAAGCTTAGAGCCTTTAGCGCAAATGGTTTAACTGCGGTTGATTTCGTTCGTTGCTGGATTTCCTAGAGTATTCTCTTGCTAAGCCGGCGCTCCGGTTTAATGTGCGAATATACCGGAAATCCCAAAGATCCTCTGCGCCATACAGAAGCTGTGCTAGCAGAAAATGAGATCAACGAGGCTGTTAAGAAACTGCTGAATGAACCGGTAGAAACCTGCAGCCAAACCGGGCTAGCTCCCTTTTGCGAGTTCAACAAACCGCCATCGGTAAAGTTTTCCTTTGTCTTGTTTGCTCTATTTTCCATCTGTTTTTAATACTCCTTCTGAATTACTTTCATGATTTCAACAGGGTACTGACCCATTCTGGAAAAGGAAAGTCCAGGATAAACCGGCTAAGGCACCTCGCTAGAAAACTAAGGCCGTAAAAAATATGTCAGGAGGAAAACTACTGACGTGTCTGAATCCAATCCGGAGGATGATGAACCGGCCTCACAGGTATTACTTGACTATCTTAGCTCTCTTTTCTTGCATTTTATTAACAATGATTATACTCAGGGACACGCTGAGGGCAGCAAGGCAGGTGATGTCGAGGTAATTCTCCTTTCTTCCGGTTCAGAACCTCTGCCGACACCAAAAATTCGTCGAGCAAGCCGGAAAGTACAGTTTTCTCACCCTTTCGCTTACCTGGACCCAAACTTTCTTTTGAAGAAACAACAACATGAAGCTCACCGCACCACGCGGCACAGTGGCCATGCCATTGAGTCCACCGGTTTACCACATACCCCAGCCCGGAAACGTCGATCAGAGGTTTTACAAACACCAGATGCTCTTTATCCCAAAGCGGGTCATATTCGCCAGCCTCTTAATCCGTCTAATTCCAATTATCAGGATACTCCTCGTTCATCATGTGGTGAATCAACAGCCACGCAGATTCCTCCTCTCAAGACTATTCATGGGTAAGTTTTTCATTTTGCTGTTTTAACCTTTTTCCTTTCACTCTTCTCACTATCGTTACCTTTATCTTTTGCAGTAAGCCCAGGCCTAGCAAAAAGGCTAAACTGAATAAGCCGGCAGGTGACTATGCGATCCCTGAACCGGCGAAGGATCCTGAACCTACTAGAGAAAATGTTGACGCTTTGCATGATGATCCTCCTCCAACAGACCATGAAGTGTTTAACGATCAAGAAACTGCACCAATGGATTTTGACATTAATCCGGCAAGTCCTGTCCAGGCCAGCAATACTCCTGCTAGCCCTATTAAACCTGCTGCCGCTTCAGCAGAAGATGTTGAAATCACTGGCTATGGTTATACTGCTCCCAGTGAACCTGTTGCCTTATCAAAACATACTGCTAAAGATGAAACCTCTAGCAAGGACAAGGGCAAATGGAGTGCTGACTTGTCCAACTATGCTCAACTTAGTGCCCAAGAGCTCCATTCCGGTTATCTGAACCGGCTGTATACTAGCCGTGATCATGAAGCCGGTTTAGTAAATCTGATGAAGGAACGATATGAGGTAAATTTCTGCTTTAACTTTAACTTTATTCCTGCGTAAGTCTTGTAGCTTGCCTTTACTCCATCATAGCCCCTAAGGGTCGGTTTACCTCTTCAAGATGAACCGGGACTTTAGTTTGTAATATTTTCTGAACAATGTCGCATTAGCCCCCAAGTGCCAAGTGTATAACTTGTTATATGCTTGGGACTTTACTGAAAAAATGTTTGATAACTGCAAATACACATTAGCCCCCAAGTGCCAAGTGTATATCATGTTATATGCTCGGGACTTTGAATATGCTTCATCAATGTATAATATGCTCTTTTTTTAACAGGCTGAGCTAGACCAGAAATATTCCCAAGTGGCCGAGCTCCAAGATACTTTGAAGTTTCAACAAACCACCGCTTCCAAAGTCAAAGATGAGCTGACCCTTGCCTTAGCAGACATTGAAAAGCTGAAAAAGGACTTCCAGAAGGAACAGTCGGATTGGGATGCTGAAAAAGCCACCATAGAAAAAAGGGCAACTGATGCAGAAGCTGCTCTCAATCCTGTGACAGAAGATCTGTCCGGTTTAAAGCAGGAGATAAACGCCATGACTACTGCTGTCTTTGGTAAGCGTACTTAACATAATCCTGAATATTATAGCTCTACCTTTTCCGGTTTAACTCAAACACTTTTAATGCAGGAAAACGTATTGCTCATCTCGGCACCGATATGCGGAAGAAGTTGAAGGCTACAGAGCTGTTTGGTTTTAGGCCTAGCATTGCCACACATTTTTGCCAAGCTTGCCTAAGGTTAGTTCATCAAAATGGAAGCCATAAGTTGGCAAGCCTAAGGGAATCTTGCCATACTTTTTGTGTGTATGCCATGTGGGGCCTATGTGTGGCTTGCCTAAGGTGTGGCTTGAACCAAACACTCACCTAAGTTGGTCAAACTTGCCTAAACTTAGGTGTGGTAATCTTTGGCAAAGTTAGTCACAAACCAAACAACCCCTACATACACTCTCATAGAGCAGTTGTATTCTGGCGTTCAAAGGATTGTCTGCACTGCTTCCCATAATAAACCGGCTCCTACGTCAATCAAAGGCACTTTGGAGAAATTATCCGTGCTTCCTGCCCGTCTTGGAGAGTTGAAGAAACCATCTGCAAGAGCGGGTGCCTTGATGGCACTAACTCGAGCGAAAGCTTGGGTGCCTGATCTTAATCCGGCAGAGGTGATGAATGGCTATCCCAGCATGAAGGAAGACGTATCAGAGTTCATAGACACCGATTTGCGGGCTCTAACAAGAGAAATGCGGCCTTTGGCCAGCAAACTAGCTGATGAAGCTGATGTGTCCCATTATCATCCGGGTTATGATGCTGACAACTGCCGGGTCAACACTCCAGTCTACGAGGTGGAAGATCTCATCCCGCCAGTTCGTAAGCATACTTACACTCCCGATATTGAACCGTCTGAACTCGTGAACGATGAAGCTGTTTTCAAAGCGCTGACCAAGATCAATTGTGCAACCCCTGACTTCCAGCTGCTAGAAGAAAATGAGGAGGAGTCGAAGCAAGATGATCCACAGCCTTCTAGCTGAGCTGATGCTGAGTCATGAACCGGTGCATGGTTTATTTATCATGTCATAATACTTTCAGCAAATAACAGATCACTTTGGGCTACTAATCGCCTTGTAATAGGTTAGTTGGAACACTTTGTTTATGTCCTCACGCATACTCCTTTTTCATAACATTGCTTTATATGGCAACTGTACAATTTTTTCTGCTTATGATGCTTTAACAGTTGATTGCACTTGCTTCTGCATAAGACAAAGTTTAAAGCGTCCTGGCGGTTTATCGCCGGACGAGTCATAATGCCCATATACATGATCTAGGTTTATAACGTGAAATGTATTTTCGAAAATATGAATACATATATCATACCTGTGATAGAAATGTATGTCATTGGTCTTTAGCCAATATTTGTGCTGTAAAGGCTATGATCCTAATTTGTGAATATCAATAACTCCTTGAATACCTTGCCGGTTCATGATGAAACCATGCCGGGTGATGATAAACACCGGTTTAACCGTAGGTAGTACTAGCGATTTATAATCAAACCAGACCAGGTTCTGTGAACTCTGGTTTATTATGGTGGCAACTTATAGTCATCCACTCCACCGAATCAATAGATTTCGGATATATCCCAATGATCTTAAAAGAGAAAAAACTTGATAAAAATCAAAGAAACATTGTCAAAATAAAATCCTGTAGTCGAGGTTTATTACAACCTGCCAGGCTCCAAATTGGAGGCTTTTCATGGGCTACCAGGCCACTGAATTAACCATTTTACAAAGCCTGTTAAGATGGACCTCAATCCTTAACCAATCGTCAATTTAACGTTGCCAAGTTCAGGGTCTGTAAGAAGATTGACTTGTGAAATGTTCGACGGGTCATACCAGGTTTACCTGGGCGGAGTGACTTACTTAATGCAGGCAGGCTAATCTGGGGGTTTAGGTGTCTACACGAGGCTTCCAAGCCGTGGCTTGATAGCCTACTACAAGGGTTGTCAACTCGTTGATGCTATGCGTCAGGAGCCCCGAGGTAGCATTGTGAACTATGCTCGTCGGGTGCCTATGTTTGAGTTGTGCTATGCATCGAACTCTCTTTTGCCCCTCATCATCATGTGGGCTTTGATAGCCAGATTACCGAAGCAACCAGAGTTATGCTCTTATGATGGTCTTGGTTTAATAGCCGGTTTAAGAGGGCCATAGGAACTCCTTTGCACACAGAAGCCCCCATGTGACAAACTCTTTGGAAAAAAGCAGCGATACCCCGCTTTAACGGGGATGCCGGTTTATTATATTGATCATAATATATACATTGCAAATTCATGTACATAAATAGAGCCTATGGCTCAGGTATAGTAAGGCCGAAGAAGAGCGATGTTCCATGGCCGTCGGATCTCCTCCTCTGTAGTACGTGAGTCCTTGTGTTCTCGAACGTCGACAAGGTAGTATGATCCATTGTGAAGGTTCTTGCTGACCACAAAGGGTCCTTCCCAAGGCGGGGATAGCTTGTGCATGTCTGCCTGGTCTTGGATGAGCCGGAGCACTGGATCCCCTTCTTGAAACGTTCTGGTTTTAACCCGGCGACTGTGGTACCGGCGCAGATCTTGCTGATAAATCACCGACCGAGCTGCTGCGATGTCACGTTCCTCATCCAGCCGGTCTAACGAGTCTAGCCGTGCCTTCTCGTTATCAGCTTCGACGTAAGCCGCCACTCGTGGCGAATCATGACGGATGTCACTAGGGAGGACCGCTTCAGCTCCATATACCATGAAGAAAGGGGTATAACCTGTAGACCTGTCAGGTGTGGTGTTGATGCTCCATAACACAGAGGGTAATTCCCCCACCCAACAATCCGGCGTCCTCTGTAAAGGGACCATAAGCCGGGGCTTGATGCCTCTCAAGATCTCTTGATTAGCTCTCTCAGCTTGACCATTGGATTGGGGATTAGCCACAGAAGATACATCAAGACAGATGTGCTCTCGTTGACAAAACTCCTCCATAGCCCCCTTGGATAGATTAGTACCATTATCAGTTATAATGCTATGTGGAAAGCCAAACCGGAAAAATCACCTTCTTGATGAATTGAACCGCCGTTGCCGCATCACACTTGCTGACTGGTTCCGCCTCAACCCACTTGGTAAACTTATCCACCGCCACCAGAAGGTGGGCCTTCTTATCTGAAGATCTCTTAAAGGTCCCGACCATGTCTAGCCCCCAAGTCGCAAACGGCCAAGTAATTGGAATCATCCTCAGTTCTTGAGCCGGTATATGAGCATGCCATGAGAATTTCTGACAAGCATCACATTTTCTGACCAAGTCCTCTGCATTGGCGTGAGCCGTCAGGCAGTAGAACCCATGATGAAAAGCTTTAGCCACCAAAGATTTTGAACCGGCATGATGACCACAATCTCCTTCGTGGATTTCTCTAAGAATATCATGGCCTTCGTCTGGCGACACACAACGTTAAAACGCCCCAGAAACGCTGCAATGATGTAGTTCTCCATTGACAATAGTCATTGATTTGGACCGTCGGACTATCTGTCTAGCCAAGACTTCATCCTCTGGCAACTCACCTCGATTCATATATGCCAGGTACGGTATCGTCCAATCCGGAATAACATGAAGCGTCACCACTAATTGAGCCTCCGGATCAGGAACAACCAAGTCCTCCTATGAAGGTAACTTTATCGACGGATTATGCAATACGTCCAGGAAGACATTGGGTGGAACCGCTTTACATTGAGAACCCAACCGGCTTAATGCGTCAGCCGCTTCATTCTTTCGCCGGTCCACATGGTCCACGTGATAACCCTTGAAGTGTCCAGCAACAACGTCCACCTCTCGACGATACGCTGCCATAAGTGGATCCTTGGAATCCCACTTACCAGATACCTGTTGAGCCACCAAGTCTGAATCGCCGAAACGTTTAACCCGGCTTAAATTCATCTCCTTAGCCATTCTCAGACCATGGAGGAGAGCTTCATACTCAGCTGCATTGTTAGTACAAGGGAACATTAAATGGAGGACATAACAGAACTTATCACCTCGTGGGGAAGTTAATACGACTCCAGCCCCCGAGCCCTCCAATTGCCTGGATCCATCAAAGTGAATAGTCCAGTACGCAACTACGTATGATCCGGCTTTTCCTCCGGTGCTTGCAACTCTGTCCAATTGTCGATGAAGTCCACCAGTGCTTGATATTTGATTGCAGTACGAGGCACATACTTCAACCCGCGAGGACTAAGTTCAATGGCCCACTTGGCAACCCGACCCGTTGCTTCCCTGTTCTGGATTATATCGCCCAGACAGGCTGAACTGACCACGTTGATTAGATGGCCCTGAAAGTACTGCTTCAGCTTCCGGTTTGCCATGAAGACTCCATATACAGATTTTTGCCAATGCGGGTATCTCTGCTTCGACTCAATGAGCACATCACTGATGTAGTAAACCGGCCGTTGAACCGGATATTCCTTTCCTGCCTCCTTGCGTTCCACCACAATGGCAACACTTACTACTCGAGCATTAGCAGCTACGTATAACAATAGTGGCTCCTTATCAACTGCTGCAGCAAGGACAGGCGGCTGTGCCAACTGTTTCTTCAAGTCCTCGAATGCAGCATCACTCCAGACAAAGTGGTCTGTCTTTTTCATCATCCGATAAAGCGGGATGGCCTTCTCTCCCAAACGACTGATGAACCGGCCGAGCGCCGCGATTCGGCCCCCAAACATTGGACATCATTGATGCACACCGGTTTAGCCAATGATGTAATCGCCTTGATCTTCTCCGGATTAGCTTCAATTCCTCTGTTAGACACCAAGAACCCTAAGAGCTTGCCTGCTGGTACACTGAAAATGTACTTGGCCGGATTAAGCATCATCTTATAAATCCGAAGATTATCAAAGGTTTCCTTCAGGTCAGCTATCAATGTTTCGTCCTTCCTGGATTTCACCACAATGTCGTCCACATAAGCATGAATGTTCCGCCCAATCTGTCCATGAAGGCAATTCTGCACACAACGTTGATAGGTCGCCTGGGCACTCTTGAGCTCAAAAGGCATAGATACATAGCAGAAGGCTCCAAAGGGAGTTATGAAGGCCGTCTTCTCCTGGTACTTAACTGCCATCTTGATCTGATGATAACCGGAATATGCATCCAAAAAACTTAAGCGCTCATAACCCGCCGTAGCATCAATGATTTGATCAATACGGGGGAGGGCAAAGGGATCAGCTGGGCAAGCCTTGTCCAGATCTGTGTAATCAACGCACATTCGCCAAGTGCCGTTCTTTTTAAGCACCTGTACCGGATTAGCCAACCACTCCGAATGAAACACCTCAACTATAAAGCCTACTGCCAAGAGCCTAGCCACTTCTTCACCAATAGCCTTGCGCCTTTCTTCGTTGAAGCGGAGGAGAAACTGTTTAACTGGTTTAAACTTGGGATCAACATTAAGAGTGTGCTCAGCGAGTTCCCTCGGTACACCTGGCATGTCAGAAGGTTTCCACGCAAGGATGTCCCGATTCTCACGGATGAACTCGATGAGCGCGCTTTCCTATTTCGGATCCAGGTTAGCATTGATGGTGAACTGCTTGGATGAATCGCCAGGAACAAAGTCAACCTGTTTGGTCTCAGCAGCTGATTTGAACTTTAAGGCTGGATCGTGCTCCGTGGTTGGCTTCTTCAACGGAGACATGTCTGCCGGATCAACATTATCTTTATAAAATTTCGATTCCTTGGTTGCACAAACCTCCTCAGCATAAGCTGCATCACCTTCCTTGCACTCCAAAGCAATCTTACGGCTCCCATGAACCATAATGGTTCCCTTGTGACCCGGCATTTTGAGCTGCAGATAAACATAACAAGGCCTCGCCATAAACTTAGCATAAACCGGTCGTCCAAACAAGGCGTGATACGGGCTCTTGATTTTTACCACTTCAAAGGTCAAAGTTTCGGACCTCGAGTCCTGCTCATCTCCAAAGGTGACCTCCAAGTCTATCTTACTGACCAGATATGCCAATTTACCAGGCACCACGCCGTGAAAAATAGTGTTGGACTGCCGAAGCTTTTTGTCTGTCAACCCCATGCGACGAAAAGTCTCGTAATACAGAATATTGATGTTGCTTCCTCCATCCATGAGCACCTTGGTGAACTTATAGCCCCCGACATGAGGGGCTTCAACCAGAGCCAGCTGACCCGGATTATCAACCCGGCGCGGATGATCCTCTCGACTCCACACAATGGGCTGTTGCGACCAGCGTAAATAGCGTGGCACCGCCGGTTCAACGGATTGTACTGCCCTCTTGTAAACCTTCTGATCACGTTTACATAGGCTTGTGGTGAAGACGTGATACTGCCCACTGCTCAACTGCTTCGGCTTACTCTGGTATCCTGACTGTTGCTGTTGATTACCCTGATTGTTATAACCACCCTGGCCGTGCCGCTGGTTATGTAGATTATGCCCGTTTTGGTTGCTGTGGTTGTTCTGGTTACCTTGGAATCCTGAACCGGATCCACCACCTTGATAACCCGGCCCGTGAAAACTAGGGCCTGAGCCACCAGACGATCCATGATCATATTGGGTCCGGTTTATGAATTCCTTCATAATAAAGCAGTCCTTCCAGAGGTGTGTGGCTGGCTTTTCCTGTGTCCCATGCCTCGGGCAAGGTATATTCATCTGGCGTTCTAGATTAATGTCCGGCCTCCCAGCTCGTGGGGGCGGTCTGCCCTTGCGGCGCTGGCCATCCTCCTGAGCATTAGTGTCAGCCACAAAATCTGAATTACTATCCGCGTTACGCTTACCATTATGTCCTTGATTCGCCTGGCTAGGCTGCGGCGTCTTAACGTTCTTCTTTACTTTCCCCGACTTCTCGTCATTAGACTCTAGATACTTGGCACTATCTGAATCTGCATATTTCACCAAAGCGCCCATGAGTGTTCCCATGTCATCGTAATTGCGTTTGAGCCGTCCCAATTTTAGCTTCAGAGGCTCGAACCGGCAATTGCCTTCCAACGTTATAACTGCTGTGTCCAGGTAGATGCGGTTGGAAGAATGTAGGATCTTCGATACTCGGCGCACCCAATGGCTCATTGATTCGTGCTCTCCTTGAACACAGGCATCTAAATCGATGATAGACATCGGCTGCTTGCATGTGTCTTTGATGTTATTGATAAACCGGTGGCGTAACTCGGCCCATGATCCAATGGAGTTGGGCAGTAAGCTTTTTAGCCAAGTACGAGCTGTGCCCTCCAACATCATAGTGAAGTACTTAGCACACGCCGCATCGTCTACGTCCAGCATCTCCATTGCCATCTCGTAGATTTCAACCCATGTCTCAGGGGATAAATCCACAATATAATTGGGCACCTTGCGCGGTCCTATAAAGTCCTTGGGCAGCCGCAGGTTGCGTAAAGCCGGGGTGAGGCAGGGCACTCCTAAGGAGCTAGATGTAACCCCCGATTCAACTGTAGTAGACGGACGAACGGGCGTCGGCTGACGTGCTTCGTACTGTACTGCTAACTCGGCCTCCCGGCACTGCCTGCCCTGATCCACCACGTCTTGAGCGTTTGCACCTCCTCCCGCCGGTTTATCCCTCCGTGGTGGATTACGATTCCGTGCGCTGCTTGACACGGCTTGTTCCTCCAGGTGCCTGCTATATCTTCGGCTTGGGCAAGGGGTGGAGTGAATCCTCTCGCGGCTGTGAGAATAAGCTTGCTGTTGAGTTAAAGCCGTCTCCAAAAACTCTTTGGCTCGCTGTGCCTCCACTGCTATAGGGGATTCTCCTTCAATGTGAAGAGCGGCCAGTCGTGAAGCGGCAGCAACTATGTTATCCAATGGGTTGGAGTAATGACCAGGAGGGGTAGGTACATGCTGCGATGGAACGACCTGGCGGGTTGGCTGGCTGGACTGATGCTCCTGTGCCAGGCGCTCCTCCGTGGTTTACCCCCGACTGGTTACTGGTTCCTCCTCCTGGCGTACTAAAAAGGTTCTTCGCCTTGTAAACCGGCGGCATGCGGGATTGTTGCCTTCTCCTCATTACGTCGCGCGAAGCAGTCTAATCCAACATGAGCCGGTAGGCCTGACATCCAGCTCGGCCTGCCTCGCAACCATCCTGGTATTCTTAGCAGCTAGGTCCAATTTTGCTTGATCTATCTGGCTCCTCACCTGAGCAACTTCTGCATCATGCTGTTCCTTCTCGGCCTGTCCGACCTCTGCAGTTAACAGTGCTGTAAAAGTGCCGACTAAGGTGGTCAATACCTGAGCCGGTGACTGAACCGGGCCGCCAGCCCTAGCCGCTGCTGTCGCCAGGTCTGACGTTAACGCCGCCGCAGTCGAAGACTGTTGCACAGGTTGTGATCCGGCCATGAAGACTGCGACCCGGTTTGGCGGCTCCAAGGGGTCCGGAATACTGTCACCGTCGGAACAGCCCCGAGACCGGCCATCCTTTAGTAAGTATAAAGATTCTATTTCTCCAGTGGATGACTCATCGCCGGAATAAACAACGGTCTCGCCACCGGAGTCTGATCCGTCCTCAGCTTGCGCTCCGTGAACCGCTCCGACGAAGACGTGCTTCATGGCGGGCCGAAACCGGGCAGGTCTCGCATGCTGAGCCGACTTGACGATGTTGGGGAAGATGTTCGGCTCAGGGCCCGGTTCGCCTATCTTGCCGATGAAGACGTGGATGCTGCCAAAGGGGACCCGGTACCCGTATTCGATTGAATCGGCCTCGGGGCCCCAGCCTGCATCGTCGATGTAGATCTTGCCGCGATGACTCTTAGTCATCCGTCCCACTGCATAGCCCTTGAGTCCTTCAAAGCTGCCCTTCAAGAACTCGAAACCATCGTGCGATAGCCCCACGGTGGGCGCCAACTGTCGTGGTTTGGTCACGGCAGATGTCCTAGCAAAAGGACTTAGTCGTGAGGCCATCGCTACGGGTTAGCTTAAAGGGGTTAAAGCGGGCAAGGACACAAGGGTTTATACTAGTTCGGCCCCTTCGATGAAGGTAAAAGCCTGCGTCTAGTTTGGTGTGGTATTGCTAGGGTTTCAATGACCAGTGAGCGAATCCACTTTGCCTGTGTCTCGAGTCGTTGTTCCCTTGAACCGTCGCCGGGTCGTCCCTTTATATACACGAGGTGACTCCCGGTCCGGTTTACAGAGTCCCGAGGCCGCCTCATAAACGTGTCCGACTTGGTCTCTATCTTTCCTATCGTACAACACAAGTTACATGCCGTATGGCGGTTTACAAATTATGGGCCCTAACACCTCTTGGGCTTTAAGTCTTCTGGAATAAAGCGTCATGTTCCATGTTCTGCTGGGCTTCAATAGAAGTAATCCTGATAGACATAAACTGCCCCCTCTTGGGCGGTTTATATCCAGTAGTAATATCTCTGACAATCCCAATTGGTGATATAGTATCTCTATTAGCAAGTTTAAAAGTAACATCTATGTCTTCTATCTCTGCGGGTGCTATGTCATTCATAATTTCTTGATATAAAGTGTAAGGAATAGCATTCGCACTAGCACCTATGTCACACAAACCATGATAACAGTGATCTCCTATTTTGACTGAGACAACGAGCATATCCTCTATATTGGGTTTGGCAATTCTAGCAGCTTCTTCACAGAAGTAAATTACATGCCCGTCTACATTTTCTTCCAAGCGATCTTTAACCATAGCAATATTAGGTTATACTTTAATTTGTTCATCTGGTTTAGGTGTTCTAATATAACTTTTGTTAACCATAGTTGAAACTTTAGCATGTTCCTTTATCCTAACAGGAAAAGGTGGTTTTTCAATATAAGTAGTAGGAACAACTCGATCAACATTATAAAGTATAGTTTCTTCCTTAGCTAGTACCGGTTGTTTAATTTCCTCTTTAATAGGTGGGTGACATTTAAACCACTTCTCTTTAGGGAGATCAACATGAGTAGAAAATGATTCACAAAATGAGGCTACTATCTCGGAGTCAAGTCCATATTTAGTGCTAAACTTTTGAAAAGCATCGGTATCCATAAAAGATTTAACACAATAATACTTAAGCTTAATACCTGACTCTTTACCTTCGTCGAGTTCCCAATTTTCAGAGTTGTGTTCAATTCTTTCCAAAAAGATCCCACCAGAATTCAATAGTTTTCTTCATAAAAGAACCAGCGCAAGAAGTATCAAGCATGGATTGATCATTACGAGAAAGCCGAGCATAAAAATTCCGGATAATAATTTCTCTTTAGATCTCATGATTGGGGCATGAATATAACATTGACTTAAGCCTCCACCAAGCTAGAGTGATACTTTCTCCTTCACTAGGCCAAAAATTATATATGTAATTCCGATCACGATGAACTAGACGCATAGGATAGTTTTTTGGTGAAACTCCAATTTCAATCGATTCCAGTTCCAAGCTCCAATATCATCGCATAGCCTATACCATGCTAATGATTTTCCCTTCAAAGATAAAGGAAAAACCTTCTTCATAACTTGATCTCCGGGTAAACCTGCAAGCTTAAACAATCCACAAATTTGTTCCACATATATCAAGTGCATATCAGGATGTTCGGTTTATGTCTCCTGCATAAGGATTAGCTAGTAGTTGTTCTATCATACCCGAAGGAATTATATATCCAATATTTTCAGTAGGTGCAGAAGGTTGAGGGGTAGCTAATTATGGTTCCGGTCGAGGCGAAGATACCCCGAACAAACCCCTCAAAGAATTGTTCTCCATAGTAACAAGTGACCATAAATTTCAGCGCACTACATGAATGTTTCCTTACCAATTTCCACTTACCAAAAGCGCTTCACTCCCCGGAAACGGCGCCAAAAAGTAGCCTTGATGACCCACAAGTATAGGGGATCAATTTTAGATCTTTTCGATAAGTAAGAGTGTCGAACCCAACGAGGAGCAGAAGGAAATGACAAGTGGTTTTCAGCAAGATAATGTCTGCAAGTGCTGAAATTGTAAGTAACATAGTAGTTTGATAGGAAGATAATTTTGTAATGAGCAAGTAACAATAGTAGTAGCAAAAGTGCAGCAAGGTAGGCCAATCCTTTTGAGGCAAATGACAGGCCAAGATGGCCTCTTATAATAAGCAAAGCGTTCTTGATGATACACGTGAATTTCATCTAGTCACTTTCATCATGTTGGTTCGATTTGTGTTCTCTACTTTGATAATTTGGTATGTGGGTGGATCGGTGCTTAGGTGCTGTTCTTACTTGAACAAACCTCCTACTTATGATTAACCCTCCCACAAGCATCCACAGCTACGAGAAAATTATTAAGAATAAATTCTAACCATAGCCTTAAACTTTTGGATCCAATCGGCCCCTTACGGAATAGCGCATAAACTGGGGTTTAAGCTTCTGTCACTCTCGCAACCCGTCATCTAATTACTACTCCACAATGCATTCCCTTAGGCCCAAATATGGTGAAGTGTCATGTAGTCGACGTTCACATGACACCACTATGGGAATCACAACATACATACTATCAAAATATCGAACACATATCAAATTCACATGATTACTTCCAACATGATTTCTCCTGTGACCTCATGAATAAAGGTAACTACTCACGAATGATAAGCATGCTCAAGATCAGAGGGGTATTAAATAGCATATTGGATCTGAACATATAATCTTCCACCAAATAAACCATATAGTAATCAACTACAAGATGTAATCAACACTACTAGTCACCCACAAGCACCAATCTATAGTTCCGGTGACAAGATTGAACATAAGACATGAACTAGGGTTTGAGATGAGATGGTGATGTTGAAGATGTTGATGGAGATAGCCCTCCCCAAGATGGGAGAGTTGTTGGTGATGATGATGATGATTATTTCCCCCTCGGGGAGGGAAGTTCCCCCTGCGGAATCGCTCCGCCGGAGGGCAAAAGTGCTCCTGCCCAAGTTCCGCCTCGAGACAGCGGCACTCCGTCCCTAAAGTCTTCTTCTTATTTTTTCTAGGTCAGACTAGCTTATATACCAGAAGATGGGCACCGGAGGTGGGCCTGGGTGAGCACAACCCACCAGAGCGCGTCTGGGCTCCCTCGCACACCGAGGTGGGTTGTGCCCACCTGGTGGGCCCCCTCTAGTATTTTTGTGCTCCAATATTCTTCAAATAATTCATAAACATTCTCCATGATGTTTTAGCTTGTTTGGAGCTGTGCAGAATAGGTGGCCTGACGTAGCTTTTTTAGGTCCAAATTTCCAGCTGCCGAAATTCTCCCTCTTGGTGCATACCTTGCAAATTATGAGAGAAAGGCATTAGAATTACTCCAAAAAGCATTATTAGACATAAAACATCATAAAATAAGAGTAAGAAAACATGGTGCAAAACGGACGTATCAGGGTGCTCCGAGATAAACATATTATACACATGGAGCTTGGAACGGCGAGACATATCAATGGAGGCCCTACGACCCTCCAACATGAAATTCTGGGGCATAATAAAGGGCGAAAGGCAGAGCCAGTGGGAGAAATAACGTTGGAAGTTAAATTCAACGAAGGCATCAATCATAGATGCGAGCTCATGATCTTCGAGGTGGTGCCCTTCTCCAAGGGCTACGATGTCATCCTAGGGCGACCCACTTTTGCGCGGTTAATTGTCGTCCCACACTCCGTACATGCAGATGAAGATGCGAGGCCCACGTGGCACCATTAGCATCCACAACTACCCCTTACAAGCTATAAGGTCGATGGTACCTGTAGACCAAACCAGATAGTGTAGCATTTTCTCAGAAGTATCCAAATGAGTAATCGTTCCAACAAAGAGCAGGGGAGAGTATTTATGGAGACGTTTTTGTCACACACAAGTTGTCACAATTCTTGTGTGAAGTATTTATTGAGCTTCTACAAATACTATTACTGTCCTGGGTAGACGATAAACAAAAATATGCTAGTAAAAAGAGAGTTTGAAGGTGTCTACTAAATTACTAATAAAAGTAAATGACAAGAGCTTAACAAGTGAATGGTGTTTCCTACAATGAAGAGATTAGGTGTAGAGAGATTTCAGTTAATGGTAAGAGTATAAGAATTGTGCCAGTGTGATGTTAATACCAGTTACCTTGTATTGTACTCATACTATTTGGCATAAACTTTCTGTAGGCGGTTCTCCCTAGAGTCATGAAACAACTCCACTAATGCTTACATTTCATTCTATGGTGCTGCTTATCCATTGTCACAGAGTGGTCTTTTCCACAATTAAGGTCATAAGACCAGAACCAAGCATTATGTTCAATGGATAACGGTTCTCATAGATATCTCTACTTGTCACATAAGAGATCACAAAGTTCCTAAACAATATGTGTTACCTGTGTAGGTCTTGAGATCATGTTGCATGGGTCCTTAAATTGGACACCACACATAGAGTTCACCAAAGTATAACAACATACTAAATAAATCATACTACTACGAATTCAAAAGACGACATATAGGATAGGCACATATCAATCTTACCACTCACCTACATCTCCCACACCTAGGGGAACCACTCACACATCATAAGAGGGGAATCAATCACAATTGACAGAAAACCCATGAATACCATAACAATAATATTGAAGGGATTCACAATGAGATGAAATGGTGCTCAAATAGTCTTGATCTCAGATGAGATGGAGTAGAGATTACAAGTTCTAATCCCTCTTACAATGGTGAAGGAGGTGATGATGATGACGATGGAGATGAAAGAACCAAAAGCTATGATGTTCTTCCCGGAGTTCTTCAGATCCTCTCTTCTCTTGTTCTGGATGGTGTGGTGGCTAGGGTTCTCACCTCCTCGTGGTCCCTTCACGAAAGTTGCTTGTATAGTCGATGAGGGGATGTTGGCACTCCAAACGACCGATCATATGAGCGTGTGCAGTCGCATGGAATCTCGCCTTTCACTCTGGTGCGCTTGTTGATAATGCTCTCTTCGGGAAAGTTGCTCCAATTAGCTTGATTTGCACAAATCCCCTTTAGTTTCCTTCCAAATGTGATATTTCCTGCCATCCAAAGGACAAAGTAGATTTTCCTCTCTTTTGTTGGATTAGCGTTAGAAATATTCGAAGAATGACAAAAATCCAATGAAACCAAATGGAAATCACTACAAAAAACACTACAGATTCTCGAGCCATCAACTCCCCCAAGCAAGATTTTCTCGTCCCCGAGCAAACAAGAAATCAAGAGAGTGAAAAGGAGCTTGGTTCAATGGAAAGAACTTTACCGGCTCAAGAAAATACATCATATCCATCCTCTCTTATCCCGCAAGATCATTCAAGAAAGTATTTGCAATTGAATAGCTGCAGCTAAACTCATTGCCCTACCACATATAGCCTCATACCATTAGTTATAATTTCTCAAAACAATTTTTCTTTGCTAACCAAGTTGAAAGAACATGCGGTGCCCCTGTGTTTTGTTTTGGTAATGGATGACAATCTCTATGGACTAATGGTTGCCTTGAGTTATATTTGAAGGATTTGTCCATAGGATTTTCTTGGAGTCCATTGTTTCAAGGAGAGTTTGTGATGACCAAGGTGCTATTTAAGGAGTTACCTAAAGCTTGGTCATGTGAGTGGTTGATCAAGACTAAATCAAATAGTGAATCAAGTTGATCAACACACAAAGCGTACAAGATGTACCGAGAGGGATCAACTAATCCCATGGTAAGGTAAGCATTGCCATTTACACTTTGTGTACTAACCCATGGTCTACGTGAGAGTTCTATGTGGGGCTAGGTATGTTTCCATGGGCTTGCGTCAAGAGGAAGATACTATACAAGCCATGGAGGATGACATCAAGTGGTGATTGTCATCAAGTTTGCGGTGTGCAAGTTTAAGTGGAGTATCACGAAGAGATCAAGTGCTTGAAGCTTGCAGTCCATTGCGGTGTCAATGGACTTGCAAAGATGTGCCGAAGAGTGGCTCACCCATAGTGGAGTATGGGGGGGGGGAATCAACTAGTCTTCATCGAGCCAACACAATCTGGAAAGATGGTCCAACTTGAGGGAGTCAAGATCATCTTCATCCAGCTCAAGTGGACTCTGTGCAAGGCAAAGGTATGCCCTTGATAGGTTTTCTAATTTACCGATCTCATGGTGGTAGTTGGGAGACCAGGTTATAGGATCGATTGCCGTACTATCAAGGGGGGTTCTCGATGAGTTGCTTGATCGTATCGTTCCATGAGAGCTCAAACCATTGCATTCTTGGCATCATCATATTTCTTGTTTCTTGTTTGATTTTCTCTTTGTGGGTTTAAGATCTTGTGGTTATCTTCGCGACAAGCTCTAGTTCATTGAAAACCGATTTCATATGCATCTTATTTTGTGTTTTCGGTGTTGGAGTTTATACCGATCTTATTTGAGAAAGGGTTCTCACCATTTTATTTTGGGTATTTTCTCAATTGCTATTTCTTGATATTTGTATCAAGATTGTGTTTGCTCTTGTCTTTAGCTTTCCAACAAACTTGATTTCTTCGAATCCGGAGCTCGTATGTGAAAGTTATGGTTGTTTTGTTGTTACCTGTTTTACATAGACCGGCTGTACCGCTTCTTACACCGGTTGTACCGGTTGACCAGTACTACCGGTGTTTGGGGCTGTTGTACCGCTCCAAAATTGTTCCAATGGTTGTACCTAACCTTTACCTCTCAACCACCAGAATGATTTCTGTTTTGGAGCGGATCTTGGGCGGTTGCGGGGCGGTTTTACCGGTTAGTTCTAGTTTAACCGGTACTATCGGTGCCTGATACGTCCATTTTGCATCATGTTTTCTTCCTGATATTTACAATGTTTTTATCCATAATAATACTTTTTTGGAGTAATTCTAATGCCTTTTCTCTCATAATTTGCAAGGTACACACCAAGAGGGACAATTCCGGCAGCTGGAAATCTGAACCTGAAAAAGCTACGTCAGGCCACCTATTCTGCACAACTCCAAACAAGCTGAAACTCCACGGAGATTTTTTATGGAATATTTACGAAATATTGGAGCCAATAAACACCAGAGGAGGGCCACCAGGTGGGCACAACCCACCTGGGCGCGCCAGGCCCCCCTGGCGCGCCCTGGTGGGTTGTGGCCTCCTCGGCCCACCTCTGGTGCCCATCTTCTGGTATATAAGCCTCTATGACCTAGAAAAATAGAGGAGAGACTTTCGGGATGGAGCGCCGCCGTCTCGAGGCGGAACCTGGGCAGGAGCACTTTTGCCCTTCGGTGGAGCGATTCTGCCGGGGGAACTTCCCTCCCAAGGGGGAAATCATTGTCATCATCATCACCAACAACTCTCCCATCTTGGGGAGGGAAATCTCCATCAACATCTTCACCAGCACCATCTCATCTCAAACCCTAGTTCATCTCTTGTATTCAATCTTGTTATCGGAACTATAGATTGTTGCTAGGGGGTGACTAGTATTGTTGATTACATCTTGTAGTTGATTACTATATGGTTTATTTGGTGGAAGATGATATGTTCATATCCATTATGCATATTAATACCCGTCTGATCATGAGCATGTTGTTTATTTTTGATTAGTTACTTTTGTTCTTGAGGTCACGGGAGAAATCATGTTGCAAGTAATCATGTGAATTTGATATGTGTTCGATAATTTGATAGTATGTATGTTGTGATTCCCTTAGTGGTGTCATGTGAACGTCAACTACATGACACTTCACCCTATTTGGGCCTAAGGGAATGCATTGTGGAGTAGTAAATAGATGGTGGGTTGCGAGAGTGACAGAAACTTAAACCCCAGTTTGTGCACTATTCCGGAAGGGACCGATTGGATCCTAGAGTTTAATGCTATGGTTAGAATTTATTCTTAATATTTTTCTCTTAGTTGCGGATGCTTGCGGGAGGGTTAATCATAAGTAGGAGGTTTGTTCAAGTAAGAACAACACCTAAGCACCGGTCCACCCACATATCAAATTATCATAGTAGCGAACACAAATAAAATCAACATGATGAAAGTGACTAGATGAAATTCCTGTGTACCCTCAAGAATGCTTTGCTTACCATAAGAGACCGTTTTGGCCTGTACTTTGCCTCAAAAGGATTGGGCTACCTTGCTGCATACTTGTTATAATTGTCGGTACTTCCTCGTTACAAATTACCTTGATATCAAACTACTCGCTACTTACAATTTCAGCACTTGCAGACATTACCTTGCTGAAAACTACATGTCATTTCCTTCTGCTCCTCGTTGGGTTCGACACTCTTACTTATCGAAAAGAGCTACAATTGATCCCCTATACTTGTGGGTCAACAGTGCCCCGGGTGGTTGTACCGCTTAGTGCTTTCCCTACGCGTAGGTTTTATCTCTGCTTTGACCGGCTGTACCGGTACTTACACTGGTTGTACCAGTCCTACAGTTTTCTACACATAGCAGGCAGATTCGTGGGGACCTATAAAAGGGGATCTTCTTCCCCATTGGACCCCATCCTTTGAGCTCGTTTTCTTACCCCATTGTTGACCTTCTCCGAGCTTGCTATCTGTCGGCATTCTAGGAACGGGGGTACCCAGACTTGCCTGCGTGCGGGCCGGAGCGTGGCCCATCCAGCGGCCTGGTACGGCCCAACTTCGTCAGCAACGACTCAAGACCCTCGCGAGGGGCTGAGCCTCGTGAGGCGGGCGACGCAAGACCTCCCATGGGGCGGCCTCACTAGGCTATGTCCCGAGGAGAGGAGATATCAAGGCAAGGGGCACCTCGTGAGGTCCTCGTGACGTGAGCCATGACGACCAAGGACAGGCGGGCGCCAGCGGGCGCAGGATGCTAGTTTCCTCTTTGGTGCTAAAGGGGAAAGCGCACGCGAGCAGCCCCAAGGCATCAGGCAAAGGTTTCCATATCAGTGCAACAATACCAAGACCAGCAGGATGGCAGAGCGGAGGTCATTGCGGAGCCCATGGCGGCGTCACCACCTGAGCCTTTGGTAGGCGAAGACCACCTTTTGTCAGGATAGCTTGTACTAGCTGCCCCCCTTCAAACTTGGTCATTGTGGGATATCTTCCCGCTCAATATTTGGGAGGAGGACCCGGGCCACTATAAATAGGACTAGCCACCATCATAGTGAAAAAGGAGGAGAGAAGGGAGAAACCAGGCATAGACCAGCAAGCTCATCCGAGCACTTCTCCTCAGGAGGCAGTTGTCCCCTGTACTAGTTCTTCCCCAGCCTTCAAGGCAATCCACCACACCACACTGGATTAGGGTATTACACCACAACGGTGGCCCAAACCACTGGATTAGGGTATTACATCACAATAGTGGCCCGAACCAGTATAAACCTTTGTGTCCCTTGTTCTTCGAGTTCGACAAGCTAGGCTTAGGAATCGGCGAGTATGTGAGCTAGGGCAGAAGGTGAGATCTTCATGTGCACCCCAGTGTTCGAACCTCAAGGGTTTTGTCGGAACCCAATATTCGACATTTGGCGCGCCAGGTAGGGGTGCGTCGAAGTTCTTCCTCTCTGCCGACCCCGCTCTCCACCCGCCAGGCTCTCATGGCGGGCGCCTCTTCTTTGACCGGCTCGGTGGCCTGCCACGCCACCGCGCGCGCCCATCGAGCCTTCACCCCTGCCTTGTGACTCGTGCAGTGGCCACCCAGGTTCAGGCCAGATCTGCCACCCCGTTACGACGGGGCGGCAGATCCAGCCATCTTCCTCCTGGCCTACGAGGAGGCCGTTTCGGCAGCCGGCGGCGACAACAAGGTCATGGCCAGCTGGCTCCCCATGGCGCTCACTGGAGTTCCGCGTGCCTGGTTTCTCAGCTTGCCAGAATCATCTATGGCGTCATGGGTGGAGCTGCGTGGCCTCTTCACCGCGTGCTTCGGGGCGCCAGCGCCCCACGTCGTCGCGACTCTCAAGCGCCGCACTTGGACCGCCACATCAAGCAGTTCTTCCGCCAGATCGACGCCGCCTCTGTACGCGCGGGGGGAGGGGGGGCTCCCGGATGGGCGGCTCCCAAGACATACCTCACCTTTAACTCAGGTGACCATCCCGCCTCCGCTGCAGGCTCAGGCGCTCTCCCGATGCTCTGCACACCCACCATATGCAACGTAGCGGTCACCAACACCCTCATCGATGAAGGGGCTGGCCTCAACATGCTCTCAGTAGAAGCTTTTAGCTTGCTTCACGTGCCGCTCGAGCAGCTACGCACCACCAAGCCCTTCTCCGGAGTCGGTAGCGGCTCCGCCAGCCCTCTAGGGCAAATCCGCCTCCCGGCCACCTTCAGAACCCGCTACAACTACCGCACCAAGGTGATCGACTTCAACATCGCCCGAATCGGCCTCCCGTACAATGCTATCCTCGGTTATCCGACCTTGGCTCAGTTCATGGCCGCGACTCATCCGGCCTACAACCTCGTGAAGATGCTGGGGAGCAGCGGCATGCTCACCGTGGCGGGAGACACCAAGGAAGCTCTGGTGGCCCTCAAGATCGCCTTCCGGGCCACTGCCACGGCACATTCGGTCGACAGGGTTGCCCCAGGAGCCGAGGGGCTGCACCAGCAAAGAAGAAGCAACTTTTCTCCCAAGACCGAGCCGAGACGAAGCAGATACTGGTGGGTGAATACGGGACATCAGGCGCCACCTTCACCATAGGCGCTGGCCTTCCCAGCTCAAGAAAAGGCGCTGATCGGATTCCTGCGTGCTAACAAGGAGGTGTTCGCGTGGGAACCCAAGGACCTGGCGGGAGTCTCGAGGGGGGTGATTGAACATCACCTGAACGTATGCCCCAACGTGCGTCCCATGAAGCAGAAGGCCCGGTGCCAATCCACAGAGAAGTAGTCCTTCATCATACAAGAGCCACGCAAGCTAGATGCGGCGGGTGTCATCCGTGTGGTCCGGTACCCGGAGTGGCTGGCAAACCCCGTCGTTATACCCAAGAAAGGCAGAAAAGAGCGCATGTGCATCGACTTCACCAACCTCAACAAGGTCTGCCCACAAGACCCATTTCCTTTACCCCGCATCGAACAGATTGTCGACTCCACCGCCGAGTGTGACGTACTGTGCTTCCTGGATGCCTTCTCAGGCTACCACCAAATCAAGATGGCAGTGCAAGACGTCGAGAAGACTACCTTCCTCGCCCCATGTGGAGTATACTGCTACACTTTTATGTCCTTCGGGTTACAGAACGCAGGAGCAACCTTCTAGCAGTTGATGCATATCTATCGGATCTTGGGTGCCGGCAAAACCCTTAAGGTTCGAACTCTGGAGTGCGCACGAAGATCTCTCCTTCTGCCCTAGCTTGCCTACTCAACAGCTCTAGATCTAGCTCGTCAGATCTGATGAACAAGAGGCACGAGATTTATACTTGTTCGGGCCACCGTTGTGGTGTAACACCCTAATCCAGTGTGGTGTGGTGGAATGCCTTGTAGGCCGAGGAAGAACTAGTACATGGATGAACTACCTCCTGAGGAGAGGTGTTCTTGAGCTCGGGTGAGCTTGTGGTGTGTGAGAGGTCTCGATGATCCCATCCCCTCCATGATGGTGGCTAGGCCCTATTTATAGTGGCCAGGGTCCTCTTCCCCAATATTGAGCGGGAAGGAATCCCACAACGGCCAAATTTGAAGGGGGACAACTAGTACAAGCTATCCTGACAAAAGGTGGTCTTCGCCTGCCAAAGGCTCTGGTGGTGACGCCGTTGTGGGCTCCGCGATGACCTCCATCTTGCCGTCCAGCTGGTCTTGGTCTCGTTGCACTGATATGGAAACCTTTGCCTAACGTCTCGGGACTCCTCGCCTGCACCTGCTCCTTTAGCACCAAAGAGGAAACTGACACTCTGCGCCCGCTGGCGCCTGCCTGGTATCGGTCATCACTGCTCACGTCACGAGGACCTCGCGAGGTGCCCCTTGCCTCGATATCTCCGATCCTCATGAGCCGGCCTGGCGAGGCCTGGTGTCATCCCCCTCACGAAGCTTGGCCTCTCGCGAGGGTCTTGAGTGATTGCTGAAGGTGCTGGGCCGTACCAGGCCGCAGGCAGGCAAGTCTGGGTACCCCCGTTCCCAGGATGCCGACAGTAGCCCCCGGGCCCAAGGTGCGCTCGAGCTTGGCTTCACGGCGAAGCCAAGGACCAAGTGCGGAGCGCCGCTGGCCCCAAAGGCTGTGGCCTTGTTTGACGCGTGGCGCTCGATGGGACGTGGGCGTCTCCACTTCCCCATGCAGCCTTGGTGACTGCGCGACCCATCAAGTCTTTGCGTGCACAGCGGACCATCATTACCTGCATAAATGGGGCCGGCGGTTGGCCTTCCTCTGGCTATAAATAGGGCGACAGGCTGAGCCCTTGCCGCCCATCTTCTTCCTCCATTCCCCTTGCTCCTTCACTTGATCGAACCGCCCATGGTGCTGCCCAAGAAGTACTCGTAAGCGTGGCGCTCGAAGGGGAAGGCTCAACAGGAGGGGCTTGGCTCACTACCAGCTAAGAGAGGGCGAGGCCGTCCTCGTAAGTGTGCCGCGACCCCCGTCGAGGCCGCCAGCAGGCATGGGCGGACCCTCGCAGCGCCCGTAGCCGCCCTTGGTAGCCGCGGTGTCGGTCCTTTGAGTGGCGGGGCCCGTCGTGGCATTGGCGATCTGGTGAACGGAGGGAGGCGCTCTGGGGTTGTCGGACCTCCCCAGCCGCATTCACACCTGGCAGAGGCGGCGCTGGAGTTCATCATGTGGTTGAAGAGCCCAGCCGGCACCAGGCTCCAGCTCCCGCGCTCCTTGGCCGGCGAACTACTTGTTGCGAGCTCCGGCGGCTTTTGGCTGCAGGCGAATGGTTGTTGAAGTAGGGGCGTCGTGGGTCGTGGTGGAGGTCTCCGCCTCGGGCGCTGTGGCTTTGGCCCGAGGCTGGCAGACGTTCGCCCGCGCGCGCGGTTTGGGCGGCCGATGCACCCTTCACTTCAAGTCCGGCGACGACTCGACCCTCTTCGTGAGGGTGTTTGGAGAAGAACGGCGACGCGTCGAGTGCTACCCCGAGGACAACAGTGGTGGCGAGGTGCTTGGCCTGGGCGATGGCCGCAGCTCGTCCAGCTACGGCGGCTCCTCCTTCAGTGGCAGCTCCAACAGCGGTGGCTATGACCAGCCGCCACGCCTCCGCGCCCGCCTGGAGTGCGGCGCTGGGTCGTCTCGTCGTCACGCTCGGGTGAATCATGCAGAGGGCTCTGCCTGAGCTCGAGGCGTAGGTCCTCACGAGCAACCGTGCCCCGAGGATCGCTGTCAGCCGTTCTTAGTCTCTTTTCTTTTGTCCTGCATCGTTTGATCAAACAAGCATGGAGCCCTAGGGGGCATGTAACGAATTGTGGCTTCATGACATTTAGCACCATGCATAGTGTTCCTGCCTATTGCTGTGTGATCTGTGTTTTACATGTCCTTAGGGTGAGGAGACTTATCTTGATGCGCTCGGGACTGCTCTCATCTTGTGTCGTTCGACCCTTCGTGAGGCTGCAAAAACTCGTTATGTTATTATCTTTTACTGCTCGAGGCCTTTGATGCGGGCCGAGCGTGATCGGCCCCCCTTGTCGCGGTACCCGTGGGGCACAGACGTAAGAATGGGGGGCGCGTCAGTTACAAGCCCCTGTTCGGGCGCCTCGTGAAGGCTAAAGGGGAGGGCGCGTTGAGGAGAGTGCCGTGCCACTGCCGCTCTCCTGGGCTAGTCCTAAAGCTGGGGGAAGAACCACAGGGAATCTGAGAGAAGAACCGAAGAGGGAGATCAAAACCAAGCAATCGAGGAACACCATAACCTTCAACATCCATTAAAAGGGAGAAGATAGGAACAAGCCAACTCCAGAAAGCAAATGAACGGCCGCGCCCAACAGCTAATCTAGTCTTCTCACCAGCGCGGAGCAAGTGCTGCCACTAGGACGTGGGAGGGAGCCCCCGAGGCCTGAGGGCGGTTCTCCGGAGACTCCGGGGCGTGTACAGCCCCACTCATTATTACGTGAGAGTGTCACAAGTGGAGATCTTCATAGGCCGGAGCCTTGCTTCACAGGCACTGGGCCTTGGCTTCTCAGGCGCAAGGGCCTTGCTTCACAGGCACTGGGCCTTGGCTTCTCAGGCGCAACGGCCTTGTTCCTCGCAGGCACGGAGCCTAGTCTTGTCAGACGCAAGGGCCTTGTTCCTCGCAGGCACGGAGCCTAGTCTTCTCAGGTGCAAGGGCCTTGTTCCTCGCAGGCACGGAGCCTAGTCTTCTCAGACGCAAGGGCCTTGTTCCTCGCACGCACAGAG
>LR738711.1:171095391-171142197 GCA_902687465.1 Secale cereale
TTGTTCCTCGTAGGCACGAAGCCTAGTCTTCTCAGGCGCAAGGGCCTTGTTCCTTACAGGCACGGAGCCTAGTCTTCTCAGGCGCAAGGGCCTTGTTCCTCGCTGGCACGGAGCCTAGTCTTCTCAGGCGCAAGGGCATTGTTCATTGCAGGCACGGAGCCTAGTCTTCTCAGGTGCAAGGGCCTTGTTTCACGGATAGAACCTCCAGAGGTGCCGGATATTCCATGCGTTCAGGACGGGGATGTTGTCTCTTGTTTCCAGGCGCACATCGCCGGGTCTGGAGACGTGGGTGATCTTGAATGGCCCTTCCCACATGGGCGAGAGCTTGTGCAGTCCTTATCTGGAGAGGACTCTCCTTAAAACGAGGTCACCTACCTCAAGCGCCCTGGGGCGAATGTTGCGGCAATGGTACCGCCGCAACGCGTGCTATTATCTTGCTGCTCGGAGTGAAGTGTCGCGCCGGCGCTCCTCCCCCAGCACGTGGTCTGTCCCCTGCACGGCGCCTTATTGCGTCTCGTCAAATGCCAAGGCCAGCGGTGACCGGTGCCTGACCTCGTGAGGGAGGACCGCCTCAGCTCCGTAGACGAGGAAGAATGGGGTCTCGCCCGTTGGTTTGGTGGTGGTAGTGCGGATGGACCACAACACAGATGGGAGCTTGTCGTGCCATCCTCTTCTGCAGGCTTCGAGCTTCTTCTTGAAGGTCTTGGTCTTGAGCCCCCTCAGGACCTCCGCGTTGGCGCGCTCGGCCTGGCCATTGCTCCTGGGGTGCGCTACAGAGGCGTAGCAGATCTTCGTTCCAAGGTTAGCACAGTATGTCTTGAAAAGGTTACTGGTGAACTATGAGCCGTTGTCAGTGATGATGCAGTTAGGGACCCCGAATCAGTTTATGAGGCTCTTGATGAACTTGACTGCAGAGCCGGCTGGGATGGTTCGGACTGCCTCGACCTCAGCCCACTTGGTGAACTTGTCGACGACGACGTAAAGGTATCGATAGCCCCCGGGTGCTCGAGGGAAAGGGCCCAGGATGTCCAGCCCCCAGACCGCGAACGGCCAGGAGAGTGGGATGGTTTGCAAACCCTAAGCCGGTTGGTGGATCTGCTTGTCGTGGAACTGGCAAGCCTCATAAGACTTTACCAGCTCGGCAGCGTTGTTAAGTGCCATGGGCCAGTAGAAACCACTGCGGAACGCCTTGCCGACCAAGGTGCGCGATGATGAGCGATGCCCGCAGTCCCCGGCGTGGATGTCAGCTAGCAGCTCACCTCCCTGCTTCCTGGAGATGCATCGCAAAGAAACATCATTTGGCCGTCTCCTGTAAAGCTCATCGTCCTGGATGCAGTATGTCGTGGCCTGCCGAGCTACGCGCTTGGCGTCTTCCTCCTTTTCCGGCAACACTCCTCGCACCAAGTATGACTTGAATTCTTCGGTCCAACACCCCTCCCGAGGCTCGAGCACCAGGAGCAAGCGAGCTCGTGAGGCCGGGCCGCAGGCCGGGGCTCTTGAGGTTTGCGGCTAGGGGAGTTCTTCCCGAGGCTTCGCCGGCCCTTCCCGCGGGGGTGACGCCGAGGGCCTGAGGAGCCTTTCCTCAAAGATGCCGGGAGCATGGGGCAGCCGCCTGGACGCTTTCTTGGCGATGTTGTCGGCCTCCTTATTGGTGCTGCGGGGCACGTGCTCCAGCTCCAGGCCCAAGAACTACTTCTCCATCTCGCGTACCTCTGCGAGATATGCCTCCATATGCTCGTCCCTTGGCTCGTACACCTTGTTGGAGAAGTTGATGAGGAGCTGGGAGTCACCTCTAATGACGAGGCGTTTCACCCCCAGGGCTATCGCCGCTCTGAGGCCGGTGATGGGGCCCTCGTATTCCACGATGTTGTTGGAGACCTTATCACCTGGCTAAAAGCAGAGTTGCACGTCGTAGTAGAGCTTGTCTTGAGCGGGTGAGATGAGCACAACCCTTGTCCCAGTGCCCTGGCGAGCGAACGCGCCGTCGAAGTACATGACCCATCCATCAGGTGCTTCGCTCCCTGGAAAGAGGGACTGGTTTGGGCTCGCTTCGGGTCCTGGGGCGTCGGTCCATTCCGCCATGAAGTTAGCAAGCGCGGCCCCCTTGATGACTCTAGTGGTGCTGAACTCTAGCTGGAATGCCTGCAACTCTATATTCCATTCCGCGACCCTTCCTGCCGCATTTGGACTCCGGAGTACCCTTTCTAGGGGGTAAGCTGAGACGACCTTGATGGGGTGGCCTTGGAAGTAGTGACGCAGCTTACATGAAGCAACGAGGAGCACAAGAAAGAGCTTCTGCGGCATGGGGTAGCATGCTCGGGCATCACGGAGCACCGTGCTAACGAAGTATACTGGGTTCTCGACGAGGATGGAGCCCAAACTCTCCTACGGTTGTGTGATCTGGGAAGGTGTCCCAGGAGTTTGGTCGTGGGTTGGGGCAGCCTCGGCCTCAGAGAGGTCATCTTGTATCTCGCGGCCATCTTCCGGCCCTGTTGGGACCTCGGGAGTGCCCTCCTTGGGCTGCAAGGTCTTGTCTTGTTGCTCCTCTCGAAAAGCCACTAGCGCCGCACTAGCTGAATGTGGCGTCGCGGCCAGGTAAAGTACCAATGGCTCTTGAGGCTTGGGCGCCACCATCACTGGAGGGCTGATGAGCTATCTCTTGAGGTCTTCGAACGCTACATCAGCCTCAGGGGTCCATTCGAACGGGCCCTTCCTTTTCATCAGCTTGAAGAAGGGGAGGGCTCTCTCCCCTAGCTTGGAGATGAAATGCCCCAGCGACTTTACACAGCCAGCCAGCTTCTGCATCTCCTTGAGGTTCTTGGGCGGACTCATCTTTTCTATGGCCTTGATCTTCTCGGGGTTTGCCTCGATTCCTCGGTGCGACATGAGGAAGCCCAAGAGCTTGCCTGAAGGGACTCCGAACACGCACTTCTCCGGGTTGAGCCGTAGGTCTACCTTGCGTAGGTTGGCGAAAGTCTCTTCCAGATCTGTGATAAGGGTTGAGGCCTCCTGAGATTATACCACGATGTCGTCCACATATGCCTCAGCGTTCCTCCCGAGCTGCTTTCCCAGTGCAATGTGCATTAACCGCTGGAAGGTTGCTCCTGCATTCCGTAACCCAAATGGCATGCAGGTGTAGCAGTACACCCCGCAAGGGGTGAGGAAGGCAGTCTTCTCGACGTCTTGCAGCGCCATCTTGATATGGTGGTATCCTGAGAAGGCGTCCAGGAAACACAACAAGTCGCACTCGGCGGTGGAGTCGACGATTTGATCGATGCGTGGCAGAGGGAACGGATCTTGCGGGCAAGCTTTGTTGATGTTGGTGAAGTCGACGCACATGCACTCTTTTCCTCCTTTCTTGGGCACGACGATGGGATTTTCCAGCCACTCCGGGTACCGGACTTCGCGGATGACACCCGCCGCCTCTAGCTTACGAGTCTCCTGCACGATGAAGGACTGCTTCTCCGTGGATTGGCGCCACACCTTCTGCTTCACGGGGCGCATGTTAGGGCATACGTTTAGGTGATGCTCGATCACCTCTCTTGGGACTCCCGCCAGATCCTTGGGTTCCCATGCAAACACGTCCCTGTTCGCGCGTAGGAATCCAACCAGTGCCTCCTCCTGAGCTGGGGGAAGGCTAGCTCCTATGGTGAAGGCAACGCCTGACGACTCATCTTCATCCACCGGCACCTGTTTTGTCTTGGTTTGGTCTTGGGAGAAAAGTTGCTTCTTCTTGGCGGGGGCAGCCCCCTTGGTCCCAGGGGCGGCTTCCTCGGCAGGGCGCGCTGCCGCAGCGGCCCGGAAGACGCGCTTGAGGGCCGACAGGGCTTCTTTGGTGTCCCCCATCACGGTAAGGACTCCGCGGCTCCCCGACATCTTCGGCCATGAACTGAGCTAGCGCCAGGTACCCGAGGATGGCGTTGTATGGGAGACCGATTCAGGCGATGCCGAAGTCTATCAGCTCGGTGCGATAGTTGTCCCGGGTCCCGAAGGTGACCGGGAGGCAGATCTGCCCTAGGGGTCTGGTAAAACCACTGCCGACCCCAGAGAAGGGCTTGGTGGGGCGCAGCCGCTCGAGTGGCACTTGGAGCATGATGAAAGCTTCCACTTAGAGCACGTTCAGGCCAGCCCCACCGTCGATGAGGGTCTTGGTGACTACCACGTTGCAGATGGTGGGGGTGCAGAGCATCGGGAGAGCGCCGAAGCCCGCGGTGGAGGCGGGCTGGTCTCCTGAGTCGAAGGCGAGGTTGGCCTTGGGAGCAACCCACCCAGGAGGAGCCCCCTTGCGTAAGGAGGCGACTCCCATCTGGCGAAAGATCTGCTTGATGTGTCGGCTGGAGGGTGGTGCTTGGGAGCCGCCGAGGAGGGCCGCGACGGCGTGGGGCATCGGAGCCTCGAAGGGCGCGAGGAAGAGGCCGCACAGCTCTTCCCAGGACACCACGGATAATTCTGGCAAGCTGAAAAACCAGATCCATGGCACGCCGTTGAGTGCCATGGGGAGCCACCTAGCCATGACCTTGTCGTCGCCGCCGGCCGTCGAGATGGACTCCTCGTAGGCCTGGAGGAAGACAAGCGGGTCGGCCGCCCCGTCATAGCACAGCCGCAGATTCGGCTTGAACTTGGGTGGCCACTGTACCCGCCGCAAGGCGGGGGCGAAGGCCCAGTGGCCGGGAGCGCCACCGCGTGCGGCCACCAAGCCCGTCGGAGGTGGGACGCCCGCCAGGAGAACTTGATGAGCGGAGAGTGGGACGGACGGGGATAAAACTTCGGCACACCCCCTACCTGGCACGCCAAATGTCGGATCTTAGGTTTCGGGAAAACCCTTAAGGTTCGAACTCTGGGGTGTGCACGAAGATCTCTCCTTCCGTCCTAGCTCGCCTACTCAACAACTCTAGATCTAGCTTGTCAGATCTGATGAACAAGAGGCATGAAATTTATACTGGTTTGGGCCACCGTTTTGGTGTAACACCCTAATCCAGTGTGGTGTGGTGGATTGCCTTGTAGGCCGAGGAAGAACTAGTACATGGATGAACTGCCTCCCGAGGAGAGGTGTTCTTGAGCTCGGGTGGGCTTGTGGTGTGTGAGAGGTCTCGATGATCCCATCCCCTCTATGATGGTGCCTAGGCCCTATTTATAGTGGCCAGGGTCCTCTTCCCCAATATTGAGCGGGAAGGAATCCCACAACGGCCAAATTTGAAGGGGGCAGCTAGTACAAGCTATCCTGACAAAAGGTGGTCTTCGCCTGCCAAAGGCTCTGGTGGTGACGCCGCCGTGGGCTCCATGATGACCTCCATCTTGCCATCCAGCTGGTCCTGGTCTCGTTGCACCGATATGGAAATATTTGCCTGACGCCTCGGGACTCCTCGCCTACACCTGCTCCTTTAGCACCAAAGAGGAAACTGGCACTCTGCGCCCGCTGGCACCCGCCTGGCGTCGATCGTCACTCACTACAAAAACAGACACATCCGTGCCATTTTGGGTTGAACGGAAAAAATTCTGTCATACTTATGACACTTCTATGACAATAATTGTGACAAAACACGATATCATCATAGATGTGGTGGGGTCCTACTTCTATGACAAAAAATCATGACAGAAAATTGGCTTTTCATCCTGGTCGGGCCAGAGACGCAACTGCATGACATTCTTTGGGCCGTCCATGTCGGCAAAAACCGTGGTAGAAGCGAGGGCGGGGAAAATATCGGAGTGTTCCCGGTTATGGTGGGTGGTCGGGGCCGAGCGATGCGTGTTTCTCTCGTACACGCACGCGCTTGGGTGCGAGGCATTGGGCTCTAACTAAACCCGTGCGAGGCGTTGGGCTCTAACTGAACCCGAGCGATTGCACTGCAGGCTACGCGTTACTAAACCCGAGCGATCTATCGTTGGCTGTTAACTGAACCCGATCGAGCGATTCCTTCGCTACTGCTGCTAACTGAAGCCGATCAATGCTGCCTCTACATGAACAGTGAGCGTTGCTGGGGGGTTTGGATGAACAGTTCCCGGTGGGGGTGGCTGAACAGGACCCCGTGGTGTTGCCTCTGGATGAACAGGACCCCGATCAATTGAGCCGGTTGGGGTTGGATGAACGGGACCACCCCATGGAGGGCTGGATGAGCAGTAGACGGTGGAGGGCTGGATGAATAGTAGCCCGTGGAGGGGTGGTTGAACAGGAGCCCGTGGAGAGGGCTGGTTGAACAGTAGCCGGTGGAGTAGCACGCGGTGGAGGCTGAACAGTCGCAGGTGGAGGCAGGAGGAGGTCGACGGTGGATGAACAGTAGCCCATGGAGGCTGGAGGGGGTCGACGGTGGAGATGAACAGTATCCCATGGAGTCCCGTTTTGCGGTACGCCACACCCCTCCCAATGAAGAGGACCCCCGTTTTGACCGTAGCACTCCAACACAAGTCCGTTTCCTCCATTTTGTGGTACACCACACCCCTCCCGATCAACAGGACTCCGGTTTTGACCGTAGGAGGTCCATTTCCTCCGTTTTGCGGTACGCCAGACCCCTCCCGATGAACAGGATCCTGTTTCGACCGTGGCCGGTCGAACACAAGGCCGTTTCCTTCATTCTGCGGTACGCCAGGCCTCGTTTCCATCGACTGTTCCATCCAAGCCCTCCCGATGAACACGATGACGCATTCCGTTCCGACCCAGCCGGTTGGCTCCCCATGAACATGACGGCGACGCTGTTTTTCCGTTCCGACCCAGCCATGTACACAAGCCCTGGCCGTACGTATGCACGAGTAGGCGTTCGAGACCCTGCCCGTATGTACCTACGTGGCCGTATTTTCTTTCTTGCACACTTGCCGCTGTACGTACGTGTACATGGTACGTGCGCGCCTCTACTACGACATGTGCGCGCCTCTACATCGACCAGTATGTACGTACACGTTCGCGACCAGAATGACAATGCTACGTACGCTTCGACCAGGTGGGTCCCGACTATCAGGCGCTTCCTTCCGTGCGAAGATGTAGCTGGTGGGTCCCAACAGTCAGGGGGGCAAATCATTTTTTTGCCCGAACGCACTTCCTTGCGTGCGAAGATGTAGCTGGTGGGTCCCAGCAGTCAGGGGGAAATGTTTTTTTCGTGAAATACGGTGGCCCGTCCGGTGGGTCCCTGCTGTCAGGTGGAGGAATAATTATTTTGCGCATAAGAAGGAGGCACTTCCTCGCTGTGGACGTGGGCCCAGCTGTCAGCCTCTCCACGTACAGTACTCTTCCGATGGTAGTCGGTCGTTGACCACATTGACCATGCCGCACCGAGAGCACCAAGGCGGTGGACGACGGCGAGGCCTAGGAAGGGGCCGACACGGAGCCAGGAAAGACGCGGCACTGGATGCCTACGCGGAGAGGAGTACGAGGGTTCACTGGTTTGGCTACGGTGTGAGGCTGCCGTCGCCGCAGAATAACAGGGGTTGTGGGTGAGTAGAGGGATGGCCTGGCCAGTGGTGGGAGTAGTAGGGGGCGGTGAGGCCTTCGCGGCATCGCAGCCGAACACGGGAGGCAGGAGCACGAGGCACGACCGGCGCTGGTTTGGGCGGCTGGAGCAAGAAGACCAGAGGTTGAAGAAGCACTACGGCCGTTAGATGGACATGGTACAGTCACTGGAGCTATAATCATGCATATTGACTAAGTTGACAAAGCCCTCCGTCCCTGTCAACTTAGTAGGCCCACAGGTCAGCCTCCCACTATACTGGGTCCCAGCTAGCAGGGGGAGTATTCATTTTTTTGTGCGTAATAAGGAGGCACTTCCGGTGGGTCCGAGCTGACAACGGGGGGAACGTTCTTTTCGTGTAATACGGTGGCCCGTCCGGTGGGTCCCAGCAGTCAAGGGGGAAATGTTTTTTCGCGAAATACGGTGGCCCGTCCGGTGGGTCCCTACTGTCAGGTGGGGGAATCATTATTTTCGCGTAATAAAGAGGCACTTCCTTGCTACCGTCATGGACCCAACTGTGAGCCTCTCCACGTACAGTCCACGTCCCATGGAAGCCATTCTTTGACCACGTTGACTATGCCGCGCCGAGAGCACCAGGGCGGTGGACGACGGCGAGGCCTAAGAAGGGGACGACGCAGAGCCGGGGAAGATGCGGCAGTGGAAGCCCGTGCGGAGAGGAGTACGAGGGTTCATTGGTTCGGCAGCGGTGTGAGGCTGCCGTCGCCGCAGGGCCTGACCAGCGGTGGGAATAGTAGGTGCAGTGAGGCCTCCACGGCAGCACTGCCGACCACGGGAGGCAGGAGCATGCAGCACGACCGGCGCTGCTTTGGGCGGCTGGAGCAAGAAAATCAGAGCTTGAAGAACCACTACGGCCTTTGGATGGACATCGTACGGTCACTCGAGCTAGAATCATTCATATTGACTAAGATGACAAAGCACTCCGTCCCCGTCAACTTAGTAGGCCCACAAGTCATCTTCCCACCAAGGTGGGTCCCAACTAGCAGGGGGAGTATTCATTTTTTGTGCGTAATAAGGAGGCACTTCCTTGCGTGCGAAGATATAGCTGGTGGGTCCGACCTGTCAGCGGTGGGAATGTTTTTTCCACAAAATACAGAGGCCCTTCCAGTGGTTCCAGCTGTTAGGTGGAGGAATCATTATTTTGCGCGTAATAAAGAGGCATTTCCTTGCGTGTGGCCGTGGACCCAGTTGCCAGCCTCTCCACGCACAGTCTACTTCCGATGGTGTCGTTCGTTGACCATGTTGACCACTCTACGCCGAGTGCATCCTAGGTGGTGGACGTCAGCGAGGCCCCGGACAGCAACGAGCCGGAGATGGGAAGACGCGGGAGTAGAGTCACAGACGGAGAGGTGTACGAGGGTTAACTGGTTCTGGTGCGGTGTGGTTCGGCAGACGGTGGAGAAGAATAGGAGGCGTGGAGGGATGGAGGGATGGCCTGACCAACGGTGGAGTAGCGCTTCATAGCGAAGCGTGCTAAGCAGAGCTGCTAGCAGGAGGAGGCGTGACAGGTGGTCCCGGCGGCGCTGGAGGAAGAAGATGAGAGATTGAATATGGATGCCGGTCGTTGGATGTAAATCCAACGGATAACGATGTTAGAATCATTTGTTGACTAAGTTGACAACGACTTGCATTGGCTTCGGCCTATTGGCCCACATTTCAGCCTCCAAAACTGTGGCACGTATTCAACCCCATTTTTTCAGAATTTACAGTCTTTTTTTACGGGGTAGAATTTACAGTACATTTGATCTTTTTTTAATTACAGTCCATTCTGCGTGAACAAATAATGTAGCGTCCATGCGGCCCATTTATGTTTTTCCTAGAAAATTACAGGCCATTTGCATTTTCTCGAAATACACGATTTTTCTGGACTGATTCTAATTATAATGTTGGGGTGGGTGCTACTTCTCGAGCTTGCGTTGTATTCCCTCGAAGAGGAAAGGGTGATGCGGCACAGTAGCGTAAGTATTTCCCTCAGTTTTTGAGAACCAAGGTATCAATCCAGTAGGAGACCACGCGCGAGTCCCTCGCACCTGCACAAACAAATAAGAACTTCGCAGCCAACACGATAAGGGGTTGTCAATTCCTGTAAAGTCACTTACGAAAGTGAGATCAGATAGAGATGATAGTATGATATTTTTGGTATTTTTGGATATAAGAACAGAAAGTAAAAGCAGAAAAGTTAAATAGATTGTAGATTGATATGTTGAGAATAGACCCGGGGGCCATAGTTTTCTCTAGTTGCTTCTCTCATGATAGCGGTATTCTACGGCGGGTAAACAAATTACTGTCGAGCAATTGATAGAAAAGCAAATACTTATGAGACTATCTAGGCATGATCATTATATATAGGCATCACGTCCGAGACAAGTAGACCGAAACGATTCCGCATCTACTACTATTACTCCACACATCAACCGCTATCCTGGATGCATCTAGAGTATTAAGTTCATAAGAACAGAGTAACGCCTTAAGCAAGATGACATGATGTAGAGGGATAAACTCAAACATAGTGATATAAACCCCATATTTTTATCCTCGATGGCAACAATACAATACGTGCCTTGCTGCCCCTACTATCACTGGGAAAGGACACCGCAAGATTGAACCCAAACCCAAGCACTTCTCCCATTGCAAGAACTATAGATCTAGTAGGCCAAACCAAACCAATAATTCGAAGAGACTTGGAAGGATATTATAATAATACATAAAGAGTTCAGAAAAGAACCAAATATTTCTCATAGATAATCTTGATCATAAGCCCACAATTCATCGAATCTCGACAAACACACCGCAAAAAGAGATTACATCGAATAGATCTCCTCAAAGACCGAGGAGAACTTGGTATTGAGATCCAAAGAGAGAGAAGAAGCCATCTAGATACTAGCTATGGACCCGAAGGTCTGTGGTAAACTACTCACATCTCATGGTGAGGCAATGATGATGATGTAGAAGCACTCCATGGTAGATCCCCCCTCCGGCGGAGCTCCAGAATAGGCCCCAAGATGGGATCTCACGGGAACAGAAGGTTGCGGTGGTGGAACTAGGGTTTTCTTTGTTGTTCTGATGGTTTCGGGGTACGTAGATATATATAGGAAGAAAGAGGCCATCGGGGGCCAGACGTGGTACCCACGAGGCAGGGGGGCGCGCCCTAAGGGGGGGGCGCCCCCCACCCTCGTGGACGCCACGTCAGCCCTACTCCGTGGTTCTGAAGTCTCCCGTGCATATTTTGCTCCAAAAATATCTCTCCCGAAGGTTTCATTCCGTTTGGACTCCGTTTGATATTCCTTTTCTGTAAAACCCTGAAATAGGCAAAAAACAACAATTTGTACTGGGCCTTTGGGTTAATAGGTTAGTCCCAAAAATAATATAAAAGTGTATAACAAAGCCCATTAAACATCCAAAACATCATAAATAATAGCATGGAACAATAAAAAATTATAGATACGTTGGAGACGTATCAAGCATCTCCAAGCTTAATTCCTGCTCGTCCTCGAGTAGGTAAATGATAAAAACAGAATTTTTGATGTGGAATGCTACCCAACATAATTTTCAATGTAGTTCTCTTAATTGTGGCATGAATGTTCAGATCTGAAAGATTCAAGACAAAATTCTATATTGACATAAGAAATAATAATACTTCAAGCATACTAACAAAGCAGTTATGTCTTCTCAAAATACTATGGTTAAAGAAAGTTATCCCTACAAAATCATATAGTGTGGCTATGCTCCCTCTTCATCACACAAAATATTCATATCATGCACAACCCCGGTTTCAGCCAAGCACTTGTTTTCATACTCTATCTTTTCAAACCTTTCAACTTTCACGCAATACATGAGCGTGAGCCATGGACATAGCACTATGGGTGGAATAGAGTGGTGGTTGTGGAGAAGACAAAAAGGAGGGAGATAGTCTCACATCGACTAGGCGTATTAACGGGCTATGGAGATGCCCATCAATAGATATCAATGTGACTGAGTAGGGATTGCCATGCAACGAATGCACTAGAGCTAAAAATGTATGAAAGCTCAACAAAAGAAACTAAGTGGGTGTGCATCCAACTTGCTTGCTCACGAAGACCTAGGGCATTTGAGGAGGCCCATCGTTGGAATATACAAGCCAAGTTCTATAATGAAAATTCTCACTAGTATATGAAAGTGACTAAACATGAGACTCTCTATCATGAAGAACGTGGTGCTACTTTGAAGCATAAGTGTGGAAAAAGATAGTAGCAATTGTCCCTTTTTTCTTTTCTTTTCTTTATTTTCTTTTTTTGGGCCTTTCTTTTTTTGTTTCGCCTTTCCCCTTTTTTCGGAGGGGCTTTCTTTATTTAGCCTTTCCTCACATGGGACAATGCTCTAATAATGATGATCATCACACTTATATTGATTTACAACTCGATACTTGTCGTGGAATTAGCACGGCAGATGTCCGGTTTAGCGGACTTGATGATGGAACCATCGCACAGGTTATCTTGAAGGGGTTCATAGCACACAAAGGACACATAGAGTTTATACTAGTTCGGCCCCTTCGATGAAGGTAAAAGTCTACGTCTAGTTGGTTTGGTATTGCTTGGGCGTCGGTTTACAGGGAGCGGATCGCTTGCCTGTGCTCTCGACGGGTTGATTCTTGCTTGTCCTTGAACCGTCGCCGGGTCGTCCCTTTATATAGAGGTGACGCCTGGTCCGGTTTACAGAGTCCCGAGGCCGGCTCATACTTGTGTCCGCCTCGGTCTCTGTCTTTTCTTCCTTATCTCTCAAGTTACATCGCTTGGCGGTTTACAGACCATAATTCTATACATGGGCCCTAAGATCTCATGGGCCGTAGCCTTTACTAAATATTACAACTAAACATATTATAATTAAGCCGGTTTACACTAGCCGGTTCATACCTGCTAGTCATATCCCTGACATTAGGCCCCAGAATGATTTGAACTTGTTCATATCACTCTCCCTTGTCTTGCATAATTTTCTTCTATGTCTTCTCATTTTTGTAAACCGGCTCTGACGTCATCTTCGAGAATCACTAAATCTTACCGTGACATCATCTCCACATTTAACGCTGCGAGCTGTACTGTAGCTTTGTTTTAATGGTTATCCCGAAAATCGAGGCGTCAAGGGATCTTTATCCAATCTTTGCTCCCTCGAATCCCGCACCTGTCGCTTCACATCTATCCTTCCCTTATAAATACCGCCGCCCCCTTTCGTTCTATCTTCTTCTCGCCTCTTCTTCCTTCGTCTGCCGCCCGAGCTTCAAGACGCCATTGACGCCCGAGCTTGAAGCACCGCCGTTGCCTCGCCGAGTCAAGACCTCACTGGCCGCTGCATCAACCTGACTTGACCAGAGAACTCCGCCGCCGTCCTCCATTATTCCAGGTACGTTTTTTCTTCCTCGTTACAGATCTGCGTCTTCTAGGGTTCTTTCTCATGCTTCCGCCATTAAAACCTCCATGAAAACTTCGCCTTGCACCCTGGAACTTTAGTCTTTACGTCCTACTCCTAGATTCTGCCTTCAGCTTGCTGCTCCTGTGCTTTAGATCTTGTTATTTTACCTAACCTGTAGGTTCATCTGCTCCGTTTATTACCCTTGTAGTTCTTCCCGTACCTTCATATATTTCTTTTTCTTTTTCTCGCATACTCAGATCTGTTCTGCCTTAACTGTCTGTCAAAACTTGTTTCTTCCCTTTGTAAATCTGCTAAGTATGCTCCGGTTTATACTATCATGCCCTGTTCCTGCAAAAAATTTGAAGTTTGAACGTGACGGTTTAGCTGTTCCTCGTTTGCTGTCGTGAACCGGTAATGACATAGCTCCCTGTTATTGCCGGTTTAACCATATCATTAGTCCTCTGTCTAAACCGTTGCGTAACCTTCGTAGATATCTTCCGGTTTATACTGCTGTACCCACATAATCCGTTTTTTGCACTTTATCTTTTTCAGTACTTGTCCTCCTGTCGCTATGCCTAAGCAGTTTGTTTCTCGTGATTGGGTCCCTTCCATTATCACGGAAGAAGACTTGGTCAAAATTGCTGAAATTGGTACCTTAGGCCCTCAGTCTGTTTTGAAGTGGCGGGCTCCGGGGAATGAATGCCCTCCTACTCCCAGACCCGGGGAGGTTATTGTCTTCTTTGACCACATATCTCGAGGCTTCTCCCCCCGGTTCAAAGTTTTTCCGAGACGTTCTTGCTGCCTTCCAGCTCCACCCTTAGGACATTGGGCCCAATTCTATTTCAAATATCTGTGATTTTCAAGTCTTCTCAGAGGTATATCTGCAAGAAGAACCGTCTGTTGATCTATTCAGGGACTTTTTTCATCTGAACCGGCGCACGGAGTTCACCAATGGACCGCATCAGGAACTCGGCGGTGTTAGTATCCAAAAAAGGAGAGACGCTGTCTTCCCTCCCGCCGCTTTACACACGCATCCAAAGGAGTGGAACAAATCATGGTTTTACTGCATTGACACTTCTCCTGAAGGGGAGAACCCTTTGCCGGGTTATCGTGAGCACCGCATTCCGGAGGATCATCCTCTACCACAACGACTCAGCTCTATCGAGCGGACCCGGTTTGCATCACAGCTCTCCAGACTAAAAGCTTTCATGGCCAATGGCTTAACTGGAATCGACTTTATGCGCTGCTGGTTGTCTTGGAGCATCCTTCCCTTGAGCCGGCGATCACAGCTGATGTGCCAGTATTCCGGTAAACCGGACGACCCTCAACGGTTTACCAAGGAAAAATTATCTGAATCGGAGGTTATTGAATCGGCTAAGAAGATGCTCAACGTCTCCTTAGCAGACTGCAGCAAAGTCGGGTTAGCACCGTATTATAAGAAGAATAAGCTGCCTGCGGTAAGTTTTGCTTTGTCCTGTGTTTGTAATCCGTTCATTTAAACCGTCCTTTCAATTGTCTTTCCTTCTTTTAAATAGGCTGATGATCCTTTCTGGAAGAGAAAGCCTCAGGAGAAAACCGACAAACAAGCACGCCGGAAGACCTTTGTTAACAAGAAAAGAAAGGCAACTGTTGATTCCAGCTTTCACGCCGAGGATGATGATCCGGATTCCGAGGTATGAATTAATCCGGTTTTAATTTGCTTTCTTGTACTCATATCTGTATCTAATGATAACTTTCCACAGGAGTTGGCTGAAGGTGATAATCCGGCCGAAGTTGAGGTAACTATCCTTTCTTATGATTCAGAACCTCTTCCACAAAAAAGTCGTCGGACCGTCCGGAAATACCAATTTTCTTACCCTTATGCTCAATTGGATCCTAATTTTCTTTTGAAGAAGCAACAACATGAAGCTCTTCGCCGGACCACTCGCCATAGTGGCCTGGCAGTGGAATCATCCGAGATTTCTTTAACTCCGGCTCGGAAGCGCCGTGCTGAGGTGATACTTTCTCCGACTCTTCTTCATCCCAAGGCCGGGCTTATCCGAAAACCTCTTAAACCGTCTGACCCTGATTATCAGGAAACTCCACTGTCTTTTTCTGGTGAATCGACTGCCACACAGCTTCCCCCATTGAAAACTGTCCCAGGGTAAATCTTTTTAACATTTCCGGGTTATGATTCTCTTTTTGCTTTACAATGTTAACTCATTTTGCAAACTTTTTTCAGCAAGCCAAAGCCTAGCAAGAAAACAAAGGCAAACAAACCCCATGCTGAGACTTTTGCAGATAATCCGGCGATTGATCCGGCAACGACCGTTCCTCCAGAAGGCGAGCCCATAGCTCCTCTTGAAGATCCTGCGCCTATGGATCATATCCCAGTACCCGAGAATCCTACTGCTGAAGATGTCCACAATCCGCCAAGTCCTGCGCGGGTCAACTCTCCTCAAATTAATCCGGCATCTCCCAATCCGGCTCACACTGCGACTCCACCAACTGCACCTGCTTCTCCAGAAGTTGTAGTGACTGGGGCTGCATTCGTTGCTCCGGCTGAGCCCACCGTTTTAGCCAAGCATACGGCTAAAACGGAGAAGCTATATAAGGAGAAGGGCAAATGGAGTACTGAAGTATCCAATCTTGCAGATATGAGTGCCCAAGAAATCTATTCTGGGTACCTAAACCGGCTCCACAGCAGCCGAGACTATGAAGCAAGTTTGGTTAACTTGATGAAGGAGAAATATGAGGTAATCCTTTTCTTCTGACTTTGTGCTTGTGATATGCTCCTATCCCATAACAGCCCCCAAGTTTCGGTTTAGCTGCATACTGAAGGTGAACCGGAACTTTATAGTTTGAACAATTGATCTTTACATTAGCCCCCAAGTATCAAGTATATAACTTGTTTATGTATTTGATACTTGTAAAAATTTCTGCTGATACTTCAATAATCCATTAGCCCCCAAGTATCAAGTAGACAACTTGCTTGTGTGCTTGAGACTTGTAACTTTGAATTGCTGCTGTTTATTGCTTCAACTGCCATTAGCCCCCAAGTGTCAAGTAGACAACTTGTTTGTGTGCTTGAGACTTGTCTGATTTTTGCTTCTTGTCACTTGATTATGCTTGCAGGCTGATTTAAACCGGAACGCTGATGAGATTAATGAACTTCGGAGCCGTCTTGCTGAGACAGAATCTGCCGCTTCAAAAGCCAAGAAAGATCTTTAGGTAAGTCTAAAGACTGCTGAAGATCTGAAAAAGTTCTTTGAAGAAGAGCGGACCACTTTTGAAGTTCAAAAGAAAGAATTGGAAAAAAGGGTTCAAGATGCTGAGGGGGCGCTTAATTCGGTGACTGAAGATTTAACCGGCTTAAAGCAGCAAATTGAGTTGATGACTTCTGCAATCTTTGGTAAGTACAATCTGAACTCCTGCTTTATCCTTGCAATCTTCTACCTGTGCCTGTTTAACCGTGATATTTATATGCAGGGCGCCGTGTCCCTCATCTTGGGGATGACCTTCGGAAAAAACTTAAGGCATGTTACACTTTGGTCGAGCAGCTGTATTCTGGCGCTCAGAGGATCATTAGTGCAACATCCTTTGGTAAACCGGCCCCCACAACTATTCAAGGCACGTTGGAGAAGTTATCTGTTCTGCCGGTTCGTCTTGAAGAAGTTAAAAAATCTGCTGCTCGAGGCGGTGCCCTCCTGGCACTTACGAGGGCTAAAGCCTGGGTCCCGGATCTTGATCCGGAAGAAGCTCTGACTGGATTCCCTGATACCAAAGAAGATGGATCAACTTTTACCGCAAAGGATCTTCATGTCTTGACGAAGGAGATGCGCCCCCTCGCCAGCAAGCTTGCAGCGGAATCCGATTTATCCAGGTATCATCCAGGATATGACTTGCAAAACGAGCGGGTGGAGTGGCCGGTTTATGACACCGTCAATTTAATCCCACCGGTTCGCCCTCATACCTTCGCTCCAGATATCGAACCTTCTGAGCTTATCAACGAAGAGATGTACTTCCGGACTTCCAACCGCTTCAAGAGGACGAAGATACTCCGGATCAAGCTGATGGCAAGCCGTCTCAGCAAGAAGGAGCATAACTCAGAATTTATTGTTGTAATTGCAGTCTCTGCTTTATCAAAACAATCTTTTTTTAATCCGTCGGGCTTGCTATGCCTTGTAATAGGATAGCTGAAACATGATCCGCTTTAATCCGGATATTCTGCCTTTCTTGTGCTAGACGTTTGCTAATTTTAATATTGTCTGATGTTGCTTATCTTGCGTATCATCTGTTTCTGCAAAAGTAACACTGAAAACATGTCCTAGCGGTTTACCGCTGGACAAATTAAATTGTTCTCTCAAGATATCAAACAAGTATATACTTATATCAGAAATAAATTTATACCTGAGACCAAATATGCTCAACCTCTTAATCCGGTAGATATCAAAATTTCTTGATGAAGATCTTCATGGATCCAATAACAAACCCGGGTTTTGATAACAGACACCGGTTCATCTTGTTCTGAAAAACTTTGTTCAGAAATTTGTGGCTTGTTGCCTGATAGATGATCCATGTTATAATGAACACCGGTTTATTCATGCTGGTATTCATGACCCAGACTTTTCACTGTATAGATATGTGGTCAGCTTCTGTAGCTGTTCCACTCTAGTTTAAAGGGTTATAAAACACAAACACCAAAAAGATGCAAATTTTGCAAATAAGACCATGTAGTCGAGGCTTTTTAAGAGCTGCCAGGCTCAAAGCAAGGTTCAGCCAATCACTTGGATGTGGATTATCCATCTTTCCCAGAGGGCCTAGCCAATCACTGAATGTGGATTATCCATCTTTTCAGAGGGCCGTTAGAACCACAAAATAAAAAATTGAGCCAATCACTGGATGTGGATTATCCATCTTTCCAGAGGGCCTAGCCAAGCACTGAATGTGGATTATCCATCTTTTCAGAGGGCCTCCATAGTTCCTCGAACCTGTGGGCAAATATAAACCAATCACTGAATGTGGATTATCCATCTTTTCAGAGGGCCTCCATGGTTCCTCGAACCTGTGGGTAAATATAAACCAATCACTGAATGTGGATTATCCATCTTTTCAGAGGGCCTCCATGGTTCCTCGAACCTGTGGGTAAATTGACTGTCCATAAGAATTTTAGCCAATCACTGAATGCGGGTGAACCCGACTGTCTAGAGGGCCTCCATGGTTCCTCGAACCTGTGGGTAAATCTTGAAGCGTCCTCTCTTTGAACTGGATATGATCTCATGTTCTTTAGAGAGTTTTATTGCTTCTGTGTATACTCTGCAAAAAATCAACTTTAAACCGGCCAATATGTTGAAATATAATATCTGATAAAACTTGCGTGGTTGTCCTCACAAGATATTTGTATGTGGAAAAAGGGCCGAGCCCCCGGTTTACCGAGGGTGCCGGTTTATTTATTAATCATAATATATACATAGGATACAGTGGAGCTCGTAGCTCAAGTATAGTATGGCCGTAAATGGGCGATGTTCCATGGCCTCTTCGTCTCCTCTTCTGATGTCCGTGAGTCCTTGTGTTCTCGAACGTCCACCAAGTAATATGAACCATTGTGTAGGTTCTTACTGACCACAAAGGGCCCTTCCCAAGGTGGGGATAGCTTGTGCATATCTGTTTGATCCTGGATGAGCCGGAGTACCAAGTCGCCCTCCTGGAACGTCCTTGTTTTGATCCGGCGGCTATGATATCTGCGCAAGTATTGCTGATAAATTGCAGATCGTGCCGCAGCTATATCACGCTCTTCATCCAGCCGGTCTAAACTGTCTTGCCTTGCTCTCTCGTTGACTGCTTCAACATAAGCCGTTACCCTTGGTGAATCATGACGGATATCGCTTGGAAGGACTGCTTCAGCACCATAGACCATGAAGAAAGGTGTGTAACCTGTAGACCGGTTTGGTGTAGTGTTGATACTCCATAGAACAGATGGTAATTCCTCAACCCAACATCCTGGGGTTCTCTACAAAGGAGTCATAAGCCGGGGCTTGATACCTCGTAAAATCTCATGATTTGCTCTTTCAGCCTGACCATTGGATTGGGGTGGGCCACAGAAGACACGTCCAAGCGAATATGTTCTCGTTGAAAGAATTCTTCCATCTCACCCTGAGATAAATTGGTGCCATTGTCTGTGATAATGCTGTGTGGAAAGCCAAACCGAATAATTACTTTTTTGATGAATTTGATTGCCGTTGCCGCATCACACTTGCTTATAGGCTCTGCCTCAACCCACTTTGTAAACTTATCTACTGCTACTAGTAGATGAGTTTTCTGATCTTGGGATCGCTTGAAGGGTCCAACCATATCAAGCCCCCAAGTTGCAAACGGCCAAGTTATTGGTATCATCCGGAGCTCCTGCGCCGAAACCAGAGCACGTCTCGAAAATTTCTGACAAGCATCACACTTCCGGACCAGATCCGCCGCATCCGTGTGAGTGGTTAACCAATAGAAACCATGCCGGAACGCTTTAGCCACCAATGATTTTGAACCGCCATGATGACCATAGTCCCCTTCATGGATCTCGCGAAGAATTTCAGAACCTTCCTCTGCTGATACACAACGCTGAAATACACCAGAAGTATTGCGATGATGAAGCTCTCCGTTTGCAATCGTCATGGACTTAGAACGCCGGATTATCTGTCGTGCTTCTTCTTCATCGTCCGGTAGCTCTCCCCGGCTCAGATATGCCAAATAAGGCCGCATCCAATCTGGAATAACATGAAGTGCTGCAACTAACTGTGCCTCTGGATCAGGAACAACTAGGTCTTCCTCTGATGGTATCTGAACCGAAGGACTGTGCAATTCATCCAAAAAAGTGTTTGGTGGTACCGGTTTACGTTGAGAACCCAGCCGGCTTAGAGCGTCGGCCGCTTCATTCCTTCGCCGGTCTATATGATCCACCTGATACCCTTTGAAGTATCCTGCGACTGCTTCAACCTCTCGTCTATAAGCTGCCATGAGGGGATCTCTTGAATCCCACTTGCCGGAAACTTGCTGTGCCACCAAATCTTAATCACCAAAGCACTTAACCCGGCTTAAGTTCATCTCCTTTGCCAGCCGCAAGCCATGAAGTAATGCTTCATATTCCGCTGCATTATTAGTACAAGGAAACAATAGGCGGATGACGTAACAAAATTTATCACCTCGGGGGGAAGTTAAGACAACTCCAGCCCCCGAGCCCTCCAATTGTCTTGAACCGTCAAAGTGAATCGTCCAGTAAGTAAGATCCGGCTTCTCCTCAGGGGTTTGCAACTCTGTCCAATCATTGATGAAATCCACCAATGCCTGAGATTTTATAGCGGTGCGGGGTACATACTTCAACTCATGTGGGCTGAGCTCTATGGCCCACTTTGCCACTCTACCTGTAGCTTCCCTATTCTGGATTATAACCCCCAACGGCGCTGAACTAACCACAGTTATTGGATGACCTTGGAAATAGTGCTTCAGCTTCCGGTTTGCCATGAACACACCATATACCAACTTCTGCCAATGAGGGTACCTCTGCTTGGATTCAATCAGCACTTCACTCACGTAGTAAACCGGGCACTGAACCGGGTATTCCTTCCCTGCTTCCTTGCACTCAACCACGATTGCGACGCTGACTGCCCGTGCGTTGGCAGCAACGTATAACAGCAACGGCTCCTTGTCAATAGGGGCAGCTAGGACCGGTGGCTTTGCCAATTGCCGTTTCAGATCTTCAAACGCTGTGTTTGCCTCATCACTCCATATAAACCGGTCTGTTTTCCTCAGCATCTGGTAAAGCGGGATCGCTTTCTCTCCCAAACGGCTGATGAACCGGCTTAATGCTGTGATCCGGCCAGCGATACACTGAACATCATTGATGCAAACCAGCTTAGTCAAAGATGTGATGGCCTTGATTTTCTCCGGATTAGCTTCTATTCCTCTGTTTGAGACCAAGAATCCCAGTAGTTTTCCTGCCGGAACACCAAAGGCACACTTCTCCGGATTAAGCATCATATTATAAGCTCGAAGATTATCAAAAGTCTCCTTAAGATCCTCTATCATTGTCTCCTCTTTCCTCGATTTAACCACAATGTCATCCATGTAGGCATGAACATTCCTCCCTATCTGCCCTTTCAGACACTTCTGAACGCAACGCTGATAAGTTGCTTGAGCACTCTTTAACCCAAAGGGCATAGACACGTAGCAGAAAGCACCAAAAGGGGTTATGAAAGCTGTCTTTTCTTGGTCTTTAACTGCCATCTTGATCTGGTGATATCCTGAATATGCATCCAAAAAGCTTAGCCGCTCACATCCCGCCGTAGCATCGATGATCTGATCAATGCGAGGGAGAGCAAAAGGATCAGTTGGGCAAGCCTTGTTGAGGTCAGTGTAGTCCACACACATTCTCCACTTTCCATTCTTTTTTAACACCAGCACCGGATTAGCCAACCACTCCGGGTGAAAGACTTCGACTATGAATCCGGCGGCCAAAAGCCTGGCCACTTCTTCTCCTATAGCCTTGCGCCTCTCTTCATTGAAGCGGCGCAAATATTGTTTAACCGGTTTATATTTCGGATCAATGTTAAGGTTGTGCTCAGCGAGTTCCCTCGGTATACCTGGCATGTCAGAAGGTTTCCATGCAAAGATATCCCGGTTCTCACGGATGAACTCGATGAGCGCGCTTTCCTATTTGGGATCAAGGTTAGCGCTGATAGTGAACTGTTTGGACGAATCTCCAGGCACAAAATCAACTTGCTTGGTCTCCTCCGCCGATTTAAACTTTAACACCGGATCATGCTCTGTAGTTGGCTTCTTCAGTGGAGTCATATCTGCCGGATCAACGTTATCTTTATAATATTTCAACTCTTCTGTGGCACATACCGCCCCCGCATAAGCTGCATCTCCTTCTTCACATTCCACCGCTATCTTGCGGCTTCCATGAACTGTAATTGTGCCCTTATGACCCGGCATTTTGAGCTGCAAATAAACATAACATGGCCTAGCCATAAACTTAGCATAAACCGTCCTCCCAAACAGAGCGTGATAAGGGCTTTTGATCTTGACGACTTCGAAAGTTATCATCTCTGACCTGGAATCATGCGCATCTCCAAAGGTAACTTCCAAGTCAATCTTTCCAACCGGATAGGCCGACTTACCTGGGACCACCCCATGGAACACCGTGTTCGATTGTCTTAGCTTTTTATCCGTCAAGCCCATACGACGGAAAGTCTCATAGTACAAGATGTTGATGCTGCTTCCACCGTCCATGAGAACCTTAGTGAATTTATAACCTCCCACCTAAGGTGCTACCACCAAGGCCAAGTGGCCCGGATTATCCACCCGCATTGGGTGGTCTTCCCTACTCCATACAATGGGCTGTTCTGACCAGCGTAAAAATTGCGGTGTTGCCGGTTCAACCGCGTTAACAGCCCGCTTCAAAACCTTCTGATCTCGCTTACACAGACTTGTGGTGAAAACATGATATTGCCCACTGCTCAATTCCTTTGGACTACTTTGATATCCGGATTGCGGCTGCTGTTGCTGACGCTGTTGATTCCCCTGATTATTGTAATTCCCTTGGCCCTGCTGTTGATTGCTTTGGTTATTGTAACCACCTTGGCCATGTTGCTGATTGCTTTGGTTATTGTAACCACCTTGGCCATGCTGCTGACTGCCTTGGTTATTATAACTCCCTTGATTATTTTGATTACCGGTCCGGTTTTGATAACCATTGTTATTGCCCCTATATCCTGATCCGGAGCTGCTCCCCTGATGACCCGGACCATAAAACCCAGGACCTGAACCGCCATTTGGAGGCCTGTCATGAGGATTAAAGCGGCTCGCTATTGCTTTCATAAGGGGCCTGCACTCTCTAATGGTGTGCTTTGCCGGTCGATTTCTCGTGCCATGCTTCGGACAAGGCTGATCTAACTCTTGGTCCCAGCTAACAGTCCCTCCGCCTGTTTGTGGAGGTGGGTTTCCCATGCCATGCTGAAAGTCCCCTTGAACTTGAGTGTTGGCCACGAAGTCAGAGCCACCTTCTGCCTTCCGTTTGCCCAAAAAACTCATAGTAGCCGGATTAACTTGCGCCGGTTTACCAGACTTGCTAACCTTCCCCGCCTTGTCTCCTTCAGCTTCTGGATACTTGGTATTATCAGAATCCCCATATTTTACCAAGGCACTCATGAGAGTTCCCATATCATTACAATCCCTTTTAAGCCGTCCGAGCTTTAACTTTAAAGATTCAAACCGGCAATTGTTTTCCAAAGTCACTATCGCCGTACTAGGATTGATACCATTCGAAGAGTGCAAAATCTCCGCTACTCTCCGTACCCAAGCAGCTGTAGACTCCTGCTCTCCTTGCACACAAGCTGCTAGATCCACCACTGACATCGGATGCTTGCATGTATCTTTGAAGTTTTTGGTAAACTGGCTGCGTAGTTCCTCCCATGATCCGATAGAGTTCGGGGGTAAACCCTTCAGCCAGGTCCGGGCTGTACCTTCAAGCATCATAGTAAAATACTTAGCACAAGCCGATTCATCCACGTCCAGCATCTCCATGGCCATCTCATAACTTTCAACCCAAGCTTCTGGAGCTAAATCTGCTGTGTAATTAGGTACCTTGCGGGGCCCTTTAAAATCCTTAGGCAGCTTGACACCCCGTAAAGCGGGGACAAGACATTGCACCCCAAAAGAACTCGTCGTAATTCCTGTTTCTGCTGTGGCTGTGTGAACCGGCGTTGTTTGACGAACCTCCTCCCGGGCTCCTGATCTAACCCGGTTTATATCTGGAGCTGGTGCCGCTGCACCTGCCGGATTGTCCTGCCTGCGCTGATGCCTCCTGCGTTCGCTGCTAGACACTTCTGGTTCTTCCCAATGCCTAGTATAACTCCGGCTAGGACGTGGTGTTGAATGTAACATTTCCCTGCTATGAGAATATGCTTGCTGCTGTATCAACGCCGTATTAAGCAGTTCCTTGACCCGACGCGCCTCCACTGCTACACGGGACGTCCCCTCATCGGGTAAAGCGGCCAATCGTGCTGCAGCCGCAACGATGTTATCCAACGGGTTTGAATAGTGACCTGATGGGTGAGGTGCAGACGTGATCCGCCGGTCTTGCTCCGCAACAGGCTGTTGAACCGGCTCATCCCTGACTGGGGGTGCCCTTCGGTTTAAAGTGGGATTATTGCTGGTCCTTGCCCCTGGTGTTCTAAACAGATCCATCGCTTCATAAACTGGCGGTATACGAGATTGGTACTTCCGACCTCTTACTCCCTGCGTAGAGGCCTGTTCCATCCTTAGGTGAAAAGCTTGATCATCCAACTCTGCTTGCCTCCTTACTATCATTGCCTTCTCGACTTCCAGATCCTCCTTTAACTGATCAATCCGGCCCTTTAACTGAAGGAGCTCTGTATCATGCTGCGCCTTGTTTGCCGGAGCTACTGTTTCCACCGCTTTAGCTGTGAACTCATCGATCAAGGTGGATAGAACGTCAGTAGGTGAGAGGGTCGTGCCGCTCCCCCCTACACCAGCTTCTGCTGTCGTCCCGTTCACTTGGGGCTGTGAACCGGCCATAAAGACCGCCACCCGGTTTGGCGGGTCGAAGGGGTCCGGAATACTGTTTCCATCGGACTCGCCCTCATACTGGCCGTCCTGCAACTGATACAGAGACTCAGTTTCTCCGGATGAAGATTCGTCGTCGGAGTAGACAACGGTTGCACCATCGGATTCCGATCCGTCTGCGGCTCGAACTCCGTGGATTGCTCCAACGAACACGTGCTTCTTGGCGGGCTGAATCCGGGCTGATCTTGCACGCTGAGCCGGCTCGACGATGTTGGGGAAGATGTCCGGCCCAGGTCCCGGTTCGCCGATTCTGCCAATGAAGACTTGGATGCCACCGAAGGGAACCCGGTATCCGTATTCAATTGAATCGGCCTCCGATCCCCAACCTGCGTCGTCGATGTAGATCCGGCCGCGGCGACTCTTGGTCATCCGGCCGACCGCGTAACCCTTGAGCCCTTCAAAGCTGCCCTTCAAGAACTCGAAACCATCATGCGGAGGCCCCACGGTGGGCGCCAACTGTCGTGGAATTAGCACGGCAGATGTCCGGTTTAGCGGACTTGATGATGGAACCATCACACGGGTTATCTTGAAGGGGTTCATAGCACACAAAGGACATAGAGAGTTTATACTAGTTCGGCCCCTTCGATGAAGGTAAAAGCCTACATCTAGTTGGTTTGGTATTGCTTGGGCGTCGGTTTACAGGGAGCGGATCGCTTGCCTGTGCTCTCGACAGGTTGATTCTTGGTTGTCCTTGAACCGTCACCGGGTCGTCCCTTTATATAGAGGTGACGCCTGGTCCGGTTTACAGAGTCCCGAGGCCGGCTCATACTTGTGTCCGCCTCGGTCTCTGTCTTTTCTTCCTTATCTCTCAAGTTACATCGCTTGGCGGTTTACAGACCATAATTCTATACATGGGCCCTAAGATCTCATGGGCCATAGCCTTTACTAAATATTACAACTAAACATATTATAATTAAGCCGGTTTACACTAGCCGGTTCATACCTGCTAGTCATATCCCTGACAATACTAGAACAAGGTATGACTCTATATGAATGCCTCCGAAGGTGTACCGGGATATGCAATGAATCAAGAATGACATGTATGAAAAATTATGCATGGTGGCTTTGCCACAAATACGATGTCAATTACATGATCATGCATGTCAATATGACAATATGAAGCGTGTCATATGAACGGAACGGTGGAAAGTTGCATGGCAATATATCTTGGAATGGCTATGGAAATGCCATGATAGGTAGGTATGGTGGCTGTTTTGAGGAAGATATATGGTGGTTGTTTTGAGGAAGGATATATAGTGGGTGTTTGGTACTGGCGAAAGTTGCGCGGTACAAGAGAGGCTAGCAATGGTGGAAGGGTGAGAGTGCGTATAATCCATGGACTCAACATTAGTCATAAGAACTCATATACTTATTGCAAAAATTTACGAGTCAACAAAACAAAGCAATCAACGCATGCTCCTAGGGGGGAGGTTGGTAGGAGTTAACCATCGCGCGCCCCCGACCTCCACACAAAGGAGGACACTCTACAACTACCTCATGCTCTAACTTTGTCACATAGTGGTTCACCATACATGCATGCTACGGGAATCACTAACCTTAACACAAGTATTTCTTAATTTCATAATAACTCTACTAGCATGACTCTAATATCACTATCCTCATATCTCAAAACAATTATCAAGCATCCAACTTCTCATCATATTCAATGCACTTAGTATGAAAGTTTTTACTACATTCATCTTGGATGCCTATCATATGAAGGCTAGTTTTATAGCCAAAGCACATTACCATGCTGTTTTAATAGACTCTCAAAAGGATATAAGTGAAGCATGAGAGATCAACAATTTCTACAAAATATAATCACCACCGTGTTCTAAAAGATATAAGTGAAGCACTAGAGCAAAAACTATTCAACTCAAAAGATATAAGTGAAGCACATAGAGTGTTCTAACAATTCCTAGGCCATATTTAACTCTCTCAAAAAGGTGTGTCCAGCAAGGAAGATTGTGGCAAACTAACAAGCAAAGACTCAAATTATACACGACGCTCCAAGTAAAACACATATCATGTGGTGAATAAAAATATAGCTCCGAGTATAGTTACCGATGGATGACGACGAAAGAGGGAGTGCCTTCCCGGGGCATCCCCAAGCTTAGGCATTTGGTTGTCCTTGAATTTTACCTTGGGGTGCCTTGGGCTCTTGCCACTCTTTGTTCCATAGTCCATCAAAGCAATACTTCAAATCTTGAAAACTTCACAACACAAAACTTAGACAAAAATCTCGTGAGCTCCGTTAGTATAAGAAAACAAACCACTACTCAAAGGTACTATAATGAACTCATTCTTTGTTTATATTGGTGTTAAACCTACTGTATTCCAACTTCTCTATGATTCATACTCCCCAATACTACTAATAGATTCATCAAAATAAGCAAACAACACACGAAAAACAGAATCTGTCAAAAACAGAACAGTCTGTAGTAATCTGTAACTTTCGCATACTTCTGTAACTCCAAAAAAATTCAAATAAATTGGTAAACGTGAGGAATTTTTTCTATTAATCATCTACAAAAAGAATCAACTAAATAGCATGCTCCAGTAAAATCTGGTGACCATTCTAGCGAGCGCTAACGATTCTGTTTTTCACAGCACGATCATATAAACTTCACACAAGTCTTCCCAAAGGTTCTACTTGGCACAAACACTAATTAAAACACAAAACCACATATAAACAGAAGCTAGATGCAATATTTATTCCTAAACAGAAGCAAAAAGAAAAAAATATAAAATTGGGTTGCCTCCCAACAAGCGCTATCGTTTTACGCCCCTAGCTAGGCACGAGAATTCAATGATGCTCACATGAAAGATAAGAATTGAAGCACAAAGAGAGCATATTATAGCATGTGAAAATCACAACTAAGTCTAACATACTTCCTATGCATAGGCATTTTATAGGAAAACAAATTAGCAAGACAAGCAAGATCTAACTTATGCAAGGAAGAAGAAAGAAACAAGATCAATCTCAACATGAAGAGAGGTAATTTAGTAACACGAAGATTTCTACAACCATATTTTCCTCTCTCATAATAATTGCATGTAGGATCATGATCAAATTCAACAAAATAGCTATCACATAACATATTCTCAACACGATCCACATGCATGCAAAGTTGACACTCTTCCAAAACCATGGGATTAACATTAACTAAAGTCATGACCTCTCCAAACCCACTTTTATCAAAAATTTCATAAGATTGAACATTCTCCAAATATGTGAGATCTAAAGTTGACAATCTTCCGAACCCACTTTCAATATCATTGCAAACACTATTTTCAATCTTATATTCATCATGGGGCTTAAATAAATTTTCAAGATCATAAGAAGAATCACCCCAATCATGATCATTGCAACAAGTAGTAGTCATAGCAAAACTAACATCCCAAGCTTGAGGTTTTGCACATCATTAACACAATTGACATTAATAGAATTTATAATAACATCATTGCAATCATGCTTTTTACTCAAAGAGCTATCGTGAATCACTTTATATTTTTTTTCAATACTTCATCACAAATTTCAGATTCACTAATTTCAAGCAAAACCTCATAAAGATAATCTAGTGCACTAAACTCACTAGCAATTGGTTCATCATAGTTGGATCTCTTAAAGAGATTATCAAGCGGATGAGGATACATAATTTAGCAAGCGAAGATGCAAGCTGATAGAGGGCACATAGCAACACAAGCAAACATGAGGCAAGCGAACTGTAAACACACGACAAAAAGAAGGGCAAATAAAACGGCAAGGGTGAAGTGCGGGAGAGGAAACAAAGAGGCAAAAAATGTAATGCGAAGGATAAGGGTTTGTGATAGGTACTTGGTATATGACTTTTGCGTAAGCCTCCCCGGCAACGGCGCCAGAAATTCTTTTTGCTACTTCTCGAGCTTGCGTTGCATTCCCTCGAAGAAGAAAGGGTGATGCAACACAATAGCGTAAGTATTTCCCTCAATTTTTGAGAACCAAGGTATCAATCCAGTAGGAGACCACGCGCGAGTCCCTCGCATCTGCACAAACAAATAGGAATTTCGCAGCCAACGCGATAAGGGGTTGTCAATCCCTTTAGGGTCACTTACGAAAGTGAGATCTAATAGAGATGATAGTTTGATATTTTTGGTATTTTTGGATATAAGAACAGAAAGTAAAAGCGGAAAAGTAAAGTAGATTGTAGATTGATATGTTGAGAATAGACCCGGGGGCCATAGTTTTCTCTAGTGGCTTCTCTCATGATAGCGGTATTCTACGACGGGTAAACAAATTACTGTCGAGCAATTGATAGAAAAACGAATACTTATGAGACTATCTAGGCATGATCATTATATATACAAGTAGACCGAAACGATTCGGCATCTACTACTATTACTCCACACATTGACCGCTATCTAGCATGCATCTAGAGTATTAAGTTCATAAGAACAGAGTAACGCCTTACGCAAGATGACATGATGTAGAGGCATAAACTCAAACATATTGATAGAAACCCCATCTTTTTATCCTCGATGGCAACAATACAATACGTGCCTTGCTGTCCGTACTATCACTGGGAAAGGACACCGCAAGATTGAACCCAAACCTAAGCACATCTCCCATTGCAAGAACTATAGATCTAGTAGGCCAAACCAAACCAATAATTCGAAGAGACTTGCAAGGATATTATAATCATACATAAAGAGTTCAGAAAAGAACCAAATATTTCTCATAGATAATCTTGATCATAAACCCACAATTCATCGGATCTCGACAAACACATCGCAAAAAGAGATTAAATCGAATAGATCTCCTCGAAGACCGAGGAAAACTTGGTATTGAGATCCAAAGAGAGAGAAGAAGCCATCTAGATACTAGCTATGGACCCGAAGGTCTGTGGTAAACTACTCAGAACTCATGGTGTGGTGGGGCAGCGGTCAACCATCAACTCTCGATATGCATATTGATCAATCGATCTCCGCGTCCTGCCAGTTCGCTAAGTAGATTCACTCTACCGAGGGTAAGGTTGGTTCCTGCCAATTCCCTTGCTGACCAGTCTTGGAATTGACAAGTATGAGAGAGGACTCTCTCTGTCTCTCCGAGTTTCAACTGCTAAGTGAAGTTATGTAGCACTTCAGCTATGATGATGATGTAGAAGCACTCCATGGTAGACCCCCCCCCTCCGCCGGAGCTCCGGAACAGGCCCCAAGATGGGATCTCACGGGAACAGAAGGTTGCGGCGATGGAACTAGGGTTTTCTCTATTGTTCTGATGGTTTAGGGGTATGTAGATTTATATGTATAGGAAGAAGGAGGGCACCGGGGGCCAGACGTGGTGCCCACAAGGCAGGGGGCGCGCCCTATAGGGGGGAGGCGCCCCGACCCTCGTGGACGCCACATCAGCCCTACTCCGTGGTTCTCAAGTCTCCCATGCATATTTTGCTCCAAAAATATCTCTCCCGAAGGTTTCATTCCGTTTGGACTCCGTTTGATATTCCTTTTCTGTAAAACCCTGAAATAGGCAAAAAACAGCAATCTGGATTGGCCTTTGGGTTAATAGGTTAGTCCCAAAAATAATATAAAAGTGTATAACAAAGCCCATTAAACATACAAAACATAATAAATAATAGCATGGAACAATAAAAAATTATAGATACGTTGGAGACGCATCAGTGGGCGCAGCAATGTTATCAAAAAATAAACAGGGGCTAAGCATTTTGTTATTACATTGGTCCTTAAATCTTACCAAGCTTTTGTACACAATCACCAGGATTTTCGTTGCCAATAACAATCCAGGATTTTATTGTTAAGAAATTATTTTTATAAGTTAACAAGATGTGGGATATTGTTTTCTTACATATGTAAGTATTTGTTAAATATATGATGACAATAACAATAATATATAATAACATACAAAATAATTTAAATATATATAATATAGTTAGAAGGGAAACATAAGTTGGACCAGGCGTTCCTATTTTTATATAGAAAAATAGAACAGACCTCTGCGTTTTCTTCAAAAAAAACATAAATTGGGCTGCTGATGCTTCAGGAAAAATAAAACCTCGGATGGGAGGTCCATAGGCCGGTCGATACATGACGGCCCTCAAGATAATACAAACATGCCTATGGACCTCCCATCCGAGGTTGTGGGCTGCGCATGTTAAAAAAGAAAGCCTAGACGGGGCAGCCCAAAACCCAGCTGATACTTGCTGCCCCAGTGATAATAAATGATACCTGCCAGCTCCCCGGCTTCGTTGTGAATTATCTCCTATAGTAACTACGTTGAAGCACCTAAAAAATGTAACTATGTTGACAAACCCGTGGGCCCGAACGTCAGTATAACATTAGGAGGAAGTATTTTTCCGATGAGGCACTTGCTTGCGTATGGCCATAGACCTGGTGGGTCCCGACTGTCCGCCTCTCCATGTACAATCCTCTCCAGATTCCTCTCGTTTGTTTAGCATGTTCACAACGGCAGACAGCGGCGTCGCGGCGAGCGCACAAAGGCGTAGGAGGAGATCCGACCACCTGAGGAAGTGCCTTATTAGTAACGACACAACTGAACTAGCCCAGTGGTCGAGTGACACTACCCGACAGTTGTTCCGCCCAGGTTCGATTCCACCTGTGCAGAGAAAATATCTCCAAATTTTATGCCTCTGCCTTTGTTGACATGTGGACCCCCATTGTCATCTACGCACACCACGTCCTACACTTGCCAAAACTTCGTCCCTCGTTTTCTCTGTTTTTCGCACACTCGACATTGTTTGGGCATTTTGAAAATGGCATATCTTTTTGACTGTGCATCATATGAAGATGTGCTATGCATGAATGTTGATCAGCATGATGTTAACTAGCTCGTAGTTCCAGTTTCGACCATGAATAAAACTTCCAGCATGATGTTAACACTGTTTGAAAGGGCCGTGTTAATATAAATGCTCTGCCTCTGAAAGTTGTAGTTTCTTATCTGAAACTGAACTTGGAGTTTCTTATCTGAAACTGAACTTGGAGTTTCTTATCTGAAACTGAAACTTGTAGTTTCTTCTCTGAGAATCACATTGTCTGCACTTCTATACTCCTATGAAACTACATTTTTAAGTCAGAGAAAATATCTCCAAATTTTTTGCCTCTGCCTTTATTGACATCTCGGTCCCAATTGTCATCTACGCACACCACGTTCTACAGTTGCCAAAACTTCGTCCCTCGTTTTCTCTGTTTTTCGCACACTCGACATTGTGTGGGCATTTTGAAAATAGCATATCTTTTTTACTGTGCATCATATGAATATGTGCTATGCATGAATTTTGATCAGCATGATGTTAACTGGCTGGTAGTTCCAGTTTCGACCATGAATAAAACTTCCAGCATGATGTTAACATTGTTTGAAAAGGCCGTGTTAATATAAATGCTCTGCCTCTGAAAGTTGCAGTTTCTTATCTGAAACTGAACTTAGAGTTTCTTATCTGAAACTGAAACTTGCAGTTTCTTCTCTGAGAATCACATTATCTGCACTTTTATACTCCTATGAAACTACATTTTTTTAAGTGCTAAAAATAGATCTCTAGAATTCATAAAATACTTCATATGCTCAATACTGCAAATCTGAAATTCAAAAGACATTCATATCTGAAAGTACTCTCAAAATACACAACACAAAACACAATTCACAGCCTGCAAATACTAACAACCATAAGCTCCTCCTGACGATTCACAACCTGCCCGACTATTGGTCTGGGTGGGGGGGGGGGAGGGGGAATCCCTCCTATTCCTCGGCGGCAGACAGCCGCCCCGTGAGATGATGTGAACGGCGAGGGAGAGGATGGCGGGGAAGCGTCGTCGGGCCAACTCTTTTTCTCCTCTTGCAGTTGGGTTCGGTCGACGAAGACTCCACCGGCTCGCTCTGGCACGACACCCTCACAAACAACACCCTGTAGATGCTCGATCCTTCAATCTCTGGTGGATGCTCCATCTGGGATCGATACTCCAAAGTGAGCGCCACACATCCCACGGATGGTGGTGTATGCCAATGCTTAGATGGATCAGGGTTGGTGTCGGTAATTTTTACTTGGCACCTCGCACTATGCATATATGCCGGTTCCATCTGTACATTTGTGCAGTTCCACCAAAATGCAGCTGAATAACCCTGTTTGCACAGATAATGAAAAGGCGTGATTAGAAGTGGCACTAGTTGATGAAACATACACTAATAAACAAAAGAAAATATTACATCATACTGGAAATCGACCCAAGTCTCCCCGATACACCTTCTGTAGTGATGAACATCAGTGTACATCGGTAGTAAAAGGAGGGGCCTTGAGACATTCAAATCTCTATTTTTGTGTAGATCAACTAAAATTAAGCACCCCAGTTTGCAGAAACGCTTAAACATTAGCAATGGGACTAGTTGATGAAACATACATTAACAAAGAGAAGCACTTTCTTTATCTACATTGAAAATGAAATGATAAAGAGGACACTCGCTCTATTTTAACTGTATTATTACTTCATTTTATCAGTGACACTAGGGTCGAGCAGGTGGCAAACGAGGTGTATCGTGCGTCGTAAGGATGAAGGCCGGGGGTGCTTAGACTGGGATGCTGAAGCTGGCTCTTTCAATCCCAATCTTCTCCCTGATGTTTTTGTGGTAGCATTTGGGTTGTAATCCAAACTTGGTCGAGCTGGTGCTGCGTCCCCCTACCTGCCTAGCTTATGTGGCGAACTTGTCTCCTGCTAGTACTTAGTCCATTCTAGTAGTAGTTGCATAACTGCCCGTTTACACTGAGATGTTGTCGGATAATCGTTCTCTATGGTTGGGTTTCTATAATGAAATCGGAGGGAACCCCCTCTTTCGATATATAAAAAACAGTGGCACTAGCGGTGCCAAAACATTGCCTAAAAATTAATTGTGCCACTAGATTAAGGTGAAAAATAATAACACTACTGCTTTATCATGGCAGTGCCAAAACAGTAGCACAAGAGCAGGATCAACATGTAGGATCTTTGGCAAACGACCAGACCAAAAAGGAACATACCTCGTGATGGGAACCATATCTGCAGTCAACACAATTGTAGAAGGGATGACACCAGTCACCAACATGGATGATTCAATTCATGGGACCTTTTGGTGCGGTTCAACTAAAATGAAGAAATGTCCCATGAGCTAGCATCTCCTTCTTCTTCTTTTTTTAAGAAAAGGGCTCCAGCCCCGGTTCCATTTCCATCAGAAAATGAAAAGAAGCAACTTATCTTAATGGGTAATTTAGCAGGACATGAAAAAGTGCCATTGATTCATATTACTGGAGGCATTACATTGAAAACAACATTGGTTTAACATGTCCTTACTTTTAACAGTGCGAATGCTAAATTTTACCAGTGGTATTACATAAGAGCGGCTCGGGGCAACAAACATCAGAAGAGGATATCTGGGTTGATCCCATTTTTGTTCGGTATATAGCCAACTTATACCGTGTGAGGCTAGCAAATCTAGTGCTGGACTTACTCTGTTGACTCGTCCCCCAGTCCCCACTTTCTTTCCTTTTTCAACCAATAGATCGGGTTTATATTGAGTTTGTATTGCGTTCCATTTATTTCCCTATTTGACCTAGAGACCATTTGGATAGCCAGTCTCTGCTACTTTTCGCCCCCATTATTTCCTCTTTCGACCAAGTCCTAGATTCAGGTAACAAATCTTCCCCCACCCCCACCCCCTTTCTTCCTTGTTTAAACCAAGTACTACTAGATTCGAGTGCATGAACTAGTTTTCACTCTTAACAGTAAAAAATAGGTGGTTTTCGAATAGCCGATCGATCCTATCTACACGAGGGGGCCTGAGAAATAGTAAAAGATACAAATGCAGCAACGTCAGGAGCTCGGGAAGTAGAGCAAGGCCGATTTCGAAGGAAGTTATACATGAGGGTCGCCGGGATGTTGCTAGGTGGGCGGCGGGAGGCCGGATCTGCCCACACTATGATAGCGAGGAAGAAGGGGTGGGAGGCCCTCCCTCGCCAGTGATGCTTGGGAGAGAACGGCAAGGCACGCTGATCGGGACGCGCCGACAGTGGGTAAGAGCCGTCGCCGAGGATGACCGCGTGAACGTTGCACCTTCTCACCTTCCCCGGCGGCGAGGATCCGGCTGGATTTGTGACCAACGGTGAGTAGAGAGAGAGTGTGGCCACCGTTGTCATGTTTAGATCTGGAGAGGACGAGATAGTGTGAAGAGAGCAGCACTAGTGAGCAAGCGCGGAGGCTCCTGCCTATATAGTGGAGTACTAGTTTTCTTTTGTCTACCGGCCGGAGCCGGCTTGATGTCGGCAATGACTGTCGAGAAGTCTTCATGCACGTGCCCCGGAGGTGCAGTTGTCGTCATTTTGATCCGAAGCACCAGATTATAACATATAACATAAAAAATGCAACATGACAAGAAATCATAACCTCACTGCCCAAAGGATACAAGATGAATCCCGACGGACAAACTAGACGAGGATCAAAGCTCAAATTAAAGATAAACTCGTAGAAAAGGGGTCCGTCGATAGATGTCCTTATTAACATAGCCAGCTTGACCTAGATGGCAGCCGAGTAGTCTTCGTGCATGTGCCCCCAATGACTAGCCCAACTCAGTTGTCGCTGTTCAACCCTCGCAGTGATCCGAAGCACATGACACCTAATTTTGTGAGATGACAAGAAACCTTTTTTTAGATTTCTCACCAGAACTACAACCCTGTACAACACAGCCTGCATGATATGTAGACGATAGCCAATCCAGGCGTGTTTGCTGGAGTCTGGTCACATGCATGGACGAACTGATCTTCCGTGTCTTGCAGGGATCGTCCAGGTACCAACGTATGTACTTATATTAACTCACCCGACTTGCGGGGCCAGGGAGTGTGCCTATGGTCGGTTCTCAATTGCGGTCCCACATGTGTGTGCAAACGCAATATGCCACGTGTTTCATTCGAAGAGCGACATGCCAGACCAACCGACCGTCTAGGGTGCGACGCGAATGCGACTGGCGTACAGTATACTCCATACATGTGTACCGCCGTTTTCTTGAGGCTTTGCTCCATGCTGCAATCCATGGATACAAAATTAGTATACTATACTATTTAAAAGTCGAGGGCGGGGCTTTTCCCGCGCGGTAGGCGGGACAGTTCCTCCTAGTCGGTTCGACAGAGATGCGAGAAGATGAGGGAGTAGGCTGCTACAAACGTAGGGCTGTGTGATTTGACAATGAGTTACTGCTGGATATGTGGGGCCCGGTGATTTTACTTGCCATTATCATTTTAACTGCCAAGCCGGATTCATAACCACCTCCATACAGGTGCCTCTCCGGATGCTCCACCATGTAGAGGCTGGCTCTTGCTTGAGAGCCCACTCCTCCACTTTTTCCTTGCCTCTTTCCCCCACATATGCAAAAATGCCATGTAAAGCGGGCTTATAGCCCACTATTGTACTTGATCCTACATGTGCTAAGCCTGCCACATAGGCATAACATATGATGTGCCAAGTTAATTAAGAAGAGAGAGACTAGTTTGGTGACCCTAGGAAGAAACGGTGATAAGCGTGTGTACCTAGATGAAGCAAACTTAGCAACAAAAAACTAAGCACCTATGCATTGGGGACTTGAGTTGCTAAGCCATTTAATGCCCATATCACCTCATCTAAGCACCATTTCATTGGAAGAGGTCACTCCTTGGCAGATGTAATAAATACTACGAAGAAAGAGATAGAGAGAAGTAAACAAAAAAAAACTCTTATAGCCAACCTTATAGCTAGCCCGTATAAGTGATGACTATGTATGACATGCCAACATCAGATAGCCTAACGCACCATGTTAAATCTCCAATGGCGCGACCGCGCGAGCGAGGCGACGGTCGTGGTAGGCGCGACCATGATACGGGCTACTGACAGCCCTTGGATCTGAGATCGAACGGTCGCATGCTAAGTTGCTGAAAATTTGCAGAATAACCCTCCAGGATAGATTATTCACCCATAGGTCTAGAATCACGCCATGCAACCGTTCGATCTCAGATCCAAGGGCTCTCGGAAGCCCGTATCATGGTAGAATGGAAAGCTTCGTATCACCTGTAATTTTCCCGACGCTTGACATGACATCGAAAGCCATTTAATTGGGCGTCAAGTAGACATGACATTTAATTGGCCCCCCATAGTACTGTGCATGAATCCATTTATCCACCAGGCAAGCCACTACCCTGCACATGCCCCCCACTCGACATTTTTACAATCGATAAACCGCTCCTAGTCGCCCCGTCCTTTCACATTACGGCAGTTCCACTAATCCTAACCCTCCTCCCAAATCCATGGCGTCCCAAATCTCCATGATCCGCGGTGAGTACAAGGTTAGAACCATCACCAGTGATGAGTTCGACATCATCTACACCCGTTCTTCCACAACGGTGAAAGAATGCATTGCTCGCCTCAAACACATGTTCGAAAACTCAAATGATGAGTGGGTCGTTGGGCCAGATGTTGAGTACACCACAGTCCTGGGAAGCGAGAAGAAACTAAAGGAGGCAGAGAAGAAGAAGCCCACCGTGATCCAGGTTTGCGTGCATGACTTATGCTTGGTCTACCACATATGCCATGCCGACGTTGAGTGCGAGGAATTTAAGAACTCCCTCAAGGGCGGCCGAGTCAAATTCGTTACTGCAGACTTTAGGAACGACAAGGAAATCCTGGGTCAGATAGGCCTCGTTATAGGTGACCCCTTCGACCACCAGAAGGAAGGGCTGGTGCCCTCCCTTGATCAGCCTTCAATGTTGACCCTGGTAGGAGCCATGGTTCATCCTATGTACGGTGAACTAAAGAAACCTCCGCACACGTTTCATCGTGCATGGCAGTGGACTGTACTAGATATAGACCACATCCACTATGCTGCAATGGATGGCTACCTTTGTTTCAATATCTACAAGGGTTGGATGAAGAGCAAGAGCCAAGTGTGCGTTTCAAGCAAATAAGTATCGCCCAAGAGGAAGAGGGACAAGGATGAAGTCGAGGACGTGGACGAGGACTCCGAGTAAGTTGGCAGTGTCGTCGCTCATGGTGGTTCTAATGCAGTGTCTACCGGATTAGTTGCTTAGTTTAATTTCTGGTGTGCTTAGTTTTATTTGAGGGGTGTGTTGTGCTGAGCCCCCAATAGAACTATGTTATGTTTCTTCTCGTTATATTTTGTACATTTCATCTTTTAGTTGGTATAGTACTACCACTCGTTTCTTGACTTTATATACGTACAATATATATGGCCAACATCATATAGACAACAGGTTAGTTGTCAAAGAATTTTAGGGTGCTTAGTTTTGTCAAAGAATTCCAGGGTGCTTAGTTTTATTTGAGGGGTGTGTTGTGCTGGACACCATTAACTTATCATTGTGAGAATCAGCTTATTTTTGTCATGTAACATGGTCAACGGGTTTGACGTGAAAATAACAATGTGTAACGGCATTTTTGAGCATACATCTAACTTAACGGTGGCATTTTTTAGATATCTAATTGCATTTTTGAGCAGGCATCTCACGGATCGATGGCATTTTTTGAGTAGTTGTAACTTCTAATGGCAAAACTGAGTAGTGATACACAACTAGTGGCATAAATAATAAGAACCCAAGAATTAAGTAGGGCTAATTTCTTTATACCTTTGTGTGTGAAACAATATACGCAGCCTCCCGCCAGATGTTCTTTACAGAGGCAACATAGTACTATATGAGTGACGTGTTAAATTTTGGAATTATTCCGGGTTCGTTTGGCCTTTTTATACATTAATTGAGTTTATGGTCATTTAATGTGCATAATTCAAATTTGAACTACAAGCACATGCTCCCGTGCACCAAAGTTGACTGAAAAATCACATGTGTGTCCTCGGGTGAGTTTCTAGGTCCCATGCAAGAAATGGGAATGAAATTCAAACATCTGGGCATCGTGGTTCGGCCGAGAACATTGAGAAGCTTGGTTTTAAAATTCTTGTAAATCCAAAACACGCCTGAAAATCATGAAACTTGGCATGGTGTCATGTCATGGTACTACCATGCTATGGTAAAAAATTGCAGAATAGGAACAAGTTTTGGTATAAGTTTCTTACAAACCGGAGCTTCTCTCAAGAAGGCTCGTGGTTCTGAGAGGGAACGTGTCACCTTTGTGTGCATAATTCAAATTTTAAATACAGGCACATGCTCCAGTGCACCAAAGCTGGTTGAAAAATCACATGTGTGTCCTTAGGTAAATTTCTAGGTCCCATGCCAGAAATGGGAATGAATTCAAACATCTAGGCATCATGGCTCGGCTGGAAACATTGAGAAACTTGGTTTTTTAATTCCTGTAAATCCGAAACATGCATGAAAATCATGAAACTTGGCTTGGTGCCATGACATGGCACCAACATGCTGTGGTAATTTTGCTGTCCGATTTGCGAAGGCACACACATTAACAATCAACAAAGTCATTTTGGAACAAGTGTTGTCATGTTACAATCGGAAACACAAGTATTAATGAAATCGTGGGCGTTCTATTTACAATTTACATGCCGCCACACGTCCCCCTTTTTATGAGCTAGGAAGCGCCGTGCAGGGTAGCTATTTGAGTACGGGAGGCGTGCGATCAGACCGTTGCGCGTGCTTATCGGGAGGAGAGCCCTTTGACCTCCATCTGTTGTCCACCCATCTCCCAAGGTCTCCATTAATGGCGCCCGAGCCTCTGTTTAATGGCGTGGCAATGTCTCACTTGACTGAGATTTAAGAGAGAAAAAAGAAAATCTGAAAATAAAATTTTGCACGGATCTTGATGTAAGATCCGACGGACCTATATAGCATCTACTGCGACTTATAGCAAGACTGATGAATATATATAAGGACGACGAGAGTGGATAATAATTGTCTTACATAATTAGGAAGATAATTAGAAAATCCACATGCGGCTACGCCCGAAATACACAAGGGCAAAAGAAGAAGGAAGACGCATACAATGATCTGGCTCGTTGATCTCTACTTTCTTTATGCGTTGCAGGTCGCGGAGACTAGTTCTCGCAACGGGCGATGATCTCTTTCATCTGTTTCATGTCCTTAATACGCTACTTGGCAGCATCCATGGATTCCTCCACCATCCTGTTGCGCTCGATGTGGAGCATGATATTCTCGTCCATAAGTTTCTTGATGATGACGCCCGTCCTCTGCAACACGGCAGCAGTCTCCTCCTCCTGCTTCGCCCTTCCGGCGATCTTCGCCCTCAGCAGGTCGCGCTCGCCTCGGAGCTTCGCATTGCCCTCCCCCAGTTGCCAGATGACGCCGATAGCCTCGTCCTTCATCCTCGCCCAGTCGGAGATTTGATCCATCTGGCTATGGACCATCGCATGCTTGCGCCTATAAGAGTCCTTGCCTACCCGCGAGAAATTTTCTTAGGCCGCCGTGGCGCGGCGGGACGTCCCTGCTGCTTTGGCGACGCGGCGGGACATCTCTTCTGCTTCCGTGGCGGGACAGCTCTGCTGCTTCCGCGGCATGGCCGGACCAGCCTTCTACATCGACGGCGAGGCGGGACCTCCGTGCTGCTTCGGCGGCGCGGCGGGACCTTTGTGCTGCTACTGCTGCGCAGCTGGACATGTTGGCTTCTTTCGCGGTGATGCAGGACATCTCTCATGCTTTCTCTTCCATGCTCACCTTTCCCTGGTGGAAATCTCTCGACCCAGAACTCACGCTGGCTATGGCTTTATTGACTTGATTGTTTTTCGCGGATGAGGAGTTGAGGAGGAATGTGTAGTCATCTTATAACCAAGTACTACTAATATGCTCCTAAGTGGGAAACTGTTTAGGTTGTGATCGGTGTGAACAGGTTTGCAATTAAATATAGCGTGGTAGTAGTAGTAATTTGGAATGTGACAAGACGCGCTCAAAATTTATTGACGGTTCTAGTTTTGAAGTGCGACACTATTCCTGGATGGCGTAACGTCGGCACGTTTTCTCGGCCATGGTGTAACATAAGCCATGGTACTAGTTCTTTTTCTACTGTTGTGTACGTGCAAAAACTCCCACCGTCGGATACATATCTTACGCTTGGTGTTCGACAGGAATAGCCTCGTGGCGAGCTATAGACTAGTCTTTTTTCAGACGCATTACACCTATCTCTCAGGACTTCTCGCATGCACCATCACTGCTCCCTAGGTTGATGCCACCTACATACAGTTGTACTCTGAGAAGAGGTGCACACACGCACTCGTCCTCTCTCACACACGCATTTGTAGCTACGAATTGTAGTGTTCTCAACCATCCAATTGGCTCTATCATAGGTTTCACGTTGCTCCTTGGCCTTGAGACTGAGATGTTTTAAACGCGGAGGCTAAGATGGAGGCGCGAGGTTTTGGTTAATGTGCGGGCCGCACACGGCACCAACACGACACGAGCTTCGTCTGGCTGGTGCGCATGCAGTCGGGTGAGTTATCCAAGTATAGACACAACCAGGCCCTCGTTGGTATCCGTGCCTCGACTTTGGCTGGTCATAGTGGAGAGTAACATAGACTAGTTACTAGTCTATGTTACTAGTACCTTCATAGTGGGTAGTGTCATATAGTATATGCATAATTTGGCGACGAGCGCTCTCTATATGTACCACCTTTTTTCTTTAATTACATGTTGTTAGTTTTGCTCCATGGCGCAATCCATCGATACTACTACTGTACAAATGTATACATTTTTTAAAAGGATAGAGGGCGGGGAAGTCTAGCTTGGTCCTTTTCACGAGAGGCGAGGGCCTTTGTGATTTGACGGCTCATTACTGCTGGAAGGCGGGGACTTGTGATTTGACTGCTCGTATAAATGTGCCGACGACCTGAGGAGGGGCAAAGAACCGTGCGGTATACTAGTTTTCCACTGGAGTACGACGGAGGAGCACGAAACACGGCAGCCCAGTGCCATATCTCTACTCTCTACTCTTATTATATATTACTAGCAAGAGGCATTGTTCTATTGGCGATAAAGAATGATCTAATTTGCTAGTCATCTCATTTTTAGCATTGTTCTATTCATGCCTCGCGGAGAAGGTGACACGTGCGGCGAAACACCCGAAGCAAAATAAGAAACACAAGAGCAAAAGAAGGAAGACACACACACACACACACAAGTCTGGGGCGCTGCTCTCACAACATGAAGGGTTGCTGGCCGCGGAGTCGTAACTGGTTCTTCATCGCCTCCACGACCTCCATCTCCTTGCGTGTCTCCTCCGCCATCTTCATCATCGTGTCCATGAAGCTGGATTTCTCGACGCGAGCCTTCATCATCTATTCCACGACCACATTACGTACCTTGACAGCAACCGGGTGCTCGATGCAGAGCTTCGCCAACTCCTCCTTCTGTTCCATGACGAGGGCCTGCAACATCTTCATCGAGGAACTACTATTCTCATGCAGCTTCTTCCAGCCGTCGTTCTCCTCCTTCAGCAGGTCGAACTCGTGGTAGAGCTTCGCCTTGTCCTCCTGAAGTTGCAGGATTTCTCCGGTCGCCTTCTTCTCCGAGGCAATGCTCTTCTTCAGCAGCATCACCAAGCCGGTGGTCAACTCCCCCTGCTCATTGAGCCCAGCGGGCATGTCGTTGAGGCTCTCCTTCAGCAGCTCCACCAAGCCGTGGATGAACTCCTTCTGCTTATTGAGGTGCTTATTTAGCTGATCCGGCATGCCGTCGAGGGTTAATGACTCCAGCGCCGCCAGCTCAGCATGTTCGCCTCTGCGTCTAGGGCGCTCCTGGGAGCCATCGCCTGCCCATGAGAGATCTTTTGAGGTCTCTGTGTGGCGGCGAGCCCTCTTTTTTCCGCAGCCATGGTTGCCGCTCCCTTGTTACGATTAGTTCTCGACCTAGAGCTCTGCACATCGGCCATGGCAAGGACGGACGAAGAAGGCGGCCTTATGAGGGGGAAGGTAGAGTAATTTTCGGTTAGGTAGTTCCTCTTTTTGTAACCTAAGTACTAGCACTAGTACTAAAACCTGCATGGAACATGTTCAGGTTTGGTACGTACTGGTATGTGTGAGCAGGCTTGCACTTAATTGTAGCACTAGTACTTTCGAATGTGATGGGAACAAGGTAAAGATTAATTGATGGTTTTTGGTTTCGAGGCCCGAAACGGCTCCCGATGAGTTTAGTGGAACATAAATTTCAAGTAGACTACACTGCTTAGATGCGTAAATATTAGGCTGGTTGTAATGGGAAGTATCATATACTATTATCATGCATATGATACAAGTGTATGATACTACCTCCCTAATCCATAGTATCATATATTAGTATCATGTAGTACTATATTTATTGCCATGCATGACACATAGCAGCATAATATTTATTATGATACGGTATCATAATATGATACTCAACCATCTCTTTCTTCATTTAATTCTATGACACCTCACCAAAATTGTCTAGTTGGCATGCATGATACTAGCTATGATACTACCATTACGACCAACCTAATGTTACTGTAAAAAATTGGCACAAAACACGAAGGAGACCAATGGAAGTAGTACTAGCAATCCATGATTTAACTACTCTCATGCGCGCAGTGGAGTAGTAATGTCTTTCTTCCTCCCTCACGTCCACTCAATTTGCATGCGCTGTATTAATTGACCATCAATGAAGTGAAGGACTTTACACGCGTCAAATTATCACATGGGGTGGATCTTGGTACAAAAAGGCATCCGCACGTGTACCCGCGTGTGCGTGCGAGGGAATGAGTGCGTGCATGGCGTGCATGCACATCTTCGCTTCGTGCATGTACCGCCAATGCGGCTCAGGGAGGACGAGTACATTCTTCTGGAACCAGCAACACGTCACTGTGATCAACCCACACAAGGATGTCGCGACAACGCCTCCACATGTGCCACGTGGCTTCATGAACTGTAAGAGAGACACTATGTAGCGTGCCATTGTGTTTTGCACATACTCGAAGTACTAGTAAGGTACACGTGCATTGCAATGCACGCGTCAGATTTTGCAACCAAATTACGAATAAATACCACACTGTAGCATGTAAGCTCTGAGTCATATATGCCTAATGTAGACCTTCATTTAATTCTTATAGTTCCTATCATTCAAAATCAATTAGTTTTTATAAAAACCTAGTGCCTCTTTGATTCATAGGATTTCCAAAACGCGGGAATAGGAAGAACAAGGGATTAGAGTCGAATGTCGTCCTGAATCCTATAGGATGGCACGAGTGTTTGATTGTGCATAGAAAAAATGCAGCATTCTTTCAAAGAGGTTTGAGTGGATGGGATGTTTCCTATGAAATCTAGTGCAAATGAATCATATGGAAAAATTCCTATGGTTTACAATCCTACGAATCAAACAACCAAGATAGGAAAAAATCCTAAGGATTAGAATCCTCCAAAATTCCTTCAAGAATCCTTTGAATCAAAGAAGCCTTTGATCTATTTTATGATTCATGGAATTGTGCGTTGTAAAGCATAAAGTAAAAAAAATGGCAGTTCAACTAGAAAAAAAGTTTGGGCAGTTATGATACGGAAGATTCTAGAACAAAGGAGAACCACTGTTGTTTTGAGATTCGTGCATTATGCTTAAGTTCAACCATGGAGTCTGTTTGATTGTACATGTGGCAAAATCCAGTGGGGGGCTAGAGGAGGGCCAATTCATCAACTTAAACCATTTTTACCAGCAATTGTCTAATGATCACATTCATATTAGCCTCGATATATAGTGACGTTAGGGGGGCAGGGCCCTTGCTGCCACTGTCTTCGCCATGTGCGTGTTTCAGAGATGAAGCGGAAGGCATGGATGATGATAGGGGGTGTTGGATATATAATTAATGTGGGTGTATTATCTATATATGTAATCCTATATAGAGAGGTATAGATTGATCAATGTGGACGTGGGAAAGAGGGTGAGACCTCACTAGATATATAGATTGATCAGTTTATGTGGAAAACTATGAAAGACCTAGCTATATACACACACACATAGAGGAACATCGATCGTTGCGCATCCACATGAGAGATAAAGAATGCCCGATATGATGGAGAGGGGGATGTGTGTGTGTGTGCCTTCATGGAAGACCGACTTGAAGAAAAAGATTGCATGTGTGCGATGGATAATGCCTACTGGTAGTGTGTGTGCATGCATGCACGAGAGAAAGTTAGTGGTACAATTATAAAGAGAAGACCAATGTGTGGGTGTAAAAGACTTGGTGAGGTCATAATCAATGTAAAGTTGAATTCAAATATTTGAATAAGAGATCATGATGTTTGAAACCCATGCATGCATGAATATAACGGAGATCTGCGCGGTGTGGTTTGGAAACGAGCATGTTGCAATGTATACACATTGCATCAAGGTCAGATTAGTTTGAATTTGAGATACCGATGGCGGACATCGTTTGGCCACATTGCATCCGTGCATGGACACACTATTCTAATTGGAGATGATGGGTGGCTTTCGCATCACATATATATATATCTATACCCCTATATATATATATATATATATATATATATATATATATATATATATATTATATATTTTATATTTTTTATATAGTGTGCGGATAACTTGATGAGGCCTATCCGATGGTGCAGAGCTGGCAAATTTGAGCACTACTAGCCGTTGGATATCATCTAGATTCCACCAGATTTTGCCACATGTACAATCTAGAAGACTCTATGGTTGAACTTAAGCATAATGCACAAACCTCAAAACACAAGCACTTCTTCTTTGTTCTAGAATCTTCCGTATCAGAATTTCCCAAATGTTTTTCTACATGATTTGTTTTTACTTATTGCCTTACAACGCGCAATTCCATGAATATTAAAATAGATTGGCTTTCTTATAAAAACTAGATAATTTTGAATGAAATGAACTATAAGAATTAAACGAACATCTACATCATGCATATATGACTCAAAGCTTACATGCTACAATGTGGTATTTATTCATAATTTGGTTGCCAAATCTCATGAGTGCAATGCACGTGTACCTTACTAGTCTAAATGGTGTATATGTGTGTTGTGCGTGTTAAACACATTGTACGTAGTATATCATACTAGTCTAAATTGTCTTTTTTGGGTACACGTTAAGCTTGTTCTCCCGAAATTTCAAGCCGCACCTTGTTATGCCGAAATTTCAAGCTAGCGTCTCTGTCTATCGTGCTGCGAAACTCCAGCCTCTTCAACCCGTGCCTTGTTAGCCTGAAATATCTAAGATATATCTTTGTCTCGTTGTGCTCCGACAACTCCCGCCATCTCAACCCGCGCCTTGCTATTCCAAAATTACAACGCGCGCGAAAACTCCCACCTCCGATGAAATCCCGACATGCGAAATGCCCGTGATACCCCTGAACCGAAAGAACCGCCTCAAGTCGATGGGTGTACTTTCGTAACTTACCCCGCATTTTGGACAAGCGCGTCCCTAAGCCATGGTTCCCCACTCCCATCCCATCCGCCCACCCATTCATACACCGAGGCCAGCAAAACCCGCGAAGCCCCACACCCTCCTTCGTCTGCCACCCAGCCGAAGCCTCTTCCCCGATGACGTCGTCCATAGCAACACCTCGACGTCCCTCATCCACCGTACCGGATGAGGATCCGTTGTCGATCTGGTCGTCCCACCAGTTCAGCCACCCCGTCCTCCACCTCGAAGGAGCTACCCCGACATTCCCCTCATCTTTCGCGCCACCTCCATTCCCACACCACCGTCTTCACCTGCACCACCGGAAGAGCATCATCATCACCGTTTCCTCGGATGAAGCTGCGGCCTAATCGGCGCCACCAAAGAGGTTGTACCTTAATTGCAGCATTTTCTTCTTGATTCGATCTCACGATGCTGCCGGCGCTCGGTCCCGAGCCGACATGGCGTGGCTCCATCCACGGAGGCATCGCCGGCCACTTCCTCCATGGCGTCGCTCCCTCTACGGTGATGTCCACGTCAGTAGGAGCTGCTGCTGCTTTAGCTCTCGCCCGCGCTGCTGCTCTGCTCTTGCTCTCGGTCTCCTGCCTGGTCTGCTCTTGCTCTTGCTCTTGCTTGCGCTGCTGCTCTCGCTCTTGCTCTTGCTTGCGATGCTGCTCCGATTTGGCTACACTTCAGTCGACTGAATCGACTTTTGGGTCAGTCAATTTTCAGGGGGTAGGGGACTCACCGGAGTTAAGGAAGAACCAGCCGCAGTGGGGAAAGGGGCTCGCCGGAGAGGTACCCCACTATCTATCTTAGGGTTCAGGGTGGGGGCGGTGGTGGGGCGATGGCATGGGGATCGCCGAAGAAAAAGCTCAGCACGGGGGGCCTACAGGGATGGCCGGGGCAGCGGCGGATCGGCTGTGAGGAGTGTTTTCGGGGCGGGCGGGGCGGCTGTTTGGCCGGTGGTGGCTCGCGGCTCAGGGGGGGGGGGG
>LR738711.1:171150662-171213303 GCA_902687465.1 Secale cereale
CACATGATTTGTAGGCCTTGTATGAACACTGCTCTTAAAATTTCAACTTGCTTGTATGAACCATGGGGAATTGCTCTTTAAGCTGCACAGCACATGATTTTTCACTGCTAGTTCTAGGGTTCAGGAAATCCCGTTATTTTGTAACTGAAAGGCGCTAATCATCAAATGCAAGTATCATGGTTTAGAAAACCGGTTATATTCTTCTTTAAAAACAAGTACTCCTCCAGCAAGTGATGAATGATACCATGAAGCTGTAAAGAACAGGGACTGATGTGATCATTTTGATTGAACCACATGATCGATCTGCTGCGCCTTTTGGTCTTACCTACAACTCTAGTATGAAAAGCAACCAAGAACAAAAGGATGAAGCTTGTGCCACAGCTAGCTTAGCTAGCTTGTGGTTTTTTAATAGATAAAAAGGTGTACATGATTTACATGCCCTCAGGTAGTTTCAGTAGTTTCAGTAGTTAGACTAGTTTCAGTAGTTTCAGTAGTTAGACTAGTTAGACTAGTTTCAATAGTTTCAGTAGTTAGACTAGTTAGACTAGTTTCAGTAGTTAGACTAGTTACACTAGTTAGACTAATTTTTCTGCTAAGCCATAGTTTAAATTTTTCTACTAGGCAAACTGTTGTTGCTTGGAGTAATTGACATGATGAACTTGCTCTAGTAATAAAAAAGAATATGAGGAAAATTGGCTCCAATAATAAAAGAATATGAGGTTTGTATGGTGGCTCTAGTAATAAAACTGTAGATATCTAGTGACAATGTTAGTCCTACTAGCATTGTCAAGATTCACTAATGTAAAATTCAGTTAAAACTTCTGTAGCTCATATATATGTGTTTTAAGTTTGCCAACTCTCGCTTACAGCATTTGTTGTATTTGTGTGGCCACACTTTTGTTTCTCTTTCGAGGGAGCTTTTGTACTACAGCATGTGTTTTAAGTTTGCCAACTCTGGCTTACAGCTTTTGTTGTAAAACATGTTCATGTACTGAACTACTAATGCCTTGTGATGCTTGTGATCACATTGAGAAAGACTTGTAAAGATGATGATCACATTGAGAAAGACTTGTGATCACATTGTGATAGTTTTGCAGGTACCCCGAGAGGCCCTTGAGTTTGCTGGAATGTTGATTAACTTCCGTTCCCGCAAATTCGGGTACTCCATATGTCCTATTTTCAGCAAAGGTCATGCTGAAATTTTCCGTGAATTTTAGCATGACTTTGCTAAAAATAGGACATATAGGGTACTTGTGACTAATGCATGGGCCGGGGTATCTTAGTGGTTAATTAGGTAGGATCAAGTGCCCCTTTATTCTAGCTGCATTAAACCATAGGCGGCAATAGAGCCAAGTGATTAGGCCCAACTTACAATTCTCCTTCATAGCTTAGCTTTTAGGATGCCTCGGTGTCGACAAACCATAAATTATGAAACCTTGGCTTTTAGGGTGCCTCGGTGTCGATAAAAACCGAAATGATGAAAGCTTAGGCTTTTAGGGTGCCTGGGCGTCGAAAAACCCTCAATTATAAAAGCTTAGCTTTTAGGATGCCTCGGTGTCGACAAACCCTAAATGATGAGACCATGATCTTGTTCCTTGACAATAACCAACTTTTTGACCAAACTTTGTTCCTATTTAGAGAGAAACATGGCCAACAACGATGAGGCCGGCGGTTCGGGCGGAAAGGCATTCTGGGAGCTGTCCCAGGAGATGGAGGAACAACCTCACTTGTATGAGGACGCCGCCTTCCACACCGATCCTGAGACCACTGATGGTACCGCGGAGGATGACCCCACTGATGCCACCACTGATGGTGCCGCCGAGAATGCCACCACTGATGATGGCGCCGCACACACAGATGGCAGCCAACCGAAGAGGCAACGGAAGGACCGGCGCCCAATCGTGCTCCGCACCCTCAAGGAGGAAGTTACTGAAGTGGACTCCGACGGGAATCCAACGGCGCCCGAACGAATAGTCAAGGGGTACTCGATTCAGCTCGGGTGCATTCTCCGGAGCACCGTCTCGATCAACAGCGAGAACCTGAGGCATCCTGACAACGGGAATTACCGCAACCTCCTCTTCACGAAGCTGCATGAACGATACAAGTGCCCCGCTCAATTTGATAACACAAGCCTCAAAGGGAATAAAGTGAACAGTGCTGCCCACACGAAGATGAGCAAGGCCCTGTCTACTTGGAAAACCAATGTGAAGATAATGATCAAGAAAGGTGAGAGTTATGAGACGATCAAGGAGAAACATCCTTCGATCACCGAAGATGACTACAACGAATTTAAGATCACTTGCTCGAGCACCTCACACTCCGAATCAAGTCAGTGGGGGAAAGAAATGCGGCAACTCAACTTAGGGGAACACACACTCGGTCCCGGCGGTTACAGAGTGGCGGAGCCTATATGGGACAAGGAGGAGGCGGACCGTGCCGAGCAAGGCCTACCGCCCCTCTTCGATAAATACGGTGACAAGCAGACTAGGAACTTTATCAGGGCCCGGTACAAGAAGGACCCGAAAACAAAGGAGCTGACCACGGATCCGAAGACCAGGGCGCTTGAGGCTGTTCTGGTAAGGAATACACCCCCGCGTAATTAGCTCCATATGGTTGCATTCTAATTAATGAAGCCAAATTTCTAAATGATTCACATTCCTTCCGCAGGCGACTGAAAGCAGTAGCGCGGGGTCGACTAAGAGCGGCCCTTGGGACACGACTCTAAATAGGGCGTTGAATGTAATGAAGAACAAGGATAAGCTCGAGAAGCCGATGTCAGCTGGTCATGTGGCCGGCAAAGGCTTGTCGACAAAATGGTCGTCATACTATAACGCTGGTGGGCGAAAGGAGAAAAAGACCAGCTCGAAAAGCCAGGCGCGCGAGGTTCAAAAACTCAAGGCACAGGTGGCACGGATTCCGGAGATTGTCCAAGAGCAAGTGCAACAACAGATTGGAGCGACGATCACCGCCATTGTGCCTAGCTTGATCGAGGGGTTGCAGGCGTGGATTGCTGGCGGCCAACAGGGGCCGCCCCCGATTCCCAGCTTCACGGCCAGCAACTCGCAGAACGCGATGGCGGGGCCATTGGTGTCTCCGGCGGAGGCGGCATTGGTGTCTCCGACGCCGGCACGGGAGCTTAATGCACCCGTGTGTATGCCGGCCGGCACCTCTGCAGCAAGCGGCCCCTCCGTCAACTGCACGCCCGCCGTTGGCGGTGCCTCGACATTAGCCGAGCTCGACGCCATCATCACGGTAACTAATTAAGCCTCTCTCGGCCGAGGACTTCATCTCCTTGCCTTTGACTGGGCATCCCTGACGCCCTACATGTTTTCACAGGGCGCCGCCGACGTTCCGTGCACTCTCCTGCACTTCGTGAACAATGAGTTGGTCGATGTCGCCAAGGGCAAAATCGTTCAACCGGGCCAGCCCTTGTTCCACGGTACCCAGATGCCACCCAACTTGTTTAGGGTTCAACTGGTTCGGGTGCTGCCAGGCTGCGACGACGTGTTACCTCCGATTTGACCCGTCGGGGCCGACGATGATGACGTCATGACCCTCAGCGCCTGCCTGAGCTGGCCCCTGCTTTGGCCGAAGAGCCAGATTCGTTTGGGGGCGGGGGAAACCACACCAAAGACAACACCGCCAGTCGTGCCGGCGCCAAGTCGTCCCCATGGCAAGTCCGCCGCAACAGTGCCGGACATCCCTATGCCACTGGATCCAAACATGCATATGGCACAGGATCAGAACGACGACGACGACGATACATTTGCCAACGTCGATCATTACTTTGCCGATCATGGGTACGGTGACGACTTCATGGGGGCTCCTTCTCAAGAACCCAACCCAACAAAAGACATGCGCGATCAAGCCGGTACCGCGGAGAAGCCAAGTTGCAACAGGCGTCGTCTGCCGTTCAGCTCTCAGGAGACGCCTCCAGCTGCCGACTTCACCGAGCCTCAGATAGGCGAGGTGCAAAATATGATCAGCCCCAACACACTAAAGAAGGCGGTCTCTGAGCAGAACTCGGTCCCAATTCAGGAGATCAAGAAGAAGGCACACAAAAGAAAAACTAACAAGGGTGCGAGCCAGCCGGCACCGAGTACGATCCGTGCTCAGGACGGGCCACGTTCACCTGAGGATGCAATGAGGAGGGTGCATGTGGCGGGTAGGCCGATGCTACCGACAAATATGCTCGATGCTGCAACCGGTGCCATGCGGAGTCTGCATGACAGTGTTCTTTCTTTGGAGAAGCGGCGTCTCAGAGAGAAGGATGTGGCATACCCGATTTTCGCGGCCAAGGTGCCGGAGGGCAAGGGCTTTGTGGATAACTCCATTGGGGGTACGATCGTCCTGCGGTTTGATGACATCCACGCTATGTTGAACCTTCATCCGCTGCACTACACCTTCGTTCGGCTATTTTCGCTGAGTATGGAGATGCGGATCATTCGCGACAAGACCCCGGACATCGTGATAGTCGACCCCTTCTACATGCGTGCCAAGATCTTGGGCAGCGCTGGGGACCGGCAAGTCGCGAGTTCTTACCTCGAAGGCGTCATTCTGGCAAACCGAGATATGGATAACTTCCTCGTGCCTTACTTTCCCGAGTAAGTCCTCCGCCTCAACCGCCCCTTAACATATGAATTCTTAGATTTCGATCGTTCTTCTTTTAACATTCCGTGTTTTCTGCAGTGACACACAGTGCACGCTCATCCTACTAAGCCCCAAATATTCCATGGCCACGTATTTCGACCCGGACCGTAAGTCGGCAGTAGACTACACAAATGTCAAGAAGGTTCTTGATGATGTTCTCGCCGGCTACGCCAAATCTGGAGGCACCTTCACCAGGACAACTCGTAAGTACAGCAAGCACGTGTACTCCCACAACACGACGTTCTGCTGCGTCAAGCAGCCGCCTGGCGGTCAGAAGGGTGCCTACTACGCCATCCATCACATGCGGGCGATCGTACGGGACCATCATCAACTTCTGCTACCGAGTAAGCTCAAAGATTGGGCCACGCGCATGTCGGCAATCCAGGACGCGGACATCAGACAAGATTTCTTTCGCATCCAGTCGGAGTTTGCGGAAATCATCCATCAAGATGTCCTTCGTACCTCGGGGCAGTTCTACCTCAGAAATCAACCGTCGAACAGTGACATCGACACAATGCTACAAATGCAGGCTGACAACGCCCGTGATTTCATGACTCCCACGATAGACGGCGGCTTCATCCACGCTCTGATGCATTGAGTCGAGTCGAAATCAGTGATGCTGTGTCTAGTTCTGAAACATCGATTGGCTCTTGTTGTAATTAAACTTTAATGAACTTGTAGTATGTCTCTTTGGTTTCGAGAGTCGTTCAACTTAGATGTAATCGATGCTATTAATGTCTTGCTTTTCTCTTTCGATCGTTCTGTTGCATACTTATATATTGCTTATGAATTGTCTGTGAATTGGTACTAACGTTTCGTTTGGCTAGTGCATATATAGCGATGCCGTCGTATGTCGTGTACAAGGGTATGGTTCCCGGAGTCTACGACGACTGGGAGGAGTGTCGGAGACAGGTTCACCGATTCAGCGGTAACAGTTACAAATGGTACACCACTAGGGCCGAGGCCGAATCTAGATACGCCCGCTATCTAGCGGGAGAGGGGAGGGAGCGTTGGAGGAACCGGCTGAAAACGAGTTTCATCGTGATGATGCTCATCGTGACGATCGCAGCTCTCTTCTATGTGATGGTAGTTTAGATGATCGATATCGACTTGTAATGTGAAGACAAACTCGCTACTCGCGGTCTCGAGACTTGTAATATATTGTTCTATCTTTGTTCGGTCTTTTCAATTCGGAGACTAATATGATGAATTGTATTCGGAGACTAATATGATGAATTGTATTCAGAGACTAATCTTCTATTGTATTCGATGAATGTGTTGTTGATGTGTGCTGTCTATATTCTGTGCAATTATACATTTTGTAATCTGTGCAAAAAAACAGAAAAATAATATTAAAAAAACCCTAATATTCATACTAATGGCGCATCAGAGCACAGTGCGCCATTAGTGTGCCAAAGCATACTAATGGCGCATTATCAGCCAGTGCGCCATTACTATGCGGACATTACTAATGGCCCCTGGGAGGCATACTAATGGCGCACTACGGTGCACACTAATGGTGCATCCGCGGTGCGCCATTAGTATCAAATACTAATGGCGTGCTAGTAATGGCGCACCTCTAATGCGCCATTAATGGCCAAATTAGGTGCGCCATTAATAGGCCTTTTCCTAGTAGTGATCATATAGTTATATCATGTTATCCTGTTTACATAGTCATCATATTTTGAAGTATGCCATTCTATCCTGTTTAGTTAGCCATCATACATGTGAAATTATGTCATGCTATCCTGTTTAATTAGCCATCATATATTTGAAATTATGTCCTGCTATTCATTTTGGATAGACAACATAAATGTGAATTATTTCATGCCCTGTTTTTTCCCTACTATCCATTGCACCTGTCTATCTTACAATGTCCGTACATTCAATTACTTTTCATGTTTATCAGTCATTTCAATTGGAGGGGGTGATGGCAGTATCTGTGGGAGTAAAAACACGGTCTTCAGAAAAGATCGTGCTACCTGTCGATGGAGATAGAACCACGGTTGTACTTGCCCAAGAACCAGCCCCACCACGCATAACCCAGACGCACACAGATGGTACCCCTACCCAGTTGGACAGAGAACCAGCTACACCCCTTCTAACCCCAACTCCAGCATATAGTAACCCAGTTCCCGTTGACACATCACCGTCTCCACCACAGAGCACCCAAACACGAGCAGTTAGTAAGGCAACTGCAGTGCCCAAAGCACGAGGACCACCACTCCGAACCCCAAGTCAACACTTAAAGTAGAAGAAGAATTGTTCTCAGGTCAGGTTCCGTAGCTATGGTTCATACTACTTTGCTCTTGCATCACTGTATTTACTCATACCAACTAATTTCAAATTTGAAGGATGCAATTGAAACTCCAATGGCGCAACAGGTATGTTTTAAACCTGTTTCTTTAATGTGTTTGCTGTTGTAACTTGCTCTATGTTGATTTCAGTTTCAATTGAATAAACAGTTATGTTCTCATGCCATGCACATTACAAGTGTTGTTATTGCTGTGTAATTTCCCACACTTATATCCTGTCTATGATGCTTTGTCTTAAATAGATATGATTCGAACTGTATCTATCTTGATTTGTCAACATAAACTAGAATGATATAGACCATAGAGTGACCATACTACATAGATATATGTTTGTTTCATGCTGTTATCTTGTCCACCTTACTACTGAACTGGTTTACCAAAATGAGTTTCATATACTACATTGTAAATCTGTGATGTGTTCGTTTGTTTCTCCTTTAGAACGCAGATAAAATATTGGAGAAGAGTACGCCGTTATGCAATGGTAAAGGAAGTAATGCAAACCAGGTTCAAGATAGTGAGACATCCCTATTGTTCTCCAAGAAAGCTGATAAAAACTATATTGAAGACACTGAGACAACCCCAAAGTCTTGTCTTGATGTAGTGTTCGAGTTACTGGCTACTACTGCTGGCACCAGCTCTTCGAACTTGCTGCCTGAATCAGTTCGGCTTCTTGAGTCTCAACTTCAAGTTGAAAGAGATCGATCATATGTTATGCGACAAGAAGCCGAAGGACTGAGGAAGTCCCTAAAGAATTCAGATGCATACTTCTGGTGCAACAACAAGTGCTGGAGGATTTAAGCGCCAAACAAGAGAAAGTTAATAAGCTTGCTAAGCATCTTGCCAGCATTATGGGTACCCAGGATATTGTTTCTTGAGCTCTTCTGAAGTGGTTTCACTTCTGGACTTGTTTTGCTACGGCGTTTATATGCTGCTTTGTTCCCTATATTTTCACTGGTGGCGACCTTTGATGCCCAGTGGATGTAATATGTGTAATAGCCGTGATAGCCTAGCGTAAGTTGCTTGCCTATTTATTTCCTTATTGTCTTGTTTATTTGTTTTCTCGTAGTCAGTTCCGTTCTTTTTCCACGGTTTGCTAGTGGCCGCAATAGCCTATTTTTTAAAACTAGGCCACTTTAACCATGGGCTACATATTTACTGTAGTTAACACGGGCCTCTTACGGGCCGTAGAAACAGTGGGCCTTCTAAGGGCCATAGAAACAATGGGCCTTCTACGAGGCGTAGAAATAATGGGCCTTATACCGACCGTAGACACAATGAGCCTTCTACGGGCCGTATGATCGGTTGGCCAAACATGTGCCAATAACAGACCACATTATGTGGGGACCCCGACTTAAGAGTCGAGATCACCAAATGCACGTGTACAGTGATCCCAGAGATCAATGCTCACTGAACACACAGAAGCTGAATAACAAGAGTCTTACATCCATACATACCGTCTTACACAAATTATGACCATTATGGCCAAGTCTTACATAGATAAAAGCCTCAAGGGCTGAATAGCAAATAAACTCGAGTAGCGAAAGTCTTCGTAGATGAGTAGAACCCATGCCATCTGCCTTAACCCTATAGGCATTCTAACTGGGAAAGCGTCCTAGTTCGCATGTTCGTCTCCATAGAATTCTTCTTCATATTCCTGCTCCTCCATGCTTGGCCAATTAAATAACCAGTGGCAAGCCAATGAGTACTTTGAATGTTCTCGCAAGCAACCCATGTTTTTGGAACAAGTATGACAAGATATGAAATAGCACTAGATAGGATATGTTTGCATAAAGCAGAAATTTGTGAGTGCAATGACATGAGCTATCTGAGGCATGCATCATAAGAATTATAGGTTACATGTATCAACATAGCCAAGCTATGACCTCTTCATCTTGTCAAGTCCTTTTGACTTAAATCAAACGGAGCTTTCACACATACACAGGGTTTAACAAACATTGGACGTAGCCCAAGAGCTGTTACCCAACTGTCCTTGACCGTGGACACGGCTATTCGAATAGTTTTACACTCTGCAGAGGTTGCACACTTTACCCACTAGATCCGGGGAACTTTCCGTATTATCCACGACCCGCGGTACCTCAAGTACCCGGGGTAAGCACCTGATCACTATCTTTCCCGAGGTGACACTAATATGGATTCCACTCGATTGGTAGTAACCCCCGTGCCCCACATTTCACATCTTAAGATTTTTGGAGCCTTGCTCCCATTTCACATACCATGGGCACGGGGTACCAACGGTGTGTTCGGTGCTCTGTGAAAACAGTCATGGACGCCTATCCAAGCACGACCCCATCCCGAGAGTGACCTCATGTCACTCTCGTCACTAGTAATGCGAGGACCATGCTAGTATCGGCCTAGGTAATCAATAATGCCCTTTCCCATATAAGGGTAGAGTGGTTGCGCATGTAATGTTGGAATAACGGTCGGAACTTAAACCAATCTGTTTGAAAAACATCACACACACTTGTCTTGGTACACCACTTCGTCATCAAGTGGTTACCCATCTCATCATCTCCCTCGGGCATTAGGGGCACCCGATGGGGTTTTCGAAAAGAATGCAACCACGAAGGATTCATGGCACATATGCATCACTAAGCATTACTACGAATCATTTGTCTTTGCATCTAAGCACATGGTAAGGATCATGAGTAGGGTATGCATCATGTGGTGGCTTTCAACTAGTTCACCACCGTCACTCTTATCATCGTGCATTCGTAAATAAAAGGGTTCCGAGGAACACAAGGGGTTTCATGGTCAAAGGGCTGCTTGCCTGGATTGGCTTGGTCTTCAAGGTCTTCAAATCCTTCCTCTCCTTCTTGTTCAGCAACCTCGTCAAATACGGTATCTAATCGTCGCAATAAACAACGGGAAAATAAGACCATAATAAAAACAGAAAAACGAAAGTGCTCAGAAAAATGTCAACTTATTTTTATAAAATACTAGAGGAAAAACTAAGATGGCAAAAAATATTAGTTTGGAATTTGGAGTGACAGAATGGGGTATATGAATTTTTGAATAGAGGTTTTAGTGTTCAAATTTAAATTTAAATTTGAATAGAACAGGAAAGTTTCATGGATATGGGTGAAAGTGATATCATTAAATAGGTTGGAATTTTGCAAGTTTTTAGGAACTCGAATTAATTCATTTGGATAAATATTTAATCCTGTGGAATTATTTGAAAACTTAACAGAAAAGAAAAAGAAAAAGGGCTGTTGTGTAACTGGGCCAGAACGGCCGCAATGCACAGGCCCAAAGGGGAATGAGCCCAGCGCACGGGCGCCAGCCCGCGCGCCAGGTTTCAAACCTGACGGGCGGGGCCCAACGTCAGTGAGAGGAGATAGAGGCGAGGGCGAGGAGAGGCTGATAGGCGGGGTCCGCCTGTCATCCCTAACCCTCCGGCAGAGGGCTGGCGAGCTCACCGGCGGCGATTCGGGGCACGACAGGGCGAGCTAAAGGCAGGGACGGAGTCAGCATGGAGTCGCCGATCTGATGGAGGTGGAGTTGGTCGCCGGAGTGGCCTGGTTCGCCGACGGCGAGGTCACGCGGCGGGGGAGCTTCGGGTGGTGGTGGCTCCTGCCGTTTCCGGCAGCTGCAGAGAGGGGAAACGAGGGGGAAATGGTCAGTGAGGCTCGGTGGTTTCAGATCGAGGATCAGGGATAGCGGGGACGGCCCGTACCGAGCGGACGACGGCGAGCTGCCGCGGCGGAGCTCGAGCTCGATCTCGAGCTCGGGAGCTTTTGGGAGAGAACTGGGAGTGTACGGGGGCGCTTGAGCGAGCTCAGAGGTGAGTGGTGGAGTAGAGAGGGCTCGGGGAGGCCTTCTTATAGGCAGGCGGCGGTCCACCAAGGAGGTGTGCGCCGGCGAGCTCGTTGTGGTCGCTACAGGCCACGGGGGCTCGTCGAGGTGTGTCTGGGGTGCTTGTGGGTGTGGTTCACGTCCAGAGAGGGGAAGAGAAGGAGCGGGGGAAGGCTCCAGAGGCTTGCGCGTGTGAGGCCGGAGATTGGAGCTTGCAGGTGGCCGGCGCGCGTGCGAGGGCAGGCACAGGAGGGAGAAGGAGGAGGAGGACAGCGCCGGGGCGCGTTGCGGACGTCGAGGCGCATCGACTGGCGCGAGGGGGAAGCTCGAGGTGGTCGGGGGCTGCTGATTGGAGGAGGCTACAGTGCGGGTGTGCACTATAGCGCGCTCTGGAGCACGCCTATTGCATGCCAGGGCATGCCTTTGGCTTGCTGGACGCGGCCACCTTGTCTGGGGGGGGTCAGGTGAGGAGTAAACAAGTGGGCTGTGGCCTTGGATGCCCTGGTTACCCAATGGAAGAGGAGGGAGGTTCAGGGAGAGTGGAAATTGGGCTGTCCAGCAGAGTAAAATGGGGTTTTTACCCCTTAATTATTGAGCTCTGGCCATGGGGAAGTTACTGGAGGCGCAAGGGAACCTGGGGAAGCTGTGGTAACAAGTTGGGCTCAAGGAGAACAAGGGAGGAGGTGAAAATGGTAACTTTGGAAAATCACCAGAAGGTGTTTGATGTGGTTTTGAGCAATCAAATTATCTCCACTAGCCATGATACTTAACATGATTAAATGGCATATGGAAATAGGGTGTTTCACCAAGTTTGGGCTTATTTGAAGAAACTTGCCAATGTAACTTTGGTGAACCCTAGAAATCAACAGAAATGGTTTCACCATGTTTGAGTCAAGCTAATCATCCCTCCTTGATGCACCACTTGGTGTAGTGTCATCATTTGGGGTTGTGATCATGCCCACAAAATTTGAAGCCCCAAGTAAAAAGTTGGTAATGAAAAGTTGTTCAATTTGAATTTGAACATAAATGGTTTTGGGGTACTCTGATCAAGTTACCCTTCTCCAAAGCTTGTGCCATTTGGTCCAGATGCATTATTAGACCATTCTAGCATGTGTACCAAGTTTGAGAACATTTGGACAAGTTTGGCAATGTAAAGTTGCTCAAACTCCAAATATGAACAGAATGGTATTGAGGGGTTTTGATGATGTTTTCTTGCTTCCCAAGGCATGGGGCTTGGCAAGACCATCAAATATGTCATATATGACATGATAGAATTTCCCTGGAATTTTTAGAGAATATTTCCTTTGTAAATATTTCAAAAGCTTGAAATATCCAGAAAGGGTTTCTGAGGGATTTGTCCAATATTTTGAACATGACCAAGTGTTGAAACTCTTATATATGGACAATATATGTCCTATGAGTCTCCCTGAATTTTGGCAAATATTTTTGAAATAGTTAAATAATTTTTTCCCTATTAAAGACCATTTCTGGCCTTAAGAAAAACCTTTTAAATAAAATAGGAAAATAACTTTTAAAATTATATTTTTGTGGTTTATGGGAGTCCTATATCTACTAGGTTTCAAATATACTCTTTGAAATATTTTTCTCATCCTTAATCAAGCACTTGCAGTGCAAACCTCAATTCAGAGGTTTTTGGAACACTAATTTTTTAAAATACTTTTTTGGCCAAATTAATTTTGTAAGAAAATACTATACTGATATATACACTTGGTATGATCATTGGGCAGAAGTTTGGGGTAAGGAGATGAAATATACAAGAGGGAGTATTTGACTTTAAAGAGCACTTGAAAATCACAGAGAGAAAAACTTAATTCCAATTAAAAGCCAAATGATGCCAAGAAATTTTGCTGGTCCAAATTTTCATGCTTTACTGATGCAAATGACATGTTACAAAATGCAGGGTGTGACACATTATGGCCGTAAATGGGCTAGAGTTGAAATTGTTCGTTCATGGGCCAACCATAACGGGCCGTCGTTAATCGGCCGTATTTGATGACGCTATGAAAACGGCCCAACGTATTAACGGGCCACAAACGGGCTGACTGTAACCACGGGCTAAATTTGGCCCACAAGCAGAAAATGATAGTAACGGGCCGAAAGTAAATGAATGCTGGAAATGAGCCCAAGAATAAATGGGCCCTGAGAAGGCCGAAAGATAACATGGACTGGAAACGGCCCAACGGAATAATGGGCCATTAATGGGTATAAAGTGAAACATTGTTCATTACAGCCAGTTTTACCACGGGCCATTAATGGGCCGAGGGTTACTAAGGACCTCATATGGGCAGAAAGATGTCATGGGCCATACATGGGCCGGAAGTTAAAACATGCTGGAATTATATTGAACGGCCCAGATGACGCTGCTGGGCCTAATTCGGATAGGCCGTAAACGGGCCCTGGGTTAGCGGGCTGTAAATGGGCTATATGCGAACATGCCGTTAATAGGCTTGCCGTGGGCCGGCCCGTCACCTTTTGACCAAGTCAAACGGGCCGGCCTTTTCACAGGAATGGGCCTCTGTTAGGCACTGTTCATTACGGGCCAGTTTTACCACGAGCCGTTAATGGGCTGAGGGTTACTAAGGGCCTCATATATGCCGAAAGACGTCATGGGCCATACATGGGCCGAAAGTTAAAACGGGCTAGAATTATATTCGACGGCCCAGATGACGCTGCTGGGCTTAATCCGGATAGGCCGTAAACGGGCCCTGGGTTAGCGGGCTGTAAATGGGCTATATGCGAACATGTCATTAACAGGCTTGCCGTGGGCCGGCCCGCCACCTTTTAACCAAGTCAAACGGGCCGGACTTTTCACAAGAATGGGCCTCTGTTGGGCCATGCCACGTGTCGACGTATCATAGGCGCTTTTGGTCCAATGAGTGGATGACATCTGTCCCAACGGTGAGCCGACACGTGTTTCCTCCAGCCAATGATGTTATTACACATGGAAAATCCCCATTGGTCGGGGCTGTTAACGGGTTATCTGATCCAAAACCGGACCCAATAGCTTAACGGTGTTCCGTTACGGTGGATGCCACGTGTCGGTCACCCTTGACGAAAGCACTTCTGTGACGCGCGATTTATCGTCATGGAAGTGGACACTTCCGTGATGATAATTTCGGTAATGTCATGGAACACTTCTACGACAACACATGTATGCCTATCTTGATTCTATCATAAATTTGTCATGGATGTACATGCATGACAGAAAACATGACCTACTGTGACAAACACGTATCATCACGGAAGTGTATTTTTTTGTAGTGACTGCTCATGTCACGAGGACCTCGCGAGGTGCCCCTTGCCTCGATATCTCCGATCCTCACGAGCCGGCTGTCGGCGTCCTGGGAATCAGGGTACCCATACTTGCCTGTCTACGGGCCGCGACGCGCTCCTGCAAGCGGCTTGGTACGACCTAGCTGATCGACCAGCTGCTCAAGACCCTCGCGAGGGGCCAGGCCTCGCGAGGAGAACAACGCCAAGACCCCCTCGGGAGCGGCCTCGGCAAGGCGTTCCGGAGAGGCGGAGAATCCAAGGCCAAGCCAGCCTTAGGAGGAGGCAGTGATGTCAGCAGTGATGCACGACGCCAGCGAGTGCCAGCGTCCGCCAGCGGCACAGTTGCCATTTCAGTGCAAAGGAGACAACGCAGCCGTTGGTTCCCAAGGAGTGGGGCAAATGTTTCCTCTTTGGTGCAACAAGACCGAAGACCGCAAGGAAGATAAGGAAGATGTCACCATCGAGCCCACCACCGTGTCACCGCCTAATCCTTTTGCAGGAGAAGACTGCTTTTGTCAGGGTAGGAACGTCCTTGTGTTCCCGCTCAAAAATGGCCGTTGTGGAATCCCTTCCCGCCTAAACATTTCGGGGGAAGAGGACCGTGGCCGCCTACATAAGTAGCTAGAACCTCCATTGCAAGGGGGGAAGAATCATCGACACACACACTCGACCACCGCACAAGGAGCAAGAACACTAGCCTCCTGACCCTCCTGAGCTCGCCTCCTGAGCTCAGGAACCCTTGTACCAATTCATACTCTAGCTCAACCGGAGCCAATCCACCAAAGCAGGAAGTAGGGTCTTACACCTCGCGGTGGCCCGAACCTGGATAAACTCTTGTGTGTTTGTTCGTTGTTTGCTTGAATCCTTCAACCGAGACAAGAGCGAGGCGCTAGGTAGACGTGAGTGGGAGAGATCTTTGTTCACGCCCCTGTGTTCGAACTTAACAGGTTTTGCAGAGCCCTGAATCCGACATTTAGCGCGCCAGGTAGGGGGTGTGTCGAAATCTCGCCTCTCCGACAACCTCGTCGCGTTCTCGTCACCAACCCTGCTCCACAGCCATGGTGGACACACACCGAGCTCGCGCCGCCTGCCGCGCTGCGAACGTCGCTCAGACGGCGCCCGCGGGCAACGGCGCACCGCTCGGCCCCAACTCGCCGGTCGCCAACGCCACCACCGACCCGGCTGTCAACGAGCAGCAGGACTCCTCGCTGCCGCTGTCCGTGCGGCGGGACGGCCGCACGGCAACGCCTTCATCCTCGCCGGCCACAGCGTCGTCCTCGCTGGTCCACCGCGAGCCGGTCTACCAGCAGCCTGCGCTACTGATGGCGCGGGAGCTCTTGCGCTACCGCCCGGTAGATGATCTCTACGACGAGTGGCTCCACCGCATCACCGAGCTCGTCAACGCAGCTGGGGAACCGCCTGCACCAACGCACTCTTCACGTCCTCTGTCGCCCCCGGCGGCAAACGAGGGCCGTGCGGTCCCGGCTCCGCCTCACCTTCACCCCACCGGCCAGGAGGGCTGGCGCGAGGCCCCTCGACGTGAACAACCCCGCAGAGCCCACGCCTGCGACGAGGAGAGTTGCCAGGTGATCCCGCGCCCACATGCAGGGGCTCGTGGGCCCCCTGGCCCTCAACGCCCAGACCGCGTGCCACACGAGGTGGCAGCACCAGCACATCAAGAACCAGCATCACAGGTGCAGGGGGCGCCTGTGATCATGAGCGTACGCGGGTGTGGCGCCCTAGCTCCTGAGCTATGGCGCCTCGTCTGGCCCGGCAAGTTCAAGTCGGACCTGGCTCCGCGCTACGACGGCACCACCGACCCCACGGAGTTCCTTCAACTCTACGAGTTGAGCATCGAGGCGGCCAACGGCACTGTGCAGGTCATGGCGAACTGGTTCCCCATGGCTCTGAAGGACGGCGCGTGCTCCTGGCTCCTGAACCTCCCGGTGGGATCCATCTCCTCTTGGGGAGAGCTTTGCGAGCGCTTCGTCGCCAACTTCCAAGGCACCCGCGACTGAGCCCCGGCAGCTGCTGACCTGCGTCGCGTGAAGCAGCAGCCGTGAGAAACCCTGCAAAAGTACATCCAACGCTTCAACATCATGCGCCTCCATATCCCCAGGGTCTCGGACGAGGCCATCATCTCCGTGTTCTCCGATGGCATCCGCGACGTCAGGATGAGGGAAGAGCTCGCCATCCACGAAGACCTGTGCACGGCCCTCGAGATGTTCAAGCTCGCGGCAAAGTGCGCCAGGGCGGAGGAAGGCCGCCTCTCCCTTCAGGAGCTGCCTGAGATAGAGGCAGACGACAAAAAGACCAAGGCCAAGGAGTCGAAGCGCAAGGGACCCGCCGTGCTGGCTGCTGAGCCAGAAGTGAAGCGTGGCTGCGGCTACGATGACCTCCCCAGAAACAACCGACCGTACTGCGTCTTCCACAACGTCCACATCCACAACACCAATGACTGTCAGGAGCTCAGGGCGATGCACGGCGGGCGCGTCGGGCAGCGGCCTGAGCGTGACAACCGCGGCTACGGTCGTGGAGGAGGCCGAGGAGGAGGACGCTGGGATGGCAGGAACTCCCGCCAAGGGTGGCGTGAGCAACCTCGTGAAGACCATTGGCAGGAGCAGCCTTGTGACGCCCCCTGGCGCGACCAGACTCGTGAGGGTCGCCCTCAGGGCCACGGAGGCCTGCCTCCGCTGCCATCACCACCAAGAAGGAACGACGACGACCGCCAGGGAGACGGGGCAGGGGGCTTCGAGGAACCGCGTGCAGTCGCGTGCATTTTGGGGGGGAGCCCATGCCCCGGCTTCTCACCGCATCTTCAAGCAGTTCGCTCGTGAGGTGAACGCGGCGCTTCCTAGGCCAGACGCCGCGCGCAACCTCAGGTGGACCAAGGAAGTCATCACTTTCGACCCCAAAGACCAGCTCAAGTGTACTGCATCCCCAGGCACACTCCCGATGCTCTGCACCCCGACCATCAGCAACATCCTCGTGACCAAGACCCTCATCGACGGCGGGGCAGGGCTCAACGTCCTCTACGTCCAGTCCTTCGAGACTCCAGGTTCCCTACGATTAGCTCTACCCCACCAAGCCATTCTACGGAGTCACGGATGGCTCCACGCTCCCGATGGGGCAAGTCCGCCTCCCTGTCACCTTTGGAGACCACGACAACTACCACACCGAGCTCATCGACTTCGACGTCACCAACATCCATCTCCCGTACAACGCCATCCTGGGGTATCCTGCCCTTGCCAAGTTCATGGCGGCGACCCATCACGTCTACAACATCCTCAAGATGCCCGGAAGCGGCGGAGTCATCACGATCGCCTCTGACGAGAAGGAAGCGGTCTGTTCCCTGGAGCGTGCCTACTAGACCATGACAGTTGAATACCCCGATGAGGATGAAGCCGTCCTCGCCCTGCAGACCGCCCCCAAGAAGAAGAACCTACCCGTCAACAGACCTCAGGACGCGGGGGCTCCCGACGACCTGGCCTTAGGACTCGCGCCTGCTGACGAGGCGCCTTCCACCCTCGCATAGGGAGGCGTGCTCGACGCCCCTCTCGTGACGGGCTCGGGGGCTCTCCTCTGGAATGTCTCTGAGCTGACCCGTGCCCCAAGGGAGGTGTTCGAGCACCACCTGCAGGCGTATCTTGATGCGCATTTTTGTGAGCCCAGCGCGAGCCGTCCAGTGCTAGGGGCTCAGGACTTCATCGACCAAGTTATGGAGGAACTTCAGTACGCAAGACTCATCCGCGGTGGGCCTAACCGCACAACCCCAAGTCCACCTGCTCGCGGCCCGAGCGACTGCTTCCGCTTGTGCGTCAACATCGTGGGTCTCAACCGCGCCGCTTCTCAGGAGCCCTTCTAGCCGACGGCGGTCGGCCGGAGGAGGGCCCTCCCCTGCAGCTACGTCTGCACGCTCTTCGGCTTCCGCCACGCAGCTGCCACGTTCCAGCACCTCGTGCAGCAGGCCTTGGGGGCTCGAGAGGCTCAGTGGCAGGCGGTCCGGACGGAGTGGGAGCCGGACCCGCGCGACCACTGAGAGCCTCAGGAGCCCCTGGGCCTCAGGAGCCCGACGATCCTAGGGAGCGACCCATACAGCTCGCGTCTTCAGCTACCCCAACTCTCCTTCGACAAGTATCAGGTGACACTTCAGGTATCTAAACTAGGGCGCCTCTCGGGCTGCATCATCCTCGGGCCGCTGGGGGCTTTTCCCCCGCGGCTGTCTCCCTTTTTGCATGATCAAGGCCAGATATTTCTTTCCATTCGCATTATCTATATGCTTGGCGTCCTCACCGCCACTAAGGTCACGAGCCCTTGTGAGCCCGCTCGTGACCGCCCCATGATTAAGGACTGGCACAATGTCTGTGCTCAGGTCCATCCCTGTAGCGTCGATAAACCCAATGGCTAAGCTCTTCCTAGCGAGCCATTTCCGTGACGACACCTCCCATGGTCCTTGGTGCCTTGTTCTCGCATGGGCTAATCATGGATGGGTAAGTAGGGGCCCGTGGCAGGTGCCTCGCTCATGCGTCAACCGCGCGCCGGCTGTTTTTCCTTTGGATCGTGGCATGAGAAGACTGGGCACGGCGTCTGTGCTCGGGTCTGTCCCTGCAGCGTCGACAAATCTAGTGGCTGAGCTCTGTCTCGCGGGTTACCCCGTGACGTCACTTCCTGGGGTTGCTGGTGCTGCGGCCTTCTCATGCAATATCCCCTGGGGATGCACTCGGCGCAGGTCGACACAACACCTCTCTTTTCACATTTTGCAGGAGAAGACTCAGGCGCAACCCGCCTCAGGGTAGGGTCTCGTGAGTGATGCGTAAGCTCACGAGAACTTCCTCAGAGTCGTTCAGTTCGTCTTGAGGAGGGCCCATATACACCTTGACTGTCCTACCGTGCTAGCCACGCGTTAGGACGGAGCTGTACACGCCCCGGAGTCTCTCCCGATGGGAGGCTCCCTCCACGGTCCAGTGGAAGTACCAAGCTCCGCGCTGGCAGATCCAACCGAGGAGCGGTTATGCCCACGAAACAGTGGAAGCACCAAGCTCCGCGCTGGCCGACACGACCGAGGCGTGGTTATGCCCACACTCCGCGCAAGTGTAGTAGCTTTATGCTCCGCGCTAGTTATAAACAACCGAGGGTGGCCCCCAGTGGCCACACCAACCTCAGGGAGCTTTTCAGCTCATGACGCTCACAACTTCTCCTTGGATGGGTGTCGTGAGAGGGGCTAGGCACGGGGGCTATGCTCAGGTCACGCCTGGCAGACACCACCCTACCAGGTGCCCAGACACCTGGCCTTCTCGTGCCCCCATCCCAGGCGAAGGCTCGTGGGCAAGGTATGGTGCTTGTTCTCCTTCATGAAGAGCCGTTCGTACGTCAAGGGGGACCTCTTGGCATCACGACCGAGGGGCCTAACTGGCCACATAGACCCTCATCCCTTGAGCCTAGTTATGACGATAACCCCGGTCTTCAGGAGGGCTCAATGGCGATCGAGGTATGCGCGGGGTTGGGCCCTGCCGACGCAGAACGAAAACGGGATCGCTTGAACATCAAGGGGGACCCTTGGGCATCGCGACCCAAGGGCCTCATTGGCCACGTAGCCCCTCACCCCTTGAGTCTAGTTACTACGGTAACCCTGGCGTCCGGAGGGCTCAGCAACGAGTCTAGTTACTACGGTAACCCCGATCACCCAGTGGGCTCAGCGGCGGTCGGGGTATGCGCGGGGTTGGGCCCTGCCGACGCAGAGCACCTAAAGCAAACATGAAAGCAAGAAAGCATGGAATCATCTAGCTATTACAATAACGTCAAGTTTTTTCAAATTCAACCAAGTTCTTACGCCTCCCCGAGGCACTCGCACTCCTCTCACTAAACAGGACGGATCAAACATCACCGGGCGCAGCAGTACCGGTTGTCTCCCCTTCGGTCGGGGTAACGGTAGACTGGAGGAACGCATCCACCAGCGACATGAACTTCGCCCTAAGGGCCTCGGCAGCCGAGTTCTCCATGACTGCGGTCACGGGCTCGGACAGCGAGGCCAGGTCAATGGTGGGGTCGCGAAGGCTTAGGTGGCCGCACACCTGCGTCAGGACCAAGGTAAGCAGCGTACGGCCTTCAGCATCGGCTAAATGGCCAATCACGGCCATAACACCACGCAGGGAATCCACGAGCGCAACAAGGAGCCCGGCGGGGCCTCCCTCAGGGGCGGCCAGCGGCTCCTTGAACCCTTCCCCGTAGGAGGCATTAAGCGCCTTGCGGGCCTCAAGGTCAAAGGCGGTAAGGTCCTCAGGACTCACCGTCGCCAAGGCCGCGAGAGCTTCCTCCTGGGCAAGAGCGGCTTGGGCTGCCCTGGCCTGCTCAACTTCAACCTTCAGCTTCTCCAGGGCGGCGCGGTCAGCAAGCTGCTCCTGCTGCAGCCTGGATGTCGCGGCCTTCTCCGCCTCGAGCTCCTTCTCCAACCATTTGAGCTCCAGGGTACGCCTAGTGTCTTCCTCGCGGAGGGCCCCCAACTTGCTCTCTGCCTTGAGGCAACACTTATCAAAGGACGCGGCGTCAGCTCGTGCGGCGTCGCAAGCCAGTGTGGCTGCCGCGGCTTCCTCTCGACCCTTGGCAGCAGCCGCCAAGGCCTGATCCCAGGAGGCCCGTGCAGACTCGTTTGCCAGGAGCCACCCGTGGATCAGCCCCAGGCGCCCTTCTGTCAAGTGGCCGTCATTGTTTTGCAGATCAGCGCGAAGACGACCCAGCGTGGCAGAGGCAGCATCCAAATTCTCAGAACTAGGCTGCGCCGGCAGGCGCACGAGCACGGACAAGACTGGTTGTTCGATCAGGGGCTCGGGGGTTCCGGCCCCCCTCGCCAGAGCAGCAGGAGCAGAAGCCAACTCTGCAACCTCGCTGGAGACAGGGACGTCTTCGGGTGGCACCGTCACCACACTCGCGGTGGCCCGGCCAACCGAGGCGCCCAGCGCCGCGGCATCCTTCCCCGAGGTTGCACCAGCAGCCGAAGGAGCATGGCACCACGGCAGGACCTCCCCCTTCACCCTCTTCATCACACCTCCTAGGCAGCAGCATCAAATGAGAGCGCATCAGGGGCATGATACGTCCAAAACACATCTATAATTTCTGCTTGCTCCATGCCTTTTTTGTGTGATATTGCTATGATATTTATGCACTTCCATACACTCTTGATCATATTTGGACTAACCTACTAATGGTTGCAAAAATGCACAATGTCCTTGTTTTACACTTTATTGTGTAGGAATTACTTGGAAATTGATAAAAACGCAAAAGGAGTCGTATTGGAGTAGGACTCTGACTTTCCTGAAATCTGTCTGAGAACGTTTTTTAAAGATGGTCACATTCCGGCCCGTAGACGACGTCAAACAGAAAAAGTCTAGTTGCCAAAAGTTGTGGGGAATTTCGAGGCGATGCTTCTGGATATAAAATTCGTCCAAATCGGAGTCCGGACGGCCGAGTAAAGCCCGTTTTACTGAGGCCCAAAATCTGATGACGGGAATCCGAGAGTCTATATAAAGAGAGAAAACCTAGGTCACCAAGGGCCACGAATTTTCCTCCTCCCGAGCCGCCGTCTTGGAGGGGAGTGTTATAAGGGAGAGAGGGATTCGGTGGAATAGTTGATGTATTGCTTAAGCCTCGTGGGCATATATATATAGGAGTACAAAGACCAACTTGGAGTACAAGACAAGGCAGGACCAAATCCTAGTCTATCCTATACTTCCTAATAATCCTTATACTCAACATCCCCCCGTTGTCACAACGGTAGCGACGCAGACGATGAGACTAGAGAAGAATCTGTAGGCAAGCCGAAGGACACCCCCCCACAGTCGGAACAGTCGACGCATCGCGGAGTTGTGACTGGAGTTGAAACCGACGAGGTTGCTCAAGCAGGCGGTAGCCCTTTGTGCCGTTTGTCGATGTAGCCGAGAGCGTAGGTGGTGTAGCCGTAGTCGAGGTAGTCGTGCGAAGAATGTCGTGGTCGATGTCGAGTCGGGGTAGCCAGTGTCGAGGAAGTCGCCGTGGGGCCGCGGGCGCAAGGGGGCGCCGAGTTAGCATGGGCGCTGTGGTGTTGAAGTAGTGGTGCACCGGGAAGAAAATGTTGTTGACGACGCGTCGCGGCGGGTTTGCCAAGCCCGGGGACACATCGTAGACGAAGGCACGCACCGGTGTTGCCAGCACCGGGCATGCGTAGATGGACGAAGACGAAGTTGACGAAGCGCCGACCAGGCTTGCCAGGCCCGGGGACACGTCGTGGATGAAGGCACGCATCGGTGTTGCCAGCACCGGGCATGCGTAGACGAGGGACCTGCACGAGCTGTACGCCATGTCGGAGAAGTCGGAGGGGCCAGCAGAGAAGAACTCGACGACGATTGTGGCGTCTATCGGCGCGGGGCCGACGTCACCAACGGTGGTCGGAGTAGACGAAGTGGTCGGGGTAGATGACGGCGACGCTGGCGACGGGCTGGTGCTTGGACGAAGACGAAGGGGGTGGACAGGCGACGGCGGCGGCTACGAAGGTAGCGGCGGCGGCGGCCAAAGAAGAGCGGCGGCGGCGGCCTGACGGCGGCGGCGGCGGCTAGGTTAGGTTTGCGGCGGCGGTGCTCGAAGTAGGCGAAGAACCCTGACAGCATGACGAAGACCGGCGCGGACGGTGGCGTTCCCGCGCCAAGGGAGACGGCGCGGTGTATACCACGGGAGGTCGACGCGCGGTGACGACAGAGTGGACCGGGGGCCGCGACGCTACGGCCCGAAGGGGCGACGCAGCGGCGGCAGGCGGGTCGGGGCGACGGCGGGAAGACCTCGGGGCGGCGGCAGGGACCGCGGGCCGCGACGCTGCGGCCCGAAGGGGTGACACATCGGCGGTTCGCAAGTCGGTGCAACCGCGGGGACAGCCTCGCGGCGGCGATGGGGACCGCGGATCGCAGCACTATGGCCCGAAGGGGCGACGCAGCGGCGAAGCACGAGTCGATGCAGCCGCGAGGAGAACCACGGGGGCGGCAGCGCTGCGGCCTGACGGGGCGACGCAGCGGCAGCCCGATGCTCGATCGGTGAAGAGGCGCGCTGAACTCGGGGACGATCTTCACGGGACCTGCGGAGGCACGCATGACCGACGGGCCAGGTCGATTGCGCGGCGTAGATGAGGTGGATCGCGGCGGCGAGCGGGTGATCAAGCCGATCGCGCGCGAGGTCGGGACGCCGCTCGGTGGAGGAGTGATGGCGGAGTCCCGGATGAGGCCGGCGACGGCGGACGGAACGGGACGTCAGCGCCGGCGCCCGGGCAGCGAGGCCCGAGCGACCAACGGAGCAACGGCGCCCGAGTTGAGGCAGACGACGAGCCTGATGCAGCCGAGGACGAGGCCGACGAGGTAGACCGCCGGGCCGCCGTGCAGATGCGGCGGAAGCGGGTGACGTGGATCGATTGGCGGGCCGACACGCGAGCGACGGCTATGATTGGCCGTCGCATGGTGCGAGGCCGCCGGGTCGGGGCGATGCAGGTGTTCCGGTCAGAGCAGGGCGGTGACGGCCGGCGGCTGGCCCAGACGGGCCGCCTCGGCGCGCGTGGTCGCCAGGTCAGAGGAGAGGCCGGCTGGTCGCGCTAGGGTCGGAGTAGAGGCGCACTGGGTCGACGGCGGCGGTGGGCGACGCAAACCGATCAAGATTAGATCGGAAAACCAAAAAGAAAAACGCTGATCAAAACGACCGGTGAGAGAGCGAAAAAACCTGGAGCAAGGGCTCAGGAAAAAGACTCTCTAGGGCAGCCGGCCAACACGACCGGCGGACGAACCCTAGGTACGGGCGGCGCGGCCCCCGGCGGCGGTCCTGGAGGCCGACCGCCCCGGGGGCGGCGCGCGGGTGCGGAAGCGGTGGCGGCTAGGGTTTAGGATCGACTTGCGATAGATACCATGTTAGAAGGGAGAGAGGGATTTGGTGGAATAGTTGATGTATTGCTTAAGCCTCGTGGGCATATATATAGGAGTACAAAGACCAAATTGGAGTACAAGACAAGGCAGGACCAAATCCTAGTCTATCCTATACTTCCTAATAATCCTTATACTCAACAGGGAGGACCAGCACCATTGCAGCACCATCCACAAGGAAGAAGGGGGGCCAAGGACCCGCTGCCCCCTAGGGCCGCCGCCGCCCCGAGGGCCGCCGCCGCCCCCTAGGGCCGCAGCCGCCGCCGCGCCCCCAAGGGCCGCCGCCGCCGCCTCTGTGGCTGCCGCCGGCCGTCTCCTCCTCGCGGGGCTGCACCTCTCCATCAACACCATCATCAACCTCCTCCTCACCATGTCCATGTGTGAGTAGTCTTCTCCGGGGCCGAGGGCTTGTACGTGTAGCTATGTGGTTATCTCTCTCTCCCATGATGTGATCTTCGTTGTGATCATAGGCTATGTTAATCTAGGGTGATCCCATGATATTTCCCCTTCCTCTATGTATTGGATTGATGTACTCACTTGTCTTTATCTAGTATAATCCCCGAGACCAAGGTGACAGCGGTCTATTGGACATGGATTAGAAAAATATTTTCATGAGTGATTTCCTCTCTTGTGTGTTGATTGAAGATTGAGAGTCTCATGGTGCTTGTCTTTGACTATCCTTTAGATATGTTGTGGTGATTGTGGGACTCTCTTTGGATGGCCGCGGTGACATTGGGAAATCCTTAGATTGAGAACTACGAACTTTGAGGTGTGCTTTTGTAGCCCTACATAATTCTCGTCCTCTCTTGACCACGAAGGAATGACCTCCGGGTCCGTCTCCAGTGCATGTTTTATGGGAAATATCATGTGATTCGATTATGTTAATGTTGTTGGGAGTTGCCACTAGTGAAAGTATGATCCCTAGGCCTTGTTTCCACCATTGCAATACCATTTGTGCTCACGTTTACCACTTGTTTGCTTGCTGCACTTTTTATTACAGATTTATATTACTTTGTTTTGCCATCCATATCACTTGCCATTTAACATCTCTTCGTCGAACTAGTGCACCTATACATCTAGCAAGTGTATTAGGTGTGTTGGGGACACAAGAGACTTCTTGTATTTTAGTTGCAGGGTTGCTTGAGAGAGACCATCTTCAACCTCTACTTCCCTGAGTTCGATAAACCTTAGGTCATCCACTTGAGGGAAATTGCTGCTGTCCTACAAACCTCTGCGCTTGGAGGCCCAACATAGTCTACAATAGTAGAAGCGTGTGTAGACATCTGGGCACGGCAAATAAGAATGAGTGAGAAATTGCACACTTACTCATCGGAGGCGAGGCACGCCCTTCTCTTCACCAGCGAGTCAACAGCAGCCCTTGGCGCACTGGCCGTGCTGACAGCCCGGGCCTGGGCAAGACGCGAGGCCACGGTCCTGGGCGCGGCCGCGGTTGCCAGGTTCGCCGGCGTGGTGCCCTTCGGCGGGGTCGCCACCTTGCTTCCCCCGGACGCAGTGCGTCCAGACCGACGAGGAGTGGTCGCTTGGGACCGTCCGGCGGCACCTGCGCCTAACGCCATTGCCCCGGTGAACACTTCGAAGGAGTCCCCATCGTCGTCCAGGGTATCCTCCGAGCCCCCGTCGTCGCCCCCGTCGTCGCCCTCGTCGTCATCACTAGAAGACACATCGAACGTGGGCGGAGGGCCCACGGGCGCAGCAAGGTCCGGCATGGCCTTCAGCACCTCGGCCTTGTCAGGGCGGCTGTACAGCGGCAGGTAGGCCCCAGCAAGATCCTCCGGAACCATCCCCAGGAGGGCCCTCGAGGTGAAGTCTAGATCGTCTTCGGCCAGCATCCCTGGGTGCAGCCGGAGCCCGTCGTCGTCACCCATCAGCTCCCACATGGGGCGTGAGTGAGCCTGCCGCGGAGCCAGACACTGCCTCAAGAATTCCTTCGTGATCTGGCCTCCTTCGAGCCTCGAGCTCAGGTCGGCCTCAATCTTTGCCACGACTGGCCCGGCAAGGGGGCCGGTGAACTTTGCGTGGCGCCAGCCGTCAATTTTCTTCGGATGGGCAGTGGGAAGCGCCAACAGAGGATGGGTGCGCTGGGCATCCAGATAGACCCACCTCTTCCGGTGGGACTCTATCTTCTTCCCAGCTGTCATCAGGCGGCAGCCCTGGCGCTAGAAGACTAAGGAAACGCAGCCCGAGCACGGGCCATCGTCGTATTGACGCATGGAGAAGAAGTGGCGGAAGAGGGCGACCGTCGGCCTCACCCCCACGAACGCCTCACAGTAGAAGGCGAAGAGCGACAAGACGAAGATGGAGAGGGGTTGGATAATGAGAGCGTGCACCTGGTAACGTTCCAGGATGGCGTAAAAGAACTTGGTGAAAGGGGGCACGAGCCCCACAGAGATGCTGTGGAGGAAGAAAGGGTAGCATGACTTTGGCAATGTCCGCGCCATGGTGGATCCAGCCCAGATCTGCGTCCGGCCGTGCTCATTGTGGGAGCTCGACAGGAACGGCTGGACCTCTGAGTAGTCCTCCTCCCTGATGATGGAGGACTCCTCAAGCGCCGCGTCAAGAGAAGAAGCAGATCCAGGCGCCGACGTGGTGCCCTTGTTCTTCTTCGCCATGGTCAAGGAGGGCCGAAAGATGCAGAGAGGCAAGAGGTGCAAAGGGAAGAAATCCAAGCAGGAAGGAAGGAGGGCGATAACTCCCCCGACGGAGAAGGCCCCTTTTGTCAAGACACACGGTTACCGAGACAGCGTGGGGAGCGGGGTCGCTCGCGTCCCATCCAACCGTCACGCACCAGCTTGGGCCGCAGCCTTTTTGGGGCCCGCGACGCTTCGTCCTTGACTAAGGCTTCGCCCGGAAGCCAACTCCGTGCATGCCTTGTGCCCGGGGGCTACTGTCGGCGTCCTGGGAACCAGGGTACCAGACTTTCCTGTCTGCGGGCCCCGGCGCGCTCCTGCAAGCGGCCTGGTACGGCCCAGCTGATCGACCAGCTGCTCAAGACCCTCGCGAGGGGCCAGGCCTCGCGAGGACAACAACGCCAAGACCCCCTCGGGAGCGGCCTCGGCAAGGCGTTCCGGAGGGGCAGAGAATCCAAGACCAAGCCTGCCTTAGGAGGAGGCAGTGATGTCAGCAGTGATGCACCGCGCCAGCGAGTGCCAGCGTCCGCCAGCGGCACAGTTGCCATTTCGGTGCAAAGGAGACAGCGCAGTCGTTGGTTCCCAAGGAGCGGGGCAAAGGTTTCCTCTTTGGTGCAACAAGATCGAAGACCGCAAGGACGATAAGGAAGATGTCACCATCGATCCCACCACCGTGTCACCGCCTGATCCTTTTGCAGGCGAAGACTGCTCTTGTCAGGGTAGGAACGTCCTTGTGTTCCGACTCAAAAATGGCCGTTGTGGAATCCCTTCCCGCCTAAACATTTCGTGGGAAGAGGACCGTGGCCGCCTATATAAGTAGCTAGAACCTCCACTGCATGGGGGGGGAAGAATCATCGACACACACACTCGACCACTGCACAAGGAGCAAGAACACTAGCCTCCTGACCCTCCTGAGCTCGCCTCCTGAGCTCAGGAACCCTTGTACCAGTTCATACTCTAGCTCACCCGGAGCCAATCCACCAAAGCAGGAAGTAGGGTCTTCCACCTCGCGGTGGCCCGAACCTGGATAAACTCTTGTGTGTTTGTTCGTTGTTTGCTTGAATCCTTCCACCAAGGCAAGAGCGAGGCGCTAGGTAGACGTGAGTGGGAGAGATCTTCGTTCGCGCCCCTGTGTTCGAACTTAACGGGTTTTGCGGAGCCCTGAATCTGACAACTACCTGGCGAGGCCGCCCCAGGCGATGCCTGGTGTCGTCCCCCTCACGAGGCTTGGCCCCTCGCGAGGGTCTTGAGTGATTGCTGAAGGTGCTGGGCCATACCAAGCTGCTTTGTGAGCCACGCCCTGTGTCGCAGGCAGGCAAGTCTGGGTACCCCCGTTCCCAGGACGCCGACAATATCGCCCTAGGAGAGCAGCTCTGGAGGAACACCGAGGCCTACGTTGAAGACATCGTGGTGAAGTCTCAGGAGGCCGAGACCCTCATCGGAGATTTGGAAGAAACCTCCACCAGCCTGCGCAAGGTAGACCTGCGGCTCAACCTAGAAAAGTGCGTGTTCGGCGTCCCGTCGAGTAAGCTTTTGGGCTTCCTGGTGTCACATAGAGGGATCGAGGCCAACCCCGAGAAGGTCAAGGTCGTAGAAAAGATGAGTCCTCCAAAGACCCTCAAAGAGATGTAGAAGCTGGTTGGTTGTGTAACATCACTCGGGCGTTTCATCTCCAAGCTGGGGGGGGGAGCCCTACCCTTCTTCAAACTGATGAAAAGGAAGGGCCCGTTGGAGTGGACCCCTGAGGCTGATGCAACATTCGAAGACCTCAAGAAATGCCTCACCAACCCACCGGTTATGGTGGCACCCAAACCTCGAGAGCCCCTAGTGCTTTACCTGGCCGCTACACCAGATTCTGCCAACGCCGCGTTAGTGGCTGTTCGGGAGGAGCGTCAAGACAGGACCCCGCAGGCTCGAAGCGATGCTCCCGAGGTTCCGGCGGGGTCGGCAAGCGACCGCGCCCTGCAAGACAGCATTTCTGAAGCCATAGTTGTCCCTTTTGGCGACCAAACTCTCGAAGCTCCTTTATCCGATCAGGCGCCATGGCCCCAGGCGAGCCCGAGCTCCGCCCCCATTGAGCACCCGGTGTACTTCGTCAGCATGGTGCTCTGTGATGCTTGGGCACGATATCCTATGCCGCAGAAGCTCCTGGTTGCGCTCCTCGTCGCCTCGTGCAAGCTGCGCCATTACTTCCAAGGCCATCCCATCAAGTTGGTCTCGGCCTATCCACTGGAGAGGGTACTCCGGAGCCCCAACACGGTGGGAAGAGTCGTTGAATGGAATATCGAGCTGCAGGCGTTCCAGTTGGAATTCAGCACGACCAGAGTCATCAAACGAGCCGTGCTTGATGACTTCGTGGCAGAATGGACTGACGCCCCGGAGCTCAAAGCGGGCGAAGACCGATCCCTCTCGCCAGGAAGTGAAGCCCTGGATGGCTGGGTCATGTACTTCAACGGCGCGTTCATGCGCCAGGGCGTGGGGGCTGGAGTAGTGATCATCTCGCCCACTCAAGACAAACTCTACTATGATGTGCAGCTCTACTTTCAGCCGAGCGATAAGGTCTCCAACAACATTGTGGAGTACGAGGGCCTCATTGCTGGTCTCAAGGCCGTGGTGGCCCTGGGAGTGAAACGCCTCGTCATCAGGGGTGACTCACAGCTCCTTATCAACTTCTCCAACAAGGTGTACGAGCAGAAGGACGAGCATATGGAGGCATACCTCGCGGAGGTAGCAAAATGGAGAAGCAGTTCTTAGGCTTGGAGTTACAGCACGTGCCCCATGGCACCAACAAGGAAGCTGATGACATCACCAAAAGAGCATCCATGCGCCTGCCCCAGGAACCGGGCATCTTCAAGGAGCGGCTTCTCAAGCCTTCGGCATCACCCCCACAAGAGGGGCCGGTGAGGCCTCAGGAGGAACTCCCCGAACCGCCAACCTCGGGGGCCCCCGCCCGCGGCCCGACTTCAGGAGCCCACCTGCTCCTGGCGCTCAAGCCTCAGGAGGGATGCTGGACCGAGGAGCTCAATGCGTACCTGGTACGAGGGGTGCTACCAGGAAAGGAGGAGGATGCCGAACGCGTGGCCCGACAGGCTATGGCATATTGCATTCAAGGCGGTGAGCTTTACAGGAAACGACCAAATGATGTTTCTTTACGATGCATCTCCAGGAAGCAAGGGGGTGAGCTGCTAGCTGACATCCACGCCGGGGACTGTGGGCATCACTCATCGTCACGCACCCTGGTCGGCAAGGCGTTCCGCAGCGGTTTCTACTGGCCCACGGCGCTCAACGATGTTGCCGAGCTGGTGAAGTCATGCGATGCTTGCCAATTCCATGCCAAGCACATCCACCCACCGGCTCAGGGCCTCCAAACCATCCCGCTCTCCTGGCCGTTTGCGGTCTGGGGGCTGGACATCCTAGGCCCCTTCCCTCGAGCGCCTGGGGGCTACCGCTACCTCTACGTCGCCGTCGACAAGTTCACCAAATGGGCGGAGGTGGAAGCCGTCCGAACCATCCCGGCCAGGTCCGTAGTCAAGTTCATTAAGGGTCTCGTAAGCCGATTTGGGGTCCCCAACCGCATCATCACCGACAATGGCTCATAGTTCACTAGCAAAGTTTTCAGGACATATTGTGCTAACCTTGAACACAGATTTTCTACGCTTCGATAGCACACCCCAGGAGCAACGGCCAGGCTGAGCGTGCCAACGCAGAGGTTTTAAGAGGCCTCAAGACCAGGACCATCAAGAAGAGGCTCAAAGCTTGCGGAAGGGGTTGGCACAACGAGCTCCAGTCCGTGATGTGGTCAATCCGCACCACCTCGACAAGCCTAGAGGCGAGACCCTGTTCTTCCTCGTCTACGGAGTCGAAGCGGTTCTCCCTCACGAGGTCAGGCACCACTCTGCGCGGGTCCTAGCGTTCGACGAAACGCAGCAGGACGCCATGCGGGGGACGGACCTCGTGCCGGGAGAGGAACGCCGATGGGATGCTTCGCTCCAAGCAGCAAGGTACCAGCAGGCGTTGCGGCAGTACCATTGTCACAACATCCGCTCCAGGATGCTCAAGGTAGGCGACCTCGTCCTAAGGCAAGTCCTCTCCAGGGAAGGGCTGCACAAGCTTTCACCCATGTGGGAGGGCCCGTTCAAGATCACCCACGTCTCCAGGCCTAGCGCCATGCGCCTGGAAACGGGGGACGACGTCCCAGTCCAGAACACGTGGAACATCTGGCACCTCTAGAAGTTCTACCCATAAAGCAAGGCCCCATGCATGGCAAGACAAGGCCCCGTGCCTGTAAAGCAAGGCCCCGTGCCTATGAAGACAAGGACCTGTGCCTGCGAAGCAAGGCCCCGTGGCTGTGAAGACAAGGCCATGTGCCTACGAAGCAAGGCCCCGTGGCTGTGAAGACAAGGCCCTGTGCCTGCGAAGCAAGGCCCCGTGCGTGTGAAGACAAAGCCTTGTGCCTGAGAAGCCAAGGCCCAGTGCCTGTGAAGCAAGGCTCACGCCTGTGAAGGTCTCCGCTCGTGACACTCTCACTTAATAATGATTGGGGTTGTACATGCCCATGTGTCTCCAGAGTGCCGCCCTCGGGCCTCGGGGGCTCCCTCCCACGTCCTAGTGGCAGCACTTAGCTCCGTGCTGGTGAGAATACTAGACTAGGTGTCGGACGCGACTGTTCATTTGCTTTCTGGAGTTGGCTTGCCCCTTCCTTATTTTAATGGATTTTGAAAGTTCTATCGTTTCTCGAATGGCTTGGTTAAATAATCTCTCTCTTTGGTTCTTTCCTCGATTTTTGGCCTTGCCTCAGAGGAACAGCAGTTGCCCGATGCTCTCCCTAGAGCGCCTCCCTTAGCCCCCGCAAGGCGTCCATGTTTGAGCTCGTGATTGACACACCCCTCTCCTTATGTCTGTGCCCCACGAGTATCGTGACAGGGTGTGTTTGACCATGTTCGGCCCACGCCAGGGACCTGATGAGGTGAAGGATAATAACCTCCTAACGAGTTTTTGCAGCTTCCCGAAGGGCCACACGTCACGAGATGAGGGCTATTCCGAGTACGTCAAGATAAGTCTCCTCACCCTATGGGCGCATAATACACAGACCCTGCAACGCTGGCCGGGGACACTAAACATGGCGCCAGGCAGCATAAAAACCATAGTTCATTACATGCCCTTCCAGCGCCCCATATTCGTTTGTTTAGGTAATGCAGGAAGAAAGGAAGAGCGAGACCAGGCGATGACGGCTCCTGAGATGCGGCTGCTCACGAGGACGGGCTCCCCAAGCTCAGCCGGAGCCCTCCTCACGCTTCACCCGGGCATGACAACGAGACGACCTAGCGCCGCCCTCAAGGCGGGCGCGACGCTGGTCGTAGCCACCGTTGCTGGAGCTACCGCTGATGGAGGAGCCGCCGTAGCTGGATGAACTGCAGCCATCGCCAAGGCCGAGCACCTCGTCGCCATCGTTATCCAAGGGGCAGCACCCGGCACGGCGGCCGTCTTACCCGAACACCCTCACAAAGAAGATCGAGTCGCCATCATACCTGAAGTGAAGGGTGCACCGCCTGCCCAAGCCGCGTGCGCGGGCAAACGTCTGCCAACCGTGGGCTTGGGTCACGGCACCCGCGACGGAGATCTCCACCGCAACCCACGAAGCCCTGCTGCAGTAGCCGTCCGCCTGCAGCCAAAGAAAGACAGAGCTTGCGGTCGGAAGTTCGCCGGCTAGGGAGTGCGGGAGCTGGAACCGAGTACCGGCCAGGCTCTCCGACCACACGATGACCTCTAGCATCACCTCCACTGAATGAAAGCGCGACCGGGGAGGCCGGACGACCCCGGCGTGGCTCCCCTCATTCACAGGGCTGCAACGGCCTCGGCGATCCCCACCACGCGAGGAACCGCCGCCGCGGTTGCCGAGGGCAGCGCCGGGCGCTGAGGAGGTCCGCCCGCGCCCGCGAGGAGCCGCGGCAGGGGTCACATCACACTTGCGGGGGTGGCCTCGTCCCCTGTTAGGTGGTGGTGAGCCGGGCCCCTCCTGGCGGGTCTTCCCCTTCTCTACGGACGAGAACCTCCTCATCGGCGTCATGGGTGGCTTTGCCAGGCGAGGAGCAAGGAGGAAGAAGAAGAAGCGAGAGGAATGAAGGGAGAAGATGGGCAACAAGGGCTCCGCCAGCCGCCTTATTTATAGCCAGGAGAAGGCTAACCACTAGTCTCCATAATCGCAGGTAATGATGGTCTTTTGTGCATGCAGGGACTTGTCGAGTTGCGTAGTTGCCGAGGCTGTGTGGGGAAGTGGAGATGCCCACGTCCCATGAATCGCCACACGTCAATCGAGGCCACAGGCTATTGGGGCCCGCGGCGCTCCGCACTTGACCCTTGGCTTCGCCGCGAAGCCAAGTCCGAGCCCGACTCAGGCCCGAGGGCTACTGTCGGCGTTCTGGGAACGGGGTAGCCAGACTTGCCTGCCTACGCCCCGTAGCGTAGCTCATCCAGCGGCTTGGTACGGCCCAACCTCGTCAGCAACGACTCAAGACCCTCGCGAGGGGCTAAACCTCACGAGGAGGGCAACGCAAGACCTCCCCTGGGGCGGCCTCACTAGGCTAGCTCACGAGGAGCGGAGATATCAAGGCAAGGGGCACCTCATGAGGTCCTCGTGACATGAGCCATGACGACCAAGGCCAGGCGGGCGCAGGATGCCGGTTTCCTCTTTGGTGCTAAAGGGGCAGGCGCAGGCGACGAGTCCCGAGGCAGCAGGCAAAGGTTTCCATATCAGTGCAACAAGACCAAGACCAGCAGGACGACAGAGTGGAGGTCATCGCGGAGCCCACGGCGGCGTCACCACCAGAGCCTTTGGCAGGCGAAGACCACCTTTTGTCAGGATAGTTTGTACTAGCTATCCCCCCTTCAAACTTGGCTGTTCTGGGATCCCTTCCCGCTCAATATTGAAGGAAATATGCCCTAGAGGCAATAATAAAGATGATTATTTGTATTTCCTTATATCATGATAAATGTCTTTTATTCATGCTAGAATTGTATTAACCGGAAACTTAATACATGTGTGAATACATAGACAAAACAGTATGTCCCTAGTATGCCTCTACTAGACTAGCTCATTGATCAAAGATGGTTATGTTTCCTAGCCATAGACATGAGTTGTCATTTGATCAACGGGATCACATCATTAGGAGATTGATGTGATGGACAAGACCCATCCGTTAGCATAGCACTATGATCGTTTAGTTTTACTGCTATTGCTTTCTTCATGACTTATACATGTTCCTATGACTATGAGATTATGCAACTCCCTAATACCGTAGGAACACCTTGTGTGCTATCAAACGTCACAACGTAACTGGGTGATCATAAAGATGCTCTACAGGTGTCTCCGAAAGTATTCGTGGTGTTGGCATAGATCAAGATTAAGATTTGTCACTCCGAGTGTCGGAGAGGTATCTCTGGGCCCTCTCAGTAACACACATCATAATAAGCCTTGCAAGCAAAAGACTAATGAGTTAGTCACGAGATAATGTGTTATGGAACGAGTAAAGAGACTTGCCGGTAATGAGATTGAACTAGGTATAGAGATACCGACGATCGAATCTCGGGCAAGTAACATACCGATGACAAAAGGAACAACGTATGTTGTTATGCGGTTTGACCGATAAAGATCTTCGTAGAATATGTAGGAACCAATATGAGCATCCAGGTTCCGCTATTGGTTATTGACCGGAGATGAGTCTCGGTCATGTCTACATAGTTCTCGAACCCGTAGGGTCCGCACGCTTAACGTTTGATGACGATCGGTATTATGAGTTTATGAGTTTTGATGTACCGAAGGAGTTCGGAGTCCCGGATGAGACCGGGGACATGACAAGGAGTCTCGAAATGGTCGAGACGTAAAGATCGATATATTGGACGACTATATTCGGACATCAGAAAGGTTCCGAGTGATTCGGGTATTTTTCGGAGTATATGGGCCTTATTGGGCCATACGGGAATAGAGGAGAAAGGCCAAAAGGAAGGAGGCGCGTGCCCCCCCTCTGGTCCGAATTGGACAAGGGGTGCAGCCCCCTTTTCCTCCCCCCTCTCCACCTCTTTCCTTCTCTCCTACTCCGGAAAGGAAAGGGGAATCCTACTAGGACTTGGGAGTCCTAGTAGGACTCCCCACACTTGGCGCGCCCCCTCTAGGGCCGGCCTCTCCCTTGCTCCTTTATATACGGGGGCAGGGGGCACCCTAGGACACCCAAGTTGAATTGTTCCAGCCGTGTGCGGTGCCCCCCTCCATAGAAACACACCTCGGTCATACCGTCGCAGTGCTTAGGCGAAGCCCTGCTCCGGTAGATACATCATATCCGTCACCACGCCGTCGTGCTGACGATACTCTCCCGTGAAGCTCAACTGGATCAAGAGCTCGTGGGACGTCATCAAGCTGAACGTGTGCTGAACGCGGAGGTGCCGTACGTTCGGTGCTTGATCGGTTGAATCGCGAAGAAGTTCGACTACATCAACCGCGTCACTTGACGCTTCCGCTTCCGGTCTACGAGGGTACGTAGACACACTCTTCCCTCTCGTTGCTATGCATCTGGTAGATAGATCTTGCGTGATCGTAGGAAAATTTTAAAATACTACGTTCCCCAATAGTGGCATCATGAGCCAGGTCTATGCGTAGATGATATGCACGAGTAGAACACAATGAGTTGTGGGCGATACTTGTCATACTGCTTACCAGCATGTCATACTTTGCTTCGGCGGTATTGTGAGATGAAGCGGCCCGGACCGACATTACGCGTATGCTTACGCGAGACTGGTTTCACCGTTACGAGCACTCGTTGCTTAAAGGTGACTGGCAGGTGTCTGTCTCTCTCACTTTAGCTGAATCAAGTGTGGCTACGCCCGGTCCTTGTGAAGGTTGAAACAGCACATACTTGACGAAACATCGTTGTGGTTTTGTATGCGTAGGTAAGAACGGTTCTTGCTAAGCCCGTAGCAGCCACGTAAAACTTGCAACAACAAAGTAGAGGACGTCTAACTTGTTTTTGCAGGGCATGTTGTGATGTGATATGGTCAAGACATGATGAGTTATACGGTTTTGTATGAGATGATCATGTTTTGTAATGTTATCGGCAACTGGCAGGAGCCATATGGTTGTCGCTTTATTGTATGAAATGCAATCGCCATGTAATTGCTTTACTTTATCACTAAGCGGTAGCGATAGTCGTAGAAGCAATAGTTGGCGAAACGACAATGATGCTACGATGGAGATCAAGGTGTCGCGCCGGTGACGAAGGTGATCATGACGGTGCTTTGGAGATGGAGATCAAAAGCACAAGATGATGATGGCCATATCATGTCACATATTTTGATTGCATGTGATGTTTATCTTATTATGCTTCTTATTTTGCTTAGAACGACGGTAGCATTATAAGATGATCCCTTACTAAATTTCAAGGTATAAGTGTTCTCCCTGAGTATGCACCGTTGCGAAAGTTCGTCGTGCCGAGACACCACGTGATGATCGGGTGTGATAAGCTCTACGTTCAAATACAACGGGTGTAAGCCAGTTTTGCACACGCAGAATACTCGGGTTAAACTTGACGAGCCTAGCATATGCAGATATGGCCTCGGAACACTGGAGACCGAAAGGTCGAGCGTGAATCATATAGTAGATATGATCAACATAAGATGTTCACCATTGAAACTACTCCATCTCACGTGATGATCGGACATGGTTTAGTTGATTTAGATCACGTGATCATTTAGATGACCGGAGGGATGTCTATCTAAGTGGGAGTTCTTAAGTAATATGATTAATTGAACTTTAATTTATCATGAACTTAGTCCTGGTAGTATTAGCATATCTATGTTGTAGATCAATAGCTCGCGATGTTGCTCCACGTTTATTTTTTATATGTTCCTAGAGAAAACCAAGTTGAAAGATGTTAGTAGCAATGATGCGGAATTGTTCCGTGATCTGAGGATTATCCTCATTGCTGCACAGAAGAATTATGTCCTTGATGCACCGCTAGGTGACAGACCTATTGCAGGAGCAGATGTAGACGTTATGAACGTTTTGACAAAAGCTCGATATGATGACTACTTGATAGTTTAGTGCACCATGCTTTACGGCTTATAACCGGGACTTCAAAAACGTTTTGAAACGCCACGGAGCATATGAGATGTTCCAAGAGTTGAAATTAGTATTTCATACTCATGCCCGTGTCGAGAGGTATAAGACCTCTGACAGTACTTTGCCTACAAGATGGAGGAGAATAGCTCAACCAGTGAGCATGTGCTCAGATTGTCTGGGTAGTACAATTGCTTGAATCAAGTGGGAGTTAATCTTCCAGATAAGATAGTAACTGACAAAGTTCTCTAGACACTATCACCAAGTTAGTAGAACTTCGTGATGAACTATAATATGCAAGGGATGACGAAAGTAATTCCCGAGCTCTTCACGATGCTGAAATCGGCGAAGGTAGAAATCAAGAAAGAGCATCAAGTGTTGATGGTTAACCAGACCACTTGTTTCAAGTAAAGGGCAAAGGGATAGAAGGGGAACTTCAAGAAGAATGACAAGCAAGTTGTCACTCCCGTGAAGAAACCCAAAGCTAAACTCAAGCCTGAAACTAAGTGCTTCTACTGCAAAGGAAATGGTCACTAGAAGTGGAACTGCCCTAGATATTTGGCGGATAAGAAGGATGGCAAAGTGAACAAAGGTATATTTGATATACAGATTATTGATGTGTACTTTACTAGTGTTCATAGCAACCCCTCGGTATTTGATATTGGTTCAGTTGCTAAAGAGTAGTAACTCGAAATGGGAGTTGCATAATGAACAGAAACTAGTTAAAGGATGAAGTGACGATGTGTATTGGAAGTAGTTCCAAGATTGATATGATCATCATCGCACACTCCCTATACTTTCGGGATTAGTGTTGAACCTAAATAAGTGTTATTTGGTGTTTGTGTTGAGCATGAATTTGATTTGATCATGTTTATTGCAATACGGTTATTCATGTAAGTTAGAGAATAATTGTTGTTCTGTTTACATGAATAAAACCTTCTATGGTCATACACCCAATGAAAATGGTTTGTTGGATCTCGATCGTGTGATACACATATTCATAATATTGAAGCCAAAAGATGCCAGGTTAATAATGATAGTGCAACTTATTTGTGGCGCTGCCGTTTAGGTCATATTGGTGTAAAGCGCATGAAGAAACTCCATAGTGATGGACTTTTGGAATCACTTGATTATGAATCACTTGGTACTTGCAAACCATGCCTCATGGGCAAGATGACTAAAACTCCATTCTCCGGAACCGTGGAGCGAGCAACAGAGTTGTTGGAAATCATACATACTGATGTATGCGGACCAATGAGTGTTGAAGCTCGCGGCAGGTATCGTTATGTTCTGACCTTCACTGATGATTTGAGCAGATATGGGTATATCTACTTAATGAAGCACAAGTCTGAAACATTTGAAAAGTTCAAAGAATTTCAGAGTGAAGTGGAGAATCATCGTAACAAGAAAATAAGAGTTTCTACGATATGATCGTAGAGGTAAAATATTTGAGTTAGCGAGTTTGGCCTTCAATAAAAACAATGTGAAATAGTTTCACTACTCACGCCACCTGGAACACCACAGTGTAATGGTGTGTCCGAACGTCATAACCGTACTTTATTAGATATGGTGCGATCGATGATGTCTCTTACCGATCTACCACTATCGCTTTTGGGGTTACGCATTAGAGACAGCTACATTCACGTTAAATAGGGCACCATCTAAATCCGTGGAGATGACACCGTATGAACTGTGGTTTGACGAGAAACCTAAGCTGTCATTTCTTTAAGTTTTGGACTGCGATGCTTATGTGAAAAAGTTTCAACATGATAAGCTCGAACCCAAATCGGAGAAGTAAATCTTCATAGGATACCCAAAAAGAAACTGTTGGGTACACCTTCTATCACAGATCCTAAGTCAAGGTCTTTGTTGCTAAGAGTGGATCCTTTCTAGAGAAGGAGTTTCTCTCGAAAGAAGTGAGTGGGAGGAAAGTAGAACTTGATGAGGTAATTGTACCTTCTCCCGAATTGGAAGGTAGTACATCATAGAAACTCGTTCCAGTGATTCCTACACCAATTAGTGAGGAAGCTAATGATGATGATCATGAAACTTCAGATCAAGTTTCTGCTGAACTTCGTAGATCAACCAGAGTTCGTTCCGCACCAGAGTGGTACGGCAACCCAGTTCTGGAAGTCATGTTACTAGACCATGATGAACCTACGAACTATGAGGAAGCGATGATGAGCCCAGATTCCGCAAAATGGCTTGAGACCATGAAATCTGAGATGGAATCCATGTATTAGAACAAAGTACGGACTTTGGTTGACTTGCCCGATGATCGGCAAGCCATCGAAAATAAATGGATCTTCAAGAGGAAGACCGACGCAAACGGTAATGTTACTGTTTACAAAGCTCGACTTGTTGCGAAAGGGTTTCGACAAGTTCAAGGAGTTTACTACGATGAGACTTTCTAACCGTAGCGATGCTTAAGTCTGTCCGAATCATGTTAGTAATTGCCGTATTTTGTGAAATCTGGCAAATGGATAACAAAACTGCATTCTTTAATGGATTTATTAAAGAAGACTTGTATATGATGCAACCAGAAGGTTTTGTCAATCCTAAAGGTGCTAACAAAATGTGCAAGCTCCAGCGATCCATCTATGGACTGGTGCAAGCATCTCGGAGTTGGAATATACGCTTTGATAAGTTGATCAAAGCATATAGATTTATATAGACTTGCGGTGAAGCCTGTATTTACAAGAAGTGAGAGGGAGCACTACAACCTTTCTGATAAGTATATGTGAATGACATATTGTCGATCGGAAATGATGTAGAATTTTCTGGAAAGCATAAAGGAGTGTTTGAAAGGAGTTTTTCAAAGAAAGACCTTGGTGAAGCTGCTTACATATTGGGCATCAAGATCTATAGAGATAGATCAAGACGCTTGATAAGAATTTCGATGAGTACATACCTTGATAAGATTTTGAAGTAGTTCAAAATGGATCAGTCAAAGAAGGAGTTCTTGCCTGACTTGTAAGGTGTGAAGTTGAGTAAGACTCAAAGCCAGACTACGGCAGAAAAATATAGAGAGAATGAAAGTCATTCCCTATGCCTCAGCCATAGGTTCTATAAAGTATGCCATGCTGTGTACAAAACATGTTGTGTACCTTGCCATGAGTTTGACAGGGAGGTACAATAGTGATCCAGGAGTAGATCACTGTACAGCGGTCAAAATTGTCCTTAGTAATTGGATGACTAAAGGAAATATTTCTCGATTATGGAGGTGATAAAGAGTTCGTCGTAAAGGGTTACGCCGATGCAAGCTTTGACACTAAATCCAGATGACTCTAAGTATCAATCTGGATGCGTATTGAAAGTGGGAGCAATTAGCTAGAGTAGCTCCATGCAGAGCATTGTAGACATAGAAATTTGCGAAATACATACGGATCTGAATGTGACAGACCCGTTGACTAAACTTCTCTCACAAGCAAAACATGATCACACCTTATTACTCTTGGGTATTAATCACGTAGCGATGTGAACTAGATTATTGACTCTAGTAAACCCTTTGTGTGTTGGTCACATGGTGATGTGAACTATGGGTGTTATTCACATAACAATGTGAACTATCGGTATTAAATCACATGGCGATGTGAGCTAGATTATTGACTCTAGTGCAAGTGGGAGACTGAAGGAAATATGCCCTAGAGGCAATAATAAAGATGATTATTTGTATTTCCTTATATCATGATAAATGTCTTTTATTCATGCTAGAATTGTATTAACCGGAAACTTAATACATGTGTGAATACATAGACAAAACAGTATGTCCCTAGTATGCCTCTACTAGACTAGCTCATTGATCAAAGATGGTTATGTTTCCTAGCCATAGACATGAGTTGTCATTTGATCAACGGGATCACATCATTAGGAGATTGATGTGATGGACAAGACCCATCCGTTAGCATAGCACTATGATCGTTTAGTTTTACTGCTATTGCTTTCTTCATGACTTATACATGTTCCTATGACTATGAGATTATGCAACTCCCGAATACCGTAGGAACACCTTGTGTGCTATCAAACGTCACAACGTAACTGGGTGATCATAAAGATGCTCTACAGGTGTCTCCGAAAGTATTCGTGGTGTTGGCATAGATCAAGATTAGGATTTGTCACTCCGAGTGTCGGAGAGGTATCTCTGGGCTCTCTCGGTAACACACATCATAATAAGCCTTGCAAGCAAAAGACTAATGAGTTAGTCACGAGATAATGTGTTATGGAACGAGTAAAGAGACTTGCCGGTAACGAGATTGAACTAGGTATAGAGATACCGACGATCGAATCTCGGGCAAGTAACATACGGATGACAAAAGGAACAACGTATGTTGTTATGCGGTTTGACCGATAAAGATCTTCGTAGAATATGTAGGAACCAATATGAGCATCCAGGTTCCGCTATTGGTTATTGACTGGAGATGAGTCTCGGTCATGTCTACATAGTTCTCAAACCTGTAGGGTCCGCACGCTTAACGTTTGATGACGATCGGTATTATGAGTTTATGAGTTTTGATGTACCGAAGGAGTTCGGAGTCCCGGATGAGACCGAGGACATGACAAGGAGTCTCGAAATGGTCGAGACGTAAAGATCGATATATTGGACGACTATATTCGGACATCGGAAAGGTTCCGAGTGATTCGGGTATTTTTCGGAGTATATGGGCCTTATTGGGCCATACGGGAATAGAGGAGAAAGGCCAAAAGGAAGGAGGCGCGTGCCCCCCCTCTGGTCCGAATTGGACAAGGGGTGCAGCCCCCTTTTCCTTCCCCCTCTCCACCTCTTTCCTTCTCTCCTACTCCGGAAAGGAAAGGGGAATCCTACTAGGACTTGGGAGTCCTAGTAGGACTCCCCACACTTGGCGCGCCCCCTCTAGGGCCGGCCTCTCCCTTGCACCTTTATATACGGGGGCAGGGGGCACCCTAGGACACACAAGTTGAATTGTTCCAGCCGTGTGCGGTGCCCCCCTCCACAGAAACACACCTCGGTCATACCGTCGCAGTGCTTAGGCGAAGCCCTGCGCCGGTAGATACATCATATCCGTCACCACGCCGTCGTGCTGACGATACTCTCCCGTGAAGCTCAACTGGATCAAGAGCTCGTGGGACGTCATCAAGCTGAACGTGTGCTGAACGCGGAGGTGCCGTACGTTCGGTGCATGATCGGTTGAATCGCGAAGAAGTTCGACTACATCAACCGCGTCACTTGACGCTTCCGCTTCCGGTCTACGAGGGTACGTAGACACACTCTTCCCTCTCGTTGCTATGCATCTGGTAGATAGATCTTGCGTGATCGTAGGAAAATTTTAAAATACTACGTTCCCCAACAAATATTTGGGAGGAGGACCCGGGCCACTATAAATAGGACTAGCCACCATCATAGAGAAAAAGGAGTAGAGAAGGGAGAAATCAGGCACACACCAGCAAGCTCATCCAAGCACTTCTCCTCAGGAGGCAGTTCTCCCCCTGTACTAGTTCTTCCCCAGCCTTCAAGGCAATCCACCACACCACATTGTATTAGGGTATTACACCACAACGGTGGCCCAAACCAGTATAAACCTCTGTGTCCCTTTTTCTTCGAGTTTGACGAGCTAGGCTTAGGAATCAATGAGTAGGCGAGCTAGGGCAGAAGGAGAGATCTTCGTGCCTACCCCAGTGTTCGAACCTCAAGGGTTTTGCCAGAACCCAAGATCCGGCACTATCTCTCAATCCCTCCATGGATTCTTGCTAGTTTTGGGGGCAGAAGAGAGAGGAGATCTAGATCCACATCTCCACCAATCACTTTCTTCTCTATGTGAGGGGAACCCTTTGGATCTAGATCTTGGAGTTCTTCGTGTTCTCTTCTTCGTTCTTCCTCCCATTTTCCTCCCTAGCATTAGTTGCTTTGGTGGGATTTGGGAGAGAAGGGCTTGGGCACTCTGTGTGCTCTTGCCATTGCATTTGGTGCATCGGTTTGAGTTATCCACGATGATATGTGGAAGTTACAAGTTGAGAAGCGTATTACTCTTGGGTACTTGGTACCCTTGAGCTTGTTCCTCTTGGGTGCCTTGTTGCCCTAGACTATCGGCGTCCTCGGAACGGGCGTACCCAGACTTGCCTGCCTGCAGCCCAAGGCGTGGCTCATCCAGCGGCCTGGTATGGCCCAACCTCGTCAGCAACCAGTCAAGACCCTCGCGAGGGGCCAAGCCTCGCGAGGCGGACAATACAAGACCTCCCATGGGGCGGCCTCACTAGACTAGCTCCTGAGGAGCGGAGATATCAAGGCAAGGGGCACCTCGCGAGGCCCTCGTGACGTGAGCCATGACGAGCAAGGCAAGGCGGGTGCCAGCGGGCGCAGGGTGCCAGTTTCCTCTTTGGTGCTAAAGGGATAGGCGCGGGCGAGGATTCTCGAGGCATCAGGCAAAGGTTTCCATATTGGTGCAACAAGACCAGGACCAGTAGGACGGCAGAGCGGAGGTCATCGCGGAGCCCACGACGGCGTCACCACCATAGCCTTTGGTAGGCGAAGACCACCTTTTGTCAGGATAGCTTATACTAGTTGCCCCCCTTCAAATTTGGCCGTTGTGGGATCCCTTCCCGCTCAATATTAGGGAAGAGGTCACGGGCCTCTATAAATAGGACTAGCCACCACCATATGGGAGAGGAGGAGAGCTACGAGACACACACCAGCAAGCTCATCCGAGCGAAAGAACACCTCTCCTCTGGAGGTTGTTCTTCCCTTGTACTAGTTATTCCTCAGCCTATAAGGCAATCCACCACACCACATTGGATTAGGGTATTACACCACAATGGTGGCCCGAACTAGTATAAATTGTCGTGTCCCTTGTTCTTTAGGCTCGACAAGCTAGGCCTAGGAATCGGTGAGTAGACGAGCTAGGGCGGAAGGAGAGATCTTCGTGCACACCTCAATGTTCAAACCATAAGGGTTTTGCCGGAATCCAAGATCCGGCATTTGGCGTGCCAGGTAGGGGTGTGCCGAAACTTCCCTTCCGTCTATCCACGCTCTGTCGTCCCACCGATTCCATGGCCGACACTTGCAGAGTCCATGCTGAGCGGTGGGCCGCCCTTGCCACCCGCGTCGCCCAAACGGCTCCTGCCGGCGGGCTGCCCCGCCGTTCTCCGCCACCCGCTGCCAATGCCGCCACCGGCTCGGCGAGGCACAAGTAGGAGGCCTCTTCTTTGCACCCCTTCGTGCGGCGAGACGGATGCACTGCGACCCTATCACTGACCGCGGCGGTCTCGTCGTCCCACGCTCGCCGTGGACCCGCGGACGCACAGGCTGCATTGCTCATGGCGCGCGAGCTCCTGCGCTACCGCCCCATCGACGACTTCTACGAAGAATGGCTCGACCGCACCGCCGAGCTCGTCAGCCCAGCTGGGGGCTCTCCAGCGCCGTCCCTCTCACTGCCTTGTCCGCCTCCCCATGCGGGCGACGTGGCCCATGAAGCGCCTCTGCCACCTCCATGTCAAGGCATCATCCAAGACCCAAGGCACGTGGCCCTGCGGCATGACCACTGATGACCCAAGAGTGTAGGGGATCTATCATAGTCCTTTCGATAAGTAAGAGTGTCAAACCCAACGAGGAGCAGAAGGAAATGATAGGCAGTTTTCAGTAAGGTATTTTCTGCAAGCACTGAAATTATAGGTAACAAATAGTTTTGTGATAAGATAACTGGTAGCAAGTGACAAAAGGTAAAAGTAAATAAGGTGCAGCAAGGTGGCCCAATCCTTTTTGTAGCAAAGGACAAGCCTGGACAAACTCTTATGCAAGGTAAAGCGCTCCCGAGGACATATGGGAATTATCGTCAAGCTAGTTTTCATCACGATCGTCTGATTCGCGTTCGGTACTTTGATAATTAGGTATGTGGGTGGACCGGTGCTTGGGTGCTGCCCTTACTTGGACAAGCCTCCCACTTATGATTAACCTCTAATGCAAGCATCCGCAACTACAAAAGAAGTATTAAGGTGAACCTAACCATAGCCTGAAACATATGGATCCAAATCAGCCCCTTACGAAGCAACGCATAAACTAGGGTTTAAGCTTCTGTCACTCTAGCAACCCATCATCTACTTATTACTTCCCAATGCCTTCCTCTAGGCCCAAATAATGGTGAAGTTTCATGTAGTCGACGTTCACATGACACCACTAGAGGGGAGACAACATACATCTCATCAAAATATCGAACGAAGACCAAATTCACATGACTACTAATAGCAAGACTTCTCCCATGTCCCCAGGAACAAAAGTAACTACTCACAAGACATAATATTGTTCATGATCAGAGGGGTATTAATATGCATAATGGATCTGAACATATGATCTTCCACCAAATAAACCAACTAGCATCAAATACAAGGAGTAATCAACACTACTTGCAATTCACACGTACCAATCTGAGGTTTGGATACAAAGGTTGGATACAAGAGATGAACTAGGGTTTGAGAGGAGATGGTGCTGGTGAAGATGTTGATGAAGATAGCTCTCCCCAAGATGGGAGAGTTGTTGGTGATGATGGCGGTGATGATTTCCCCCTCCCGGAAGGAAGTATCCCCGGCAGAACAGCTCTGCCGGAGCCCTAGATTGGTTTCCGCCTTGGTTCCGCCTCAAGACGGTGGCGTCTGGTCCCGAAAGCCTCCTCTTGATTTTTTCTAGGTCAAAACGCTTCGTATAGGAGAAGATGGGCACCTGGGGCCCATTGGCTAGCCCTCGAGGCAGCGGGCGCGCCCTGGGAAGGGGGGCGCGCCCCCCTCGAGGCCAGCCAGTGGCCCCTCTCGTGGATTTTTTCTGCCAGATATTTTTTATATTTTTCGAAAAAATGTTCTGTGGAGTTTCGGGGCTTTTGGAGTTGTGCAGAATAGGTTTCCAGAGTTTGCTCCTTTTCCAGCCCAGAATTCCAGCTGCCGGCATTCCCCCTTCATCATGTAAACCTTGCAAAATAAGAGGGAAAAGGCATAAGTATTGTGACAAAACATGTATGAACAGCCCATAATGCAATAAATATCAACTTATAATCATGATGCAAAATGGACGTATCAACTCCCCCAAGTTTAGACCTCGCTTGTCCTCAAGCAAAAGCCGATATCGAAAAAGATGTCCACATGTTTAGAGATAGAGGTGTCGATAAAAATAGAATACGGACATGAGGGCATCATGATCATTCTCATAACATCAACTTATATAAATATAGTCATATGATCAATATGCTAAAGTAACAATTCATCCACAATATCAAGTATGCATCATAAACTTCATTGGAAACTAACAAACTTTGGTCTCGGTCATTAAAGCAATTTCAATTTATCATAACATCAGAAAGAGTCAATATAAGAGCTTTTCAGCAAGCCTACATACTCAACTATCATATAGTCTTTCACAATTGCTCACACTCACACAATACTTATGTTTATGGAGTTTTAATCGGACACAGAGAAAGATAGGGGCTTATGGTGTTGCCACCCAACCTTTTACCTCAAGGGTAATGTCAACAGTAATAGATCATGAAAACTTACATCCAAGTGGGTATATATGTCAGGATGTTTCCAACACAATGTGCTTGCCAAAGGATAAATTGAAAAAGGAAAGGTGGATTTCACCTTGACACTTATAAGACAAGAATAAATGATAGGCCCCTAGCATAGGGAAGCAGAGGTTGTCATGTGTTTTTATGGTTGGATGCACAAAGTCTTAGCATAGAAGAACTTCGCTTTATATTTCCACTTGTGATAAGGAACTTTATTATGAAGTCCGTCGCTTTTATTACTTCAATATCACAAGCTCGTATAAAGCTAATTTCTTCCACACTAATAAATCATACATGTTTTAGCGGGTTTGCAAGATGACAACTTACTTGGAAGGATCTTTCTCAATCCATAGGTAGGTATGGTGGACTCTCATGGCAAAACTAGTTTTAAGGATATATGGAAGCACAAGTAGTATATCTACTTAGTGCGAGGACTTTTGGCTAGCATGAGGAAGAAAGGCAAGCTCACCATGTTGGAAGATCCATGACAATATACTTTATTTCGGATATAAGAAGACATGACCCATTATGTTGTCTTCCTTGTCCAACATCAACTCTTTAGCATGTCATATTTTAATGAGTGCTCACAATCATAAAAGATGTCCAAGATAGTATATTTGTATGTGAAGCCTCTCTTCTTTTATTACTTCCTATTAATTGCAACGATGACCAAAACTATGTTTGTCACCTCCCAACAACTTTTATTTATCATACCCTTGTATGTGAGGTCATTACTTCCCATAAGATCGATATGATCTCTTTGATACTCTTTTTGTTTTATTTCTTTTTATCATGACCCAAGTGAGGGAATCAAGCCCTTGACTCAAACACTAATCTTTATTATATGGCTCACGGACTCGATTACAAATGATAAAGCTCACAAAGCAAAAGCTCACAACTAGATCATGCTGACTTTAATCTAATAGATCAAGCTACTACCAAAAGGATCGAACTAAGCAAAATGGTAAAGATAGGAGTGATGGTGATACGATACCAGGGTCACTCCCCCAAGCTTGGCAGTTGCCAAGGGGAGTGCCCATACCCATATGATTATGTCTCCTTCTTCGGGGTTGGTGATGATGGGGTTGTTGCTGATGTAGGCTTGTTGTTCTTCCAAGGCATGGGCTCACCATTGTAGAAGGATGACCGAGTCTCCGGTATACTCAAATCTGCAGCCAAACTCATATTCTTGAATCTATACTCATTCTCAGAGTTTTGCTTTTGCAGGTCATAGATCTGGGCTTGGAGGTGATCGATCTTCTCTTGAAAATTGGAGATGGCTTCCCCGAAGATCCTTGAGTCCATCTTGAGGTTGTTTGCAAGCTCGGAGATCATCATGTGGTTGGCATCGAGTCCTCGTTCCACCATGCCTTGGCACTTGAAAACTTGTTGCTCCATTGCTTCGAGCCTTGTCTCCACGCTTCCGGTCCTTCTCGGCCCCTCGACATCGCGGATGTGCAGCACCCCCTCATGCAACTCCATGGGTTTGGGGTGGTGCAGCACCTCCGCAAGGTAGAGGTTGATGACCTTCTAGAAGAACTTGTCCTTGGGGGTGTTGGAGGATGCCATGATGATCTAGATCTATCAAAACAGCAGCTCGAAACGAAAACAGAGGAATTCTGCGTGATACAGAGGTCAAAACCTCCGGGAGTATATATAATGAATTTTTCCCGGACGAAAGGAGTAACCCACAAGAAAACACAGTCCAGGTGACACACGGGGTGACCTCGAGGCAGAGGGCGCGCCCTGGGAAGGGGGGCGCGCCCCCTACCCCCGAGGAGGCCCCGTGTCTCCTCCGGACTGCGGTTTATTTTTCTATTTTTCTAAATATTCCAAAACGGAGAAAAATTGCCTTTAGAACTGTTTTGGAGTCAGTTTACTTACCGTATCACGTACCTCTTCCGTTTCGGAGGCTGAATCGTTCTCGAAAGTGTCCCTTATGTATTCCTCCGGGGTTATGGTTTCAATAATATTTGTTTCAACATTTATAGGATTACCTGAGATATAATGTTTGATCCTTTGACCATTCACCACCTTCGGATTTGTGCCTTCGAAGTTGTTGATTTTTATGGCAACGGAACGATAGACCTCCTCGATAACGTAAGGTCCCTCCCACTTGGAGAGAAGTTTTCCTACAAAAAAAATCTTAAACGAGAGTTGAATAGCAAAACATAATCACCTACGTTAAACTCGCGCTTTTGTATCCTTTTGTCATGCCATCTTTTAACTTTTTCTTTAAATAACTAGGCATTCTCGTAGGCTTGGGTTCTCCATTCATGGAGACAGATAATGTCAAATAACCTCTTTTCACCAGCAAGTTTGAAATCATAATTGAGCTCTTTGATAGCCCAATATGCCTTATGTTCTAGCTCAAGAGGTAAGTGACAAGCTTTTCCATATACCATCTTATATGGAGACATACCCATAGGATTTTTGTATGCAGTTCTATAGGCCCATAATGCATCATCTAGTTTCTTGGACCAATTCTTTTTAGACCTATTAACTGTCTTTTCCAAGATTAATTACAACTCCCTATTACTTAATTCTACTTGACCACTAGTCTGTGGGTGATAAGGTGATGCAATTCTATGGTTGACATCATACTTAGCAAGCATCTTACGGAAAGCACCATGAATAAAGTGTGAACCACCATCAGTCATTAGATATCTAGGGACTCCAAACCTCGGGAATATAACTTCTTTAAGCATCTTAATAGAGGTGTTATGATCATCACTACTAGTTGGAATAGCTTCTACCCACTTAGTAACATAATCAACAACAACTAAAATATGTGTGCACCCATTAGAGGAAGGAAAATGTCCCATATAATCAAAGCCCCAAACATCAAATGGTTCAATAACAAGTGAATAATTCATAGGCACTTCTTGACGTCTACTAATATTACCGATTCTTTGGCATTCATCACATGATAAGGCGAACTTACGGGCATCCTTGAAGAGAGTAGGCCAATAAAAACCGGATTGCAATACCTTGTGTGCAGTTCTGTCTCCCGCATGGTGTCCTCCATAAGCTTTGGAGTGGCACTTATGTAGGATCTGTTCCTGTCATGCTCAGGTACATAACGTCTAATAATACCATCTACTCCTTCTTTATAAAGATGTGGCTTGTCCCAGAAGTAATGCCTCAAATCATAGAAGAACTTTTTCTTTTGCTGGCATGTGAAGCTAGGAGGTATAAACTTAGCAACGATATAATTAGCATAATCAGCATACCATGGAGCTGTACGAGAAGTACTTATGACAGCTAGTTGTTCATCAGGAAAGCTATCATCAATAGGTTGTGGGTCATCAAGTATATTCTCTAACCTAGACAAGTTATTTGCTACGGGGTTCTCAGCTCCCTTTCTATCAATAATATGCAAGTCAAATTCTTGCAGCAAGAGAACCCACCTAATAAGTCTAGGTTTAGCATCTTTCTTTTCCATAAGGTATTTGATAGCAGCATCATCAGTGTGAATAGTTACTTTAGAATCAACGATATAGGGTCTAAACTTATCACAAGAAAACACAACTGCTAAAAATTATTTCTCAGTGGTAGCATAATTTCTTTGGGCACTATCTAGAGTTTTACTAGCATACTGGATAACATTCAATTTCTTATCAACTCTTTGCCCCAAAACAGCTCCTACAACATAATCACTAGCGTCGCACATAATCTCAAAGGGTAAATTCCAGTCAGGAGGCTGGACAATAGGTGCAGAGATCAATGCTCTCTTAAGTATTTCAAATGCTTCTAGACAGTCATCATCAAAGATGAAAGGAATATCTTTCTGTAAAAGATTAGTCAGAGGCCTGGAGATTTTGGAGAAGTCCTTAATGAACCTCCTATAAAACCCGGCATGACCAAGGAAACTTTGTATACCTTTGATATCCTTAGGGCATGTCATCTTTTCAATAGCATCAACTTTAGCTTTGTCAACTTCAATACCTCTTTCAGAAATTTTATGTCCTAAGACAATGCCTTCATTAACCATAAAGTGTCACTTCTCCCAATTCAAGACAAGATTAGTGTCTTCGCATCTCTGCAAAACTTGATCAAGGTTGCTTAAGCAATCATCAAAAGAAGTTCCGTAAACGGAGAAATCATCCATGAAAACCTCAACATTCTTTTCACAAAAGTCAGAGAATATAGCCATCATACATCTTTGCAAGGTAGCAGGTGCATTACATAAACCAAAAGGCATACGTCTATAAGCAAAGGTATCGAAAGGACAAGTAAAGGTGGTCTTTTCTTGATCCCCTTTGAAACAAGTATTTGAGAGAAACCAGAATAACCATCTAGAAAGCAGAAATGAGTATGTTTGGATAACCTTTCTAGCATTTGATCAATAAATGGTAAGGGGTAATGATCTTTCTTAGTAGCTTTATTTAAATTACGGAAAACAATTACCATCCTGTAACCTGTAACTATTCTTTGCGGGATCAATTCATCTTTATCATTAGGGACAACGGTCATACCTCCTTTCTTAGGGACACAATGGACAGGACTTACCCACTGACTATCAACAATGGGATAGATAATACCTGCCTCTAGGAGCTTTAGAATTTCCTTCCTTACCACTTCTTTCATCTTAGGATTTAACCGTCGCTGATGATCAATAACTGGTTTAGCATATTCTTCCAATTTTATCTTGTGTTGACATATAGTGGGACTAATGCCCTTAAGATCATCCAGAGTATATCCAATAGCGGCTCGGTGCTTCTTAAGAGTTTTCAATAATCTTTCTTCTTCGTGCTCTGAAAGGTTAACACTAATAATAACAAGATATATCTTCTTTTCAACAAGATAAACATACTTAAGATCATCAGCCAAAGGTTTAAGTTCAAACACGGGATCACCCTTAGGTGGAGGAGGATCCCCTAGGATTTCAACAGGCAAGTTGTTTTTCAATACGGGTCCCTGTGTAAGGAATATTTAATCTATTTCCCTTCTCTCGTTCATATGCATATCATTTTCATGGTCTAGCAAGTATTGTTCTAAAGGATCATTTGGTGGCACTGCAATAGAAGCGAGACCAATAAGTTCATTCTTACTGGGTGGTGCCTTTTCAAGGGGTTGTCTACGGAATTTAGCAAAGTTAAAATCATGAGACATATCCCCTAATCCAACAGTGACAATGTCTTTCACATAGTCTATCTTGGCATTAACAGTATTCAACAAGGGTCTACCAAATATAATGGGACATAAAGCGTCTTGTGGGGAACTAAGAACAAGAAAATCAGTAGGGTATTTAACCTTCCCACACAAAACTTCAATATCTCTAACAATCCTAACTGGTGAAATAGTATCTCTATTAGCAAGCTTAATAGTAACATCAATCCATTCTAACTCAACAGGTGCAATATCATGCATAATTTCGTTATACAAATCAAAAGGGATAATGCTCGCACTAGCACCTACGTTGCATAAACCATGATAGCAATGATCTCCTATTTTAACAGAGATAACGGGCAAGCCTATGATAGGTTTATGTTTATTCCTAGCATTGGGTTTGGCTATCCTAGCAGACTCTTCTTGGAGATAAATAACATGTCCATCTAAATCTTCTACCAAGAGATCTTTAACCATAGCAACACTAGGTTCAACTTTGATTTGCTCAGAGGGTGTTGTGTTCTAGTATTACTCTTACAAACTACAATTGAAGCTTGAGCATGATCCTTTATCCTAACAGGGAAAGGTGGTTTCTCAATATAAGCGGTAGGTATAACAGGATCAACATTGTAAGTGATAGTCTTTTCTTCAACTTTAATAGGTTCAACTACTTTTACTTCAATAGGGGGATGATATTTGAACCACTTCTCCTTAGGGAGATCAACATGAGTAGCAATTCACAGAAAGAAGCTACTATCTCAGAGTCAAGTCCATATTTAGTGCTAAACTCACGAAAAACATCGGTATCCATAAAAGCTTTAACACAATCAAACTTAGGGGTCATACCTGACTCCTTACCTTCGTCAAGATCCCAATCTTCGGAGTTGCGTTTAATTATTTCCAATAAATCCCATTTGAAGTCAATAGTCTTCATCATATAAGAGCCAGAACAAGAAGTATCGAGCATGGAGCGATTATTATGAGAAAGCCGAGCATAAAATGTTTGAACGATCATTTCTCTTGAAAGCTCATGATTGGGGCATGAATATAACATTGCCTTAAGCCTCCCCCAAGCTTGAGCGATGCTTTATCCTTTGCGAGGCCAGAAATTATATATATAATTATGATCACGATGAACCTGGTGCATAGGGTAGAACTTTTGATGAAATTCCAACTTCAGACGATTATAGTTCCATGACTCCATATCGTTGCATAGCCTAAACCATGTCAATGCATCTCCCTTCAAAGATAAAGGGAAGACCTTCTTCTTGATAACATCCTCGGGCATACCTGCAAGCTTAAATAATCCACAAATTTCATCCACATAGATAAGATGTAAATCGGGGTGAAGTGTTCTGTCTCCTGTATAGGGATTTTCAAGCAGTTTCTCTATCATACCCGAAGGAATCTCAAAGCAAACATTTTCAATAGCTGCAGTAGGTTGAGGAGAAACTCTTTGCTCTTCTGTTCGGGGTGAAGATACCCCGAACAAGCCCCTCAAAGGATTTTGAGCTATAGTACCAAGCGACAATAAATTTTAGCACAGTATATAAATTTTTCCTTACCAAAGGCGCTTCACTCCCGGCAACGGCGCCAGAAAAGAGTCCTGATGACCCACAAGTGTAGGGGATCTATCATAGTCCTTTCGATAAGTAAGAGTGTCGAACCCAACGAAGAGCAGAAGGAAATGATAGGCAGTTTTCAGTAAGGTATTTTCTACAAGCACTGAAATTATAGGTAACATATAGTTTTGTGATAAGATAATTGGTAGCAAGTGACAAAAGGTAAAAGTAAATAAGGTGCAGCAAGGTGGCCCAATCCTTTTTGTAGCAAAGGACAAGCCTGGACAAACTCTTATGCAAGGTAAAGCGCTCCCGAGGACATATGGGAATTATCGTCAAGCTAGTTTTCATCACGATCGTCTGATTCGCGTTCGGTACTTTGATAATTTGGTATGTGGGTGGACCGGTGCTTGGGTGTTACCCTTACTTGTACAAGCCTCCCACTTATGATTAACCTCTAATGCAAGCATCCGCAACTACAAAAGAAGTATTAATTTAAACCTAGCCATAGCCTGAAACATATGGATCCAAATCAGCCCCTTACAAAGCAACGCATAAACTAGGGTTTAAGCTTCTGTCACTCTAGCAACCCATCATCTACTTATCACTTCCCAATGCCTTCCTCTAGGCCCAAATAATGGTGAAGTTTCATGTAGTCGACGTTCACATGACACCACTAGTGGGGAGACAACATACATCTCATCAAAATATCGAACGAAGACCAAATTCACATGACTACTAATAGCAAGACTTCTCCCATGTCCTCAGGAACAAAAGTAACTACTAACAAGACATAATATTGTTCATGATCAGAGGGGTTTTAATATGCATAATGGATCTAAACATATGATCTTCCACCAAATAAACCAACTAGCATCAACTACAAGGAGTAATCAACACTACTAGCAACCCACAGGTACCAATCTGAGGTTTGGATACAAAGATTGGATACAAGAGATGAACTAGGGTTTGAGAGGAGATGGTGCTGGTGAAGATGTTGATGAAGATAGCTCTCCCCAAGATGGGAGAGTTGTTGGTGATGACGGCTGTGACGATTTCCCCCTCCCGCAGGGAAGTATCCCCGGCAGAACAGCTCTGTCGGAGCCCTAGATTGGTTTCTGCCTCGGTTCCGCCTCGAGATGGCGGCGTCTGGTCCCGAAAGCCCCCACCCTCGAGGCCAGCCAGTGGCCCCTCTCATGGACTTTTTCTGCTAGATATTTTTTATATTTTCCGAAAAAATGTTCTGTGGAGTTTCCGGGCTTTGGAGTTGTGCAGAATAGGTTTCCAGAGTTTGCTCCTTTTCAAGCCCAGAATTCCAGCTGCCGGCATTCCCCTTTCTTCATGTAAACCTTGCAAAATAAGAGGGAAAAGGCATAAGTATTGTGACAAAACATGTATGAACAGCCCATAATGCAATAAATATCAACTTATAATCAGGATGCAAAATGGACGTATCAACCACCCACGCGCGGCGCCAGTGCATGAAGAAGGATGCTGCTAAGAGATCCCGCGGCCCCAAGGAGGAGCACTAGCACTCCCTCCACCACCGCGTCGAGACCATGCGCCCCCACCGTGGTGGCGCACGAGGACCAAGACCAAGCTCTGCCTCCCCGACAAGCTCCGGTGTCGATAGCAGGCTGCAAAGCCCTCGCCCCCGAGCTGCGCAACGTCAACTGGCCTAGGAAGTTCAAGCCTAACCTGCCTCCACGCTACGACAGCACCCCAACCCTACTGAGTTCCTGCAGCTCTACGAGCTGAGCATCAAAGCGTCCGGCGGCAACGAGAAGATCATGGTGAACTGGTTCCCCATGGCCCTCAAGGACGCACGCGCTTGTGGCTCCTGAACCTGCATGCGGGATCGATCTCCGCCTGGTGCGAGATGCGCGAGCGGTTTGTCGCCAACTTCCAGGGCACCCACGACTGCCCGCCGACCACGGGTGACCTGCGGCGTATCAAGAAACAGTCGGGAGAAATCCTGCAGAAGTTCATCTAGTGCTTCAAAAGTGTCTGCGTCAAGATCCCCAAGGTCACGGACGAGGCCATCATTTCAGCGTTCCCAGATGGTGTCCGTGACGTCAAGATGAAGGAGGATCTCGCTATACACAAAGATATGTGCATGCCCCTTGGGATGTTCAACCTCGCGACCAAGTGTGCCAGAGCTGAGGAGGGGCGCCTCTCCCTCGTTGAGCTCCCCACTACTGATCCTGAAGACAAGAAAGCCAAGAGCAAGGACGTAAAACGCAAGGGAGTGTTAGTACTTGCGGCTGAACCAGAGATGAAGCGTGGCCGCGACTACCCAGAGTCATCCAAGAACAGCCGTCCGTTTTGTGCCTTCCACAACATGCACAGCCATAACACCCATGACTATCAAGAGCTCAGGGCCCTCCATGAAGGACGCGTCGGCCAACGCCCCGAGCGCAGCAACCGTGGCTACGACCGCGGGGGAAGTCGGACCGAGGGATGCTGGGATGACCACGGCCCCCGCCAGGAGTGGCGTGACCAACCTGAGGAGGACAGATGGCGTGATCAGCCTCGTGATGATGCATGGAGGGACCAGCCCCATGAGGGTGCCTGGAGGGACCAGCCTCGTGAGGACCGTCCCCAGGGCAAGGCTGGCCTCCCTCCTCTGCTGCCACCAAGAAGGAACGACTTCCAGGATGAGGGGGCTGGGGGCTTCCAGGAGCCTCGTGCCATGGCCTGCATCTTGGGCGGAGCGCAGGCCCCAGCCTCTCAACGCCTCTTCAAGCAGTTCGCCCGAGAAGTGAACACGGCTCTTGTCGGGGTTTTGGAACGACATATGCCAACGGATGGCTTATCATGCATGGGGTCAAAAGAACGTCGTCGGGCTCGGGAAGCGGGATAAAGCGGAACTTGGGACGCCTACGGATCTTACCCAGGTTCGGGGCTCTCGGAGGAGATAACACCCCTAGTCCTGCTCTGCGGGGGCTCCGCGTCATGACTGATATCACTAAGGTAGCTACAAGGTTGGTCCTTGAGCTGTGCGGTTTAAAGGAAGAAGATGAACAAGGCTAGCCCACCTTCTATCTCTCTCTGCTAGGGTTCAACCTCGTAACCTTCTAACCCCTCCTCATGGAGGACCCTGGGGGGGTTTATATAGGCCTACCCCCCAGGGGTGCAATGGTAATCTTGACAGTGTGGCTCCCAGCCGTCAGCGTCTTCTGGCGCCGGCTTTGCCGCCTGCCTACTGGGGCCCGCTGCCTGCGGGCCCTACGCGATTGTCTTTCACTGTAGATGTGCCTCCGCTGACGACAGCCTTGTCAAGAGGGAAGTGGCTACAGTGCCATCGTCTCCCGCCGTACGCTGCCGCCACGCCCTGTCCTGTCATCTTGATGAGGCTCGGACTTCTAGGGTGAGAATTGCCGTCTGTTACCAGGCGGCCGTCTCCCCTGGCCGTCTGCCAGGGGCGGCTTGTTCATGATCTACCCGCTGACCAAGGGGGCCAACCGCCTGCTGGCCCCGCCGTCTGCGGGTAGTGGGATCGTGACCTCCTCTGACCGATGCTTGGTCACGAGCAGCGTGGCTACACTGACCCGCCGCTTAGGAGATATTCATAAGGTACGCGCTCACTGTAGCCATGCCCTTATAGATCTTCTAAGGACATGTTCTCCTGTAGCCACGCCCATGCCGCGCAGGGGTCCCCCCAGCACGCGTCCTGGGGAAGGAATATGGGACCGTCTGCTGGCTGGTGGTGTTGGTGTCGCCGCCTGTTGGGTCCCTGCCGCCTGCTGGCTGCCGGCTCCTAGGGCAGGCTACCCTAGGAGGCGGCTCGATGGGTAGACATCCGCGATGGACCAGGCGGCTGTCATTTGTCTTAAAATACCAAGGATGGTCCCCAAGGGTACCCATGGTCAATATCTCCGACAGCTCTCCCCAAGCTCGAAGCCACGCGACCACTCAGGTGGTCCAGGTGCCCCATCGGCTTTAGATCAGCAGACCAGCTCAAGTGTGCGGCTACGACCGGTGCCCTCCCGATGCTTTGTTCACCCATCATCAGCAACGTTCAAGTCACCAAGACCCTCATCGATGGCGGCGCAGGGCTTAATGTCCTATCCGTTGAGACATTAGACAGCCTTCAAGTACCTACGACCAGCTACTGCCTACCAAGCCTTTCTCCGGAGTGACTGACGGCTCCACCACTCCCATATGGCAGGTCCGCCTGCCTGTCACCTTTGGCAAGCGTGACAACTACCACACCGAGCTCATCGACTTCGACGTCGCCTACAGTCAACTCCCATACAACGCCATCCTTGGGTACCCGGCCTTAGCCAAGTTCATGGCGGTGACTCACCACGGCTACAATGTCGTCAAGATGCCAGGAAGCGGCGGTGTCATCATTGTCGCTTGCAAAGAGAAGGACGCAGTGTGATCACTCGAGCGCGCTTACCAGGCAGTGGCGATCGTGGACCCAAACAACGATAGCACCATCTACCCTCCTGAGGCCGTCCCCAAGAAGAAGAAGAAACAGGTACTTGCCCTGGAGCCTCATGAAGTTGCGGCGCCTAGTAGCCGCACCTTAGGACCTGCACCCGGGGATGGGGTGCCTCCCTCTCTCACATAGGAAGGCGCGCTCGGTGCTCCCCTTAGGCTGGGCTAGGGGGCTCTCCTCTGGAGGGCCTTTGACCTAGCCAATGTCTCGAGGGAGGCACTCGGGCACCATGTGGAGGCGTGCTTTGCTGCACGTTTCCCTCCGGAGGCCTCAAGGCACGGGGCACCCAGCGCTCAGGAGTTCATCAGCCAGACCATCGAACACTTGCAGGTGCCAAGAGCAATGCAGGGCGAGCGCCGCCCGACGCCTCGAAGTGCAGCTATCGCCCCAGGCTCGGGCGACGGGCTGCGCGTCTGCGTCAACATCCTCGCACTCAACAGGATCGCATCACAGGAGCTCTACTGGCCCTCCCAGGTAGGCCGGTGCGAGGGCCCCCCTCACAACTATGTTCGCATCCCCTTTGGCCTGCCGAACCAAGCAACCCTACACCAATGTCACATGCGGGAGGTCCTGGCGACTCACGAGGCTAGGCATTTAGGAGATCTTGGCGGAGGTGGCCTTGGTTCTTCGCGAGCTCTGGGAATCTCCGGAGCCTCGCGAGGCCCCGGAACCAGATGGCGCTTATGGAATGGCGTCTGCATCAAGCATCTTCAGCTGCACCGACACTACTCCAGCAACTGTGCCAGGTGACATTTTCTAGTTTTGATTCAGCTGGGAGCACCCATCGGGCTGCAACATTCCCACGCCGCACGGGTTTGTCCCTGTGACGTGTATCCTTTTGCATCTTTAGCTTACTCTGTTGGGGGCGCCCCTCGGGCAGCATCATCCCCAAGCCGCGCGGATCCATCCTAGTGGCATGTGTTGTTCCTTGCATCTTACCTGAGCTACCGTTACCTTTTCCGTCACTTGCATTAAGATCATTTCCATACCAGACAGGCACCTCGATGCCATGAGCGTTGGACACCCTTACTAACCTGCTTGCGCCCGCCTCATGACTAAGGACAGGCACGACGTCTGTGCTCGGGTCCGTCCCTGCAGCGTCGCCAAATCCAAGCGGTCGAGCTCTGGCTCGCGGGCTAGCCCCATGTACGTCACCTCCCGTGGTCCATGGTGCCTCGCCCTTGCTTGAGCTGGGTGCGGACAGGCGGGTAAGGGCGCACAACATGGTGCCTCGTCGCCCCAGGGGCCGCGCGCCGGGTGTCTGCGATCAGGGTATCCGCATGAGAAGACCAGGCACGGCGTCTATGCTCGGGTCCGTCCCTACAGCGTCGATAAACCCAACGACTGAGCTTTGTCTGGCAGGCCGGCCCCGCTCACATCACCTCCTAGGGTCGTTGGTGTCTAGCCTTCTCATGTGGCAACCTCGAGGGATTCACTCGCCGCAGGTTGCCTAACCATCTTGTAGGATCACCTCAAGCCCTCTCGCCCAAGACCAGGCGCAACCCGCCTTGAGGTAGGTCCCTGTGAGTCCCGCGCTGGCTCACGGGTGCCTAGATACACCTCGTCCAGCCCTACCATGCAGGCCACGTGTCAGGGCGGGAATGTACACGTCGCCAGGGCTCTCCGCAGTAGGGAGTCCCCTCCCACGTTCCAGTGGAAGCACCATGCTCCGCGCTGGTAGTCGACACGGTCAAGGAGCGGCTATGCCCGTGCAAGAATGGTAGCGCCATGCTCCGCGCTGGTGATAAACAACTGGAGGTGGCCTCCCGGCTGCTTTAACCTCAGGGAGCGACCCGGCTCGATGGCCAGCCCCACCGCGCCGCACTCCCCTCAGGAGAGTAGCGCGAGGGGGCTGAACACGGGGGCTGCGCTGAGGTCACGCCTAGCATACGCCCCACCAGGTCCCCCGGACCTGGTCGTCGCAACCCTCCCGAGAAAAAGCCCGGCGAGGACAGGTGTGAGGTCAATTCTTACGTCAAGGGGGACCCTTGGGCATCACGACCCAAGGGCCTAACTGGTCCCATAGCCCCTCACTCTCTGGTCTTGTCCCGGTGATCCGGCCAAGCCAGCGGCGGCTGAGGTATGGGCGGGGCTAGGCCCTGCCGACGCATAACGCTAGGGCCAGCTCTTGCATTACTCTCCTAACGGTTGTTCACACGTCAAGGGGGGCCCTTGGGCATTGCGACCCAAGGGCCTAACTTTTCTTGTAGCCCCTCACTCCCTGGTCTTGTCCTGGTGATCCGGCCAAGCCAGCGGCGGCTAAGGTACGTGCTGAGCCGGGCCCTGCCAATGCAGAACACTAAAGCCCTGCTTTGCGCTTCCTTCCTAGAGACCGTTTGCGCATCAAGGAGGACTCCTGAGCATCGCGCCTCCGGAGCATAACTGGCCATGTAGCCCCTCACTCCCTGGTTTTGTCCTGGTGGTCCAGACAAGCCAGTGGCGGCTGAGCTACGCGCGGGCCGGGCTCTGCCGACGTAGAACGACAAGGCAAATAAGAAGGGAACCGCGAATATCTAGCAATTATTACAAGCCGAATTGTCCTTCAAGCATCAAACATAAGTTTTAACGCCTCCACGAGGAACATCGCATGTCGCAGGAAAACAAAGATAAGAAGGAGCACCGTCACTCACCAGGAGGCCCCTCCTTGAGCCTCAAGCACCGCCAAGCCCTGCGGAGCTGGCCTCGACAACAGGGACGACGGCGCAGTCGGCTGGAGATAAAGGGTCGATGGCGAGGAACTTCTGCAGCAAGGCCTCCACCCGGTCCCTCACAGCTTCAGCTGTGGCCTCGCAGCATTCTTCGTCCACAGGCTCAAGTAGTGCACCAAGGTCAACGGAGGGATTGCGAAGATGCAGGTGGCTGAAGATGCACGTCAAGGTCCTGGAGGATAGAGCGTGAGCTTCCCCTTCCACCATGGGGCCGATCTCATTGACGACACCTTCGAGTGCCGCAATAAGATAGGGAAGCAGTTGGGCGGGGCCTTCATCGTTCGTCACCGGCGGCTTCTGCAAGCCCTTCTCGTAGAGGGCCCTCAGCGCTTGGCGGGACATTTCCTCCAGGGACTTGAAAGCCGCGCGGTCCTCGGCTAGGACCTTCGCCTTGGCCTCCAGTTGGGCCTTCTCTGCTTATGCCGCCTGCCTTAGCTCCTCCAGGCGGCTACTCTCTGCAGCCAGCGTCTTCGCCAACTGCTCCAGCTCGGCGTCACGGCTAGCCACAACGTCTTCTCGGGCCTTCATCTTCTCCTCCTCCAACGCGCGCTTGTTGTGCACAGTCTGCAGCTCAATCTCCATCGACTGGCATCGCTCATTGACGACCTGCACATCCTTCAGCGCGGCCTCGCGGGTGGTTGCGGCCTTGTCAGCGGCCTGCTTGTCCTCGTCGGAAGCTGCCATGACTCCTCTCAGCGCATCCCGGACAGACGCATCAGAGTTCAACCAGCCCGAGACCAGCTCCAAGCGCTCTGCCACTAGATGACGTTCAGCGCCCTGGAGATCATCATGAAGTTGTGTCAGTGCAGAGAAAGCCTCCTTCAGGGCGCCGGACGAAGCGGGAGGGCCACAAGCTAGCGGCACGACCGAAGCAGGAGGCTGTGGCATGCTCAAGGCCCCCTGGACACGTGAACCATCCGCAGGAGAGCTGGATGTGAGTGCCTCTAAGGCGGGCTTGACCTAGGAAGCCATCCCCTCTTGAGTTTTGTCCGCCGGCCCTCGCGAGGACACCTGGACAGGAGGGGGTGAAGTCAAGAGGGACCGCCGAGCCTCTAGCGCGGTCGCCTCCTCCTTCTTCTTCTTCACCAACGGTGTTTGCCTGGCAATGCAAGGGAAGGCACCAGGAATCAGCAACATGATCAAGGGTGGAAACAAGACCAGGCCAAGGTACTTACTGATCCACGGCGGCGTAGTCCCGCGGCCTCTTTGCCACGGAGCCCAGGGGCCTCACTGCCGGCGGCGCAGGCACTGATAAGGCCATAGTAGCTGACACTGCAGCAGCGTCAGGCGGTGCCGAAGACGAGGCGCCGCCTCGGGAGATCAGCGCCGACCTGCCCTTCATCGGGACCCCAGCTGGCGGCTTCTTCGAGGGGGTGAGCTTAGACCTCGTCACAACCCCGGCCGGGGATGCCGCCTCCTTCACTGGGTGGTTGTCGGCGTCTTCATCATCAGCCAAGGCATGAAGGTGGTCGGCCTTGCATGGAGGGGAGGACTCCCTGGTCCCCTCTGCGGTCGCCTCTGAGTCCTCTTCCCTGCTGGAATCACCCGAAGACAGCTCCACCGATTCTGTTGCCACCTGAGCTTCAGGGTGCGCCGGAGGCACGAGCCCGCGTCCGTCGAAGGTGGGCATGGGGCCACCACTTTCGCCCCATCCTGTCGGAGGTACAAGGGGACATGGGTAACAGGTGGGTACCCCAAATCGTCCCCAACTAGGATACGGAGAGCAGCCCCTAGTTGCTTGTCGGACATGGTGTCAAGGCGCAGTCGGATGTTGTCCATCTCATCCCCGAGCGTCCACAAGGGGCGCAAGTGTGCCTGAAGTGGAGCTACGCGGCATGCCAGGAATTCCTTGACGATCATGGGCCCCATCAGCTTCGCCACCTCTGGGTCGTCAGGCTTCAGGTCAGCAGTCATCTTCTCTAACACCTTCTCCGCCCGAGGGTCGGTGAGCTTCGCGATGAGCCACATTTCGCTCGACTCGGGCATCTCCATCGGAAGTGCCAGCCGAGGATGGGAGCACTTGGCATCCACAAGGACCCACTTGTTCTTGAGGTTCTCGGCCTTCCTCCCGGAGTTCGAGATCGCGTTGGTCCCGTTCGCCGCGACGAAAATGGCACACCCTGAACAAAGCTTGCCCTTGTTCTGGAGGTAGAAGAAGTGACGAAGCAGTGCTACGGAGGCATCACCCCCACAAATGCCTTGTTGTAGAAGGCAAAGATTGACAAGAGGAGGACAGAATTGGGATGAAGATGAAGGGCATGCAGCTTGTAGTGGTTGAGAACGGAGAAGAAGAAATCGGAGAAAGGGGGACCAGCCCCGCAACGACACTGCTCATAAAGAAGGGATAGAAGGTACTCTTGGAGTCCTCCGGATCAGCGGAGGTGGATCGGATCGTGGTCTTACCCTTCTCGTTGGTGTCTTCCGTCGTCATCACGAGCACGGCAGCGTGATTCGTCTCCGAGACGCTAGGCGCGCACAGGGCCGACTCATACCAGGCGGGTGGAGTGGCAGCCTTCGCCTTACCAGACGCCATCGGCTGCGAACTC
>LR738711.1:171213380-171261025 GCA_902687465.1 Secale cereale
GGAGTATTTTGGAGGAGAGGAGCAAGAAAGGGGATCTGGAGCAAGGCGAAGGCAAACAATGAAGGCACTGGAGTGCGCGCTTGCCTTTTGTCAGTCATGCAGTTGCCGAGGCGGTGTGGGGGAGTGCAGACGCCCGCGTCCCGTCAATCGCCATGCGTCAGTCAAGGCCGTAGGCTTTTGGGGCCCGTGATGCTCCGCACTTGACCCTTGGCTTCGCCGCGAAGCCAAGTTGGAGCCTGCCTCGGGCCCGGGGGCTACTATCGGCATCCTAGGAACGGGGGTACCCAGACTTGCCTGCCTGCGGCCCAGGGTGTGGCTCATCCAGCGCCCTGGTATGGCCCAACCTCGTCAGCAACCACTCAAGACCCTCGCGAGGGGCCAAGCCTCGCGAGGCGGATGACACAAGACCTCTCCTGGGGCGGCCTCACTAGGCTAGCTCCTGAGTAGCGGAGATATCAAGGCAAGGGGCACCTCGCGAGGCCCTCGTGACGTGAGCCGTGACGACCTAGGCCAGGCGGGCGCTAGCGGGCGCAGGGTGCCAGTTTCCTCTTTGGTGCTAAAGGGACAGGCGCAGGCGCATGCAAGGAGTCCCGAGGCATCGGGCAAAGGTTTCCATATCGGTGCAACAAGACCAAAACCAACAGGACAGCAGAGCGAAGTTCATCGCGGAGCCCACGGCGACATCACCACGAGAGCCTTTGGCAGACGAAGACCACCTTTTGTCAGGATAGCTTGTACCAGTTGCCCCCCTTCAAATTTAGCCGTTGTGGGATCCCTTCCCGCTCAATATTTGGGAAGAGGACCTGGGCCTCTATAAATAGGACTAGCCACCACCATATGGGAGACAAGGAGAGCCACGAGACACGCACCAGCAAGCTCATCCGAGCGCAAGAACACCTCTCCTCAGGAGGCTGCTCTTCCCGTGTACTAGTTCTTCCTCAGCCTATAAGGCAATCCACCACACCACACTGGATTAGGGTATTACACCACAATGGTGGCCCGAACCAGTATAAACCTTAGTGTCCCTTGTTCTTTAGGCTCAACAAGCTAGGCCTAGGAATTGGTGAGTACACGAGCTAGGGCAGAAGGAGAGATCTTCGTGCGCACGCCAGTGTTCGAACCACAAGGGTTTTGCCAGAATCCAAGATCCGACATAGACGGTTTGTGGTGTTAGCACCTCAATCATTGTGGTGTAAAGCTCCAGGCAAGCGTCGGGGTCTCCAATTAGGTTGTGGAGATCGCCCCGAGCAATTTTACGGGTCCCGATGACTGCCCCAAGGGTTGCCAAAGTGTATGGGTTCGGTGATCTCCCCCAGGGTTGCCATTTGTACGGGTTCGGTGTCCGCCCTCAAGGGTCCCTTAGTGGAATATTGGCATCTTTCATTGTGCAAGGGCGTGAGGAGATTACGATGGCCCTAGTGACTTCTTGGGGAGCATTGTGCCTCCACACCGCTCCAAACGGAGATTAGCATCCGCAAGGGTGTGAACTCCGGGATACATCGTCATCTCCGCGTGCCTCGGTTATCTATTACCCGAGCCCTTTACTTATGCACTTTACTTTGTGATAGCCATATTATTTCTTGCTATATATATCTTGCTATCACCTAGTTGTTTATCTTGCTTAGCATAAGTTTTTGGTGCACATAGGTGAGCCTGGTTATTGTAGTTTTTTTGCTTGACAAATTAACCGCTAGGTTTATTTCGCATTTGTTCAAGCCTAAAACGTAATTATTTTAAAGCGCCTATTCACCCCCCTCTAGGCGACATCCATGATCTTTCAATTGGTATGAGAGCCTCGTCTCTCTTTTTAAGGTTTAACCACCTAGATAGTAAGGATGTTGACTAGGGGTTTAGGATTCTCTAACACTCCTGGTTTTGATCACACAAATTTTGATGTTTGGGTAATTCGCATGCCTAATCTCTTTAGGGTCATGGACCCGAATTTAGAGCGAATTATAGATATGATTTTTTCTCCTCCAAAGGATCCCCAAAGATCATCTTTAGAGGACGAGAAAAACTCTTATCTCAATGATCAAGCTTCTAATGTGCTTTTTGATGCTTTGAGCAATGTAGTTATATTTCAACTCATGCCATTTCGGGATGCTCATGAGTTGTGGACAAAGCTTCAAGATAAATATGGCATGTCCAAGATTTGTGGGGATGATTGTTCTCCCTCCACCTCCGGCCGTGTTGTGTTCTCAACTTCTTCTACTTCACCTACATGTGGATTGCCACAAGGTAATGATATGGTGAGTAGTGTTGGTCATTGCAATGATGATAGTAGGCGTATTATTGATGTTCCCTCATCACTATCTTATTGCAATGCTCCTTCTTTGGGCTTTAACACTTCGAGCACTCCAAATGTTTCACATGCTTGTGTTGTTAGTCCTTGCATATCATGTAGAAATTGCTTGACTGACTCTCATGATGATATGCTTGATATGCCTTGTTGCCATGATAAAAATAAATATATTTCCTCGAGTTGTTGTGCTAACAATGTAGAGGAAACCCCACGCTCCATGGAACAAGATGTGGCCTTGAATGGTGCTTCAAGGGATCCAACATCATCATCTTTTGTGTTTTGCCTTATGGCTAAGGCTTCAAAGGTATCTCCCACTTTAAATCCCAATATATCTTGTGATGATATTCATGATGATCAGAATGGTGATGATGTTGATAATGATGAAGAGAATGATAATGTTGCCTCCTCAAAAATTAAGGGGGAAATGATTTTTAATCTCTTCATAAGAATAAAATTGCTCGTTCCAACTTCATGGAAATCATGTCTATTGCCATTGAGGGCAATAAATATATAGAGGAGTTGGAATCTCATCTAGAGGATCATGATGTCACCATTGAGAAAATGGAAGATCATGAGCGCGATTATGCTAATGAGATCACGGACCTCTCTCAAGCTCTTGAACTTGAACAAACCACCAAGGAATGTCTTGAGGAGAATTTTGCTCTATAATTATCTAGAGTTAGGGAATCTCATGATAGAGCTCTTGAGGCGGCCAATGATTTTGAAACTAAAAATGAGAAGCTTGAAGTTGCGCATGCTAAACTCCTTGAGGACTTTGAGCACCTCGAAAATGGCTCAAGGGTCATTAAGAGTGATCTCATCAAACTCACTGAGTCTCGTGTTCAACTGAAAGCTTCATATTCAAAAGAGCATGCCAAGTTGTCTTCTCCTCTTGTCGTTAATGATGATGCTTGTGCTACTAACTCTACATCTTGTGAAGCATCCATTTTGAAGGAGAATGTTGAACTAAGGGCTCACCTTGAGTTGCTATCTAACACTTGTAGGAAATTGGAAGAAAGTCATGTAAAACTCACAAACTCTCATGATGATCTTCTAGTATCCCATAAGGTGCTTAATATATATCATGAAGCTATGATTATCAATGTAACATCTAGTGAGTCTCATGTGGATACTAGCACTACTTCAAGTCAAAATGCTATATTGCCATGTGCTAGTCCTTGTAATTCATCTACTCACAATGTTGGCACATCTTGTGATGGATTACTTTCCTTGCCTTGTTGCTCTAGTACTTTTGTTGATGCTAACCATGTAGAGGAAATAAAAGAGCTCAAGGCCCAAGTCACTTCTTTGAAGAAAGACTTGGAAAAGTGTCATGAAGGGAAGTCCACACTCAATAATATCTTGAGTGTGCAAAAATCCCCCAATGAGAAAGGTAGACTTGGATTCAACTCCAATAAGAAGAAGAAGTCCAAGAGAAACAAGAAGTGGGGCCAAGAACGACTCAAGAATTTGGCCAAGATTATTTGCTTCAAGTGCAAAATTGAAGGGCATCATGTCAGATCTTTCCCATTGAAGAAGAAGCCCATTAATGACAAGCAACAAGGGAAGATGGCACAAGTTCAATCACATGCTCAATCGCAAGTTAAAGAAAGACCACTTCCCAAGAATACTCAAGTTAATGCTTCTTATATTGAGAAATCAAGTGAGAAGAAAGTGAAGAGTAGATGTTGCTACTTATGTCGTGAGAAAGGTCACATTGCTTCTTCATGCACTAGTGGTAACTTATCCAACCAAATTATTATTGATGATGTATATTCTCTTGGGAAGAATAATGTTGGCAATATGTTTGCCAAGTTTGTTTGTACTCAAAGTGGTGTCAAGAAAAGAACCATTTGTGTGGCCAAGCCTATTGTGACTAACCTCTTAGGACAAAACTTGGTTGGGGACCAACAAGCTAAAACTTGATCAATAGGTGTTGATGGAGGTCATTGGAGACTTGGCTACATTATGAATATTAAGGGATCTTCATCATTCATATTGTCTCAAGCCGAGTCATTTGGATCATCAAGTTTATATCTTATATCCAATGTGCCTCCTTGCGGTAACTTGTACTTATATTGTTTACATTGAAAGTTACTTTCCCCTTTGCATGTTGTGGTTTTGTACCTTGCATGTACGTGTATATGTTGTGCTTTCAATTTGCTTATCTTGAGAAATCAAGTAGGTGTATGTTGGTTTGCACATCATGCACATGTGTGTCGCGCGTTGAGCCTTTATGCATCTTGTTTGTATCTTAGTTGGCTCTTGTGAGAGATTAATGGAATATCGCATTTTGGGGGAGTGATGTGCTTTGTGCACCACACGGTCCCACAAATGCGTGTACATGAGGAATACCACCTAGTATTGATATTGCAAGATTATCTAGTCACTATGTGATATGTCTTCTCATGAGAAATTCAAAATCTATATATTCCATTAATTATCTTGTGCCTTTCATTTGCCTCTTCCTAAGTTTTCCTTGGTATCACATTATGGGGGAGTAATGTGCTATGTGCATATTACAAGCTTAGAAAATGTGTACATTTGAGATATTGTCACTTATAATTGATATTGTAAATTATCTTGTTCCTAGGTGTCATGTTAGCTCTACAAGTTGCAATTTGCTTTTATGTTTGGTGAAAATATGATGTTGGATATCTTTGCGATATACCACCGGGAATTATTTCCAAATACTTCTTTTCTCTTGAAAATTGGTAATCACTTATGTGGTAGAAATTGTTGGTCAACTTTACATTGTCTTTCGTTTTTATTTGCCTTATCTCTTGCCAAGATTGTGTCAACTCCCATTGCCTTTTGTGCGACTTGTGGATCTTGTTGTTTTCTTGATCTTGTCTAGTGTTTTCTAGATATAGAGAAAGTGGTGATCCCACCTGGTGCATTTTGTATTCAAATTCAAATTCTCTAATGCACAACTCTTGGAGGAGCTATCCTATTTTCTATAGAACACTCATCTTGTGATCCATTTTAAGTGTGTGTTGATGGAAGGTGATGTCGCTTAAAGCTACGTCGGTATTTCCCCGGAAGGGATGATGGAGCACAGCGGTGGTAGGTATTTCCCTCACATGTGAAACCAATATTATTGAACCAGTAGGAGAACCAAGCAACACAACGTAAACAACACCTGCACACAAATAACAACTTCTCGCAACCCTGCGTGTAAAAGGGGTTGTCAACCCCTTTCGGGTAATGGACGTGTGAGAGATATAAATATTGGTAGAATGGTTGCTAAATAAGATAAATTGCAGCAAGGTATTTTTGGGTTTTTGGTTAAATAGATCTGAAAATAAAGGCAAAGGAAAAATAAATCGCAAAGGCAAATATATGAGAAAGAGACCCGGGGGGCGTAGATTTCACTAGTGGCTTCTCTCGAGAAAAATATCAAATGGTGGGAAAACAATTACTATTGGGCAATTGATAGAACTTCAAATAATTATGATGATATCCAGGCAATGATCATTATATAGGCATCACGTCAAAGATTAGTAGACCGACCCTGCCTGCATCTACTACTATTACTCCACACGTTGACCGCTATCCAGCATGCATCTAGTGTATTAAGTTCATAGAAAAATGGAGTAATGCATTAAGAACGATGACATGATGTAGACAAGATCCGTTTATCTATGGTGTTAGATATGGATCTCGTCGTTTTATCCTTAGTAGCAACGATACATACGTGTCGGTTCCCCTTGTGTCACTGGGATCAAGCACCGTAAGATCAAACCCACTACAAAGCACCTCTTCCTATTGCTAGGTAAATACATCAAGTTGGACATATAAAACCCAAATATCGGAGAAGAAATACGAGGCTATAAGCAATCATACATAAAAGAGATCAAAGAAACTCAAATACTTTCATGGACATAAAAAGATAGATCTGATCATAAACTCAAAGTTCATCTGATCCCAACAAACACACCGCAAAAGGAGTTACATCATATGGATCTCCAAGAGACCATTGTATTGATAACCAAGAGAGAGAGAGAGAGAGAGAGAGGAAGCAATCTAGCTACTAACTATAGACCCATAGGTATACAAGGAACTACTCACGCACCATCGGAGAGGCACCAATGGAGGTGGTGAACCCCATCTGAGATGGTGTCTAGATTGGATTTGGTGGTTCTGGACTCTGTGGCGGCTGGATAAATATTTTGTTGACTCCCCTAGGGTTTCTGGAATATCTGAGTGTTTATAGAGCAAAGAGGCAGAGCGGGAGGCCACCGAGGTGGGAACAACCCACCTGGGCGCGCCAGGGGGCCTGGCGTGCCCTGGTAGGTTGTGTCCCTTCGGGGCACCACCCAGGTGCAGCTGTGGCCCATCAGGTGTCTTGTGGCCCATAAAAATTCTCTGAAAAGTTTTGCGGTGTTTGGGCTCTGTTTGGTATTGATTTCCTGCGATGTAAAAAACATGCAGAAAATAGGAACTGGCACTTGGCACTATGTCAATAGGTTCGTACCAAAAAATGATATAAAATGACTATAAAATGATTGTAAAACATCCAAGAATGATAATATAATAGCATGGAACAATCAAAAATTATAGACACGTTGGAGACGTATCAGCATCCCCAAGCTTAACTCCTGCCCATCCTCGAGTAGGTATGTGATAAAAACAGATTTTTTGATGTGGAATGCCGCCTATCATGTCATATCATATTATTTTATTTATAGCATGGACATTTGGACTTTTATATGGTTCAAAACAATAGTCTAGTTTTGACATATTAATTTAGATACTCAAGTATATCAATAAGCAATCATGGCTTTCAAAATATCAATGCTAAAATAAGTTGTCCCTAGCCCATTATGCTCAACCATTGATCCATTCATAAAACACACTCGCATATTTGTTACTCCCAATGCTCAAGTACGATCATAGTGTTTCCTAGTTGGTGCTTGTAAGAGAGGATGGAGACTCAAATTCAAAAAATAAAAATTGCATAAGTAAAAGAAAGGCCCTTCGTAGAGGGAAGTAGGGATTTGTAGAGGTGCCAGAGCTCAAAGCTTAAATTGAGAGATATTTTTTTGGGAGGTATACTTTTCCCACCAACGAGAACGACTTGAGGTTCCCAACACTTTCAATGCTAGATATATCATAGGTGGTTCCCAAACAGAAAAGAAAGTTTATTCCTTTTCCACCAAACTTTCACAAGCCATGGCTAGCCGAATCCACGGTTGCCTTCCATACCAACACTTTCTAAGGAATTTATTATTTGACAACATAAAGTAAATGTGTTTTTCATTTCGGGACTGGGCATACCTTTGCCTTACTCTCGTGCAATGACAAGTGAATAAACACTCATCGTGCGAATAACACATCTAGCGTGGAAAATATTGGCCACCCCTCACCACCTCGCGAGCGGTAGGGGCACACAAAAGGGAAATTTATTTTGAAAATTAGAGATGGCACATACAAATTTGCTTAGAACGGCAAGGGAATATCGCATATAGGTAGGTATGGTGGATTCATGTGGCAAAACCGGGATAAAGGATTTTGGATGCACAAGTAGAGATCATACTTAGTGCAAAATGAAGGCTAGCAAAAGACTAGGAAGCGACCAACCATGAAATGAATAATCTCGTAAGCAAACATTGAGGATAAATAACACCGAATAATGCACCACAAGTAGGATCAAATTTATTGCATGATTATTGACTTTCGTGCTTGCATAGGGAATCACAAACCTTAACATGAATATTCTTACTAAAGCATAATTACTCATTAACATAACTCACATATCATATCATCATGTCTCAAAACTATTACAAGGAATCAAGTTTATTTTTTCCAATGATCTTCATGAAATTTTTTATTATATCCTTCTTGGATATCTATCACTTTGGAACTAATTTTCATGTGTTGCTTTTGATAAGCTCAAACAAATATAAGTGAAGATCATGAGCATAATTTTTCTTTCTTTCTCTCAAAATAATATAAGTGAAGCAAGAGAGAATATCTTTAAAATTTAGTAACTCTCAAATAAATCTAAGTGAAGAAAGAGAGTATTTCTTCAAAAAATACTAAGCACACCGTGCTCAAAAAGATATAAGTGAAGCACTAGAGCAAATCCATAGCTCATAAAAATTTAAGTGGAGCATAGAGAGCTATTCTAACAAGTTATGGTTTACTTTTGGCTCTCTCAAATAGGTGTGTACAGAAAGCATTGATGACTTAAAAAGCAAAAGAAAACAAGAAAAGACTCATATCATACAAGAAGCTCCAAGCAAAACACAAATCATGTGATGAATAAAAATATAGTTTCGAGTGAAATACCGATAGTTGTTGGAAGAAAGCGGGGATGCCACTCGGGGGCATCCCCAAGCTTAGTTGGTTGCTCATTTTTGGATAATAGCTTGTGTTGGAAATATGCCCTAGAGGCAATAATAAAAGGATTATTATATTTCCTTGTTCATGATAATTGTTTGTTATTCATGCTTGAATTGTATTGTACGGAAACAGCGATACATTTGTGAATACATAGACCACAACGTGTCCCTGGTAAGCCTCTAGTTACTAGCTCGTTGATCAACAGATGGTCACAGTTTCTTGACCATGGACATAGGATGTCATTGATAACGGGATCACATCATTAGGAGAATGATGTGATGGACAAGACCCAATCCTGAGCCTAGCACAAGATCGTATAGTTCGTAATGCTTAAGCTTTTCTAGTGTCAAGTATTTGTTCCTTAGACCATGAGGTTGTGCAACTCCCGGATACCGTAGGAATACTTTGGGTGTGCCAAACGTCACAACGTAACTGGGTGGCTATAAAGGTACGCAACAGGTATCTCCGAAAGTGTCTGTTGGGTTGGTACGAACCGATACTAGGATGTTGTCACTCCGTATAACGGAGAGGTACCTCTGGGCCCACTCGGTAAGACATCATCATAAAGAGCTCAAAGTGACTAAGTAGTTAGTCACGGGATGATGGATTACGGATCGAGTAAAGAGACTTGCCATGACGAGATTTAACAAGGTATCGGGCATACCGACGATCGAATCTCGGGCAAGTACCGTACCGATAGACAAAGGGAATAACATACGGGATTGAGTGAATCCTTGACACAGTGGTTCATCTGATGAGATCATCGAGGAACACGTGGGAACCAACATGGGTATCCAGATCCCGCTGTTGGTTATTGACCGGAGAGTCGTCTCGGTCATGTCTGCGTGTCTCCCGAACCCGTAGGGTCTACACACTTAAGGTTCGGTGACGCTAGGGTTGTAGAGATACATGCACATGGAAACCCGAATGTTGTTCGGAGTCCCAGATGAGATCCCGGACGTCACGAGGAGTTCCGGAATGGTCCGGAGGTAAAGAATGATATATAGGAAGTCCAGTTTCGGCCATCGGGTGAATTCCGGGGGTCATCGTGAGTGTCCCAGGACCACCGGAGGGGTCCCGGGGGTCCACCGGGTGGGGCCACCCATCCCGGAGGGCCCCGTAGGCCACAAGGGGAAGGGGGCCAGCCCCTGGTGGGCTGGCGCACCCATATGGGCCCCCCTCCATGCACGTAGGGATGAAACCCTAGGGGGAGGGGGCGCCCTGTCAGGACCCCGATCCTAAGTCACACCGATCTAGTTGTAACACGTCATATCACTTTGCGGCCTCACGCACGGTAACCCCACGGGTGCCACCTTACCTGGCCCGGGACCGTTTGCGCATTTTGGCACACGTATATGACAGTGTCGCTAGCATCCATATGACAGAGAACCCGGGCCGACATGGCTAGTTATAAACCAAAAGTGGCACTAAATTACAGAGACAGGCATCCATGACCCAGCAACGAACGTGTCGGTCATCAACGTATGAACCCAAGTCGTAGCAAGCTACATGGACTTTAAGGAACAACGCGTGACATTTCCCCTAAGGGACATACACAGGAACGAAGAAGGACACATGCCGGCCAGCCTACGTGTTCCGAGCAGTAGCAAGCTACCAAGGCTCATTGGAATCACTAGGAGGCATTTCCCTGTAAGATAGGCTACCAAAGGAAAACAACTAGGTGTCGGATCCCACACATACCAAGCATTTCAATCATACACGCAATATGCTCAATATGTGCAAATACAACATTGCATCACAACAGAACTCTATGACTCAAAGTACTTTATTTAAAGGCTCCAAGAGCCATACATAACATATTCATACAGGTAGGGGTCACATGACCCAACACTCAAGTCATACAGTCATACAAGCACAAGCGGAAGCTACATGTCTGAGTACAGACAACTTAGAAAATAAAACAGGCTTGGTGTAGCCTGACTATCTACAAGGCCCTTCACAAGCTCCAGATCACCGTCTGGGTGTCAATCTACTCGTCGACGTCAACGTCTATGTAGAACCCATCAGCAGGGGCAGGGTTCTCCTCTGCAACAGTTATTAAGCAAACATGAGTACAAAGGTACTCAGCAAGTCTTACCACAGAACCTATCATACATGCAACATTATCAAGGGGGGGTAGTGGAGTTCGTAGCAGAATGCCAGCTTTGACCTTGGCTAACCTATACTACAACTCTCAACGGATTGCAAGATGTTATTACGAACACGAGTCGTCTACTCACCACATCAATACACTACCGAGGATCCTCTTCCTTCATCCTACGGAAGGGCCATCCACGGCACTCACGCTTATCTTGAGGCTTTTAGTAGTAACCATCAACTTGTCTATGAACTGTAAGAGCAACCAAGTAGTTCGTACCGCGAACAACGGCTATTCGAATAGATTGATAACCCTGCAGGGGTGTACTTCTTCACACATGTTTTCACCACTTAGCGTCTGCACACGACATGTGCTCGGCAGACTTCAAGCGAAAGCCGACGTGGGTGTAGACCACGACCTAACCAACCACTCAAGTCTCTCGTCCAGGTTTATCGCCTATTTGGGTTCCATCCGTGGGGAGATCCGGCCGGGGTGTCGCTCACGGCCCCAAACGATGTGTACAGGGTTCCCGAGTTACCAAACGGGCAACCGGTACACCGTACCACGTACCTGTCGCATCACAGCCCACCCCGTGGGTCAGCGCTGCGCACGACCTCCAGTAAACTATAAACACCAGAAACTAGTTGCAACTCCTGGACAGAGTACAAGGGCAGTCAATAAGTCGAGCGGGGTCATATTTCAGGGCCCAATGTGTGGTAGTAACTGTAACTTGAATCACACACACAGATCTCGGGTCCTATGGACGATTCCAATGAAACAACCCACCATGTACTCCTTCATGGCCTTTCATCGATACCTTTACCAAGCGTGTTCCACACAGCCCTCTCTTTATCGGTATGATCATTTCACTCTGATCCATCACCCAGATGAATCAGACCAGACACAACTCTAAGCATAGCAGGCAACATAAGTAAATAGCATGGTGGATCACACATCACATGGCTCAATCAACTCCTACACATGCTAGTGGGTTTCAACTATTTACTGTGGCAATGACATGTCATGCAAGGGAATAGGGTTCAACTACCGCAGCAAGTAGCAGTTCACGCGCTGTTGCCTTAATGCAGTAAAAGAGAGCAGGAGCGAGAAGATTGGGTTTGTATCGGAATGATCAATGATTGCTTGCCTGACAAGGTAGTTGTTGGGTACTGCTCTTCAGCTGGATACGCAGCAGTATCCTCGGGAGCAGGACCTAACACAGGGAATACCGACGATACAATCATTAACAAACAAATGCAACAATATGATGCATGCTCATGACATGGCAAGATGCATGTGTGTTGGCTAATGTAACTAAAACCAGAAGGGTTTGAACCTATTTGAATCAAGGATTCAAATTGAAGTTCAAACTATTATTTAAATAAGTGCATTATCATGTTTTTGATATAAACAGCAAGTTAACTTGTTCAAACATGCATGAAACCAGTGCCATTAGAAAGATTGGATTTTTCTGATCATTTTCCATATATAAATCTTTTCCATCTGAGCTATGGTTGATTTTATATGGTTTTTTGAAGTTTTGGGTATTTTCTGGAATTTCCTGAATTATTTTTAAATCTAAAAATCCTAGAAAAACCTTTACTGCGTCAGCATGGCATCATGCTGACGTCAGGCAGTCAACAGGGCCAGTCCAAGTCAAACCTGACCAGTGGGTCCTTCATGTCAGTGTCACAGCTAATTAACTGAGTTAATTAGAGTTAAACTAAAACTAATTAGCTGTCAGTGGGGCCAGGGCCCACGTGTCAGTGACTAAACTAATTAACTAATTAATATTAAATTAACACCTAAACTAGGTTTGACTTGCGGGCAGGGCCCACATGTCATTGACCCAGGGGGTCAAACCCGTGGTCAAAACAGGTCCAACTCGCCGGCGTTTAGCCGCCGACGAGGCCAAACGCGGCGGCGGGCTTCGGAAAACGCCTACGGTGCATGGCTCGAGCTGCGGTTGGGTGCGTTGGATAGCCCTTGCTGTTGCGCATCGGATGGAGGTGGTCGCCGGACCTGGGGTGGCCAGAGACGACGGCAACGAGCTCGACGGCGGCGACCGGCGTCGGGCGTGTGTGGAGAAACGGCTGCAGGGGCCTAGGCGATGCGTGCGTAGCACCGTTCTCATCTACGTGCTGCGGTGAGTAAGTTGGACGGGTGCCAGTGACCAAATGGTCACCGGAGCATCACCGGCGGCGAGCACGGCGGTGGTGCGTGCGGACGAGCTTCGTGCAGTGCGTTACAGGGCAAAAGGGAGCCAACGGAGAGGGGGAGGGGGTAGCTAGGCTCACAGGGGTTGCGGCAAGCACCGGAGCGAGCTCGATGGTGGTCGGAGCTGAGCAGAACGGCGAGGGGGATCTCCACGGCCGGAGTTGGGGAAGAAGAGGTCGGGGGCGTCTCCAGGGCGGGCGAGCGCTCGGGGCTCGGCCTGTTCGAAGCAGTCGAGGACGGCGGAGACGATGGACACCAAGGCGGAGCTCAGGGACGATGGTGGACGCGGCGTCTACGACGATGCGAACACGGCGGCGTCGGCCATGGCGCGGGGAGAGCGGAGGAGAGGAACTGGGGGGAGGTGGAGGTGTCTGCGGGGTCGAGGAGGACGTGGAGGGTCGAACCATCCCTCCAGGACGGCGAGGGGGTGAAGCAAGGCAGCGGGCAGCTGCGTGGCGCGCGGCGCGGTCGCCGTCGAGCACCTGCCTGCCTGCCTGGCCGAGCCAAGCAGCTCGCTGGAGCGGCAGCTGGGCCGGGTGGGCGCCAGGTAAGCTTCTCTCTCTCCTTTTTTTCTATTTTCTTTCTGTTTCATTTCTTTTGCAACTTTGTTTAATTAAATAAAATGCCAAAGCATTTTTGTAACTCATAACACTTGTCATACCTGCTGTATATAATATGAACAGTAGGAAACATTATAGTTTATGATTATTTGAGCATTTAAAATATTTTGTTGCATTTAAATGCCCAAATTCAAATACCATATGATTTAATCCAAAGCCCTAGATTGTCCTAGAAAAATGTGCACCATTTTTGGCAGAGGTTTAGGACCAAGGCAGAAATGATGAACATTTTGAAGGGCATTTTGGGTACATTGGAAAATATTTTAGCAAACCCTAGTTGTTAGGGGAGGGGTGTTGGGGTTTCTGTTAATCCCATTTCAAGTTTCTTTGGAAGTAAACATGATGCACACTCTAGTCAGGTCCTAATGCAAGTGCTAGCTAGGGATGTGACAACTCACCCCCACTTAAAAGAATCGCGTCCCGAGATTCGGGTTCCTCCGGTAAGAGGGTGGGGTACTCAAGTCGAAGACAATCCTCCCTTTCCCAAGTAGCTTCACTCTCGGAATGATGTGACCATTGAACCTTGAGAAACTTGATATTGTGGCGTCGAGTGGTGCGCTCAGTTTGATCAAGAATACGAACGGGGTATTCTCGATATGTGAGATTGTCTTGGAGATCAAGCGTTTCGTGGTCCACTCCGCGGATAGGATCCGAGAAGCAACGCCTGAGTTGAGAAACGTGGAAAACATCATGAACTCTGGAGAGGTGCGGAGGTAGTTCCAATTGGTAGGCAACTTCTCCTCGTTTGGCAAGAATGCGAAAAGGACCGATGTAACGGGGGGCCAATTTGCCTTTGATACCGAAGCGATGGGTTCCCTTAAGAGGAGTAACCCGAAGGTAAGCCTTATCGCCGACTTCAAAAGTCACAGCCTTATGATGACTATCATATTAGCTCTTTTGGCGAGACTGGGCTGTTTTCAATCTCTCACGAACGATGCGAACTTGTTCTTCTGCTTCCTGGATCATATCCGGGCCAAAGAATTGTCTTTCCCCGGTCTCTGACCAGTTAAGAGGTGTTCGACACCTTCGTCCATATAGAACTTCGAAGGGAGCTTTACCCAAGCTGGCTTGATAACTATTGTTATAAGCGAATTCGGCAAATGGAAGACACTTTTCCCATTCCATACCGAAAGAAATGACAGAGGCTCGAAGCATGTCTTCCAGAATTTGATTGACTCGTTCCACTTGACCACTTGACTGCGGATGGAAGGCAGTACTGAAAGAGAGATGAGTTCCCATAGCATTCTGGAAACTTTCCCAAAATCGTGAAGTAAAAAGACTTCCACGGTCTGAGTTAATCTCCAAAGGCACACCATGTAGTGATACTATCTGAGAGATATATAAGTCTGCTAGCTGGCTAGCGGTAATACTCTCCCGAACAGGTAGGAAATGAGCTACTTTAGAGAGGCGGTCGATAACGACGAAGATAGCATTATTCCCTTTCCTGGACCTGGGAAACCCGGTGATAAAGTCCATACCGACTTTATCCCATTTCCATTCAGGAATAGCTAAAGGTTGAAGGGTGTCAGCAGGCCGTTGATGCTCTGCTTTGACTCGACGAAAAACGTCGTAGTTAGCAATGAATTGAGCGATTTCTCTCTTCATCCTAGTCCACCAGAATCTTTGACTTAGGTCTTGATACATTTTGGTACTACCGGGATGAATCGTGAGAGGAGATTCATGAGCCTCCTTAAGGATTAATTGCCGTAGATGGTGGTTCTTGGGAACCACTACACGGTTCTCAAAGAAAACAACACCTCGGTCGTCCATGGAGAAACTTTTAGCGAGTCCACTAGCAATGTTCTCTTGGAGTCGTGATACACCTTTATCACGCTTCTGGGCAGCTATGATTTGATCCATAAGGGTAGGTTTCGCCACCAAGGTGGAAAGGAATCCTCGAGGAACAATGTGAAGGTTAAGCTTACGAAATTCCTCGTGGAGAAGTGGTTGACTTTGTTGTAACATTAAATTGTTACAATATGACTTACGACTTAGTGCATCAGCCATGACATTGGCCTTTCCAGGAGTGTAAGTGATTCCTAAGTCGTAGTCAGTGAGCAACTCAACCCAACGTCTTTGCCTGAGATTTAGATCCGGTTGGGTGAAGATATACTTCAAACTTTGGTGATCAGTGAAGATTTCACAGCGATTACCAAGGAGGTAATGTCGCCATGTTTTGAGTGCATGGACTACAGCTGCAAGCTCTAGATCATGAGTAGGATAGTTATCCTCATGTGGACGCAACTGTCGGGATGCGTATGCAATCACTTGATGATCTTGCATGAGAATGCAACCTAGTCCTTGTCGCGAGGCGTCGCAATAGATTATAAAATCCTTGGAAAAGTCTGGTGGTACCAGTACAGGTGCAGATGTCAGGCGTCTTTTCAATTCCTGAAAACTGCACTCGCACTGTGGGGTCCAATCAAACTTTTTATCTTTCTTGAGGAGTTCGGTTAGAGGTTTAGCAACCTTGGAGAAATTCTCGACGAAACGTCGGCAATAGCTCGCTAAGCCAAGAAAACTCCTAACTTGCTTGACCGATTCAGGGGGAGTCCAATCAAGTACGGCTTGAACTCGCTCGGGATTGACAGCAATACCCTTGCCAGAGATCACATGACCTAGATAGGTTACTTCTGGCAACCAAAATTCACATTTAGAGAATTTGGCATAAAGGCGGTGCTCTCGAAGCTTCGTCAATACCAGCCTTAAATGCTCGGCATGATCTTCCTTGTTCTTGGAGAAAATGAGTATATCATCGAGGTATACCACGACGAATTTATCCAAATACTCCATGAATATAGAATTCATTAACCGAGAAAAGGTAGCTGGGGCATTGGTTAATCCGAAGGACATAACGGTGTACTCATATTGGCCATAACGAGTAACGAAAGCCGTTTTAGGAATGTCCCCGTTCTTGATTTTGATTTGATGGTAGCCCAACCTCAAATCCATCTTAGAGAAGACTGAGGATCCAGCGAGCTGATCATACAGGTCGTTGATCCTGGGAAGCGGATACTTATTCTTTATGGTGACCAGATTGACAGGTCGGTAATCTACAACCATCCGCTCCGTTCCATCCTTCTTCTTGACGAAGAGGACGGGGCAAGCCCAAGGGGAAGAACTAGGACGGATGAAACCCTTTTGCAAGGACTCATCGAGTTGTTTCTTTAGCTCAGCTAATTCTAGTGGTGCCATCTTATAGGGTCTCCTAGATATTGGGACAGTTCCAGGAATAAGATCTATCACGAACTCGACATCTCTATCAGGTGGAACTCCTGGCAGTTCTTCTGGAAAAACATCCGGAAAGTCACGAACTACCGGGATATCTTCGAGTTCTGGTAAAGGGCTGGCATTAAGAGAGTAGAGCTGACGTTCAGCCATTCGAGTCAAGACATTGACTATCTTGCCGGATGGATGTGTAAGTTGAATGGTCCTTGTAAAGCAATCAATTTTGGCGTAATGGGTTGTCATCCATTCCATACCCAAAATGATATTTATGTCCGAGGACTTGAGAGCGATTAAAGATGCAAGGAAAACAAGTCTATCGACAAGGATTTCATTTCCATGGCTTACCCTAGAGGTTTGCCACTTTGAACCAGGAGTTTGAATAACCATGGAAGTAGGCATGTCACAAAAAGTCATGTTGTGCAATCGAGCATAGCTCTCAGATATGAACGAATGGGATGCTCCAGTATCGAAAAGAACAGATGCCGGATGGCAGTTTACGAGAAGCGTACCAAGGACGACGTTAGGATCCTCATAAGCTTCTTCGGCAGAAACATAGTTGACATGACCACGTGCAGTGGGGATTGGCTTGACATAGTTCACCTTGCCGGTTGGCTTACCACGGCCAACGGGTTTTCCTGGCTGATACTGGGGACAATCACGCATGTAGTGTCCCGGTTCTCCACACTTGAAACATGTCACAGTGGTGGTGCGTGGAGCGAAGTTGGAGGGTGGACCTCCATAGGTCTTAGCAGGTGCAAACTGTTGAGTTGGGCGAGGCGCCTCATAGGATGGCCTCGGTGTATACTTGGGTGGCAGAGCAGTGTTAGGAACCCACACACGGCGCTTGTGAGAGCCAGAGCCGGATGAGGAACCAAAGTCTCGAGTATGCTTGCGGGTGGCCTCGAAGTCGGTCTGGCCTGTCTCAGCACTGATAGCCTTGTTAACCAACTTCTGGAAGGAAGCGCACTCGTGCAGACGTAAATCTCGACGAAGTTCAGGGCTGAGTCCCTTGCGGAACCTCGCCTGTTTCTTGGCATCGGTGGATACTTCCTCAGGTGCATAGCGTGCGAGATTACCAAACTCACGACTATAGCCATCCACAGTTAAACGGCCCTGGGTGAAATTGCAGAATTCCTCCCGCTTGCGATCCATAAGACCTTCCGGAATGTGATGTTCACGGAATGCCTCACTGAACTCAACCCAGGTAGTGACTTGGCCAGCAGGACGCATAGCTTCAAAGTTTCCCACCAAAGACTGGCAGGGCCCTCAAGATGGTAGGCGGCGTAGATAACCTTGTCAGCTTCGGCCACACGGGCAGAGTGTAGCTTGTGGGTGATACTACGTAGCCAGTCATCAGCATCCAGAGGTTCAGTGGAGTGATGGAACTTTGGTGGACACATCTTGATAAAATCGTGGATTGACACCACGTCATTCCTCTGACGGAACCCAGTGTTCTGCTCTGTGCGTTCCAGCAGACGGTTGGTCTCTCTCTTGTTCCGTTCTGCTTCAAGCATAACTTCCGCCAAAGAGGGTGGCTGGGGCAGATTCCCATCTCTAGCCCCACTAGCCTCACCCTGCTCTTGAGCAGCAGGAGTGTTGCGAGTGTTGACCATCCTAGGAAAACAAAACAACGGTTTAGACAAGGATGGCAAAAATTTGACATAGAAGTGCAGAATGCAATGGATGACACAGAATGCAGAGATGTTCATCCGTACGACATGGTAATATAGAAACTGCTATATATACACCAGTGGTCGTACACACCATACAAAGTTTAGTACAAGCCAAGGCTAAAGTACAACTGCGGTGAAAGACGATACATCCCATCAGAGGCATTCCGGGCTCCTATACATTATTTAACTACACCTCCGGAACTCAGTACACACTAAGTCATATTCCACAAGGCGCGCAGGACTGTGGAAATACAACTACTACAATACTACTACTACCACGGACTAGCTCAGAGATTCGCGTAGTAATCCTCGTAAAGATTACCACCGTAGCCTGGAAGTGGTACAGACGGATCTTGGAACTCGCGAGCACTCGAAGGCTGTGGACCATAGGGGCATGGGTGTGGTCTCGGTCCCGATGCTGGTGGTAACCGACGCCCACGTGGAGGTGTAATACCCCCAACGTCACGCCAATCCATGCGATCAGGCAGACGAGTCCGCACGGGGTACAAATCCCGCATGTCCAGGTATCCGGCGTGCACAGCAGGTGCAAGCCGTGTCAAAGTAGTCCAGTGAGCGGCTCGAGTGTTATACAGCTCCATTCGGAGGGCACGGACCTCACGGTCCCTATCCTCCAACATCTGAACAGTAGTCTGAAGCAGTGGCTCTTCATGAGGAGCATCAGTATACAGAACAGTGTAGTAGCCTTCCTCTCCGGGGAGTGAGGCTGGCATGTAACAGAACTCAGTGTTCACCAACAGGGCATGCCTAGCACGGAGAATGGTCATCATCGAATAAGCGGCATCCTGCACTGCCATCTCGATGGTAATCCCGAGTCCATAAGACCAATGGATGGGATCATTAGCTCCGGGATATGAGGGGTATATCCGGACTGTGCAGAAATACTGACTTTGATTGAAATCCCGGTACTGTTCCTCCACGGTGTATTCAGGATACCAGCGATAACCGGTCTCAGTCATCACACGGACTAGCATGGCCGTGTGACCGGGCACATTAATGCACCGAGTCAAACGAACCACTTGGTGAGGGATGCGGCCAGACATCTGAAACACGAAATAATGCAAAGGCATTAGTGTTTCTGGAAGAAATCAGGCAGCATAACAACTGTAAATGCTCAAACAAAGATTTGAGACATCATACAAATGATGGCATAGCCACTCAACAATTCCATATCAAGGTTCCGGTTCAACAATCATCATACTAAAAGGATAGAAACTGAACTGAGGCTTGAAACCAACAATCCTAAGAGTCTACGGATTAGTAACACGCGAACCTAGTAAGGATAAGAGGCCTAGTCCTAATTCCCCGTAGAAAGAATAGACAGACTCAGATCAGAAGGGCATAAGGTAAAGGAGTAAAAAGAGCCTTACGTTCCCTTCCACAATCAATTCCCCTACATATAACTAAGAATTTTTCTAGACTCAACATCGACCAGTTTGGCTTGAGAAACCTACAGGCAGTCCAGCTCTGATGCCAACGCTGTCAGGACCCCGATCCTAAGTCACACCGATCTAGCTGTAACACGTCATATCACTTTGCGGCCTCACGCACGGTAACCCCACGGGTGCCACCTTACCTGGCCCGGGACCGTTTGCGCATTTTGGCACACGTATATGACAGTGTCACTAGCATCCATATGACAGAGAACCCGGGCCGACATGGCTAGTTATAAACCAAAAGTGGCACTAAATTACAGAGACAGGCATCCATGACCCAGCAACGAACGTGTCGGTCATCAACGTATGAACCCAAGTCGTAGCAAGCTACATGGACTTAAAGGAACAACGCGTGACATTTCCCCTAAGGGACAGACACAGGAACGAAGAAGGACACATGCCGGCCAGCCTACGTGTTCCGAGCAGTAGCAAGCTACCAAGGCTCATTGGAATCACTAGGAGGCATTTCCCTGTAAGATAGGCTACCAAAGGAAAACAACTAGGTGTCGGATCCCACACATAACTAGCATTTCAATCATACACACAATATGCTCAATATGTGCAAATACAACATTGCATCACTACAGAACTCTATGACTCAAAGTACTTTATTTAAAGGCTCCAAGAGCCATACATAACATATTCATACAGGTAGGGGTCACATGACCCAACACTCAAGTCATACAGTCATACAAGCACAAGCGGAAGCTACATGTCTGAGTACAGACAACTTAGAAAATAAAACAGGCTTGGTGTAGCCTGACTATCTACAAGGCCCTTCACAAGCTCCAGATCACCGTCTGGGTGTCAAGCTACTCGTCGACGTCAACGTCTATGTAGAACCCATCAGCAGGGGCAGGGTTCTCCCCTGCAACAGTTATTAAGCAAACATGAGTACAAAGGTACTCAGCAAGTCTTACCACAGAACCTATCATACATGCAACATTATCAAGGGGGGGGGTAGTGGAGTTCGTAGCAGAATGCCAGCTTTGACCTTGGCTAACCTATACTACAACTCTCAACGGATTGCAAGATGTTATTACGAACATGAGTCCTCTACTCACCACATCAATACACTACCGAGGATCCTCTTCCGTCATCCTACGGAAGGGCCATCCACGGCACTCACGCTTATCTTGAGGCTTTTAGTAGTAACCATCAACTTGTCTATGAACTGTAAGAGCAACCAAGTAGTTCGTACCGCGAACAACTGCTATTCGAATAGATTGATAACCCTGCAGGGGTGTACTTCTTCACACATGTTTTCACCACTTAGCGTCTGCACACGACATGTGCTCGGCAGACTTCAAGCGAAAGCCGACGTGGGTGTAGACCATGACCTAACCAACCACTCAAGTCTCTCGCCCAGGTTTATCGCCTATTTGGGTTCCATCCGTGGGGAGATCCGGCCGGGGTGTCGCTCACGGCCCCAAACGATGTGTACAGGGTTCCCGAGTTACCAAACGGGCAACCGGTACACCGTGCCACGTACCTGTCGCATCACAGCCCACCCCGTGGGTCAGCGCTGCGCACGACCTCCAGTAAACTATAAACACCAGAAACTAGTTGCAACTCCTGGACAGAGTACAAGGGCAGTCAATAAGTCAAGCGGGGTCATATTTCAGGGCCCAATGTGTGGTAGTAGCTGTAACTTGAATCACACACACAGATCTCGGGTCCTATGGACGATTCCAATGAAACAACCCACCATGTACTCCTACATGGCCTTTCATCGATACCTTTACCAAGCGTGTTCCACACTTCCCTCTCTTTATCGGTATGATCATTTCACTCTGATCCATCACCCAGATGAATCAGACCAGACACAACTCTAAGCATAGCAGGCAACATAAGTAAATAGCATGGTGGATCACACATCACATGGCTCAATCAACTCCTACACATGCTAGTGGGTTTCAACTATTTACTGTGGCAATGACATGTCATGCAAGGGAATAGGGTTCAACTACCGCAGCAAGTAGCAGTTCACGCGCTGTTGCCTTAATGCAGTAAAAGAGAGCAGGAGCGAGAAGATTGGGTTTGTATCGGAATGATCAATGATTGCTTGCCTGACAAGGTAGTTGTTGGGTACTGCTCTTCAGCTGGATACGCAGCAGTATCCTCGGGAGCAGGACCTAACACAGGGAATACCGACGATACAATCATTAACAAACAAATGCAACAATATGATGCATGCTCATGACATGGCAAGATGCATGTGTGTTGGCTAATGTAACTAAAACCAGAAGGGTTTGAACCTATTTGAATCAAGGATTCAAATTGAAGTTCAAACTATTATTTAAATAAGTGCATTATCATGTTTTTGATATAAACAGCAAGTTAACTTGTTCAAACATGCATGAAACCAGTGCCATTAGAAAGATTGGATTTTTCTGATCATTTTCCATATATAAATCTTTTCCATCTGAGCTATGGTTGATTTTATATGGTTTTTTGAAGTTTTGGGTATTTTCTGGAATTTCCTGAATTATTTTTAAATCTAAAAATCCCAGAAAAACCTTTACTGCGTCAGCATGACATCATGCTGACGTCAGGCAGTCAACAGGGCCAGTCCAAGTCAAACCTGACCAGTGGGTCCTTCATGTCAGTGTCACAGCTAATTAACTGAGTTAATTAGAGTTAAACTAAAACTAATTAGCTGTCAGTGGGGCCAGGGCCCACGTGTCAGTGACTAAACTAATTAACTAATTAATATTAAATTAACACCTAAACTAGGTTTGACTTGCGGGCAGGGCCCACATGTCATTGACCCAGGGGGTCAAACCCGTGGTCAAAACAGGTCCAACTCGCTGGCGTTTAGCCGCCGGCGAGGCCAAACGCGGCGGCGGGCTTCGGAAAACGCCTACGGTGCATGGCTCGAGCTGCGGTTGGGTGCGTTGGATAGCCCTTGCTGTTGCGCGTCGGATGGAGGTGGTCGCTGGACCTAGGGTGGCCGGAGACGACGGCAACGAGCTCGACGGCGGCGACCGGCGTTGGGCGTGTGTGGAGAAACGGCTGCAGGGGCCTAGGCGATGCGTGCGTAGCACCGTTCTCATTTACGTGCTGCGGTGAGTAAGTTGGACGGGTGCCAGTGACCAAATGGTCATCGGAGCATCACCGGCGGCGAGCACAGCGGTGGTGCGTGCGGACGAGCTTCGTGCAGTGCGTTACAGGGCAAAAGGGAGCCAACAGAGAGGGGGAGGGGGTAGCTAGGCTCACAGGGGTTGCGGCAAGCACCGGAGCGAGCTCGGTGGTGGTCGGAGTTGAGCAGAACGGCGAGGGGGATCTCCGCGGCCGGAGTTGGGGAAGAAGAGGTCGGGGGCGTCTCCAGGGCGGGCGAGCGCTCGGGGCTCGGCCTGTTCGAAGCAGTCGAGGACGGCGGAGACGATGGACACCAAGGTGGATCTCAGGGACGACGGTGGACGCGGCTTCTACGACGATGCGAACACGGCGGCGTCGGCCATGGCGCGGGGAGAGCGGAGGAGAGGAACTGGGGGGAGGTGGAGGTGTCTGCGGGGTCGAGGAGGACGTGGAGGGTCGAACCATCCCTCCAGGACGGCGAGGGGGTGAATCAAGGCAGCGGGCAGCTGCGTGGCGCGCGGCGCGGTCGCCGTCGAGCACCTGCCTGCCTGCCTGGCCGAGCCAAGCAGCTCGCTGGAGCGGCAGCTGGGCTGGGCCGGCAGGTGGGCCGGGTGGGCGCCAGGTAAGCTTCTCTCTCTCCTTTTTTTCTATTTTCTTTCTGTTTCATTTCTTTTGCAACTTTGTTTAATTAAATAAAATGCCAAAGCATTTTTGTAATTCATAACACTTGTCATACCTGCTGTATATAATATGAACAGTAGGAAACATTATAGTTTATGATTATTTGAGCATTTAAAATATTTTGTTGCATTTAAATGCCCAAATTCAAATACCATATGATTTAATCCAAAGCCCTAGATTGTCCTAGAAAAATGTGCACCATTTTTGGCAGAGGTTTAGGACCAAGGCAGAAATGATGAACATTTTGAAGGGCATTTTGGGTACATTGGAAAATATTTTAGCAAACCCTAGTTGTTAGGGGAGGGGTGCTGGGGTTTTTGTTAATCCCATTTCAAGTTTCTTTGAAAGTAAACATGATGCACACTCTAGTCAGGTCCTAATGCAAGTGCTAGCTAGGGATGTGACACGCCCCCTATGCCTTGGGGGGCAAGTCTCCCCCCTCTGGCCGCCGCCCCCTAGGAGATTGCATCTCCTAGGGCCGGCGCCCCCCTGGCCCCTATATATAGTTGGGGGAGAGGGCAGCCGCACCCCAAGCCTCTAGCGCCTCTCCCCCCTCCCGTCACACTTCCTACTCCTCTCGCAGGGCGCCGGCGAAGCCCTGCATCTTTTCCTGTTGCATCCACCACCACGCCGTTGTCCTGCTGGATCTCCGTCAACCTCTCCTCCCCCCTTGCTGGATCAAGAAGGAGGAGACGTCGCTGTACCGTACGTGTGTTGAACGCGGAGGTGCCGTCCGTTCGGCGTTGGGATCATCGGTGACGAGGATCACGAAGAGTACGACTGCTTCATCCATGTTCCTTCGAACGCTTCCGCTCGCGATCTACAAAGGGTATGTAGATGCACTCCTTTATGCTCGTTGCTAGATGACTCCTTAGATTGATCTTGGTGAAGTGTAGGAAATTTTTTGAATTCTACTACGTTCCCCAACAGTGGCATCTGAGCTAGGTCTTTGCGTAGCATCTTGCACGAGTAGAACACAAACAAGTTGTGGGCGTTGAGTTTGCTCAATTTTCTTGCCGCTACTAGTCCAATCTTGATTCGGCGGCATCGTGGGATGAAGCGGCCCGGACCGACCTTACACGTACGCTTATGTGAGACTGGTTCCACCGACAGACATGCACTAGTTGCATAAGGTGGCTAGCGGGTGTCTGTCTCTCCCACTTTAGTCGGATCGGATTCGATGAATAGGGTCCTTATGAAGGGTAAATAGAAATTGACAAATCACGTTGTGGTTTTGGCGTAGGTAAGAAACGTTCTTGCTAGAAAACCTATAGAAGCCACGTAAAACTTGCAACAACAATTAGAGGTCATCTAACTTGTTCTTGCAGCATGTGATATGTGATATGGTATGGCCAAGAAGATATGATGAATGATATATGTGATGTATGAGATTGATCATGTTCTTGTAATAGGGAATCACGACTTGCATGTCGATGAAAATGACAACCGGCAGGAGCCATAGGAGTTGTCTTAATTATTGTATGACCTGCGTGTCACTGCATAACGCCATGTAATTACTTTACTTTATTGCTAAACGTTAGCCATAGTAGTAGAAGTAATAGTTGGCGTGACGACTTCATGAAGACACGATGATGGAGATCATGATGATGGAGATCATGGTGTCGAGCCGGTGACAAAGATGATCATGGTGCCCCGAAGATGGAGATTGAAGGAGCCAGATGATATTGGCCATATCATGTCACTTTATTTGATTGCATGTGATGTTTATCATGTTTATGCATCTTGTTTACTTAGAACGACGGTAGTAAATAAGATGATCTCTCACTAAAATTTCAAGAATTGTGTTCCCCCTAACTGTGCACCGTTGCTAAGGATCGTTGTTCCGAAGCACCACGTGATGATCGGGTGTGATAGGCTCTAACGTTCGCATACGACGGGTGTAAGCCAGATTTACACACGCAATACACTTAGGGTTCACTTGATGAGCCTAGCATGTACAGACATGGCCTCAGAACACGGAAGACCGAAAGGTCGAACATGAGTCGTATAGAAGATACGATCAACATGAAGATGTTCACCGTTGATGACTAGTCCGTCTCACGTGATGATCGGACACGGGCTAGTCTATTCGGATCATGTATCACTTAGATGACTGGAGAGATGTCAATCTGAGTGGGAGTTCATTAAAATTTGATTAGATGAACTTAATTATCATGAACTTAATCTAAATTCTTTACAATATGTCTTGTAGATCAAATGGCCCACGCTCATTTCACCCTTAACTTCAACGCGTTCCTAGAGAAATCCAAGCTGAAAGACGATGGTAGCAACTATACGGACTGGGTCCGTAACCTGAGGATCATCCTCATAGCTGCCAAGAAAACTTATGTCCTAGAAGCACCGCTAGGTGACGCTCCCGCCCCGGCAAACCAAGATGTTATGAATGCTTGACAGTCGCGTTGTGATGATTACTCCCTGGTTCAGTGCGGCATGCTCTACAGCTTAGAATCGGGGCTCCAAAAGCGTTTTGAGCACCACGGGGCATATGAGATGTTCCAAGAGCTGAAAATGGTTTTCCAGGCTCATGCCCGAGTTGAGAGATATGATGTCTCCAACGCATTCTACAGCTGTAAGATGGAGGAAAACAGTTCTGTCGGTGAGCACATACTCAAGATTTCTGGGTTGCACAACCGCTTGTCTCAGTTGGGAATGAATCTCCCAGACGAAGTGGTCGTTGACAGAATCCTCCAGTCGCTCCCACCTAGCTACAAGAGCTTCGTGTTGAACTTCAATATGCAAGGGATGGAGAAGTCCATTCCCGAGGTGTATTCAATGCTGAAATCAGCGGAGGTGGAGATCAAGAAAGAGCATCAAGTGTTGATGGTCAATAAAACCACTAAGTTCAAGAAGGGCAAGGGTAAGAAGAACTTCAAGAAGGACGGCAAGGGAGTTGCCGCGCCCGGTAAACTAGTTGCCGGGAAAAAGCCAAAGTATGGACCCAAGCTTGAGACTGAGTGCTTTTATTGCAAGGGAACGGGTCACTGGAAGCGGAACTGCCCCAAATACTTAGCGAATAAGAAGGCCGGCAACGTCAAAGGTATATGTGATATACATGTTATTGATGTGTACCTTACCAGCGCTCGTAGTAGCTCCTGGGTATTTGATACTGGTGCAGTTGCTCATATTTGTAACTCAAAGCAGGAGCTGTGGAATAAGCGGAGACTGGCGAAGGACGAGGTGACGATGCGCATCAGGAATGGTTCCAAGGTCGATGTGATCGCCGTCGGCATGCTGCCTCTACATCTATCCTCGGGATTAGTTTTAAACCTTAATAATTGTTATTTAGTACCAGCTTTGAGCATGAACATTGTATCTGGATCTCGTTTGATGCGAGATGGCTACTCATTTAAATCCGAGAATAATGGTTGTTCTATTTATTTGAGAGATATGTTTTATGGTCATGCCCCGCTGGTCAATGGTTTATTTTTGATGAATCACGATCGTGATGATACACATATTCATAGTGTGAATGCCAAAAGATGTAAAGTTGACAATGATAGTCCCACATACTTGTGGCATTGCCGCCTTGGTCATATTGGTGTCAAACGTATGAAGAAGCTTCATGCAGATGGACTTCTGGAGTCTCTTGATTATGAATCATTTGACACGTGCGAACCATGCCTCTTGGGCAAAGATGACCAAGAGTCCGTTCTCTGGAACAATGGAGCGAGCAACCAACTTATTGGAAATCATACATACCGATGTGTGCGGTCCAATGAGTGTTGAGGCTCGCGGAGGCTATCGTTATGTTCTCACCCTCACAGATGACATGAGTAGATATGGGTATATCTACTTGATGAAGCACAAGTCTGAGACCTTTGAAAAGTTCAAGGAATTTCAAAATGAGGTTGAGAATCAACGTGATAGAAAAATAAAGTTCTTGCAATCGGATCGTGGGGGTGAATATTTATGTCATGAATTTGGCACGCACCTTAGGAACTGTGGAATTGTTTCACAATTGACACCGCCCGGAACACCTCAGCGTAATGGTGTGTCCGAACGTCGAAATCGTACCCTGTTGGACATGGTGCGATCTATGGTGTCTCTCACCGACTTACAACTATCCTTTTAGGGTTATGCTTTAGAGACTGCCGCATTCACTATAAATAGGGCTCCGTCGAAATCCGTTGAGACGACACCATATGAACTTTGGTTTGGCAAGAAACCTAAGTTGTCGTTTCTAAAAGTTTGGGGTTGCGATGCTTATGTCGAGAAACTTCAACCTGAGAAGCTCGAACCCAAATCAAAAAAATGCGTCTTCATAGGATACCCAAAGGAAACGATTGGGTACACCTTCTACCACAGATCCGAAGGCATGGTCTTTGTTGCCAAGAATGGATCCTTTCTGGAGAAAGAGTTTCTCTCGAAAGAAGTGAGTGGGAGGAAAGTAGAACTTGATGAGGTGATAGTCACCCCTCCCCTACCGGAAAGTAGCGCAGCGCAGGAAATTGTTCCTGAGGTGCCTGCACCGACAAGGGAGGAAGTTAATGATGATGATCATGAAGATACAGATCAAGTTACTACTGAACTTCGAAGCTCCACAAGGACACGTTCCGCACCAGAGTGGTACGACAACCCTGTCATGGAAATCATGTTGTTAGACAACGCTGAACCTTCGAACTATGAAGAAGCGATGGCGGGCCCGGATTCCAATAAATGGCTTGGAGCCATGAAATCCGAGATAGAATCCATGTATGAAAACAAAGTATGGACTTTGGTGTACTTGCCCGATGATAGGCACGCCATAGAAAATAAATGGATATTTAAGAAGAAGACAGACGTGGATGGTAATGTGACCATCTATAAGGCTCGGCTTGTTGCTAAGGGTTATCGACAAGTTCAAGGGATTTACTACGACGAGACTTTCTCTCCCGTAGCGATGCTGAAGTCAGTCCGAATCATGTTAGCAATTGCCGCATTCTATGATTATGAGATATGGCAAATGGACGTCAAAACGGCATTCCTTAATGCTTTCCTCAAGGAAGAACTGTATATGATGCAGTCGGAAGGTTTTGTCGATCCAGAGAATGCTAACAAGGTATGCAAGCTCCAGCGCTTGATCTACGGGCTGGTGCAAGCATCTCGGAGTTGGAATATTCGCTTTAATGATGTGATCAAAGCGTTTGGTTTTATACAGACTTGGGGAGAAGCCTGTATCTACAAGAAAGTGAGTGGGAGCTCTGTAGCATTTCTCATATTATATGTGGATGACATATTGCTGATGGGAAATGATATAGAATTCTTGGAGAGTATAAAGGCCAACTTGAATAAGAGTTTTTCAATGAAGGACCTTGGAGAAGTTGCTTACATATTAGGCATCAAAATCTAGAGAGATAGATCAAGACGCCTCATTGGTCTTTCACAAAGCACATACCTTGACAAGATATTGAAGAAGTTCAATATGGATCAGTCCAAGAAGGGGTTCTTACCTGTTTTGCAAGGTATGAGATTGAGCAAGGCTCAGTCCCCGACCACGGCAGAAGATAGAGAAAAGATGAGTGTCATTCCCTATGCCTCAGCCATAGGTTCTATCATGTATGCCATGCTGTGTACCAGACCTGATGTGAACCTTGCCATAAGTTTGGTAGGGAGGTACCAAAGTGATCCCGGTATGGAACACTGGACGGCGGTCAAGAACATCCTAAAGTACCTAAAGAGGACTAAGGATATGTTTCTCGTTTATGGAGGTGACGAAGAGCTCGTCGTAAAGGGTTACATCGATGCTAGCTTCGACACGGATCTGGATGACTCAAAGTCACAAACCGGATACGTGTATATTTTGAATGGTGGAGCAGTCAACTGGTGCAGTTGCAAGCAGAGCATCGTGGCGCATTCTACATGTGAAGCGAAGTACATAGCTGCTTGCGAAGAAGCGCAAGAAGGAGTCTGGATGAAGGAGTTCATCACCGACCTAGGAGTCATTCCAAGCGCGTCAAGCCCAATGACTCTCTTCGGTGACAACACTGGAGCTATTGCCATTACAAAGGAGCCCAGGTTTCACAAGAAGACCAAGCACATCAAGCGCCGTTTCAACTCCATCCGGAATTATGTTCAAGATGGAGACATAGATATTTGTAAAGTGCATAGGGATCTAAATGTCGCAGACCCGTTGACTAAACCTCTTCCACGGGCAAAACATGATCAACACCAGAACTCTATGGGTGTTCGATTCATCACAATGTAACTAGATTATTGACTCTAGTGCAAGTGGGAGACTGTTGGAAATATGCCCTAGAGGCAATAATAAAAGTATTATTATATTTCCTTGTTCATGATAATTGTCTGTTATTCATGCTTGAATTGTATTGTACGGAAACAGCGATACATGTGTGAATACATAGACCACAACGTGTCCCTGGTAAGCTTCTAGTTACTAGCTCGTTGATCAACAGATGGTCACGGTTTCCTGACCATGGACATAAGATGTCATTGATAATGGGATCACATCATTAGGAGAATGATGTGATGGACAAGACCCAATCCTGAGCCTAGCACAAGATCGTATAGTTCGTAATGCTTAAGCTTTTCTAGTGTCAAGTATTTGTTCCTTAGACCATGAGGTTGTGCAACTCCCGGATACCGTAGGAATACTTTGGGTGTGCCAAACGTCACAACGTAACTGGGTGGCTATAAAGGTACGCAACGGTTATGTAATGCCCAGGATGGGACTATACCTCCTACGTGTCGAGGCACGACTTAAAGGTATAAGCCCATCCTAGAATGATCTCAAGTTTGGTATCTTTGCACGACTCATGTAAAAGAGGGATTAAATTGCAAAAGGAGATAGTTGGCTTACACTCGCCACTTCACACAATACATTACATAAACAATCATCATTCAAAACATCACAACCCGACTACGGGTGAAGATCCAAAAGAAAGATACCAAAACAACATAAAGCCACAGGTCGGGATCGAATCCTAGTAGAAACCACTACTGATCGTCGAAACGTCACAAGCAAACGGCAACTCTCTTCATCGGGCTCCCGGTGAAGAACTTGAGCCAACTTCTGCATCTTACTCGGCTGAACCTGCATCTGGTGTGGTGAAGTAACTGTGAGCCACAGAGGACTCAGCAATCCCGTTCCCGGGTAACATGACTATTTAAGCCTTGGGTGAGGAACAAGGCTGGAGAAAGAATAAGAGGTGAAGGAACAAACAAGAGTCTGCAGCAGCAACTAGCACTAACTTACGTAATAGAGAGCGAGAAGAGAAGTGCCTCGGTCGAAAGATGATCACGAAGTGATCCTAGCTAGAGCCGGTCAAACATAACCCCACCGTGTTCAACTCCCGAATCCCTATTCGGAAATTGACAGTCACGGTACACACGCTGGTAGTGTATTGATACATTGTGTCAAGTTATCTACAACCGGATATTAACAAGCTCCCATCTGCCACATAACCGCGGGCACGGCTTTCGAAAGTTCAAACCCTGCAGGGGTGTTCCAACTTGACCCATTACAAGCCCACAATCCGCGGAGTCGCAACTCCATAGTTGGGAAGACCCGAGTATTCTCGGAATCCCGTGCTCAAGTTAAACCGAACTAAGGTAAGGCTAATCCAGCAAATCCTCCCGGCGTGCCGACACCCTGATAGTAGCCGCGCGTATCTCGTCTCAGGCCACGACCGGATGAGACATCCTACGGGTTTTTACCAGACCTCAAGTTTCCTTGAGGTGGCCCCGCAGTCCGCTCATTTCGGACCAACACTCATGTGGAGCACTGGCCCGGGGGGGTTGAATTAAAATAAAAGAGGGTTTGCAAGGCCCTTATGCAAGTTTTTATTAGTTTGTTATTAGGCAAATAGTACCAATGTTGGGACTTGCTGGAAAAGACTTAGCACTTAGCGGTTTATCAAGGGGGTCCCATACACCCCAACCGTGTTAGGAATGCATAATCAAGGAACATAACACCGGTTTATACGGTTCCTAACGGCATGAGTGGAACAAATCACCAAGCAAAAGGCTTAGCCTTCCACCCTTGCCAGTATATAGATGATTTCATTTTAAGCATTTATATAGTGTGATATAACCCAACCAAACTTCAACATGAAGCAAGCATCTTCGATCTTCACCTGCAACTAGCAATGCTATAAGAAGGGCTGAGCGAAGCGTACTTAGCCAAGCAACGGTTTGCATAGGTAGGTTGGTTAAACATGGCAATTGGTTACAAGTAGGAGGCTGACAAGAAGATCATGGGCATCGAGGCAAAACTATAGATCGAGACTACTAGCAATAGGCAAAGATAGTAATGGTATCCGGGTTCGGTCATCTTGCCTGGGATTCCACAGAGGGAGAAGAACGGATCCATGAAGAAGACGGAGCAACAGACGAGCAAATCCTCACAACTCCGGAACGAAACCGAAGCTATCAAGAGAAGCAACCGGAAAGAAGAAACAACACGGTAAACACACAAGCATAAACATGGCATATGATGCACATCCAAGTATGATGCATGTCCAGTTTAATTATGCATGGCATGGCAAAGTGCACAACAACACTACAAGTTAAGTGGAGCTCAATATGCAACGAGTTGCATATTGACGAAACACCACATTTAATTATTTAATTGACTCTCGTTATTTACAAGACAAGATTAAATGTTTTTAACATGGCAAGAGGTGAAGCATAATAAAACTACACTATTAAGACATTTTAAATGGGGCCGGAAAATAACAACAACATATCCGGAAAAACCCCATGAGCATGTTTAATAATTATAAAGCAAACACAATTAAACATTTCAATGTTGTTAACATGATGCGGATGACATGAACAAGTTTATGCAATTATTATTTAAGGTTAACAAGTAGAGACATGAAGTATTTGTCACCGTGGTGGAATGAAAGGGGGCCACGGCAACGATCCGAAAAATGATGCAACGCAACATCTCGGTTCCGGTAACTCGTCGAGAGACCGGTGCAAAAGGAAAGAAGGCGTGAGCGAGTCAAACGAGATGAAAGGTGGGGCGATCCCGTTACCGGGTTCCCACGAGTCGGTGACGAGGAAACCGAGGAACATGACAACGGACGAAACGGACACGGAGCACACACGAGGAGCATCTCATACAACACAACAAACATTCCACGAGTCATCCACGGGGTCGTTTCGTTATACCTTTGAAGCGTGCGTTTCGGGGCGGTTCGAGATCGTAGTGGAAGGAGTCGTTCACGTGTCCGAAGAGGAAGAAGTCGTTCACATAGCGGTAGTTGTACTCGGGCGACGGTAGCGGAAGTAGACGTTCTCGTAGATGTACATGTCGACGGTAGACGTTCGGGCGACGGTAGGGGTACTTGGTGCGTCTCCGAGACGGTAGTTGTTCACGTTTCCGTAGCCGTTCGGTCGTCGTGGTACTTGTTACTTCGCGATCGTAGGGGTACTTGGTCGGGTCGCCGTGTACTCGTTCACGTAGTCGTACACGGAGCTCGTAGCGGTCATGACACGTGTCGTGGAACTTGTTGCGTCGGGTCTTGGCGACGGTAGTTGTTCGGGCCCAAAAGTAGTTATAATTGCTGCTCCATGATTATCTGAGATTAACATTAACAGCAACAATACAACAAAAACCAAGGGAAAAACTGCGGGTCGCGGCTCGGCGCTGCTCATGGCCGCGGCTGTGCGCCAAGGCGAGGAGGTGCTGGACGGGACGCCGGCGCGAAGAAGAGGAGCACCGCGGCGGCCTAGGCGGGGCGCGACTCCTGGACAGAGGCAAGGTGCTGGACCGGCGAGGGGGGGACGCCGGGGCGGCGAGGCCCTGGGAACGGGCGACGAGAGGAGGGCTCTGGCGCTGCGGGATCCGGCCGCTGCGGCCTTGGAGGCGATGGAGGAGGGGCTCAGCTGGAGGAGGGCCCTGGCGCGGAGGGAGAGGGCGCTCGGGTCCGCGGCGTACGGGCATCGAACCCTGGCTCGACGGGAGACCGAAGGGAGGCGCAGGAGGAGAGCCCCTGGCCAGCTCGCGGGAGGAGGCGAGGCAGCGCTCGGGTCCGCCGGAGTTGACGCTGGCGGAGCAGGAGGAAGGGCGACCGAGGGGATGGGGCTTCGGTCGCAGGGCGGATGGAGAGGGAGGCCTCGGCCTGGCCGGCGCGGGACCTGCAGGACGGAGGAGGGGAGTGGTGGTCTGCGGCCGGCGGGGTGGTGCGCTTGCCTGGCCAAGGAGGATGGGGTCGGGCTGCGGGGTGAGGGAGAACGAGCGAGGGGGGAAGGATCGGGGTGCGGGCGAGAAGGAAGGGAGCGGTCGGGCACGGGGCTAGCAAACGAGAGGGTGGCGGCGGAGGAATCGGGAGGGAGCGAGGGGAGTGCGAAGGCTAGGGTTCGAGTGGGCCAGGAGTGGGAGGCGAGCCGGGCTGCGGCCTGGGAGGGAACAGTTGGGCCAGCTGGAGGGGCTGAGGCCCAAGTGGGCTGGAAGGAGGCTGGTGGCCTCTCTCCTATTTAAGAGTGAAAAGGAAAAACAGAAAAAAAAAAGAAAGGAGAGAAGAAAAGAAAAGGAAGCTTAGGCAAGAATTAGCACACGAGGTCAAATTTACTGGACTCACAAAAATGTGCGGAATTTAAAAAAAAGGAGGGTTTTTAAGGTGAAGCTAGAATTAAGAGACATGGGGAAAATTATGCAAGTGTGTTTGAGTAATTCCAAAGAATGGAATAATTAATAAATATAGCTCCCTAAATATTGAGAGACTTTTATATGTTATAAAGAGAAGACATTCTTCCCTCGATTTAAATGGACCGGAGGCCCACACGAATTATTTAGGTTGAGATGCAAAATAAAAATGACATGATGGCATGATGACATGATGCAATGCAAAAATAAAAAACACAAACTCAAAAGAAACACACGGGAAACCCGGAACATCTGGAATCTTCTGGAATCTTCTGGGACGTCGGTCTTCGGGCGTCACAACTCTCCCACACTAACAGAGGATCTCGACCCGAGATCCTAGAGATATCACCGGGTAAAAACGGAAGAGGAAGAGGTAAAACAAAGTTGCTTCTTTGACAGACGAGTGAAACCAAAGAACCTTGAACAATCTTGAAAGAAAGAATACAACGGAGATGAACGAATATGAGAATACTCCATTAGAAAAGAGGGACAAGGAGCATTATGAGAACCTTGATAGTTGAAAGACATGATACAAGAGCTCACGGATGACCAAAAGAATTAGAAACCGCAATGGTATAGCCAAGGAATAAGAATGACATAATTTGGACAGCACTCCGTCTGAAAATGGAAGGAATTGGACAAGAACTTGCCAAGTTGAGATGATACTTGATGAAAACAGCAACATATTGCCTCCGAAACAATTAAAAGAATGGCACAAGGGGTTAAGAACGATTCCAGATAGCACTCCGGTTAAAAAGATATGCAAAACTAGATAAGATGACGGAACTAGAATGAAGAATATAACACTCCGGTTAAAAAGATAAGCAAGGGAAAATATGATCTTGATAAAAACGAGATGATGGTTTGGAGAGAGCAACATTACAAAGCCCCCGGAACGAAAGAATAGATGCTAGAACATTGGAAAGAAAAGATCGAAGAAGAAGATGACAACTTCTCCCACGAATGAATATGAAAACATCCTTACGAAGAAGGGCTGAACGGAGTTGATTGAAAAATCAACAACGAAACGAATAAGCTTGACGTGGGCTTATGGAGAACATCTTAAAATTAAGAGGTGACAACCAGCCACTAACGAAAACAATTGATTGGATTGATATCAACAAGGAGATGAAAAACTTATCTCCCCAGAATGATAAATGAAGAACTTGGGTCAATAATAAGCACCATAATAGCAACAATTCTCAGGGAAAGCTTTTAGGTGAATTATAACCCAAGATGACTCCAACGAATAAATTGAAGAGTTGAAAAGATCTCCTGAGACAATAAGGATGATGGGTTTAAATATTTCATACTTGATAACTCGTGAATCATGAAACATGAATGGAAATTATCAAGAATGACATAACACCATCTGAAAAGATAAGGTAGAAAGAATTGCAATTGGAAAGCATGATGAAGAATGCTTGAGCTCCAACAAGAATCTTGTTGAAAACTTCGAGGATGAATTAAAACATGATGAACCACCATGAGAACTCCGGTAATGAAAGCATGAGAAGTGAGAGATAAAAAGAAGAATAAGATTCAAGGCCTGCGATGAATTAGATGGAGCTTTGAAATGATATAATAGAAATAACTTTGAGCTCCGGAAAACAAGATGAACAGCTTAGAACCAAGGATATGATATGATGAACAAGCTCTAGAGAAAAGAATTAAATCACCTTGAAGGAATAAGAATAAGATTTATGTTATGCATCTCCTTCACCAATTTAAATTGATGACAACCAAAGGATTTGACATACTACTTATTCTCGTTGCAAAGAATTAAAGAGAGATCTCGCACAAGCTTGGGTAAATCTTCAACGAACCACCGGTAGGATTATGAAAGAACAAAATGAATTAAAATGATAACAACGGAAGGGTAAACTTGAATGAACCACCGTAAGAATATGGAGACGAACGAAGAGACATCAATGAAGAATATTGGAGGACGAAGTTGAAAACTGAGAACGAAGAAATCTTCTGAAATGATGGCCTTCGGAGGATCACAATGGAAAGACTTCATGAAGAATCTTGAGAGAACGGGCCAAGATTTAAGAGAAACACTTCTCCGGTCTTCACATGTTGAGAATGAAGGCGAGAAAAGCCAAGAAGAATTGTTGAGCACTCCGGAATGAAGAATTAAAAAGGTTGAACCAATGATGAAAAAAGAATTTGAAAGTAAACTTGGAGAAGGCATATGACTGATGGAAATCATTCTTACGTCACACTTTGAAAAGAATTGAGTATAACTCCGGAATAATTAGAAGAGTCAGGTAAGATCCTGGGAAAAGACCTGTGGGTTAGGGCCCACTCAAAGAAACACCGTTGGAAAAGATTGCTTAAGAGATATTGCACCGGATGAATTAACTGGCTTGAAGAAGATAACAATCCTCAAAATAATTTGAACGGATTAAGAGTGGAATTATGAATCTTCTGAGATATCTTCAGCACTCCGGATATGAATAACAAGAGGAGAATGATTAATTGGTGCACCGGAATAAGAAAGCATTGTGAAAATGAGGAAAAGGATAAGATCAACACCGAAATCTTGAATTATATCCACCGGCAGAATTAGAGAACAAAAGAATGATGAACTGGAAGCTCTTGAGCATCTTCACGATAAATCACCGGATAAGAACATTGATGGAAAAGAATGAAGAACCTCACATGGATAAAAATGGATACTTCATTTGAGAATTTCTTGCTCCGACAAGAAGAACGGTGGGAGGGTGGGGAAAACAAAGACAACTTGAGACGAACAGAATGGACACCGGTTGAAAAGAATTTAACATGACCATCTTGATGATCAAGAAGGATTAGCACTCCCATAGAAATATGAGAACACCGAATAGGAAAGGTATGGAATCAACATTTGACATCGAAGCAACTCGAATACCAGAATCAAAACAAAAACAAAGGATAGATGTGTAGCAGCCTAATCTTCACAATATCATCCGAACAGAGAATTGAACGAATGAATTCCACAGGTACATCAGCTTGTCGAGAAACCACTTAGAGAACAAAAAGATAAATAAAAAAAGAACAAGGAACAGATAGAACAAATACAAGATAGAAGCTTCATTCGACATCTTCGTGCTGAAAGCTCATGGAACGTGTTACAAAAGGGTTTTGCAATCCCCGGATCAGCATAGCCAAGGACCCTTTAAGATGCAACTCCCGATCAGAACAAGTCCATAAACCACTTCACTCAATGTAGAACCCCAAACTTCATATCGAGCATCCGTTGGAAGAATACCTAGAACTACTTGATGAACCCACCTATAGATTTCCGAAAGTTTCCAGTTATGCAATCAGGTGTTGGCGATACACGGGAAGCACCGCGCAATCAACTCTAAACCTACATCCAGGTGTATCCATCCTTCAACACATAACCAGTCTTTCTCGGAAACTGTCTACCTCGGACCTTCGAAAAGCATCCACTATAACAAGCTATGGCAATACTCTCGAACTACCTCCCCAGTACTGGGTGATGTCGGGGTTATCTTGCCACTGGCCGTATAGGGGAGATTTTCGATGTCGGTCGTCTTAAGTATTTAGTACTGCCGCGATATGCTTGTTACAATGATACCCCGAAGCTCAACTCCTTGGGAATAGGAGGCATCGAGAACAATATCCTTGTCACAAGAACATCGAAACAATCCCAGAATACTAGCGGGATCCTAAAAAAAATTTTGTGCAATTTTTGAAAGTAGAAGAGGCAGAGTAATCGTCAGGAGTCCTCACCAGAGTGAAAGGGGAAGAGAAGCAAAAGAAATCCTACTCTCCGATATAATATATAGGACTCAAAACATTTTCAGTGTGTGCCTAGACTCAACCATCAACGATTCGATCAATCAGTGGGGGCTTCTAGGTCGGAGAAGGCTCTGAATACCAACTTGTAATGCCCAGGATGGGACTATACCTCCTACGTGTCGAGGCACGACTTAAAGGTATAAGCCCATCCTAGAATGATCTCAAGTTTGGTATCTTTGCACGACTCATGTAAAAGAGGGATTAAATTGCAAAAGGAGATAGTTGGCTTACACTCGCCACTTCACACAATACATTACATAAACAATCATCATTCAAAACATCACAACCCGACTACGGGTGAAGATCCAAAAAAAAGTTACCAAAACAACATAAAGCCACAGGTCGGGATCGAATCCTAGTAGAAACCACTACTGATTGTCGAAACGTCACAAGCAAACGGCAACTCTCTTCATCGGGCTCCCGGTGAAGAACTTGAGCCAACTTCTGCATCTTACTCGGCTGAACCTGCATCTGGTGTGGTGAAGTAACTGTGAGCCACAGAGGACTCAGCAATCCCGTTCCCGGGTAACATGACTATTTAAGCCTTGGGTGAGGAACAAGGCTGGAGAAAGAATAAGAGGTGAAGGAACAAACAAGAGTCTGCAGCAGCAACTAGCACTAACTTACGTAATAGAGAGCGAGAAGAGAAGTGCCTCGGTCGAAAGATGATCAAGAAGTGATCCTAGCTAGAGCCGGTCAAACATAACCCCACCGTGTTCAACTCCCGAATCCCTATTCGGAAATTGACAGTCACGGTACACACGCTGGTAGTGTATTGATACATTGTGTCAAGTTATCTACAACCGGATATTAACAAGCTCCCATCTGCCACATAACCGCGGGCACGGCTTTCGAAAGTTCAAACCCTGCAGGGGTGTTCCAACTTGACCCATTACAAGCCCACGATCCGCGGAGTCGCAACTCCATAGTTGGGAAGACCCGAGTATTCTCGGAATCCCGTGCTCAAGTTAAACCGAACTAAGGTAAGGCTAATCCAGCAAATCCTCCCGGCATGCCGACACCCTGATAGTAGCCGCGCGTATCTCGTCTCAGGCCACGACCGGATGAGACATCCTACGGGTTTTTACCAGACCTCAAGTTTCCTTGAGGTGGCCCCGCAGTCCGCTCATTTCGGACCAACACTCATGTGGAGCACTGGCCCGGGGGGGTTGAATTAAAATAAAAGAGGGTTTGCAAGGCCCTTATGCAAGTTTTTATTAGTTTGTTATTAGGCAAATAGTACCAATGTTGGGACTTGCTGGAAAAGACTTAGCACTTAGCGGTTTATCAAGGGGGTCCCATACACCCCAACCGTGTTAGGAATGCATAATCAAGGAACATAACACCGGTTTATACGGTTCCTAACGGCATGAGTGGAACAAATCACCAAGCAAAAGGCTTAGCCTTCCACCCTTGCCAGTATATAGATGATTTCATTTTAAGCATTTATATAGTGTGATATAACCCAACCAAACTTCAACATGAAGCAAGCATCTTCGATCTTCACCTGCAACTAGCAATGCTATAAGAAGGGCTGAGCGAAGCGTACTTAGCCAAGCAATGGTTTGCATAGGTAGGTTGGTTAAACATGGCAATTGGTTACAAGTAGGAGGCTGACAAGAAGATCATGGGCATCGATGCAAAACTATAGATCGAGACTACTAGCAATAGGCAAAGATAGTAATGGTATCCGGGTTCGGTCATCTTGCCTGGGATTCCACAGAGGGAGAAGAACGGATCCATGAAGAAGACGGAGCAACAGACGAGCAAATCCTCACAACTCCGAAACGAAACCGAAGCTATCAAGAGAAGCAACCGGAAAGAAGAAACAACACGGTAAACACACAAGCATAAACATGGCATATGATGCACATCCAAGTATGATGCATGTCCAGTTTAATTATGCATGGCATGGCAAAGTGCACAACAACACTACAAGTTAAGTGGAGCTCAATATGCAACGAGTTGCATATTGACGAAACACCACATTTAATTATTTAATTGACTCTCGTTATTTACAAGACAAGATTAAATGTTTTTAACATGGCAAGAGGTGAAGCATAATAAAACTACACTATTAAGACATTTTAAATGGGGCCGGAAAATAACAACAACATATCCGGAAAAACCCCATGAGCATGTTTAATAATTATAAAGCAAACACAATTAAACATTTCAATGTTGTTAACATGATGCGGATGACATGAACAAGTTTATGCAATTATTATTTAAGGTTAACAAGTAGAGACATGAAGTATTTGTCACCGTGGTGGAATGAAAGGGGGCCACGACAACGATCCGAAAAATGATGCAACGCAACATCTCGGTTCCGGTAACTCGTCGAGAGACCGGTGCAAAAGGAAAGAAGGCGTGAGCGAGTCAAACGAGATAAAAGGTGGGGCGATCCCGTTACCGGGTTCCCACGAGTCGGTGACGAGGCAACCGAGGAACATGACAACGGACGAAACGGACACGGAGCACACACGAGGAGCATGTCATACAACACAACTAACATTCCACGAGTCATCCAGGGGGTCGTTTCGTTATACCTTTGAAGCGTGCGTTTCGGGGCGGTTCGAGATCGTAGTGGAAGGAGTCGTTCACGTGTCCGAAGAGGAAGAAGTCGTTCACATAGCGGTAGTTGTACTCGGGCGACGGTAGCGGAAGTAGACGTTCTCGTAGATGTACATGTCGACGGTAGACGTTCGGGCGACGGTAGGGGTACTTGGTGCGTCTCCGAGACGGTAGTTATTCACGTTTCCGTAGCCGTTCGGTCGTCGTGGTACTTGTTACTTCGCGATCGTAGGGGTACTTGGTCGGGTCGCCGTGTACTCGTTCACGTAGTCGTACACGGAGCTCGTAGCGATCATGACACGTGTCGTGGAACTTGTTGCGTCGGGTCTTGGCGACGGTAGTTGTTCGGGCCCAAAAGTAGTTATACTTGCTGCTCCATGATTATCTGAGATTAACATTAACAGCAACAATACAACAAAAACCAAGGGAAAAACTGCGGGTCGCGGCTCGGCGCTGCTCATGGCCGCGGCTGTGCGCCAAGGCGAGGAGGTGCTGGACGGGACGCCGGCACGAAGAAGAGGAGCACCGCGGCGGCCTAGGCGGGGCGCGGCTCCTGGACAGAGGCAAGGTGCTGGACCGGCGAGGGGGGGACGCCGGGGCGGCGAGGCCCTGGGAACGGGCGACGAGAGGAGGGCTCTGGCGCTGCGGGATCCGGCCGCTGCGGCCTTGGAGGCGATGGAGGAGGGGCTCGGCTGGAGGAGGGCCCTGGCGCGGAGGGAGAGGGCGCTCGGGTCCGCGGCGTACGGGCATCGAGCCCTGGCTCGACGGGAGACCGAAGGGAGGCGCAGGAGGAGAGCCCCTGGCCAGCTCGCGGGAGGAGGCGAGGCAGCGCTCGGGTCCGCCGGAGTTGACGCTGGCGGAGCAGGAGGAAGGGCGACCGAGGGGATGGGGCTTCGGTCGCAGGGCGGATGGAGAGGGAGGCCTCGGCCTGGCCGGCGCGGGACCTGCAGGACGGAGGAGGGGAGTGGTGGTCTGCGGCCGACGGGGTGGTGCGCTTGCCTGGCCGAGGAGGATGGGGTTGGGCTGCGGGGTGAGGGAGAACGAGCGAGGGGGGAAGGATCGGGGTGCGGGCGAGAAGGAAGGGAGCGGTCGGGCACGGGGCTAGCGAACGAGAGGGTGGCGGCGGAGGAATCGGGAGGGAGCGAGGGGAGTGCGAAGGCTAGGGTTCGAGTGGGCCAGGAGTGGGAGGCGAGCCGGGCTGCGGCCTGGGAGGGAACAATTGGGCCAGCTGGAGGGGCTGAGGCCCAAGTGGGCTGGAAGGAGGCTGGTGGCCTCTCTCCTATTTAAGAGTGAAAAGGAAAAACAGAAAAAAAAGAAAGAAAGGAGAGAAGAAAAGAAAAGGAAGCTTAGGCAAGAATTAGCACACGAGGTCAAATTTACTGGACTCACAAAAATGTGCGGAATTTAAATATAAAAAAAGAAGGAGGGTTTTTAAGGTGAAGCTAGAATTAAGAGACATGGGGAAAATTATGCAAGTGTGTTTGAGTAATTCCAAAGAATGGAATAATTAATAAATATAGCTCCCTAAATATTGAGAGACTTTTATATGTTATAAAGAGAAGACATTCTTCCCTCGATTTAAATGGACCGGAGGCCCACACGAATTATTTAGGTTGAGATGCAAAATAAAAATGACATGATGGCATGATGACATGATGCAATGCAAAAATAAATAACACAAACTCAAAAGAAACACACGGGAAACCCGGAACATCTGGAATCTTCTGGAATCTTCTGGGACGTCGGTCTTAGGGCGTCACAACTGGTTATCTCCGAAAGTGTCTGTTGGGTTGGTACGAACCGATACTGGGATGTTGTCACTCCGTATGACGGAGAGGTACCTCTGGGCCCACTCGGTAAGACATCATCATAAAGAGCTCAAAGTGACTAAGGAGTTAGTCATGGGATGATGGATTACGGATCGAGTAAAGAGACTTGCCATGACGAGATTGAACAAGGTATCGGGCATACCGACGATCGAATCTCGGGCAAGTACCGTACCGATAGACAAAGGGAATAACATACGGGATTGAGTGAATCCTTGACACAGTGGTTCATCCGATGAGATCATCGAGGAACACGTGGGAACCAACATGGGTATCCAGATCCCGCTGTTGGTTATTGACCGGAGAGTCGTCTCGGTCATGTTTGCGTGTCTCCCGAACCCGTAGGGTCTACACACTTAAGGTTCGGTGACGCTAGGGTTGTAGAGATACATGCACATGGAAACCCGAATGTTGTTCGGAGTCCCGGATGAGATCCCGGACGTCACGAGGAGTTCCGGAATGGTCCGGAGGTAAATAATGATATATAGGAAGTCCAGTTTCGGCCATCGAGTGAATTCCGGGGGTCACCGGGAGTGTCCCGGGACCACCGGAGGGGTCCCGGGGGTCCACCGGGTGGGGCCACCCATCCCGAAGGGCCCCGTAGGCCGCAAGGGGAAGGGGCCAGCCCCTGGTGGGCTGGCGCACCCATATGGGCCCCCCTCCATGCGCCTAGGGTTGAAACCCTAGGGGGAGGGGGCGCCCCCTATGCCTTGGGGGGCAAGTCTCCCCCCTCTGGCCACCGCCCCCCTAGGAGATTGCATCTCCTAGGGCTGGCGCCCCCCCTGGCCGCTATATATAGTGGGGGGGGGAGACGGCAGCCGTACCCCAAGCCTCTAGCGCCTCTCCCCCCTCCCGTCACACTTCCTACTCCTCTCGCAGGGCGCCGGCGAAGCCCTGCAGCTTTTCCTGTTGCATCCACCACCACGCCGTTGTGCTGCTGGATCTCCGTCAACCTCTCTTCCCCCCTTGCTGGATCAAGAAGGAGGAGACGTCGCTGTACCGTACGTGTGTTGAACGCGGAGGTGCCGTCCGTTCGGCGCTGGGATCATCGGTGCCGAGGATCACGAAGAGTACGACTGCTTCATCCACGTTCCTTCGAACGCTTCCGCTCGCGATCTACAAAGGGTATGTAGATGCACTCCTTTATGCTCGTTGCTAGATGACTCCTTAGATTGATCTTGGTGAAGCGTAGGAATTTTTTTGAATTCTGCTACGTTCCCCAACAGCTTGGGATGCCGGGGCATCCCCAAGCTTAGGCTCTTACATCCTTCCTTCATCCATCGTAAGATAACCCAACACTTGAAAACTTCAATCACACAAAACTCAACAAAACCTTCGTGAGATCCGTTCGTGTAAGAAAGAAAATCACTACTATAAGTATTGTATCAAACCAATTAATATTTTGTTTTTGTATTATATCTACTGTATTCCAACTTTTCTATGGCAAAAATCATCAAAGAAGACCATAGAGCCATCAAAATAAGCACACAACACAAAGAAAACAGAATTTGTCAAAAAACAGAACAATTTGTAGTAATCTGGAAGTTTTGAAAACTTCTAGAACTCTAAAAATCTTGAAAAAATAGGGTCACATGGCAAATTTGTATATTAATCTTCTGCCAAAAGAATGAACTAAAAATCACTTCTCTATTAAAAATGAGAATTTTTCTCGTGAGCGCAGAAGTGTCTGTTTTTTCAGCAAGATCAAATCTACTAACACCCAACGTGTTCCTAAGGCTTTGCTTCGCACGAACCTTTATTCAAACCACAAAAACACATCTCAACAGAGATAATAAAGCGTTTTTATTGAAAATAGCAGGGAAATCAAAAAGCAAAAAGATACAAGTTGGGTTGCCTCCTAACAAGCGCTATCGTTTTACGCCCTTAGCTAGGCATAAGGCAAGGATCTAAGTTTTGTCATCCTTGTCTTCAAGTTCCTCAACCACACAATTATTCAAAGATTGGGCATATAATTCTTCAATAAAAACACTTCTAGGGATAAGAACAAGGAATTTTCTTTTGTAAAGGGGGTCTTTTATTACTTCAATGAAGTTGGGATGAATACTAATCATTTTAAGATCCCCATTACTATTACTAGAAGTAGCCCCTTTGTTCTTACATCTTTTTCTGGGAGTTTTTTCAATAGAATTAACGGAGGAAAAAGCGATGCCCAAGTTACTAAGAATTTCTTCCAATTTATCAATCCTAGAAGGACTTTCTTCAATTCTTTCATTAACTATGGGTTCCTTCTCTTTTAGCATCTTAAGAACATTACCCGCTTTAGCCTCAAATTTATTTGCAAGCTCATGCATCTTTGTATCTAAATTTTCAATATGTTCTTTAGTGAGCATCTCATTTTCAATAGCATCTAACCTTTGCATAACATGCTCAAGAGTAAGAGTTGTGTCATTAACAATAATAGAAGGGGAACCCGTCAAATATCCCATAGCATTCAAAGCATCAAGAGGAGGGCAACTTAAGAAATTTCCTCATGTAATAGTATCAAGTAAAAATCTGAACCAAGTAGTGATTCCCACATAAAATTCTGAAGAAGAACAACAATGGATTGCTTATGAATAGATCTATTATTGGCATTGCAAATCCGATACCAAGCATCTTTTAGGCTCTCTCCTCCTCTTTGCCTAAAGTTGAGAACTTCGATCTCGGGGGTGCAAATGGTGAGGGGAGGACTAGCCATGATGATAAGAACTCAAATAGATCTAGCAAGAAAACGGCGAATAAAAACGACAAATGTTTGTGAAGTGGGGGATATGAAAACGAGAGGCAAATGGCAAATAATTTAATTGCGAGGAGATGAGATTTGTGATTAGGAACCTGGTATATGTTGAAGGTGCTCCCCGGCAACGGAGCCAGAAATTCCTTTTGATGTCGCTTAAAGCTACGTCGGTATTTCCCTAAAGAGGAAGGGATGATGCAGCACAGCGGCGGTAGGTATTCCTCTTAGATGTGAAACCAAGGTTATCGAACCAGTAGGAGAACCATGCAAGACAATGTAAACAACACCTGCACACAAATAACAACTTCTCGCAACCCAACGTGTAAAAGGGGTTGTCAATCCCTTTCGGGTAACGGACGTGAGAGAGATATAAATATTGGTAGATTGGTTGATAAATAAGATAAATTTCAGCAAGGTATTTTTGGGTTTTTGGTTTAATAGATCTGGAAGTAAAAGCGAAGGAAAAATAAATCACAAAGGCAAATATATGAGAAAAAAACCTGGGGGCCGTAGATTTCACTAGTGGCTTCTCTCAAGAAAAATAGCAAATGGTGGGAAAAAAATTACTGTTGGGCAATTGATAGAACTTCAAATAATTATGATGATATCAAGGCAATGACCATTATATAGGCATCACGTCAAAGATTAGTAGACCGACTCCTGCGTGCATCTACTACTATTACTCCACACATCGACCGCTATCCAACATGCATCTAGTGTATTAAGTTCATGGAAAAATGGAGTAATGCATTAAGAACGATGACATGATGTAGAAAAGATCCGTTTATCCATGGCGTTAGATATGGATCTCGTCGTTTTATCATTAGTAGCAACGATACATATGTGTTGGTTCCCGTTCTGTCACTGGGATCAAGCACCGTCAGATCGAACCCACTACAAAGCACCTCTTCCCATTGCAAGATAAATAGATCAAGTTGGCCAGAAAAATCCAAATATCGGAGAAGAAATACAAGGCTATAAGCAATCATGCATAAAAGAGATCAAAGAAACTCAAATACTTTCATGCGTATAAAAAGATAGATCTGATCATAAACTCAAAGTTAATCGGATCCCAACAAACACACCGTAAAAAGAGTTACATCATATGGATCTCCAAGAGACCATTGTATTGATAATCAAGGGAGAGAGAGAGAGGAAGCCATCTAGCTACTAACTATAGACCCATAGGTCTACAAAGAACTACTCACGCATCATCGGAGAGGCACCAATGGAGGTGGTGAACCCCATCCGAGATGGTGTCTAGATTGGATCTGGTGGTTATGGACTCTGCGGCGGCTGGATGAACATTTCGTCGTCTCCCCTATGGTTTCTGGAATATCTGAGTATTTATAGAGCAAAGAGGCGGTGCGAGAGGCCACCGAGGTGGGCACAACCCACATGGGTGCGCCAGGGGCGCCTGGCGCGCCCTGGTGGGTTGTGCCTCCTCGGATCACCCCCAGGTGCAGCTCTGGCCCATAAAAATTCTCTGAAAAGTTTTGCGGTGTTTGGGCTCCGTTTGATATTGATTCCCCGCGATGTAAAAAACATGCAGAAAACAGCAACTGACACTTGGCACTATGTCAATAGTTTAGTACCAAAAAAGGATATAATATGACTATAAAATGATTGTAAAACATCCAAGAATGATAATATAACAACATGGAACAATAAAAAATTATAGATACGTTGGAGACATATGAGAAGGCAAGCCATGTCTTTTTTCTGTGTATAATGGATATCTCATTCCTTGATGTCTCTTTTAATGATATCTTCCAAGTGATGATTTTTGCATTTGGCATCCTACTTTCACTTGGTATTTCCTTTTCATTTTGGTTTCGGTCCTTGAAAGTTTAGAGCATGCATATTTACTTGATGTATTTTCTTTGGCATGCTTTCTTTCTTTGACCCGGTATATAGGGGAAACTCCACCTGGTCTCAATTTGGATGAGATGTGCATGAAATTCATTTTCATATATATAGGTAAAGCTGTGTCTACAACAGCTTGCCACAGAACTAGTTAAGGCTCGCTAAGCTTTTTAACGGTGTAAATATTATGATTTTTTTTTAAATAAATAGTGGAGCACCACTATAATGTAACAAGATGATCCAACTGTGTGATTGTGAAAATATGCATTTATGTTTCCTCGGCAAAAAAAAACAATCATTTCAGCTCATTACGACATATATATATATATACTGAACTATTTGTTTTTTTGTCCACGACACATACAATCATAATTTGTCAATCCCTCCATTGGATCTTGTTATATTATAGATATGTTGCTTCAGTATTTCTTTCAGGATTTTTAGAGACTTTTACACCGTCGAAAACCTTAACTAGTTCTGTGGCAAGCTATTGTAGAAAATCCTACTCCTATATA
>LR738711.1:171261035-171312542 GCA_902687465.1 Secale cereale
CACCTCCTACCACACGGCGGCGCCCCACCCCTACCCCACGGCGGCGCCCCACCCCTACCACCTCTGACCACCACCAACCACGCGGCGGCACGCCCACCCCCATCGCGGCCTGCTCCCTACCCTCGACCAACTGCTGGCGATGCATCTCGCCAGGACCCCCGGGCCTCCCTAGCGTTGGATCCAGCCCCGCAGTGCCGGAATCGAGGGCACGCTGCTGACCCCCAGGAGCTCTGCTCCCTCATCTAGCCTGTACATCTGCCTCCCTCCTCCGACCCTGAGCCGGATCAGCTGAAATATATGGATCGTTGTGGTCGCCGGAGCGCCACCGGCCGCTGGATCCAGCACCTACCTCACGGCGCTAACCACATGGGTGTGTAGCTCGTATGCGCATGGGTGTGCAGCTCGCATCCATGTGTGCGTGCAGTTTCTCCGTTGTGTGTATGCATATGCAGCTCCCCCGGCGAATTCGCGTGTAGCTCTGTAATATTTTTTGGCCTACTGCAGTTATCGTGGTTCAATTTTTGTAATGCGGTTCACTTGGTGATCAAAAAATAAGAACACATCGGAAAAGCAGCTCACTTCTCAAACATGAAAATGCAAAAAAAAAAGCGGAATCTCAAAAAAAAATGTTACCAAAACAACACAAAAAGAGTAATGCGGTTCACTTCGTGATCAAAAAACAAAACACACATCGGAAAGCAGCTCACTTCTCAAAACAGTTCTCAACTCGCGCAAAAAACAACACAAAAAGAGTAATGCGGTTCACTTCGTGATCAAAAAACAAAACACACATCGGAAAGCAGCTCACTTCTCAAACACTTCTCAACGCGCTGCAGTTCGTAGCCAGCCGCACGACTTTCGAATTTAACTAAAAATCGTAAGGAATCTCAAAAACATTTCAACATATGAAAGTTGCGCCTCGTTCGTAGCTTTCCAACGGTATATTACACGCCTTGTTCCGACAAACGGTTAAAAAACTAGAGTGAAAACATTACCGAAAATTTGAAAAAAATCGAAAAACACAATTCCGCGATTTAGTAAATTCAAAACTGCTCTTAAACTGTAGCGAATTAGAAAAAATAATAGATACGAAAAAGATGCGTGGCGACGATACCTTTCCAACGGTATATCATATGTTTCGTTCCGACGAGTGGTTTAGAAAAAAACGCCAAAAAACGCTCGCTGCTATTCGTTGTGAGCCGCACGATTTTCGAAACTGCTCTTAAACTATGATGAATTTGGAAAAGTGTTCAACATGGCGAAGATGCGTCTACTCCATAGCTTTTCAACGGTATATTACACGCATAATTCCGATAAACGGTTAAAAAACTAGAGCAAAAAAGGTGCAGAAAAAACAACACATACAGTTTTTTCAACATGAAGTTCGCTGGTCTCTGTGGTGCGGTGCGTTTAGCTCTCCAATGCAATTTTGCAATGCAGTTCGGAAGTGTTATGAGAATATTATTCTCATACTATTATGAGAATAGACCGGCTGTATATATATATATATATATATATATATATATATATATATATATATATATATATATATATATATATATATATATATATATATATATATATATATCAGAGAGTAGGATTGGTGTTTCTAACTCTTTGGTCCCAATGAGTTTGGATACCATTTTGTTTGTGAAGTTGTTCCAGGAACAATTGGAGATGCATTGGATGCTCGGCTCACTCACAAGGAAGGTGTTGGCACCATGTGCTTATTGGAGTCAAGCTAGGATGATCAATGATCTACTATCTACCTTCAATTGGCATCTACTACATCCTTCCAATGCTATCTCGGTAACAAGTATCATCATCTACTTCATGCACACATTTCTTGCATCAACCTTGTGTAGGTTTTACCATGGCATGTAATTCATTCCTTCTTGTGATACTTGTTCTCTTTCTCAAAGCATCCCAACAATTATCTCTTGTTGCTAGTGTGATGTCTTTGATGTTCGTGTGATTGGAATTCATTTGTATACAATAAGACCATATCTATCCATGTGCTATGCTCTCAAGCAAATTTCTTATTGGTATATTTATGAGTTCCTTGTGGATATCTTGTTCTTTCCTTTTGTAAATATTTTGTGTGTATATCTTTCTTTGTGGATTGATATCATCATGATTTTCATCTACCTAGAACCATATACACTTGAGAGAAATTACATTTCTAGATGATATCCATTCTCTCACACCCACCTTGTCCCTCTTGTACTATTTCTTTGGTGGCTCCGTCAAAGCTTTTGCCTTGAGTGTGGGTCTTATCTTGTTGCATCTTGATGCACTCTTGTGTGGTGAAGTTTTTTTCTCTTGCTTGTCTTGATGAGGCTTTTGCCATTTCAATTGGTATCCCCTCCTCATGACAAAGCTATCATTTTCTTTCTTCACCTTGGGTTGTCACAAGTGTTGGTTATTCATTTTTGCATTTTGAGTGTGCTTATGAAACCCTTTGCTTGGTGTATGTGGGAAGGACATGTCATGCACCTTGTATGTCCACTATCCAAGACTGTGCTGATGCTTAATGCTCACCCTTACATTCGTCTTCTTAAGTGCTTTTCCATGACTCACACACATCATTTTGGTTGAGCCTACTCTTAAGTTGCCTCTTTTATATGTTGCTCAACCATTTGTTTGTTGCAAGTGCTAGGATTTGTTTCCTACATGCTCACTTGCACTTGTTGTGAGTTTCTATTGATTTTGGGGGAGTGATGGTCCTATTTTGTGCACTTGGTATCCTAATGCAAATATTCTAAGGAGTGCACAAATCATGGGGAGCTTCACTAGTGTCTTTAGAACACTCTGTTGCGCTCTTGCACTTGTCGTGAGGTTCTATTGATCTTGGGGGGAGTGACGATCCTATTTTGTGCTCGTTGTATCCAATTACAAAACTAAATTGTGCACAAATCATGGGGAGCTTCTCTAGTTTCTCTAGAACACTCCTATGCTCATATCATAATATCTTTTAGTCATGTGGCTCGTAGGATCATTGGTCAAGTTGGTTCAATTGGTATGTTTTGGTAGCTTGTTTCAATTGATATCTTTTGATTGCGTGATTGCTTGTTTCTCTCTTTGTTATGTCTTTTGTGGCATATCATTCTTAGGAGTCTTTGGGCCTCAATATAGTTTGTCTTCCTCCAAGTATTTATCATTGGATATGTGTAGTTTGCATTACACTCTCTAGTTTAGATGTACAGAATTTATGGAGGAACGCAATTTATATTGGCCTGCTAAGTGTTTCGCCCATTTTGGCAATCGATGCCAATGGGGGAGAAGTTTCATAGAGTTTTGTGGAGAAGTTTAGAGAGTCATCTCTTCTTGCTTTGGTTCTGTTACTAAGATTTTGCATGTCATATGCATGCATTATTGGTTGTTGCATTGCATGGTGATGCATAATTCCTTGTATAAACTCTCTTGAAAGTGATTGTCATCAATTACCAAAATGGGAGAGATTGAAAGAACATGTGTTGCCCCCATGTTTGGTTTTGGTAATTGATGACAATCTCTATGGACTAATGGTTGCCTTGAGTTATATTTGAAGGATTTGTCCATAGGCTTTTCTTGCAGTCCATTTGTTGGTTTCAAGGAGAGTTTGTGATGACCAAGGTGCTATTTAATGAATTACCTAAAGATTGGTCATGTGAGTGGTTGATCAAGACTAAATCAAAGAGTGAATCAAGTTGATCAACACACAAAGTGTAGAAGGTGTACCGAGAGGGATCAAGTAATCTCATGGTAAGGTAAGCATTGTCATTTACGCTTTGTGTGCTAACCCATGGTCTACGTGAGAATTCTATGTCGAGTTAGGTATGTTTCCCTGGGCTTGCGTCAAGAGGAAGATATTATTCAACCCATGGAGGATGACATCTAGTGGTGATCCTCATCAAGTTTGCTGTGTGCAAGTTTAACTGGAGTATCACAAAGAGACCAAGTGCTTGAAGCTTGCAGTCCATTGCGGTGTCAATGGACTCGTGAAGATTTGCCGAAGAGTGGATCACCCATAGTGGAGTATGGGGAGCAATCAACTAGTCTTCATCGAGCCAACACAATCAAGAAAGATGGTCCAACTTGAGGGATTCAAGATCGTCTTCATCCAGCTCAAGTGGACTCTGTGCAAGGCAAAGGTTTTCCCTTGATAGGTTTTATATTTTACCGGTCTCATGGTGGTAGTTGGGAGACCGGGTTATAGGATCGATTGTCGTACTATCAAGGGGGGCTCTCGATGAGTAGCTTGATCGTATCATTCGATGAGAGCTCAAACTATTGCATTCTTGGCATCATCATCTTTCTTGGTTCTTGTTTTGATTTTCTCTTTGTGGGTTTTAGAGCTCGTGTTTATCTTCATGACAAGCTCTAGTTCATCGAAAACCGATTTCATATGCATCTTCTTTTGTGTTTTCAGTCCGAGTTTTTACCTATCTTAAAGAGTTCTCACCATTTTATTTTGGGTATTTTCTCAATTTCTATTTCTTGATATTTCTATCAAGATTATGCTTGTTTGCTCTTGTCTTTAGCTTTCCAACAAACTTGATTTCATCGAATTTGGAGCTCGTATGTGAAAGTTATGGATGTTTTGTTGTTACCTGTTTTACATAGACCGGCTGTACCGCTTCTTACACCGGTTGTACCGGTACTACCAATGTTTGGGGCTGTTGTACCGCTCCAAACTAGGTCTGGTGGTTGTACCGGCCGTGTACCGCTCTACCACCAGAATGGTTTCTGTTTTGGACCAGTTCTTGGGCGGTTGTGGGGCGGTTTTACCGGTTAGTTCCAGTTTAACCGGTACTACCGGTGCCCCGAGAGGTTGTACCGCTTAGTGCTTTCCCTCCGCGTAGGTTTTATCTCAGCTTTGACCGGTTGTACCGGTACTTACACCGGTTGTACTGGTCCTACAGTTGTCTGCACATAATGGGCAAATTCATGGGGACCTATAAAAGAGGATCTTCTTCCCCATTGGACCCCATCCTTTGAGCTCGTGTTCTCCCCCCATTGTTGACCTTCTTCGAGCTTGTTATCTCTCAATCCCTCCATGGATTCTTGCTAGTTTTGGGGGCAAAAGAGAGAGGATATCTAGATCCACATCTCGACCAATCACTTTCTTCTCTATGTGAGGGGAACCCTTTGGATCTAGATCTTGGAGTTCTTTGTGTTCTCTTCTTTGTTCTTCCTCTCATTTTCCTCCCTAGCATTAGTTGCTTTGGTGGGATTTGGGAGAGAAGGACTTGAGCACTCCGTGTGCCCTTGCCATTGCATTAGGTGCCTCGGTTTGAGTTCTCCATGGTGATACGTGGAAGGTACAAATTGAGAAGCTTATTACTCTTAGGTGCTTGGTACCCTTGAGATTGTTCCTCTTGGGTGCCTTGGTGCCCTAGACGGTTTGTGGTGTTAGGAGCTCAATCATTGTGGTGTAAATCTCCGGGCAAGCGTCGGGGTCGCCAATTAGGTTGTGGAGATCACCTCGAGCAATTTGACGGGTTCCGGTGACCACCCCCAAGGGTTGCCAAAGTGTACGGGTTTAGTGATCGCCCCCAAGGGTTGCAATTTGTACGGGTTCGGTGACCGCCCTCAAGGGTACCTTAGTGGAATCACGGCATCTTGCGTTGTGCGAGGGCGTGAGGAGATTACGGTGGACCTAGTGACTTCTTGGGGAGCATTGTGCCTCCACACCGCTCCAAACGGAGATTAGCATCCGCAAGGGTGTGAACTTCGGGATACATCATCGCCTCCGCGTGCCTCGGTTATCTTTTACCCAGGCCCTTTACTGATGCACTTTACTTTGTGATAGCCATATTGTTTCTTGCTATATATATATTGCTATCACCTAGTTGTTTATCTTGCTCAGCATAGTTGTTGGTGCACATAGGTGAGCCTGTTTATTGTAGGTTTTGTGCTTGACAAATTAACCACTAGGATTATTCCGCATTTGTTCAAGCCTAAACTGTAATTATTTTAAAGCTCCTATTCACCGCCCCCCTCTAGGCAACATCCACAATCTTTCACAAGTTTCTAGGCAAATAAAGGTGTTCATCTATCAAATGGATATTCAACTTAATCTCATTCATCAAAATACATTTAGAAGGTTTGGAAATCAAAGATAGCAAAGTACTCAAGTTTTTCATTAACACCCACTAATGCTTCCTAGTCATGGCTCTCAAACACTTCTTTGAGTTATTGCTCTTTGGGATTTCAACTCTTGGTGACGGGGTTATGCCAAATTCACTTTATGCAACTGGGTTCTACCGTGGCTTAGTTTCATGCACCATGGATCAAGAATGGTTGTCCCTTTCGAGCTGAGCGATCAGTGCTTTCATTTACCACTTGCACGCTCCCTTGGGGAAGGTCGGCCGTTTACCACTCAATTCCCAAGTTCGTGACGGAGTAGCAGTTATGTGAATTATCTCAACATATAGGAACGAGACGCGAAGCCAACCTAGGGTTGGAGCTCCACGATTAAAGTATTACGAATAAATTTTGGCATAACATCAACCACTTCAAATATTCACCCCTATAAACCACGCCATCAATAGGTGTCATCAAGTCAATCAAAATCAGCATGTGGAGTCGAATTTCTTAAGTACTCATTCTCTTCGAAAGCTCCTATCCTCTAAATTTGTTAAAATTTTCATTAGAACAAAAACATGCTTTCCCACAAGATTTGACTAGCAGAATTGTAAGGACCAGAGTATATCGGCCAGAGGGGGGTGAATGGTAGATTCAAAATTTCTTTTGAAATGTTGAATACTCTCAACACAGCACATCGGATAATCAACTAAGTAGCTTCAGTTGTACGAAAGAAAACTAGTTCCGAAGCAAAACTAGTTCCGAAACAAAACTATTTCTGAAATAGAACTGCTACTGAAACACAACTGAGCGGATTTATTTCTATGAAGTAGTACTATCACAAATACATAATTATCAACATAGATAGAATTGCATACATATAGCTATTACACACATAACAGATACAGATCATGCACACTATTGCGAAATGTTCATCAGAGCAAGACTTAGCACAAAGACTAAGTAGTACCATATGCAAACCAAATGAACATTCGGACAAACAATCTTAATTACAGCGAAAGCATATATGCAACACTATATGGTCATAGTAATGAAAGGATTGCTTGGATGATAAAGAATCATAGTACACAGGTAGATATCTATCGACAACAAAGATCACCGAAAGAAATGTTGTAGGATAGAAATGACCAGTGGTGCTCGATGGCGAGAGATGGTTTGGTAGGCCAGTTTACTCTTCTAAAAAGACATACGTCTGGTTGGAGGGACTTGTGATTCAACATAGGAGATAAACTCTCTCCATCCTATTCTCCTCAACATGAAGTTCCTCGAACTTCAGTTGATTTCGCTCGTGGTAGATTCTTTTCGGCAATCTCCAAACCTTCGACAGACTTCTTCGCGCACAATGGCTCTTTGTTGCTGAAGATTTTGCTCGGTGAAGACAACAACTCTTCAAGACCCGATCTGACACCTATCCGTCTAGAGAGTATGCGGCTCTCAAGAGTAATAGGTACAAGAACTCTCAACTCAGATGTACTGCGATGCTCAACCACTATCTAAGTTTCAACTCATGATTTTCTCTTAGTGGATTTTAAACTCAAATCTCTTGGAGAGGGGTGCTCACTCAATATTCTTAGAATCTCAAGCGGAGCAGCCACCGGACAACGCCGGTGTAGGGTGGCTATTTATAGCCACAACGTTACCTCGTGGGAAATGACCATTTTGGCCACGCGGTCCAGCCAATGGCCAACCGACATCTTCTCAACTGTCGGATTTTGAGAGGAACGGTAACATTGTGTCCAATGCTAACTCTTCAGTACGAATGAAATCTCTCGTAGCGAAGAAAAATTGTGTCTCTTGCTGGCAAGTATTCATTCGGAGCACAAAGAGATTTCTCACGAACTCTCATAGGATTCGGCTAAGTATCACAACAGATAAAAGTCTTGAATACTTATACCCCTCTTAATAGTACGGTGGTCCTATGACTCAAATTAGAGTAAGAAGAACAAAGAAACAAATGATACGTCTTCGCTTCGTCTTCAAGCTTCTCGACTGCAGTCATTCTTCTTCGGACACACCGAACGAAAATTGTTTTGTGTCAGCTATTCTTTCAGGACCATCTCTGGCGCACAATCTTTTAGTATGCTTTCTTCTCAAAACATATCCTTCTCTTCTCTGCAGCGTAGATGTTTCTCAGTGAAGTTCTTCGAACTTCCTGAAAGTATATAGCATTCTTCTTGATAACAAACTCTTCGAGACGTGTCAATCTTTTATGCAGCGCAAATAACTTTCGAGGAAGTTTATAGCAAGCTTCTCGGAAGTGGCAATCTTCTTGATAATAAGCTTCTTGAAACGTATCAATCTTCTCTATTGCAATCTTTTCTGTAGCAGTCTCTTCGGGAGATTATAGCAATCTCTTCGTAGCAATCATTTCGGGATATTATAGCAATCTCTTTCATAGCAATCCTTTCGGAAGCAAACCTTTCGGTAGCATACCTTTCAGAAGCAAACCTTTCAGTAGCAAACCTTTTGATAGCATACCTTTGGGTTGCATACCTTTCGGAAGAAAACCTTTCGGCAGATTATGGCAATCTTCTTGATACTCCATGGACTATTTCTCTGTGTGTGCACTAGCAAATAAATTAGTCCCTCACTGTTTGTGACAACAATCTCCAAAACACAAGGGGCAAAGAATTGCACCAACAATCTCCCCCCTTTTGGACGATTGTTGACAAAACAAATAATCATCAAAGAGTAGAAAGATATGTAACCAGAAATGTGTGAAATGTAAATTCGATAACATCGCGAAGATATATATACTCCCCCTTAATGTATGTAGTGTATGAAACATTAACCGTTTGGATAAACCTGCATATATTAGAATAAGCTTGGTGGATAGATATTTCACATCTTCGAGAGTAAATGAACTGCATCGAAAAATAATATTCGAGATATAATAGAGTGCATCCATACATTAACTCTAGTAATAATTCCACCTGCAAAAATAAATTCTCAAGAGAAATGAAGTATGGCAGGGGTTATTATCATTCGAGAACTAGAAAGAGTTCACAAGAGTTATACAACACGATAAGAATTAAACGAAGGCAAGTGTTGTAAACTCGAAAAGCAACCCAACAAATCTATCGCTCGATGTCTTCTCCCCCTTTTGTCAACAAGTGTCAAAAAGGTGAAAAGGAACATGGGACACAACGTGCCCGAAGAAGATTTACTCGTCACCCGAAGAAGATCCAGACTTCCTTGACCAAGAAGTTTCTGCCTCAAATGTGATAGCATTACTTCTAGCGGTACTTTATTCTGCTTCTTCATCTGAACACTTCGGCAGAACTGGTCTTGCTGGAGAATCTTCATCCTTCTTCTGAGTAACTCTTTCAGCAGATGGAAGTACAATGTTCTCCTCAGAAAAAAATAGGCGATGTAACTTCAAATTCAACGATAACATTGTTCAGATTAATCCTCATTGGATCTATCGAAGGAAATCTAGCTGAGAGCTTAGGAGTGTTGCATTCTCGGAGATTTTCAATAGTCAGCGGGGCATCCATGAAGTCGTATGTTTCGAATATACCATCCATGTTTATTTTCTTCTTTGAAAGGAATTTCCTCGGCATTTTCCTCAAAAAACTCTTGTCTTCTTTCACAATCATATGAACTTTGCTCGTTCTATTGTGGAGACTATTCAACTCATGCGTGACATGATATTTTTGGTTTGATCAATATCAATGTGCCTCGGTAGAAGTTGTCGTGTTCTAAGACAAATATCCAACCATGTCAGAATCGAAGATTTTGATACAGTCTTGGACCTTGAAATTTTCAGGCTGACAACTTTCTCTAGAGCCTTGGATGAATTATCTCTGAAAGCTTTGCCTTTTGAATAAACTTTTAACGCGTGCAAAGTGGCTCTGACATGATGGATAAATTTCTCCAGAGCCTCTTGAGCAAAGTATTCTTTCCTTGCACATCAATTTATAATCTTCTTTTGAGCTTCATTTTCTTCAACAGAATCAACAAGCTGATGCATGAATACATATTTGTTATCAGGGACATAGCCAAGATATAGGCCATTGAGAGTGTTGCACAATACACCATGAATTGCTCCTGAATCATATGCTCCTGGCAGAGGACTTGTAGTATGACACATAATATAACGGAAAGTTTGAAAGTTGAACTTCACATATTTTGTCCGAGGAAGAACCGTATGAATGATAATCGCCAACCTTATCTGAATCCATCAGAAGGTGAAATTGTTCATCAGAAATCTCATCGATAAAATGCACACGAGTTTCAAAGTTGTTGCTTTCAATCCGAGGGAAATGCAGACACTCAAGAAATTCTTCAGCGCTACCCTTCATGACATGATGCTCTATTATCTATTCGAGATCCCATATTTTTGATATCTTGTTTGTAACCCGATACATATAGTGTGCCATAAGACTTATAGAATATATTCTCAGTTCCATGGGTGCCTGAATGAGAAAACCTTCGTAAGCTGAAGATCTTCAATGTCTTGAATGATTTGCTTTAAACATTATAGTATTCTCATCAGTGGTAAATCAAGATATTCATGATGAAATACCTTATTACTTTTCAGCTGCGAGCATTTTCTTTCCGCAATGAGCATTTTCTTTGAGCTGTGAGCCAACATTTGTTTCAACATTTGTTGTTGATGGACCAACATTTGTTTTAGAATTAAGTACTTGGACAATCAATCTCCATGGCAACATTTTCCGTGATGGGCACATCAACTTTTTCAAGACTTTCATTCTTAGGCTCATTTCTATTTGACGAGGGATAATGGCCTTTTCTTTCTCTGATTCGCTGTTTTGAAGGACTTGAGACTTTTCTTCCTTCTCTGATTCTAACTTTGTAAAGAATAACTCTCAAAGGAGAATTTCCTTGCCTCTCATTCTTTTCAGAAGATTGTTCCGATGCTTGAGGATCTGAAACATTTGCATTTTCCACACTTCCTTCTCCCTGAGCACTAGGCTCATTTCTTTCGGCTTATAGCTTTCTTTTCATCAGAAGCATTTACTTCTACCCAAATTTCTTTTTAATGGGATTTCTTTCGGCATCCAGATTTCTCTTCATTAGAAGCATTTTCTTTGTCACAGCTTTCTTTTCTATGGGATTTCTTTCGGCACCCAGATTTATTTTCGATGCCACACATATTTTTTTGCAGACTGCCATTCTTCATCAAACCGAACTTTTGATACAACTCTTATGCCCATGACAATCTCTTCACCCATATATGTCTGAACAACATGCTTAGCACAAACTTCAACAAAATCCATTAACCTGCGAAAGAGAATAGATGCGAGGGAAAATATAGACATGACCATAAAGTTTTTGATGAGAACCATTTTTGGAGAAGAATTGATCAACACTTTGAGAATTATCTTGAATGAGAAATATCTTCGAAAAATTTCATCCTAGTAAGTTCTGAAAGAAATCTACTAAGATGATATCCATCTAATTTTCATCAGAGAGAAAACACAAAGTTTAGATCCATTCAGATGGGCACAAGGAAGAATTACAAACAATGCACGGTAAAAAGTATAAGCTCTTGAACATCTACTGGGATAGTTGAATCAGAAGATAGTCACGTAGGGTGGAACTCATATTATGAATGGAATGAGAAATATGAGTTCAGATCTCCGTACCCTAACTTGGTGGCGGAGATCAACTAAGGTGACGCGGAGAGGAAGATTTACCGCAGCGGCTTGGAGCAAATGCGGCGAGGTCCAATGGAGTTTCATCAGCGGATGATCCCGTCGAAGTTGCAAGTGCAATGATGCACCGAGGATAATTGAGCGAGGGAGACGATGAGTGACGAAGAGATTGGAACCGTACAAGGAAGACGAGAAGGGGGAAACCCAACTTTCTCGAGAGAAAATAGATGGTTCAGAGTCAATGGCCTCTTCACATTCACCGCATATGATAAGTGGCAGTTGTACGTGGGCACGTGGCAACCAAAGGAGCAGCTTCTCCTCACTTGGGCGGGAGACCCGAATTCTGGAGGGCTTTCGCCAAATTGGAAATAACCTTCGGAACACATTTCTCTCGTAGCCAAGGACACCAGGAGAAAATCGTTTTAGATAAAATTTGCGTACCCATGAGAGAAAAGCATAGACTGGATAAGATATAATGAGAGGTAGGGTCCAAAACATTTCACTCGGAGAGAAACACAAAGCGAAATAAAACAGCGACAAGTGAAATGCATACATGGGTAAATCCATATCTATGAAAGAAGAAAATATCCTAGAGCAGGAACTTAAATCCCAAAATAAAACCAAGACAAGAGAAAATAACCATAGAAAAACTTGGGCCATTGGTAAATCCTTCGTCTTGACAAGACTGAAAATGATATCATTTCCATTAAGATATATCTTGAAGGAATTCCCCAGAACCAGTGATATTGATCTTCTACACAGTCACATGCATATTCTTCGACAATATCTTTAGATATATCTTCAATGATACAAATGACCCAATATCCTAAAATTGAGTTAGTTTGACTAGCCAAAGCAAATCCCATGATAATGCAAGTATCTCAAAATTCTTTCAATAGAACCAAGTTACCTTTCAGGAAACACTCATGGGATAGAAGCAATAATATCAACAAGGGTAAAAGTCAATCCTTTCGGAAAGTGAAGCATATCCCCTGCAATTATCAATTTATCTCTGGCATATGATTTGATTTGTTTCGCCTGGAGACATTTTTCTGGCAAGAAAGATTAGGTTTATTTAACCACCCACATCTTGGCAGGTGGCCGAGAAACATTTGGTTTCGGACGTGCATGATAGGATTTCTTTCGAGAAACATAAGAGGTGTTCCTCTGGGAAGGGTTCACATAATTGAAAGAATAAGTATTGTAATTCTTCCCAGAAGCATGAACATAATGGTTGGAAGAAGTATGCATATAATATTTCTGACAAGCATTCTTATCAGAACCATACGAGGGATTTGCAGTTTCATACAGTGAAGATTTTCCTTTAATACGAAAGTTATTTCCTTGCATGGTTAGAGCAGCAGTAACAGGTAGATTTTTAATACGAGACTTTTCAACCCAGATTCTTTTCTTGGGTGGCCCATTCCTGCAATTAGTGTCAATATAACGTGCAAATACTTCACCATTATGTTGCTTAAACAATTTGTAGTTGGAGTCAAATAACTCATCAGAAGGTGAAGGAATTGGACAATCATATCCAGAAAGTAATGCAGGTTTGAGAGTATTGCTTTTACCAGCAACACATACTGTCTTTGGATATTGCTTAGGTCTCCAGTATGTTCCATCAGCATTTGAGTTTCTCTCGAAACCTAACCCTTCCTTTCTAGGGTTCTTTTGAAGAATTGACTTCTTCGGAACATCAGAAAGAATTTGGTATCCTTTGAGACTTTTGAACATTCATGTCTCAAGAAAATTCTTCAGCCTAGCATTTTCATCGGAAATAGCAACATTTTCCTCAGAAGAGGAGTTAGTTTCAACAGTAATAATAGAAACATTTCTTTCAGCAGCAGCAGTAGATGTTTCAGCATTAGAATCAGAATTGCTGCGCTCTAGCCATTTTAGACAAGGTGGCATAAATTCCTCCTGAGAAGCACTAATTTGTTGGGCGAGGAGAGAATCATTTTCAATCCGAAGATCATGATATGCTCTCAGAGACTCGAGCTGTTGTTTCCTTTTTAGGAAATCATAGTTAAGTATTCCATGGTCATCTGAGAGAAAATCATGACGACCTGACAGATCCTCAATTTTTTTCCAAAAGAGCAGAATGCTTGTTTGTCAACATTTAGTTTTTATTCATCTCCTCGGCCAACAAATTTTCCGTCTTCCTAAGAGATTTCTCAAGTTTCTAAAGAGAGTATTGTTGTTTCTTAGCAATTGTTATGAGCTTAGATTGATCATCATCACTAGAAGAGAATTCATCACTAGCATAAGCTTTTTGTTTCTTGGGAGGTACCTTTCCTTTTGAAGCTTTTTCCATGAGTCAATATATATTGCACACAAGTATAGGGGATTGCAACAGTTTTCGAGGATAGAGTATTCAACCCAAATTTATAGATTCGACACAAGGGGAGCCAAAGAATATTTGAAGGTATTAGCAGTTGAGTTGTCAATTCAACCACACCTGGAGATTAATTATCTGCAGCAAAGTGATCAGTAGCAAAGTAGTTTGATAGTTTTGATAGTAGTGACAGTAGCAATAGTAATAGTAACCGTGATAGCAGTAATTTTGTAGCAAGCGTAACAGTAGCAGCATCAGTACTAACTTAGCAAGATCAATATGGGACAAATTTGTAGGCATCGGATCAGTGATTTGTTGGATGATATTCATCATGAGACAGTTACAACCTAGGGCGATTCGGCACTAGCTCCAGTTCATCGATATAATGTAGGCATGTATTCCATAAATAGTCATATGTGCTTTATTAAAAGAACTTGCATGACATATTTTGCCCTACCCTCCCGTGGCAGCGGGGTCCATATTGGGAACTAAGGGATAGTAAGGCATCCTTTTAATAGAGAACCGGAACAAAGCATTAACACATAGTGAATACATGAACTCCTCAAACCACGATCAGCTCCGAGAGTAGCTCCGGTTGTTGTCACTCCGGGGTTGCCAGGTCATAACACGTAGTAGGTGACTATAACTTGCAAGATCGGATCTAGAACATGGATATAATGATGATAACATAAACGGTTCATATTTGAGTTCATAGCAACCGGGCCCAAAGTGTCAAGCATAGCAAAGTCATGGCAACATCAATCTAAGAACATAATGGATACTATGGATCAAGCCCTAACAAAACTAACTCGATTACATGATAAATATCATCCAACTCCTCACGGACCAGTGAGCCTACAAAGGAATTACTCACTCCCGGTGAGGAGCGTCATGGAATTGGCGATGGAGAAGGGTTGGTGATGACAAAGAACGAAGATCCCCCTCTTCAGAGTCCCAAACAGACTCCAGATCTGGCCTCTCGAGGAAGAACAGGAGGTGGCAGTGGCTCCGTCTCATAGATCGCGATAATTCTTTCTCTCTAATTTTTTTCTGGATGATTGTGAACTTATAGTATCAGGGTTGGTGTCTGTGGGGCCACCAGGTGGGGACAACCCACCAGGGCGCGCAGTGCCCACCCAGGTGCCCCCTCCGGTGGTTCTTGGCTCCGGTATTTTTCTCTTATTGTATAAAAAATTGTCGCGAAGTTTCACTTTGTTCCGAGAACTTTTTTTCTGCACACAGAAACAACAACATGGTAGTTCTGCTGAAAACAGCGTTAGTACGGGGTTAGTTTCATTCAAATCATGCAAATTAGGGTCCAAAACAAGAGGAAAAACGTTAGGAAAAGTATATACGTTGGAGATGTATCAACTCCCCCAAGCTTACACATTTGCTTGTCCTCAAGCAATTCAGTTGATAAAGTGAAAGTGAGAAAGAAAAACTTTTACAAACTCTTTTACTCTCGTTTACATAAATAGGCTTAAACAGCTCCCAGGTTTTCAGCCAGCATTATAACTAACCATGTCGATAATAACTTTTAAAGATTATAATGACTCATATCAATGACATAATCAACTAGGGAGCAATAATAAAATATCTCAAATAGCAACACGTTATCAAAACAACCATGATATAATATGACAATAGTGGTATCTCGCTAGCCCTTTCTGAGACCGCAAAACATAAATGCAGAGCACCTCCAAAGTACGAGCAGCGACTAAACATTGTAATTCATGGTAGAAAAGATCCAGTCATGATAACACCCAACATTCACTACACACAATGCATAGGCATGACAACCGTGCTCTAATATCTGGCGCTTATTAGAGAAGGTGATGACACAACATAAAAGTAAATAGACAGTCCCTTCGCGGAGGGGAGCAGTGATTGGCAGAGGTGCCAGAGCTCAAGTTTTTAAATTTAAAACAGAGGTAAATGAAATTTTGAGAGGTGCAACCTTCTCATTCACTTCACGACTATCAGCTATCGATATCCCCCATGCTAAACGAGCTAGTGGTGGTTCCCAAGCAGAAAAGTAAATGTTTGAACTCCATTGGGAGTATTTGTTTGTTTATTTGTAAACCTTTTCTTTTTGCAATTTGGGACTGAGAATCCCTATTACCGCCCTTTTCTCGTGCAATGCCGAGTGAATAAACACTCAACCTGAGAATAACCCACTTAGTATGGAAAATACCAACCACCTCGTGTCATTCCATGAATGATCCAGACACAAAAAAGGGATATTTATTTAAAGTTTTTAGAGGTGTCACATGCAAATTTACTTAGAACGGCAGGGTAATACCGCATATAGGTAGGTATGGTGGACTCATCTGGAATAACTTTGAGTTTTAGAATTTGATGCACAAGCAGTATTCCCGCTTAGTTGTAGCGACCAGACCTCAAACAGTCTGATCTCTATGCATCAGTTTCATCCCTGGATCAGTAATGCTAACACGCATAGTACTTGAAGGATTTATAACAGAGTAGCAATCACACACTTAATTACATCGATAGTCCAACGATGAATTTATTACAAATAAAATGGCTGAAGGCCATCTAACACGATAACAGCGGAAGGCTTGGAAGATAAGTGAGTCCATCAACTCCAGCGGCATCACTGAGTATAGAACCACGACCTAAAAAGGGGCATCTTACTCGTCGTCTGGAAAGTCTGCAACATGAAACGTTGCAGCCCGAAAACGGGTCAGCACATGGAATATGCTGGCAAGGTAACACAAGAGATGCACTGAAAGTAAAGCTATACTATATGCAATATTTGGCTGGTGGAAAGCTCTATGGTTAAGTTTTTGCGTAAAGCCAATTTTTCCCTACTTCAAAGGAATGCATTTTAATTAACTATCATGGTAGTTGAAACATCGTTGAGAAGATAGACATCCTCTCAACCTCAATTAAAAGTAATCATTCAACCCAACAATATTAAATTAGAGTAACATGTTGAGATGCACATGAAAATCCAAGTACTAGATACTCAAGACGTCCATAACCGGGGACATGGCTACTCATGATCAGTTTGTACACTCTGCAGAGGTTTGTGCACTTTTCCCACAAGACTCGATCGCCTCCGTTTGGTTTCTCGCACTGCATGGTGTTTGAGAAACGGATGACCGAGACATAGTCTTTCAGAAGCGCTAGCACCTTACGATCGGGCGGACCGTACCAACCTACATCCCCTACATCTGCTAGTCCACCACTGTAAGAGTTCGCACGACTTACTCATACTATGCTAGAGCCCATAATAGTATTGTGGCTGCACACAGAAGTTTCTAGTATGAATAATCTCATGATCCCTTTGAGCCTGGGTGGCGGTCCAAAAGAAAAACAGGCAATCGCTGGAATACCCAGATGCCTCAATCCACCCAGATGTGTATTAATGTTGCCACCTTAAGTTGAACCATTAATTAACAAACTCACGTCTGTCATGCATTTCACTCACCCAATCCACGTCTACGAGCATAGCATGTCCTAACAGCAAACGTAGAAGTAACTCCCAAAGGTTTGAATGTAATGCAGGTAATAGGTACTACCTCAATCTACTTCCCAGTCCCACAAGTTAATTAATCCTACTCATGCAATGTGTGAGGGTTGGACTAATGCAATGAAAACTGGGTAATTGGAAAGCATGATCAAAGTGTTACTTGCCTTGCTCATGATCCGCAAAACCTAGAGACTCAAAGTAGCAAGCGGCGCACTCCGGGTACTCTATCGCAATCAAACAAGCATACAATAAGTACTTAACTAATGCATGGGTAAAACTCAAATAAGAGATCTAACCAGAAAGTTCAACTTAAGAACTCCGGTTTGCAAAAAGAATCAACTCGAAAGAAGCAACAAAACTCAAACTGCAAAAGAAACGAGCTCCGGTTTACTAGTTGGCCTAGAGTCAAATTTTACAGTAGCCAAAATCTAGTTCAAGTTGATTAAACGTAAAGAGGGCTTCGAGACGAAGATCTGGGATTTTGAATCACCTGATTCCGACTCTCGAGCGAAAAGAAAAACGAAAAACAGGGTCAGGGCAGAAATCGCGATCGGAATAACCGCGGATAAATACCCCGAAAAAGAAAAACGACGAACAGGCTAACGAACGAACGTTAGCTGTCTGCGGCTAACTAACGAAAACCGTTCGTTAAAACGAACGTACGGACGAACGTCCGCTAATTAACTAAATCGGCGTAAAAAAACCGAACCGATCTATTCTAAAATAAAAAAAACAGATCTAGGTTTTCCTAAACAAAACCGATCGGTTAAACGAAAAACAGAGAACTACCTCTTCTCAACCAACTCCGGGGGAACTCCGGCGGGGCGAGGCGCGGCACGCAGGGCGGCGGCGGCTGGCGGCGGGGCGGCGGGCTGAAGGCGGGGCGGCGCGGCGCGGCGAGGTGGCGAGGCGGCGGGGCGGCGGGCTCGCGGCGGCGGCGGCGTGGCGCGAAGGCGGCGGCGGGGCGGCTTGGGCGCTAGGGTTTCGGCGCTGGCGGGCTGGGCGTAACGGGCCGGCGGGGCTGGCTTATAAAGCCCAGTCTCCTGGTCCTTCACGAGTCTAAGTCGGTTTCCTATTTTTTTTTTCTAAAAGAGTCCCGTCGCAGAAAAATTAACGAAAGAAATAGCAAACGGACTCCAAAATTCCCGAAATAAACTTTCACCGTCTTCTAATAATATTTAGGACAAAGTGAACATTTTTCCCGGACCTAAATGCAATTTTGAAAAACGCGTATTTTTCCTATGCAAATAAATCCGCAAATAAATCCAGAAAAATACCAAAAGTGATTTTAACATTTTTCCTCCAACATTTCTGTTATTTTGGAGAAGTCATATTATCTCCGCTCATTTTTGTTATTTAGAAATATTTTTAGGAGAGAAAAATTATTAGAATCACACTGTCCTCGTACCGGTATTCGAGCGAACTCAAATACGAAAACGGTAAAATTCCCAACTCTCTCTGTAGGTCCTTGAGTTGCTTAAAATTTCGAAGAACGCCACAAACAAAAATGCAAAAGCATGCAATGCAAATATGATCTATGTATAACATTCCAAATTGAAAATTTGGGATGTTACAAACCTACCCCCCTTAGAATGAATCTCGCCCTCGAGATTCGACTTGGCTAGAGAACAGGTGTGGGTGGTCCTTGCGTAGATCATCTTCTCGTTCCCAGGTGGCTTCTTCCTCGGTGTGGTGACTCCACTGAACTTTGCAAAACTTGATAACCTTGCTGTGAGTAACTCTGCTCGAAAATTCGAGAATCTTAACAGGCTTCTCCTCGTAGGTCAGATCATTGTCCAACTGAATTGCTTCCAGGGGTATTGTGTCTCTATGCGGTATATCGGCCATCTCCACGTGGCACTTCTTAAGCTACGAAATGTGAAACACGTCGTGCACTCCAGACAATCCTTCGGGCAATTCCAACTTGTAGGCAACATCTCCCATGCGTCCTAAAACACGGTAAGGTCCTACAAATCTCTGGGCTAACTTCCCTTTAACTCCGAAACGTTTAACTCCTCGCAGAGGCGATACTCTCAAGTATGCTCTGTCTCCGATCTCATAGGTTATCTTCTTGCGCTTCGAGTCTGCATAACTCTTCTGCCTGGACTGAGCTACCTTCAGTCTATCTCGAATCAACTTCACCTTGTCCTCAGACTCTTTGATTAAGTCTGGTCCAAACAACTGTCGGTCTCCAACTTCATCCCACGACAACGGTGTTCGACATCTCCTTCCATACAATGCCTCGAAAGGGGCCATCTTCAAACTGGCTTGGTAGCTGTTGTTGTATGAGAACTCCGCATAGGGCAAGTTGTCATCCCAACTAGATCCGTAATCTAATGCACAGGCTCTTAGCATATCCTCCAAAATCTGATTTACTCTCTCCGTTTGTCCATCTGTCTGCGGATGAAAAGCTGTGCTAAACTCTAGCCTGGTACCCAAAGTTTCATGTAACTGATTCTAGAACTTTGAGGTAAACTGGGTTCCTCTATCTGATACGATGCTCTTCGGAACTCCGTGCAGACATACAATTCTGGTCATGTATATCTTTGCCAACTTTGCACTTGTATATGTGGTTTTCACAGGATAAAGTGGGTTACCTTCGTCAATCGGTATACTACTACCCAGATTGAATCATATCCTGCTTTGGTCCTGGGCAATCCAGTGATAAAATCCATGCCAAGCTTCTCCCACTTCCATTCGGGTATTGGCATAGGTTGTAACAATCCTGCTGGCTTCTGATGTTCTGCCTTTACTCTCTGACACACATCACAAACTGCTACATACTCCGCAATATCCTTCTTCATACCGGTCCACCAGAAAATATCCTTCAAATCCAAATACATCTTAGTATTTCCTGGGTGAATCGAGTATGGTGAATCATGGGCCTCCTGTAAAATCAACTTCCTAGTCTCCGGGTCATTGGGCACATAGATTCGATCCTCAAACCATAGGGTGTCGTGTTCATCCTCACGAAATCCTTTAGCTTTTCCTTCGCTCATCCTCTCCTTTATAGAGGCAATCTCTTTGTCAGCTTTCTGAGCTTCTCTGATTTTATCCATCAGGGTAGACTGGATTTCTAGTGTTGCTACATAGCCTCTCGGAACTATCTCCAACCGTAGTTCTCGTTGGTCCTCGGCTAACTCCTTTGGAAACTCCTCCATCATCAGGGTATTGACATGGCTCTTACGGCTTAGCGCATCGGCTACTATGTTAGCTTTTCCGGGGTGATAATGCAATCTCATGTCATAATCCTTAATGAGTTCCAGCCATCTCCTTTGCCTAAGATTCAACTCCTTCTGAGTGAATATATACTTCAAACTCTTGTGGTCCGTATATACTTCACAATAGTTTCCAATAAGAAAATGTCTCCACGTCTTCAACGCATGCACTACGGCTGCTAACACCAAATCGTGGGTGGCATAGTTCATCTCATGAGGTTTCAGTTGTCGTGAAGCATACGAAACAACTCTTCCTTCCTGCATAAGAACTTCTCCAAGTCCTCGACGTGAAGCGTCGCAATACACCTCAGAATCCTTATGTTGATTTGGCAGATTCAACACAGGGGATGAGACCAACCTTTTCTTTAATTCCTGAAAATTGGCCTCACATTCTTCGGTCCAACTGAACTTGGTGTCCTTCATCAACAACTCCGTCATTGGCTTTGCAATCTTTGAGAAATTCTCGATAAATCTCCGGTAGTATCCTGCGAGTCCAAGAAAACTCCGGATCTCTCCAACGGTCGTCAGTGCTTCCCAATTGGTCACAGTGTCCACCTTAGCGGGATCTACTTATATTCCTTCGCCGGATATAACATGTCCGAGGAATCCGACTTCCTTCAACCAAAACTCACATTTGCTAAACTTGGGATATAACTGATGTTCTCTGAGCTTCTCCAATACCAAACGCAAATGCTCTTCATGCTCCTCTTCATCCTTCGAGAAGATCAATATATCATCTATGAACACTACGACGAACTTATCCAAATACTCCATAAATACTTTGTTCATCAGGTTCATAAAGTATGCCGGTGCGTTTGTCAGACCAAACGACATAACGGTATACTCGTACAACCATACCTAGTGGTAAAGGCCGTCTTAGGTATATCTTACTCTCGGATCTTCAATTGATGGTACCCTGATCGTAGATCGATCTTGGAAAATACCTTAGCTCCTTGCAATCTATCGAACAGATCATTGATCATTGGCAGTGGGTACTTGTTCTTGACCGTTACTTCGTTCAATCCTCGGTAATCAACAACCATTCTTAACGATCCATCCTTCTTCTCCACTAGAAGTACTGGTGAACCCCAAGGTGAGGAACTTGGGCGTATGTATCCTTTATCCAGTAACTCCTTAATCTGCTTCTTAATTTCTTCCAAATCCTTTGCGGGCATCCTATATGGTCTCTTAGAAATTGGCCCGGTGCCTGGCAAAAGTTCAATCAAAAACTCTATATCTCTATCCGGTGGCATGCCAGGTAACTCCTCTGGAAACACATCCGGATAATCCTTCACTGCTGGCACTTCCTCTTGAACAACTCCTGACAAGGAATTTAATCTAATCCTCTTTGTCTCATGCCGGGATACATACTTGATCCTTCTTCCTTCTAGCGTAGTAAGAAAAATGGTCTTACTGGCACATTCAATATTCCCTTCATACTTAGATAACCAATCCATGCCTAATATCACATCCAGTCCTTGAGATTCCAATACTATTAGGTCTGAAGGGAAAATTGTAATTACCAATCCTTAGGGGCAACTGATCACACCATGACTTAGCCATATACTCCGCTCCTGGTGAGGTTACTAACATGGGCGATCTAAGGGCTTGGGTCGGCAGCTTATACTTATCCACGAATCCCCTTGAAATATATGAATGCGATGCAGCAGTATCGAAAAGAACGAGTGCAGTAAAGGACTTAACTAAGAACTTACCTATAACTGCATCTGGTTGCTCCTCTACCTCCTCCACAGTCACGTGGTTCACTTGTCCTTTGTTGAACGGGTTGGGCTTCTTCCCGGCGCTTCCATTGCCGTTCTATTCTTAACTTCTGGGCATTCATTGGCATAATGTCCATTCTTCCCGCACTTATAACAAGTGACATGGCTAAAATCCCTCTTGGTGGGTGTGGACGGTGTAGGGCGGTTCTGGTTTCCATTGGCTCCATTCCCATTTCCATTGCCATTCTTGGTGCCATTGTGGTTGTGCGAGCTACCTCCTCCATGGGTATGCTGAAACTGTCCTACCGCTTTAGGGGTAAAGCGGGGCTTCTGCTGAGCTCCAGAATTATACTTTCCTTGCCACAACTTCCTCTTGCGACTCTCAATCTGTTGATGCTTCATTTCAATTATTAGGGCGCGGTCAACCAACTCCTGGTAGTTATTGAAAGTTGCCACCATCAACTGTACACTCATCTCATCATTCAGCCCTTCCATGAATCTCTCCTGCTTCTTGACATCTGTGGCCACATCATCTGGGGCATAACGAGATAGGGTACTAAACTCATCCACGTATTGAGCCACAGTACGATTCCCTTGGCGCAAATTGCGAAACTCCTACTTCTTCATACTCATGGCTCCAGTTGAGATATGGGCGGTATGAAAAGCTTGTTGAAACTGATCCCAAGTCACATTGGCTACGGGGTAAGTGGCTGTGTAATTCTCCCACCATGTTGCGGCTGGTCCAGACAACTGGTGTGCGGCAAATCGCACCTTCTCAGCATCCGAGCAATTGGCGGTGGTCAAATCCCTTCCAATCTTGCGTAGCCAGTCATCAGCCACAATTGGTTCGATGTTGCTAGCAAACATGGGTGGTTGCAACCTTAAGAAACGTGTCAGGTTGTCCACAGGTGGTGGTGGTGGAGGGTTGTTGTTGTTGTTGTTGTTGTTCTGGTTGTTCTGAGTGTTCTGGACAAGAAGTTGCATCAGGGTGTTCTGCTACTGGATCAACTGAGTGAGCTCAGGGGGAAACTCGAATTCACGTCTTGGAGGCATCTGATGGGTGTAGAGGGAAGAGATTAGAATAGAAAAGAGGTCTAAGGGAAAACCACTACCCATATGCACAAGAGACAAACACACAATCATATCACACCAATCAATTTCAAACAAGGTCTTACAATTCTAGCGATCGTTACAAAAGTGCTCTAAAACTAATATATGGAGGTAAACTACTAGTCAGAGGGTGGTCATCTAAAAGTATTGATCGGTAGAGGATTCCATAATATCTGCTCCAGCTTCATCTTCATAGTCATCGTCCTTGCTATCCTCAGCTTCCGAATCCGTGTCATCTATGATGATATAGTCTTCCGGTCGAATCTCCTTGGGTTCTTCTTCCTCGTCTTCTTCTCCCATGAGTATTCCTAACTTCTGGGTCAAATCATCATTCTTCTCCACAAGTATCTTCATCTCCTCCTCATATCTGTCACGTGTAGACTTGAGTTCTTCTTCTAGCTCCAAATTCCTATTCAGGGCTTTCTTCAAATCTATCATCCCAGCACACATCTGGTGCTCCTGGCGACGAATGTGGTGGTTCAACTCCTGGATGAATGCTGCAATGGATATACCCTTTCGGGTGCTGATCATATCCCAATTCTCATCTCGGCGTCCACAAATCTGGTAGATAGTGTCCTTTAGCTCTTGTTGGTAGACTTCTCCAATCCTTCCCATAGCAATATGGGCTGCCATGCTCCTTCCTAGGCTCCATGTAGGTGCATTAAAGGAAAATGCTATGAGTGAGGTGACGGGTGCGAACGTCCTTCCTGGAACTTGAGCTTGAATCAACCAACGCTCCTCCTCAGGTAGAGTGGCATTGTAGGTTCCAGTGAAACTTGGTAATCCGCTAATGGTATCTCGCTAGCCCTTTCTGAGACCGCAAAACATAAATGCAGAGCCCTTTCTGAGACCGCAAAACATAAATGCAGAGCACCTCCAAAGTACGAGCAGCGACTAAACATTGTAATTCATGGTAGAAAAGATCCAGTCATGATAACACCCAACATTCACTACACACAATGCATAGGCATGACAACCGTGCTCTAATATCTGGCGCTTATTAGAGAAGGTGATGACACAACATAAAAGTAAATAGATAGTCCCTTCGCGGAGGGGAGCAGTGATTGGCAGAGGTGCCAGAGCTCAAGTTTTTTAAATTTAAAACAGAGGTAAATGAAATTTTGAGAGGTGCAACCTTCTCATTCACTTCACGACTATCAGCTATCGATATCCCCCATGCTAAACGAGCTAGTGGTGGTTCCCAAGCAGAAAAGTAAATGTTTGAACTCCATTGGGAGTATTTGTTTGTTTATTTGTAAACCTTTTCTTTTTGCAATTTGGGACTGAGAATCCCTATTACCGCCCTTTTCTCGTGCAATGCCGAGTGAATAAACACTCAACCTGAGAATAACCCACTTAGTATGGAAAATACCAACCACCTCGTGTCATTCCATGAACGATCCAGACACAAAAAAGGGATATTTATTTGAAGTTTTTAGAGGTGTCACATGCAAATTTACTTAGAATGGCAGGGTAATACCGCATATAGGTAGGTAAGGTGGACTCATCTGGAATAACTTTGAGTTTTAGAATTTGATGCACAAGCAGTATTCCCGCTTAGTAGTAGCAACCAGACCTCAAAAAGTCTGATCTGTGTGCATCAGTGTCATCCCTGGATCAGTAATGCTGACACGCACAGTACTTGAAGGATTTATAACAGAGTAGCAATCACACACTTAATTACATCGATAGTCCAACGATGAATTTATTACAAATAATATGGCTGAAGGCCATCTAACACGATAATAGCGGAAGGCTTGGAAGATAAGTGAGTCCATCAACTCCAGCGGCATCACTGAGTATAGAACCACGACCTAAAAAGGGGCATCTTACTCGTCGTATGGAAAGTCTGCAACATGAAACGTTGCAGCCCGAAAACGGGTCAGCACATGGAATATGCTGGCAAGGTAACACAAGAGATGCACTGAAAGTAAAGCTATACTATATGCAATATTTGGCTAGTGGAAAGCTCTATGGTTAAGTTTTTGCGTAAATCCAATTTTTCCCTACTTCAAAGGAATGCATTTTAATTAACTATCATGGTAGTTGAAATATCATTGAGAAGATAGACATCCTCTCAACCCCAATTAAAAGTAATCATTAAACCCAACAATATTAAATTAGAGTAACATGTTGAGATGCACATGAAAATCCAAGTACTAGATACTCAAGACATCCATAACCGGGGACACGGCTAATCATGATCAGTTTGTACACTCTGCAGAGGTTTGTGCACTTTTCCCACAAGACTCGATCGCCTCCGTTTGGTTTCTCGCACTGCATGGTGTTTGAGAAACGGATGATCGAGACATAGTCTTTCAGAAGCGCTAGCACCTTACGATCGGGCGGACCGTACCAACCTACATCCCCTACATCTACTAGTCCACAACTGTAAGAGTTTGCACGACTTACTCATACTATGCTACAGCCCATAATAGCATTGTGGCTGCACACAGAAGTCTCTAGTATGAATAATCTCATGATCCCTTTGAGCCTGGGTGGCGGTCCAAAAGAAAAACAGGCAATCGCTGGAATACCCAGATGCCTCAATCCACCCAGATGTGTATTAATGTTCCCACCTTAAGTTGAACCATTAATTAACAAACTCACATCTGTCATGGATTTCACTCACCCAATCCACGTCTACGAGCATAGCATGTCCTAACAGCAAACGTAGAAGTAACTCCCAAAGGTTTGAATGTAATGCAGGTAATAGGTACTACCTCAATCTACTTCCCAGTCCCACAAGTTAATTAATCCTACTCATGCAATGTGTGAGGTTTGGACTAATGCAATGAAAACTGGGTAATTGGAAAGCATGATCAAAGTGTTACTTGCCTTGCTGATGATCCGCAAAACCTAGAGACTCAAAGTAGCAAGCGGCGCACTCCGGGTACTCTATCGCAATCAAACAAGCATACAATAAGTACTTAACTAATGCACGGGTAAAACTCAAATAAGAGATCTAACCAGAAAGTTCAACTTAAGAACTCCGGTTTGCAAAAAGAATCAACTCGAAAGAAGCAACGAAACTCAAACTGCAAAAGAAACGAGCTCCGGTTTACTAGTTGGCCTAGAGTCAAATTTTACAGTAGCCAAAATCTTGTTCAAGTTGATTAAACGTAAAGAGGGCTTCAAGACGAAGATCTGGGATTTTGAATCACCTGATTCCAACTCTCGAGCGAAAAGAAAAACGAAAAACAAGGTGAGGGCAGAAATCGCGATCGGAATAACCGCGGGTAAATACCCCGAAAAATAAAAACGACGAACAGGCTAACGAACGAACGTTCGTTGTCTGCGGCTAACTAACGAAAACCGTTCGTTAAAACGAACGCACGGACGAACGTCCGCTAATTAACTAAACCGGCGTAAAAAAAACCGAATCGATCTATTCTAAAATAAAAAAAACAGATCTAGGTTTTCCTAAACAAAACCGATCGGTTAAACGAAAAACCGAGAACTACCTCTTCTCAACCAACTCCGGCGGAACTCCGGCGGGGCGAGGCGCGGCAAGCGGGGCGGCGGTGGCTGGCGGCAGGGCGGCGCGGCGCGGCGAGGTGGCGAGGCGGCGCGACGGCGGGGCGGCGGGGCGGCGGGCTGGCGGCGGCGACGGCGTGGCGCGAAGGCGGCGGCGGGGTGGCTTGGGCGCTAGGGTTTCGGCGCTTGCGGTCTGGGCATAACGGGCCGGCGGGGCTGGCTTATAAAGCCCAGTCTCCTGGTCCTTCACGAGTCTAAGTCGGTTTCCTATTTTTTTTCTAAAAGAGTCCCGGCGCAGAAAAACTAACGAAAGAAATACCAAACGGACTCCAAAATTCCCGAAATAAATTTTCACCGTCCTCTAATAATATTTAGGACAAAGTGAACATTTTTGCCGCGCCTAAATGCAATTTTGAAAAACGCGTATTTTTCCTATGCAAATAAATCCGCAAATAAATCCAGAAAAATACAAAAAGTGATTTTAACATTTTTCCTCCAATATTTCTGTTATTTTGGAGAAGTCATATTATCTCCGCTCATTTTTGGTATTTAGAAATATTTTTAGGAGAGAAAGATTATTTGAATCACACTGTCCTCGTACCGGTATTCGAGCGAACTCAAATACGAAAACGGTAAAATTCCCAACTCTCTCCGTAGGTCCTTGAGTTGCTTAGAGTTTCGAGGAACGCCACAAACAAAGATGCAAAAGCATGCAATGCAAATAGATCTATGTATAACATTCCAAATTGAAAATTTGGGATGTTACATTAGTACAAGTGAAGGCTAGCAAATAGGTTGGGAAGCGGCCAGCTAGAGAGCAACAATGGTCATGAACATGCATCATGCATAATAAACATTGGACACCCGCATGAGTAGGATATGGACACCATGAACATAAATAACATAGAGGCTATGTTGGTTTTGATTCAACTACATGCATAAACATGTGCCAAGTCAAGCCACTCGAACATTCAGAGGAGGATACCATATCATCATACTACATCACAATCATTTTAATGCAATGTTGAAATCCAAGATAAATCATTATTAACTCTTAGCTACTTATGCATGGCATGTGAAACTATAATCTCTAATTTTCATTGCAAACATGTTTAATCATAATGGGCTGAATCATGGATACTAGGTTAAACCTGTTTAAAAAACCGAGCAAGTCGAGTTCATACCAGTTTCTCTCTGCCACGGCCAGTTCATTAAATATCGTCATTATTGCCTTTCACTTGCACGATCGAACAATGTGAAATAATAATAATGGTGCAAGAGTGCGGTGGACTAAGCTGGGATCTGCAAACATTCTATTCAATAGGAGAAGACAAGGTAAATGTGCTCTTTATTAGTTCAACAATTATTCATATGAGAGCCACTCAACATTTTCATCGTGGTCTTCTCCTCGGTACAACTTGAATAGAAAGAAAGGAATTTCAAGAAAACACACTAAAATATTTTTGGAGTTTTTCGTTTTCTGGAACAGGCAAAATAAAAGAGGGAAAGCAAAAACGAGAAAAACTATTTACACGGGAAAGCTCCCAACAAGCAAAAGAAAAACAAGGAAATCTTTCTGGATTATCTTTTTAATCTTACTACCAAGCATGCATAGAAAGCAAACTGACTACAACTAATTTTTTTGTTTTTTCCTAAGGTTTTTCAAACTCATAAGAGAAAAGCAAGGAAATAAATCTAAACATGGATGATACCAGGAAAGAGTGTGAACACCGACAAATAGAATGATAAGTGTTCATGAATGTAATGTCGGTGAGAAACACGTACTCCCCCAAGCTTAGGCTTTTGGCCTAAGTTGGTAGTCGATCAGTAACCTGAAGGGTAGTAGGGATCCTAAGGGGAAGGCATCCACTCATCCCACTGCTGAGGCTCCTCTTGTGCAGCCTCCGCAGCAGCCTGAGCATTCTGGTAAGCGATGATGTCTACAGTCATAATCATGTATCCGCCCCTGGCAACAGAATCAAACAAAGCAGGTGTAGGCAAGGGAATAGTATCATGAGTTTTAACGCTGAAGACCAGGTTATAAGGAATGGGGATATTAGGATAATCTCATGCAAGGAAATGATGGTATTCCATGGCTACACGGTCTAAATAAACCTTGGTCAAAGGGTAATCATGTGAGTGTGTCCCAACATTAAAGTGAGCTGCTAAACGATTAGAAAAAATCCCTCCATTTATTTCACCCTGAGATTTATTAATATGGAGGCGACGAGCCACAATAGCTCCCAAGCTATGAGTGTTGTCGCCCTCTAGTGCTCGGCGTAAAACAACAAAGTCTGGTGCGCTGAGCGCACCCACTTTCTTTCTAGCAAGCAAGCACTTGGAAATAAATAAAGAAAAATAATGTATGGCAGGAAAGTGTATATGCTAGCAGCCGTGGTGGCTGACACCCCTCTCTCATCTCCCACTATCAAAGTGCGATAAAATCCTCAAACCTTGCCGGCCTAGGCTCGGCTAAGCTCCCATCAGAGGGGATCAAACATATGTCACAAAATTCAGTAAGTGGTATCTGATTGTTTTCAGCATATAAATCAAATCTCACTTCAGGGGGATTATTCCTAGGCAAGAAAGTAAAACTTTGAACAAAGATATTTATGAGGATTTGATGCTGGTCACACTCATCTGCAATGAAGTCGGTGAGACCGACATTTGCAACATATTGTTTGAACTCCTAAAGGATTCCGGCGTCTTCCAGGAACGGGGTATGCAGCCATTCGCACGGCCATACCTCCGCCAATCACCGAGGGTGGAGATCACTGTCAGATGATTCCCCAATAACACCCTTGGAGTTCTCCCTAGAGCCAAACTTCCTCATGATATTCATGTTCGTGTACATTTTTCTGGAAATAAAAAAAATTGGGGTGACAAAAATTTGTGAGCAAAACTTTATAAAATTGATAGCAACTACTCATAGGGATGCATAGAAGCCATAGTAAGCATTCAAACTACTTAGAACACTAAGAATTCAACATGCAAGCACATCTACAGCAACACCAAGAGTAACTAATTATTAAAAGTATAAACTAAAAAACAAAAACTAATTGGACAAATAGTGGAGTCACATACCAAGCAACAATCCCTCGAAATAGTTTCAGAAACGGAGCTTCGAGCAAAGAGATCGAAATCCGCGGGTTTGAGCTCAAGAACACGGGAGAGAGAACAATGGAATTTTTTTCTGGAGGTAAGAGATGATGTGGGCTAAAGAGGTAAGTGAGAGGGCCCATGTGGGGACCACAACCCACCAGGGCGGTGCCTGGGGGTCCTGGCGCGCCCAGGTGGGTTGTGCCCACCTGGTGCACCCCCCTGTGGTATTATTTGCCCCAAAAATTCTTAAATATTCAGAAAAAACGTATTAAATTTTCAGGGAATTCTGAGAATTTTTATTTTTGGGTCATTTTTATTGCACGGGAAAATCAGAAAACAGACAAAGCGCGGCATTTTATTTTATTTAACTAATGAAAACAGAAAACGAAAGGTAGGGACAGAAGGTAGTGCTTACTAAATTTATCAACTTCATACTGCTCAAAAATGATTCATTAATATGGTTGATCAAGTCTTATTAACAACCACTTTCAGTTGGCATGAAACCGAAGAACTGTCGTAGATCACTAAGTTACCTCAACGGGGATATGAAAATCCCCAACAATAAGCATCTCATATTTATTTTCAACGGTAGGTAGAGGCATTTGAAAACTTCCAATAGTGATTGTCGGAGATTTTTCAATAACATGAATACCATTCACTTTGAATTGTTTCTTCAGAAAGTGCACCGTATGCTCATTACCATTAATATGAAAAGTGACCTTGCTTTTATTACAATCAATAACAGCCCCTGCAGTATTCAGGAAGGGTCTACGAAGGATAATCGACATGTTGTCGTCTCGGGCATCTCAAGTATAACAGTCAGTCAAAATAGTAACATTAGCAACAACAACGGGCACATCCTCACAAATACCGATAGGTATGGCAGTTGATTTGTCAGCCATTTGCAAAGATATTTCAGTAGGTGTTAGTTTATGCAAATCAAGTCTTTCATATAAAGAGAAATGCATAACACTAACACCAGCTCCTAACACGAAGCAGTTTTCACATAATTCTTTTTTATAGAGCAAGGTATAGTTGGTATACCCGGATCTCCAAGTTTTTTAGGTACCTCTCCCTTAAAAGTATAATTAGCAAGCATGGTGGAGATTTTAGCTTCGGATATTTTTCTCTTATTTGTGATGATGTCTTTCATATACTTTGCATAAGGAGGCATTTTCAAGATATCAGTCAAGCGAATGCGCAAAAAGACTGGCCTCAGCATTTCAGCAAAGCGTTCAAATTCTTCGTCATCTTTCTTTTTAGGTGACTGGGGTGGAAAAGCCATAGGTTTTTGAACGCACGGTTCTCTTTATTTACCGTGTTTTCTAGCAATGAATCTCCCTTATCATACCTTTTATTCTTTGGTTGTGGGTTATCAAGATCAACAGGTGGTTCTATCTCAACATAATTGTCTGGTTCTTTATCATTGCTAGGTTGTGAGTCTTCATGAACCTCATCATTATTATTTTCATTGTCACTAGGTGAGTGTTCATTACCAGATTGAGTTTCAGCATCAGAGATAGAAGTTTCATTATCATTATCAGGAGGTTTTCCTATTTCAGGTTCACTAGAAGTATGCAAAGTCCTAGCATTTTTCTTTTTGTTTTTATTCTTAGAAGGGCTAGGTGTGCTAGTGGTATTTCTGTGTGAATCTTGTTCAATTCTTTTTGGGTGTCCCTCAGGATAAAGTGGTTCCTGAGTCATTTCACCTCCTCTAGTTGCAACTCTAACAGCAAAGTCATGCATATTATGATTCATTTCATCAAGCAATTCTCTTTGAGATTTAGCAACTTGTTCTAATTGATTTTGAACCATATAAGCATGTTTCCCCACACCCCTAACATCATTTGAAACTATAATAACAAGTCGCCCAAACGAGCAATCATATCAGAATTGTATTTCAATTGTTTCATAACATTTGCATTGAAGTGATCTTGCTTTCTAATATAGTTTTCAAACTCATAAAGGCATTGGCTAGGATGCATATTGTGAGGATGATCATTATCATTGAACTTCATTAGAGAGTTTACCTCTACCACCTTAGGCAGTGGTGGTGCATTAAGCCCATGTATTTCTTCAATAGGAGGTAAATTTTTAACTTCCTCAGCTTTAATACATTTTTCCTTCATAGATTTCTTTGCTTCTTGCATATCTTTAGGACTAAGATATAATATACCCCTCTTCTTTGGAGTAGGCTTAGGTGGTGGTTCAGGAAGAGTCCAATCATCATAATTTTTCAATATGTTATTCAATAGTTCTCCAGCTTGTCCAATAGTTTGTTCCGTGAAAACACAACCAACACAACTATCTAGGAAGTCCCTAGAAGCATCGGTTAGTCCATTATAGAAGATATCAAGTATTTCATTTTTCTTAAGAGGATGACCAGGTAAAGCATTACGTAACTAGCAAAGCGTCCCCAAGCTTGTGCGAGACTCTCTTCTTTAGTTTGCACAAAGTTAAATATTTCCTGTAAGGCAGCTTGTTTCATATGAGCAGGCAATTATTTTTTAGAGAAGTAATAAATCATATCCTGGGGACTACGCACACAACCAGGAGCAAGAGTATTGTACCAAGATTTAGCATCACCCTTTAATGAGAACGGAAATATAGAATAAAGTAGTAACGAGTTTTCTCATCGTGAGTGAAAAGGGTGGCTATATAATTCAACTTAGTAAGATGTGCCACAACAGTTTCAGTTTCATAACCATGGAAAGGATCAGATTCAACCAAAGTAATTAACTCTGGATAGACAGATAATTCATAATCCGTATCATCAATAAAGATAGGTGAAGTAGCAAACTTAGGATCACATTTCATTCTAGCATTCAGAGATTTTTCTTTATACTTGTGTAGTAATTTCTCTAGATCATCTCTATCATTACAAGCAAGAATATCTCTAGTTGCTTCTTCACTCATAACATAACCTTCTAGTACCTTAGGAAATTCATATCTAGGAAGGCGAGTTCTGGCAGGTGTTTCAAGAGTTTCAGTTTCAAGCTCATCATCAGATTTAACAACATCATGTTGTATTACTCTAGCAATTTGTTCATCAAGAAATTCACCAAGTGGCACATCTTCATCATGCAAGGTACTAGCATCATCATAAGTATCATTCATAGTATAAGTAGCATCATCAATAACTTACGACACATCAGAAGTAATGGCATGTTGTGGTGTTGCAAGTTTACTTAATAACAGAAGCTGGATCTAAAGCAGAACTGGATGGCAGTTCCTTACCTCCCCTCGTCATAGAGGGATAAATCTTAGTCTTAGCATCCTTCAGATTCTTCATAGTGATAAATTGATAATAATACCAAGTGACTCAACAAATATAGCTATGCTCCCCGGCAACGACGCTAGAATAAGGTCTAGATAACCCACAAGTATAGGGGATCGCAATAGTTTTCGAGGGTAGAGTATTCAACCCAAATTTATAGATTCGACGCAAGGGGAGCCAAAGAATATTTGAAGGTATTAGTAGCTGAGTTGTCAATTCAACCACACCTGGAGATTAATTATCTGCAGCAAAGTGATCAGTAACAAAGTAGTTTGATAGTTTTGATAGTAGTGACAACAGCAATAGTAACAGTAACAGTGATAGCAGTAATTTTGTAGCAAGCGTAACAGTAGCAGCAGCAGTAGTAACTTAGCAAGATCAATATGGGACAAATCCGTAGGCATTGGATTTGTTGGATGATATTCATCATGAGACAGCTACAACCTAGGGTGATTCGGCACTAGCTCCAGTTCATCGATATAATGTAGGCACGTATTCCGTAAATAGTCATACATGCTTTATTAAAAGAACTTGCATGACATCTTTTGTCCTACCCTCCCGTCGTAGTGGGGTCCATATTGGAAACTAACGGATAGTAAGGCCTCCTTTTAATATAGAACCGGAACAAAGCATTAACACATAGTGCATACATGAACTCCTCAAACTACGGTCATCTCCGGGAGTGGTTTCGGTTGTTGTCACTCCGGGGTTGCTGGGTCATAACACGTAGTAGGTGACTATAACTTGCAAGATCGGATCTAGAACATGGATATAATGATGATAACATAAACGATTCATATCTGAGTTCATGGCACCCGGGCCCAAAGTGTCAAGAATTAAGCATAGCAAAGTCATAGCAACATCAATCTAAGAACATAATGGATACTAGGGATCAAGCCCTAACAAAACTAACTCGATTACATGATCAATCCCATCCAACTCCTCACCGATCAGCGAGTCTACGAAGGAATTACTCACTCCCGATGGGGAGCATCGGCGATGGAGATGGGTTGGTGATGACGAAGGTCCCCCTCTCTGGAGTCCTAAACGGACTCCAGATCTGGCCTCCCGAGGATGAACAGGAGGTGGTGGCGGCTCCATCTCGTAGATCACGATAATTCTTTCTCCCTGATTTTTTTCCTCGACGATTGTGAACTTATAGTATCAGGGTTGGCGTCTGCAGGGCCACCAGGTGGGGACAACCCACCTGGGCGTGACAGGAGAGGGGGCGTGCCCTGGTGGGTTGTGCACACCCAGGTGCCCCCCTCCGGTGGTTCTTGGCTCCGTTATTTTTCTTTTATTGTATAAAAAATCCTCGCGAGGCTTTACTTTATTCTAAGAACTTTTATTTCTACACAAAAACTACACCAAGGTAGTTCTACTGAAAACAGTGTCAGTCTGGGGTTAGTTTCATTGAAATCATGCAAATTAGGGTCCAAAACAAGAGGAAAAATGTTAGGAAAAGTAGATATGTTGGAGACGTATCAAATATGCAGGAGCATCAACATCACCTGAATTGTTGTCGAAGAAGTTAGACGCTGGTGTGGAAGAGCATGTGATATGTCTCCAATGTATATATAATTTTTGATTGTTCCATGCTATTATATATGATGTTTTGGATGTTTAATGGGCTTTGTTGTACACTTTTATATTATTTTTGGGACTAACCTATTAACCCAAAGGCCCAGTCCAGATTGTAGTTTTTCTGCCTATTTTAGGGTTTTGCAGAAAAGGAATATCAAATGGAGTCCAAACAGAATGAAACCTTCGGGAGAAATATTTTTGGAGCAAAATACGCACGGGAGACTTGAGAACCACGAAGTAGGGCTGACGTGGTGTCCACGAGGGTGGGGGGTGCACCCCCCCTATAGGGGCGCCCCCTGCCTCGTGGGCACCCCGTCTGGCCGTCGGTGCCCTCCTTCCTCCTATATATACCTACGTACCCCAAAACCATCAGAACAACAGAGAAAACCCTAGTTCCACCGCCGCAACCTTATCTTCCCGTGAGATCCCATCTTGGGGCCTATTCCGGAGCTCCGCCGGAGGGGGATCTACCACGTAGTGCGTCTACATCATCATCATCGCCTCACCATGAGTTGTGAGTAGTTTACCACAGACCTTCGGGTCCATAGCTAGTATCTAGATGGCTTCTTCTCTCTCTTTGGATCTCAATACCAAGTTCTCCTCGGTCTTCGAGGAGATCTATTCGATGTAATCCCTTTTTGCGGTGTGTTTGCCGAGATCCGATGAATTGTGGGTTTATGATCAAGATTATCTATGAGAAATATTTGGTTTTTTTCTGAACTCTTTATTTATGATTATAATATCCCTGCAAGTCTCTTCGAATTATTGGTTTGGTTTGGCCTACTAGATCTACAGTTCTTGCAATGGGAGAAGTGCTTGGCTTTGGGTTCAATCTTGCGGTGTCCTTTCCTAGTGACAGTAGGGGCAGCAAGGCACATATTGTATTGTTGCCATCGAGGATAAAAAGATGGGGTTTATATCACTATGTTTGAATTTATCCCTCTACATCATGTCATCTTGCTTAAGGCGTTACTCTGTTCTTATGAACTTAATACTCTAGATGCATGCTGGATAGCGGTCGATGTGTGGAGTAATAGTAGTAGATGCAGAATTGTTTCGGTCTACTTGTCTCGGACGTGATGCCTATATATAATGATCATGCCTAGATAGTCTCATAATTATTCACTTTTCTATCAATTGCTCGACAGTAATTTGTTTACCTACCGTAGAATATCGCTATCATGAGAGAAGCCACTAAAGAAAACTATGGCCCCCGGGTCTATTCTCAACATATCAATCTACAATCTACTTTACTTTTCCGCTTTTACTTTCTGTTCTTATATCCAAAAATACCAAAAATATAAAACTATCATCTCTATCAGATCTCACTTTCGTAAGTGACCGTAAACGGATTGACAACACCTTATCGTGTTGGCTGCGAAGTTCTTATTTGTTTGTACAGGTGCGAGGGACTCGCGCGTGGCCTCCTACTGGATTGATACCTTGGTTCTCAAAAACTGAGGGAAATACTTACGCTGTTGTGCTGCATCACCCTTTCCTCTTGAAGGGAATACAACGCAAGCTCGAGAAGTAGCAGCATGCGATGCCAGCCAGGTATGAACCCGAATCCTCGTCGGATTCTTCTTTGGCAACTTTTTCGAACTCGAAGAATTCTTTTCCGGAGTCCATTTGCTTCCCAATATATGCCTTAGCCTTGTGAGAGCTCTTCTTCCGGTTGGAATGAGACTTGGAGGAAGTTCTTGATGAAGACTTTGATGAAGACTTCAAGGAGGAATTGTCTTTCTTCTTCAAGAACTTCTTTTTCTTCTCATCATCAGAATCATAGCTCTTGCTCTTGAAACTCTTGATACTGCACATGTTGAACTTGCCACTAGCTCTTATTTTGGCTTCCCACATTGGACAAGCAGAGATGAAATGTCCATGCTTCTTGCACTTGAAGCATGTATGTTTTCTAGAAGATTTTGACCTCGACAAAGATTTTAACTTGCCGCCCGAGTTCTTTTGCGGAAACTGGTTCTTTTTCGGGCAGCATTGCAAATGCTTAGTTATCTGCGTGAATCTTCATCAACGTTATTTTCGGTGTCCGAAGAAGAATCGGAAGCAACTTTGAGAGCATGATTCTTTTGATAGCGAGAGCCATATAGATCTCTTTTCTCTTCTTGTTGTCCTTCATGGGTGTCCAGCATTTCCATAACATTAGTGTCATGGAGACTTTTGAAGTCATGATGTTTCTTGATCATCAACTCAAGGGTATTGAAAGAACTGTCCGGGGACCAAAGCAACTTCTTCACAATCTCATGATCGGTAATATTTTCAGCACCAAGACCTTGCAACTCATTTGCGATGCCATTCAGATGATCAAAAGTTTCTTGACAATTTTCATTCTTGAGCCTCTTGAAGTGATTGAACTTGGCCCGAAGAATATTGATTCATGTTTCTTTCTGAGTTGAAACACCTTCATTGATCTTCTCTAATGTGTCCTAGATTTCTTTCGATGTTCCAAGTCTTCTGTACCGTAGGAATACATTCCTTGAGACATAGTTGTGAATGATATCCTTTGCTTGTGTGTCCAGTCGAATGTTTCTTTCTCCATTGGGTATGGGAGATTTGGGAAACTGAATCATGTAGCCATTTTCCACAATCTGCAATATTTCTTCGTTGATATCCTTCAGTTGAATCACCATCTTTTGTTTCCAGAACGGATAGTCATTTCCATCAAAGATAGGAAATCTTTCAGAGTACACATGGTGTCCTGCAAGCGACATACTCAAAACTCCAAGGCGGTTAGACCTTACTAAGCAGAGACAAGGAGTACCTTGCTTTGATACCAATTGTAAGGACCGGAGTATATCGACCAGAGGGGGGTGAATGGGAGATTCAAAATTTCTTTCGAAATATTGAATACTCTCATCACAACACAGTGGATAATGAACGAAGTAGTTTCAGTTCTATGAAAGAAAACTATTCCCGAAGGAAAACTAGTTCCGAAGCAAAACTAGTTCGGAAGCAAAAGTAGTTCTGAAACAAAATTGTTTCTGAAACATAATAGCTATGGAAACACAACTGGGCGGCTTTAGTTCTATGAAACAATATAATCGCAAATACATAATTATCAGCATAGATAAAATTGCATACATGAAGCAATTGCACACATAACAGGTACAAATAATGCACACTATTGCGAAATGTTCATCAGAGCAAGACTAAGCACAAAGACTAAGTACTACCATATGAAAACCAAATGAACATTCAGACAAACAATCTTAAGTACAACGAAACCATATATTCAACACAATATGGTCACAATGCTGAAATGATTGCTTGGATGATAAAGGATCGCAGTACACAGATAGATAGATGTTGAAAGCAAAGAGAACCAAAAATAAATTACCGAAAGAAATGATGTAGGATAGAAATGACCAGTGGTGCTCGATGGTGACAGATGGTTTGGTAGACCAGCTCACTCTTCTACAAAAGAGCTACGTCTAGTTTGAGGGACTTGTGATTCAACACAGGAGATAAACTCTCTCCATCTTATTCTCCTCAACGTGAAGTTCCTCGAACTTCAGTTGATTTCACTCGTTGTAGATTCTTTTTGGCAATCTCCAAACCTTTGACGGACTTCTTTGCGAACCACAATGACTCTTGGTTGCTGAAGATTTTGCTCTGTGAAGACAACAACTCTTCAACACTCGAGCCGACACCTATCCGTCTAGAGAGTATGCAGCTCTCAAGAGTAATAGGACCAAGAACTCTCAACTCAGATCTATTGTGATGCTCACCCAATATCTAAGTTTCGGCTCTTGATTTTCTCTCAATCAATTTTAAACTCAAATCTTTCGGAGAGGGGTGCTCAATAATCTTCTTAGAATCTCAGGTGGAGCAGCGACCGGACAACGCCGATGCGGGTGGCGGCCCCAGCCTTCCCTGGTGGGAAATGACTATTTTGGATAGGCGGTCCACCCAATGGCCAACAGACACGTTTTCAATGGTCGGATTTTAAGAGCAACAGTAACATTACTTCAGGAACAAATAATGCTAACTCTTCTATACGAATGAAATCTCTCGCAGCAAAGAAGAACTATGTATCTTGCTGGAAAGTATTCATTCGGAGCACAAAGAGATTTCTCTCGAACTCATAGGATTCGGCTAAGCATCACAACAGACAAAAGTCTCGAATACTTATACCCCTCTTAACAGTGTGGTGGTCCTAGCACTCAAATAAGAGAAATAAGAACCAAGAAATAAATGCTACATCTTCGCTTCGTCTTCAATCTTCTTGACTACAGTCATTCTTCTTTGGACACACCGAATGAAAATTGTATTGTGTCAGCAATTCTTTCATGACCATCTCCGACATGCAATATTTTTAGTATGCTTTGTTCTCAAAACATATCCTTCTATTCTCTGCAATGTAGATGTTTCTCGGTAAAGTTCTTCGAACTTCCTGAAAGAATATAGCATTCTTCTTGATAACAAACTCTTCGAGACATGTCAATCTTTTCTGCAGCGCATAGAACTTTCGAGGAACTTTATAGCAAACATCTCGGAAGTGGCAATGTTATCGATAATAAGCTTCTTGAAACATATGAATCTTCTCTGCTGCAATCTTCTCAGAATATTATAGAAATCTTTTTCGTAACAGTCTCTTCGAGAGATTATAGCAATCTCTTCAGTAGCAATCCTTTTGGGATATTATAGCAATCTCTTTCGTAGCAATCCTTTCGGAAGCAAACCTTTCGGTAGCATACCTTTCAGAAGCAAACCTTTCCATAGAAAACCCTTGGGTAGCATACCTTTGGGTAGCAAACCTTTTGGTAGCATACCTTTCGGAAGCAAACCTTTCCATTGCAAACCATTCAGTAGCAAACCTTTCGGTAGCATACCTTTCGACAGATTATGGCAATCTTCTCGATATTCTATGGACTATTTCTCTGTGTGTGCACTAGCAAACAAATTAGTCCCTCGTTGTTTCTGAAGACAATCTCCAAAACACAACGGCCAAGGAATTGCACCGACAAATCTCGAATTGGGAGTTATGACTAGATGATATTAAACTAACTTGGGGAACTAATTTAAGTCCAGCCAGTCAACTGAAAATTCCTTCTCAAATAATATTGCGAGACTAGGGATTATGTATATGTTATACCTTCTCACGCTGGCTCGTTCTTCCCCTTCATCAGGACCTAATTCATTATCTTCATTTCCTCTCGCTAGCTGAGAACAAACATGTAGGCTCAAAGAAAACAAATGAATAGAACTACAAAAAGGCAATACCAAAGTGTGATCCTCATTTTATTATGCAAGCTGAATATAAAAATGCAAAATACAAAGACAAATAAAAGAAAGAAAAGAAAATAAGTATGCATGCATGGATGACTAGGGGATGAGCTCCCCCAAGCTTAGGCTCTTGGCCTACTCTCTAGTCCACGTCCTTTCCATCGTTGTTGTTAGCATTGATAGGAAAGGCACACCACTCAAAATATATTCATCTCTATTTTAAGCAATGAGCTCTCGCGCCTCTTCAAATCCATGCTTCCCTCAGCGAAAGGCTTATATTTTACTATTTCTATTAATTTTATTTTTGCTGAGTCAATTTCTTATTCCAACCTATTCTCTAGTTGGAAAGCATCATGTGGAAAGGAAAGATCCAGGCACATATGTCCATTCAAATATATTTGATCATGAATTATTATTGTTGACAATTATCTCTATGATAAATGAGTTGCGAGGCAAAACATTAAGGCCCTATCTTTCTCTGTGTTTGATGGATCTCAATTGTTCTAAAAATATGCTTTGAGTACTCATACGTCAATTTTGCATCATGCTTGTATATTGATATTTATTGCATTATGGACTCTTATTTCACATTATGGTACAACACTTATGCATTTTCTCTCTTATTTTACAAGATTTACATGAAGAGGGAGAATGCCGACAGCTGGAATTCTGGACCGGAAAGAAGAAAATCTGAGATACCTATTATGAACAACTCCAAATGTCCTGAAATTTTACGTAGAATTATTTTGGAATATATAAATAATACTAGGCGAAGAAAAAACAGAGGGGGCCCACCAGGTGGCCACAAACTTGGGGGGCGCGCCCCCAGGGCTTGTGCGCCCCTGGCCATCATACGACACCCATGTTCTCCTATATGGAGGGTTTTGATATAAAAATAATAAATAAGGAAGCTTTCGGGACGAAGCATCGCCGTCTCGAGGCAGAACCTGGGCAGAAGCAATCTAGGGCTCCGCCAGAGCTATTCTACCAGGGAAACTTCCCTCCGGGAGGGGGAAATCGAAGCCATCACCATCACCAACAATCCTCTCATCATGGGAGGATCAATCTTCATCAACATATTCACCAACACCACCTCCTATAAAACCCTAGTTCATCTCTTGTATTCAATCTTTGTCTTAAAACCTCAGATAGGTACATGTGGGTTGCTAGTAGTGTTGATTACTCCTTGTGGTTGATGCTAGTTAGTTTATGTGGTGGAAGATCACATGTTTAGATCCTTGATGCTATTAAATACCCCTCTGAATATGAACATGAATATGCTTTGTTAGTAGTTACTTTTGTTTCTGAGGACATGTGAGAAGTCTTGTTATAATTAATTATGTGAATTTGGTATTTGTTCGATATTTTGACGAGATGTATGTTGTCTTTCCTTTAGTGGTGTTATGTGAATGTTGACTACATGACACTGCACCATTATTTGGGCCTAGTGGAAGGCATTGGGAAGTAATAAGTAGATGATGGGTTGCTAGAGTGATAGAAGCTTAAACCCTAGTTTATGCGTTGCTTCGTAAGGGGTTGATTTGGATCCACATGTTTCATGTTATGGTTAGAGTTATCTTAATTCTTCTTTCATAGTTGTGGATGCTTGCGATGGGGGTTAATCATAGGTGGGAAGCTTGTCCAAGTAAGGACAACACCCAAGCACCGGTCCACTCACATATCAAGTTATCAAAGTAACGAACATGAATCATATGAGCATGATGAAAACTAACTTGACAATAATTCCCATGGGTCCTCGGAAGCGCTTTGCTTTATATAAGATTTCGTCTAGGCTTATCCTTTGATACAAAAAGGATTGGGCCACCTTGCTGCACCTTTTTTACATTTGTTACTTGTCACCCGTTACGAATTAACTTATCACAAAACTATCTGTTACCGATAATTTTAGTGCTTGTAGAGAATACCTTGCCGAAAACCGCTTGTCATTTCCTTCCGCTCCTAGTTGGGTTCGACACTCTCACTTATCTAAAGGACTACAATAGATCCCCTATACTTGTGGGTCATCAAGACTCTTTTCTGGTGCCATTGTCGGGGAGTGAAGCAGCTTTGGTGAGTGGAATTTGGTAAGGAAAAATTTATATTATGTGCGGATATTTACTGTTACTTGTCATTATGGAAAACTATCCTTTGAAGTTTTTTTTGGGTATCTTCACCTCGACCGGAAGAACAAAGAGTTCTCCTCAACCTACTAAACCTACTGAAAATATTTATTATGAAATCCCTTCGGGTTTGATAGAGAAACTGCTAGCTAATCCTTGTGTAGGAGATAGAACACTACATCCTGATATGCATCTAATCTATGTGCATGGAGTTTGTGGATTATTTAAGCTTGCAAGTTTGCCTGAGGATGAGGTCAAGAAGAAGGTCTTCCCTTTATCTTTGAAGGTAAAGTCATTGACATGGTATAGGTTATGTGATGATATTGGAGCTTGGAATTACAACCGATTGAAATTGGAATTTCATCAGAAGTTTTATCATATGCATCTAGTTCATCGCGATTGGAATTATATATATAATTTTTGGCCTCCTGAAGGAGAAAGTATAGCTCAAGCTTGGGGGGCTTAAGTCATTGTTATATGTATGCCCCAATCATGAGCTTTCAAGAGAAATTATTATTCAGAATTTTTATGCTCGGCTTTCTCGTAATGATCAATCCATGCTCGATACTTCTTGTACCGGTTCTTTTATGAAGAAACTATTGGATTTTGAAGGGATCTTTTGGAAAGAATTAAACGCAACTTAGAAGATTGGGAACTCGACGAAGGTAAGGAGTCGGGTATAAACCTTGAGTTTGATTGTGTTAAATCTTTTATGAATACCGACGCTTTTCGTGAATTTAGTACTAAATATGGACTTGACTCTGAGATAGTATCTTCTTTCTGTGAACCATTTGCTACTCATGTTGATAACCCTAAGGAGAAGTGGTCGAAATATCATCCTCCCGTTGAAGTAAAAGTAGTAGAACACATTAAGGCTGAAGAAGAAACCATCACTTATAATGAAAATACAGTTGTTCCTACTGCTTATATAGAGAAACCACCTTCCCTGTTAGGATAAAGGAACATGCCAAAGCTTCAGCCGTGGTTCGTAAGAGTTATATAAGAACACCTACACTCCAGAGCAAGTTAAAGTACAACCTAATGTTGCTATAGTTAAGGATCTCTTGTTCGATAATATTGATGGGCATGTTATTTACTTCGTTGGTGAAGCTGCTAGAATTGCCAAACCCGATGAGAAAGATAGACATAGACCTGTTGTTGGCATGCTTGTTGTCTCATTTAAAATTGGAGATCATTGTTATCATGGTTTATGTGATTTGGGTGCTAGTGTGAGTGCTATCCCATTTACTCTTTATCAAGAAATTATGAATGATATTGCACCTGCTGAGATAGAAGATATCGATGTTACTATTAAACTTGCAAATAGAGATACTATCACACCACTTAGGATTGTTGGAGGTGTCGAAGTCTTGTGTGGGAAAATAAAATACCCTACTAATTTTCTAGTTCTTGGTTCCCCACAAGATGACTTTTGTCCCATTATATTTGGTAGACCTTCCTTGAACACGGTGAATGCTAAAATTGATTGCACTAAAGAAACGGTCAGTGTTAATTTTGGTGATGTGTCTCATGAGTTTAATTTCTCTAAATTCCGTAGTCAACTTCATGATAAAGAACCATCTGTTAAGGATGAAATTAGTGGTCGTGCTTTTATTTCCTTACCTCCTACCGATCCTTCAGAACAATATTTGCTAGGCCATGAAAATGATATGTTTATGAATGAAAGAAACTAAATAGATGATGTAGCGAACACGATCTGAATGGACCAAAGTCTCTGTGTTCTATGTCATCCCTGGATCGGTAATGCTGACACACACAGTACTTGAAGGATTTATAACAGAGTGGCAATCACACACTTATTACATTGAATGTCTCAAAAGGGAACTTATTACAAAAGTATATGGCATAAGGCCATCTAACAAAATAATAGTGGAAGGCTTGGAAGATAAGTGAGTCCATCAACTCCAACGGCATAGCTGAGTGCATGAAAAACGACCTAGCACACCTTACTCTTCTTCTGAAAAGTCTGCAACGTAATATGTTGCATCCCCAAACGGGTCAGCACATGGAATATGCTGGCAAGATAACACAGTAGAACAAGTAATAGAATAAAGGCTAACACTATATGCATATTTGGCTGGTGGAGGCTCTAAGGTTAAAGTTTTTGCATAAAGCCAATTTTTTCTCTACAACAAAGGAATAAATTTTATTTTAACTATCATGGTAGTTAAAACATCATTGAGAAGGTTCCTCCAACTCAATCCCAATTAAAGTAGTCATCATTAACCCAACAAATTAATTTTAGAGTGATGAGATCAACCAATAATTCAAGTACCAAATACTCAAGATACCCATAACCGGGGACACAACTAATCATGATTAGTTTGTACACTCAGCAGAGGTTTGTGCACTTTTCCCCATGAGACTCGATCTCCTCTGTTGGATTTATCGCACTTCATGGTGTTTGAGAAACGGATGACCGAGACACAGTCTTTCAGAAGCATTTACTCTTTACCTCGGGTGGACCCGTACACCTACTTTCCCCTACATCTGCTAGTCCACCATTGAAAAAGCTCACACAACTTACTCATACTATGCCAGAGCCCATAATGGCATTGTGGCTGCACACGGAAGTTTCTAGCATGAATAGTGTTATGATCCCTTTGAGGCTGGGTGGAATTCCATAGGATAATCACACGGTTCCTCCGGGATTTCCTAGGACAACACTGGATTCTCCAGGTTCCCTACAACCAATCCATCCAGATGTGTATTAAAGTAGCCACCTTACGTTGAACCATTAATTAACATCTCACATCTGTCATGGATACTCTCAAACCCAATCCACGTCTACGAGCATAGCATGGTAACCTAAGCATAACGTAGAAGTAACTCCTAGGGTTTGAAAATAATGCAGGTAATAGGTTCTACCACAATCTACTTCCCAGATCCACATGTTAAGAGATCCTACTCATGCAATGTGTGAGGGTTTGAACTAATGCATAAAAACTAGGTAATAAAGGGTATGATCAAAGTGTTACTTGCCTTGCTGATGATTCGCAAAACCTAGGGACTCGTAGTAGCACGCTTCGCACTCTGGGAATTTTATCGCAAGCAAACAATAGCATACATAAGCAAACAAGCAAAGATGCACATGTAAAACTTCAAATAAGAAGGTCTAACCAGAAAGTTCAACTTAAGAACTCCGGTTGGCAAAAAGAATCAAATCAAACGGAGCAACGAAACTCAAACTGCGAAAGAAACAAGATCTATTTACTAGATTGCACTAAAGTCAAAATTTTACAGTAGCAAAACCTTGTTCAAGTTGGTTAAACGGAAAGAGGACTTCGAGACGAAGATCTAGGCACTTGAATCGCCTGGTTCCGACTTACGAGCGAAAAGAAAAACTAAAAAGAAGACTAGGACAAGAAATCACGATCGAAAATAATCATGGAAAAACCCTGAAAAAGAAAAATGAACGAACAGGCTAACGAACGAACATTCGCTGTATGTTACTAAAAGACTAAAAGCGTTGGTTAAAACAAACGAACGGACGAGCGTCCGCTATTTAACTAAAATGACGGAAAAACCGAACCGATCTAATAAAAAAACGGATCTAGGGTTTAAAAAAACGATCGATTTAAAAAAAAATGGCGGCGGCAGCGAGTTTGGCGGCGGCGCCTACCTCGTCGACAGAGGCTCTGGCGGCGGTCGGCGCGGGGCGGTAAGGTGCAGGCGGCGGCGTCGCGAGGCAGCGGCGTCCGACAGCGGCGGCGGCTTTGGAGGCGGTGGCCTAGGGTTTCGGCGGCGGCTGGGGTGGGCTGCAGGGCTTCGAGCCTCGTCTTATAAAGGGCCCGACCGGAGGAGTCCTAGTCGGGTACGGCCCGACTAGGTTGGTGCATTTTTATTTTAACAGTCCTAACGTAGTAAAACGGGCGAAAAAAATACTAAACTGACTCGAAAAATTCTGAAATAAATTTTCACCGTGCTCTAATAATATATAGGACAAAGTGAACATTTTTCCCGGACCTAAATGCAATTTTGAAAAATGCGTATCTTTCCTATGCAAATAAAATTGTGAATAAATCCGAATAAAACACCAAAAGTGATTTTTAATATTTTTTTCCTCCAATATTTATTTTATTTTGGAGAAGTCATATTATCTCCGCTCATATATTTTATTAAGAAATATTTTTCGGAGAGAAAAATAAGTAAAACCAAAGTGATCCCTGTACCGTTATTTGAGAAAACTCAAATACGAAAACGGTAAAATCCCCAACTCTCTCCGTGGGTCCTTGAGTTGCTTAGAATTTCGAGGATCGCAACACACAAATGCAATAAAAATATGCTATAGAATATTATCTATGTATAACATTCCAAATTGAAAATTTGGGATGTTACAAACCTACCCCCCTTAGGATGAATCTCGCCCTCGAGATTCGGGTTGGCTAGAGAATAGGTGTGGGTGGTCCTTGCGTAGATCATCCTCTCGTTCCTAGGTGGCTTCATCTTGGGTATCGTGACTCCAATGAACTTTGCAAAACTTAATAAACTTGCTGCAGGTGACTCTGCTTGCATACTCGAGGATCTTGACTGGTTTCTCCTCGTAAGTTAGGTCACTATCCAACTGAATTGCTTCCAGGGGCACTGTGTCTCTTAAAGGAATAACGGCCATCTCAGCATGGCACTTCTTAAGCTGAGAAACGTGAAACATGTCATGAACTCCTGACAATCCTTCGGGTAACTCTAACTAGTAGGAAACCTCTCCCATGCATTCCAAAACACGGTATGGCCCTGCAAATCTCGCGGCTAACTTTCCTTTAACTCCAAAACATTTAACTCCCCGCAGAGGCGACACTCTCACGTACGCTCTGTCTGTGATTTCATAGACTACTTCCTTGCACTTCAAGTCTGCATAACTCTTCTGCCTGGACTGACACTACAAAAAAAATACACTTCCGTGATGATACGTGTTTGTCACAGTAGGTCACGTTTTCTGTCATGCATGTACATCCATGACGATTTTATGACAGGATCAAGATAGTCATACATGTGCTGTCGTAGAAGTGTTCCATGACATTACCAAACTTATCATCACGGAAGTGTCCACTTCCATGACGATAAATCGTGCGTCACAGAAGTGCTTTCGTCAAGGGTGACCGACACGTGGCATCCACCGTAACGGAACGCCGTTAAGCTATCGGGTCCGGTTTTGGTCCGATAACCCGTTAACAGCCCCGACCAATGGCGATTTTCCACGTGTAAAATTATCATTGACTGGAGGGAACACGTGTCTGCTCGGCGTTGGAACAGATGTCATCCACTCACTGGACCCATAGTGCATATGATACATCGACACGTGGCACGGCCCAACAGAGGCCCATTCCTGTGAAAAGGCCGGCTCGTTTGACTTGGTCAAAAGGTGGCGGGCCGGCCCACGGCAAGCCTGTTAACGGCATGTTCGCATATAGCCCATTTACAGCCCGCTAACCCAGGGCCCGTTTACGGCCTATCCGAATTAGGCCCAGTAGCGTCATCTGGGCCGTCCAATATAATTCTAGTCTGTTTTAACTTCCGTCCCATGTATGGCCCATGACGTCTTTCGGCCCACATGAGGCCCTTAGTAACCCTCGGCCCATTAATGACCCGTGGTGATACTGGCCCGTAATGAACAGTGCCCAACAGAGGCCCATTCCTCTGAAAAGGCCGGCCCGTTTGACTTGATCAAAAGGTGACGGGCCGGCCCACGGCAAGCCTGTTAACGACATGTTCGCATATAGCCCATTTACAGCCCGCTAACCCAGGGACCGTTTACGGCCCATCCGAATTAGGCCTAGTAGCATCATCTGGGGCGTCCAATATAACTCCAGCCCGTTTTAACTTCCGTCCGATGTATGGCCCATGACGTCTTTCGGCCAATATCAGGTCCTTAGTAACCCTCGGCCCACTAACGGCCCGTATTGAACAATGTTTTACTTTATACCCCTTAACGACCCATTATTCCGTCGGGCCGTTTCCAGCCCATGTTATCTTTCGGCCTACTTAGGGCCCATTTATTCTTGGGCTCATTTCCAGCATTCGTTTACTTTCGGCCCATTACTGTCATTTTTTGCTTGTGGGCCAAATTCAGCCCGTGGTTACAGTCGGCCCGTTTGTGGCCCGTTAATACGTTGGGCCGTTTTCATAATGTCATCAAATACGGCCGATTAACGATGGCCCGTTATGGTCGGCCCATGAATGAATGATTTCAACTCTAGCCCATTTACGTCCATAATGTGGTATGTTATTGGCCCATGTTTGGCCAACCGATCATACGGCCCGCAGAAGGCCCATTGTGTCTACGGCCCGTATAAGGCCCATCATTTCTACGGTCGTTAGAAGGCCCATTGTTTCTACGGCCCGTAAGAGGCCCATGTTAACTATAGTAAATATGTAGCACATGGTTAATGTGGCCTAGTTTTAAAAAATAGGCTATTGCAGCCACTAGCAAACCGCGGAAAAAGAACTGCACTGACTACAAGAAAACAAATAAACAAGACAATAAGGAAATAAATAGGCAAGCAACTTACGCTAGGCTATCACGGCCATTACGCATATTACATCCACTAGGCATCAAAGTTCGCCACTAGTGGAATTATAGGGAACAAAGCAGCATATAAACACCGCAGCAAAACAAGTCCAGAACTGAAACCACTTCAGAAGAGCTCAAGAAACAATATCCTGGGTACCCATAATGTTGGCAAGATGCTTAGCAAGCTTATTAACTTTCTCTTGTTTGGCGCTTAAATCCTCAAGCACTTGTTGTTACACCAGAAAGTATGCATCTGAATTCTGCAGGGACTTCCTTAGTCCTTCGGCTTCCTGTCGCATAACATCTGATCGATGTCTTTCAACTTGAAGTTGAGACTCAAGAAGCCGAATTGATTCAGGCAGCGAGTTCGAAGAGTTGGTGCCAGCAGTAGTATCCCGTAACTCAAACACTACATCAAGACAGGACTTTGGGGTTTTCTCAGTGTCTTCAATATAGTTTTTATCAGCTTTCTTGGAGACCAATAGGGATGTCTCACTATCTTGAACCTTATCTGCATTACTTCTTGTACCATTGCATAACGGGGTACTTTTCTCCAATATTTTATTCGCATTCTAAAAGAGAAACAAACAAACACATCACAGGTTTACAATGTAGTATATGAAACTCATTTTGGTAAACCAGTTCAGTAGTAAGGTGGACAGGACAACAACATGAAACAAACATATATCTATGTAGTATGGTCACTGTATGGTCTATATCATTCTAGTTTATGTTGCCAAATCAAGATAGATACAGTTCGAATCATATCTATTTAAGACAAAGCAGCTTATACAGAATATAAGTGTGGGAAACTACACAGCAATAACAACACTTGTAAGGTGCATGGCATGAGAATATAACTGTTTATTCAATTGAAACTGAAATCAAGATAGAGCAAGTTACAACAGCAAACACGTTAAAGAAATAGGTTTAAAACATACATGTTGCGCCATTGGAGATTCAATTGCATCCTTCAAATTTGAAATTAGTTGGTATGAGTAAATACAGTGATGCAAGAGCAAAGTAGTATGAACCATAGCTACGGAACATGACCTGAGAACAATTCTTCTTCTACTTTAAGCGTTGACTTGGGGTTCGGAGTGGTGGTCCTCGTGCTTTGGGCACTGCAGTTGCCTTACTAACTGCTTGTGTTTGGGTGCTCAGTGGTGGAGACGGTGATGTGTCAACGGGAACTGGGTTACTATCTGCTGGGTTGGGGTTAGAAGGGGTGTAGCTGGTTCTCTATCCAACTGGGTAGGGGTACAATCTGCGTGAGTCTGGGTTATGTGTGGGGCTGGTTCTTGGGCAAGTACAACCGTGGTTCTATCTCCATCGACAGGTAGCTCGATCTTTTCTGAAGACCGTGTTTTACTCCCACAGATACTGCGATTAACCCTTCCAATTGAAATGGCTGATAAATAAGAAAAGTAATTGAATGTACAGACATTGTAAGATAGACAGGTGCAATGGATAGTAGGGAAGAAAACAGGGCATGAAATAATTCACATTTATGTTTTCTAACCAAATAGAATAGTAGGACATAATTTCACATATATGATGGCTAATTAAACAGGTTAGCATGACACAATTTCACATGTATGATGGCTAACTAAACAGGATAGAATGACATACTCCAAATATGATGAATATGTAAACAGGATGACATGATATGACTATACGATGTGTCTATTAAAGTGGTTGACATGCCCTAAATCACAAACATGTCGTCGATGCAAACATGATGGCATGATAAAATTCATGGATAGAATGACATAATTCAAAATATGATGACTATGTGAACAGGATGAGATGACATAACTATATTATGTCTTTAGAAAATGGGTTGCCATGCCCTAATTCAGATACATGTTGTCTATGTAAACATCATGGCATGATACAATTCAAATATATGATTTATATACTAACAAAGTGATCAGAAGGTAATCGCATATATGATGTGTCAACTAAGGAGACGTCATTCAATACCGTGTATATGATGTAAAAACTAAGCATTGCAATACAACATATGCATGATATGAGTAATATAACCTGTCAAGTTTGAGAAGACACCTCAGGGGGATAATAGGACTGGTCATCTGCCTCTGAATCCTCCTCTGAAGAGCTATCTGTAACCAGCAAGATATATGCTTCACCAGGTAGCATTGTCTGCTCTGAAGACCTTGTTTTCACTCCAGATTTCTCCATCACCAATTCAAATGGCTGATGCACAGGAAGAGCAATTTAATATACAAACATTGTCGATAAAAGCAATGAGAAATACAAAAAAGGACAGCATGATATAATTCACATATATGACGCTTGGCTAAACAACATGGCATTGCATAATTTAAATATATAATGCCTTGCAACAAGATAGCATTGCATAATTCACATATATAATGTCTTGTAAAAAGATGGCATTGCATAATTCACATATATGGTAATTAGACACTAAGCAGGTGGCATTCACACAAATCATGTCTAAACTAAGCAAATGACATAGCAATGCAAGATACCATACACACGATATGAGCAACCTAACCCTGGCAAGTTAGAGGATGCACCTCGCGGGGGGGGGGGGGG
>LR738711.1:171314741-171329452 GCA_902687465.1 Secale cereale
CCCCCCACCCCCTGAAAAACGACTGGCCCAAAAGTCGATTCAGTCGACTGAAGTGTAGCTAAATCGGAGCAGCGTCGCAAGCAAGAGCAAGAGCGAGAGCAGCAGTGCGAGCAAGAGCAAGAGCAAGAGCAGACCAGGCAGGGGACTGATAGCAAGAGCAGAGCAGAAGTGCGAGCGAGAGCTAAAGTAGCAGCAGCTCCTACTGATGTGGACGTCGCCACAGAGGGAGCGACGCCATGGAGGAAGTGGCCGGCGACGCCGCCGTGGATGGAGCCGCTCCGTGTCGGCTCGGGACCGAGCCCCGGCAGCACCGTGAGATCGAATCAAGAATAAAATGTGGCGATTAATGTACAACCTCTTTGGTGGCGCCGATTAGGCCACAGCTTCATCCGAGGAAACGGTGATGATGATGCTCTTCCGGTGGTGCAAGTGAAGACGGCGGTGTGGGAATGGAGGTGGCGCAAAAGACGAGGGGAACGTCGGGGCAGCTCCTTGGAGGTGGAGGACGGGGTGGTTGAACCAGCGAGACGACCAGATCGACGACGGATCATCATCCGGTACGGTGGATGAGGGACGTCGATATGTTGTTGTGGACAACGTCATCGGGGAAGAGGCTCCGGCTAGGTGGCGGACGGAGGAGGGTGTGGGTCTTCGCGGGTTTTGCCGTCCTTGGGGTACGAATGGGTGGGCGGATGGGATGGGAGTGGGGAACCATGGCTTAGGGACGCGCTTGTCCGAAATGTGGGGTAAGTTACGAAAGTACCCCCACCGATTTGAGGCGGTTCTTTCGGTTCAGGGGTATCACGGGCATTTTGCGTGTCAGGATTTCACAGGAGGTGGGAGTTTTCGCGCACAGTTAAATTTTGGAATAACAAGGCGCGGATTGAGATGGAGGGAGTTGTCGGAGCACAATGAGACAAAGATATATCTTAAATATTTCGGGCTAACAAGGCGCGGGTTGAAATTTCCGGACAAGCCTAACGTGTACTGTACCAAATCAATTCGCACTACAAATGTCATTGAAAACTTTGAATTCATGTTATGTTCAATTAAAATATTTCTCTACGTGTATAATGCATGCAACCTAGTACTCAAATGAACGTTTTAGTGCATTCCAAACGTATATACTATCGCTTCAATATGAACTAAATTTGAATTCGTTTCTCCATTTGAATAAGATCTACAATAATGATTGTTGTGAAGTCAAAGCATTTGAATTCGTTTCTCTGTTAATAAGATCTACAATCGTCATTATTGTCAAGTTAAACCATCGTTTGTGTATTATGTTCACAACACACCACATGATTAGTCTCGAGTTACATATGAACTATGTGTTCTATATGAACTCGAACTCGATTTTTTGAATCCACTTTATGTTGATTTGCATATGTTTAAAACACTATGATCTCCTATTCAAATATATGAATCCACTTTCATATCAAATTATGATCTTTGTTAGTCTCTTACACCCACACAATCATCTAACCTTTGTAGCTACCACTAACTTTCTCTCGTGCATGCACACGCCCTCCTCGCCCTCCCCCTCCCCCAGCATTCTATCCATCGCGCACATTCATTTTGTTTTCTTTAGGTCGTTCTCCCACAATCTCCACAACTCCTTTCCCACACACACCGATCGATAAACCTCTCCAGCGATGTCTGCCTACAACATACACACGCACCTTCAATCTCCACCTTTATGTGTCCTTGCCTCGTGTCTCTCATACGGTCCCACACCCGTGTAAACTCTCGCCCCTCTTTTCATCGATCTCATAACCGCACACTCCTCCCCCTATCTAGCTAGTAGCTGGGCCTCTCGCACCACATCCTAGCTCCATTATCTCTGTCTATCCGTCTCGCCGGGCCTTATTTGCCTCTAACAAATGGACGTACATCGACCGATCTCCTGCTATACATATAGCTAGCTAGGTCCTTATAACTCGTTTTTCCCCATGCGTCGATCGATCTACCTCATTAGTTATGTCTCTCCCTTCCTCTGACAAACAACAATTGATATACCGATCTAGTTAGGTTTGCTTACCAAACACATGGTTCCCCTTCATCATCCATGGATGTGTCCCGACAGATCTATCACGCACAAGCACACACAAAAACACATCCCCACTCTTATTGATAATATTGCAGTTCCACCCTTAGTTCGTCTAGTAGGCCTCTCCCACCATCTTCGAGAAGCAACTCCATCACCCATCCAACACTCTACCCCTCTCCCTCCCTCTCTCTCTCCTCTCTCTCTCTCTCTCTCTCTCTCTCTCTCTCTCTCTCTCTGTGTGTGTGTGTCCCATCCTATTTCTCGCCCTTCAGTTATGTATGGATGTCCACCGATCTCCCTCAAGACATAGCTGGGTCTCTCCTTCTCAACACATATACGAGTCGTTCTACCTCTATAGTTAGGCCTCTACCTACCCCTCCCCAAACCCCCTCCCACACACACACACACACACACCGATACATCGAGCGCTCCAGTCATGTCTCCCTGCCACATACAAACTTGACTCGTGCCCTCTGACGTTCCGGTAGCTAGGTCAGTCACCCTATATCTTTGACTTGCACACACACACAATTTCGATGGCTCTCTTCATCGATCTCGCACCCACCCACTTGATCCTCTCTTCGAATCTATCGATATCTATGACCCCTCCCTCTCTTCTCATGGATCGCCCGACCCTCTATATGTGATATGGATATGCCTCCATTACACACACATTGCATGCAAAATTTTGTTTGAGATGTCATCGACACATATTCCCACAAAAACATTCACGAAATCAACCTCCCCCCCAAACAAAAAACACTCACGAACGCACACAAGCCATTTGTCTAGGTTTGTATCTCTCACACACACCCACGTAGGTGGGGGACGTGCACGAAGAGAAGAGGTGCACACACGGCACACGTACTCCCGTCTCTTTGCCAACCACACCCCCGCGGGTACACGGTGGAGCTCATTTCTGTACGAAAAGGCAGCCCACGTGGTAACTTGACACGTGTACTGGTTGTCCACTAGATGGAGGGAGGATCGTCTACCACGGGTGAACAAACAAATTGCGACTTGACGTGTTATGTTAAAAAAGAGGCAAACCATGTGGGGCCTACCTTAGAGGCAAGGCTCTATACACTGGAGTACTTTCGAAATGTCCCGTCAACTCGCAGAACGAGGAGAAGCTTGCTTAGTACGCCATCTCCCCCGCCCACAGGTGCGGTGGCTCGCAGGACGAGATGAAGCTTGCTTCCTACGCCTTACGCCCGCTCCCTCGCCCACGCGCACGGTGGCTCGCAGGATGAGGAGAAAATTTTACTACTCCCTCCGTTTACTCCTCGTCCCTACTACCTTGGTTAGAGAGATTATCATATTGTTTGGAATATATATGTCCTTTAGTAGATTTCAATATGAACTACTAGTACATACTCCAAACACTGATGTATATAGATGTATTTTAGAGTGTTGATTCACTCATTTTGCTCCGTATGTAACATAAAGTTGAGACACTTAGTTTGGAACGGAGGGAGTACATATTTGCTATGATTTGTCAATCATTGGGATGCAATAGCATGCATGTTAGTCTCCTTTGTATTTGATGAAATGTTGCAATGGGCAACCTTGGACGCAAGATACATGTAACAGAAGTTGGAAGCTTCATAGCATTGTACTATCTCGATGATAAATTACAGTACATACTCCCTCCGTCCCTAAATATAAGTCTTTGTAGAGATTCCACTAGGTGGACTACATACGGAACAAAATGAATGAATCTACACTTAAAATACATCTATATACATATGTATGTGGTTCATGGTGAAATCTCTATAAAGACTTATATTTAGGAACGAAGGAAGTCCTATTACTATGTAAAGAGTTTTTTTGCGATTGTACTATGTAAAGAGTTAGGTGTCGCACGGTGTCCAGATAATATGGTGATAGTGTGAGGTGGGCCATGTAATCACTGAGCCTGCGTGTTTTCACTACTCTTGCACTCCTCCGCCGTAAGAATGGAGTGAATTGTAATATAGTAGTACCTCCTTTCGCCGAAAGCGTGGGACAATCAGCAGTCCTACCACCTCAGTAATAATGACCAATGAGCCGTCAAATCACATAGACCCAGTAGTAAGTTGGACGGACGAATCAACCATCACTCTTGAATCCGCTTCTCCCTTCAACGCAGGCGCCAGTGAGAGGTCGCGTCCGCTCTACCCGGGCATGAATGCAGCACCGATTCTTTGTAGCGGCGCTGACCATTTCGGGCAGGAAGCGCGCGCGGGAGATGGAGGGGCTTTGGGTGGGCCAGGCTGGTCAGGAGTGGGCGTGGAAGTTGTCCGCCTGTCCCTACCGGACGCCCGGAAACGAGAGGATGCACCGACTCTCGCGGCTGAAATCGTACACTACACACCATCTCTCTGTAGGAGTAGGTCGATATGTCGCTCTCTCTAACACACACATGCTGTTAAACACACACACACGCACACGCACACGCACACACAGGTTCATAGAATAGGAAAATCGTGCGAGTGCGAAGCCACAGGAAGTGAGATACAAATGGAGTGCGTACAAACTATGACCAGCCTAAGCAATGTAACCAAACGCTCCTTACTCTGCCTTGTTATCTCCCCCGGAAACCCAATGCATGGAGCGCAACTACGCGTTGATCAGTCAAGAAATCAAAGTCGGCTTGCATGCGAGTTAATATGTGGCCCTGCATGGTAGCTAAAACATCATCTCTTAGTTGTTTGGATCAATTGTTGCGTCTAGAGATAGAAATCAGGGCTTTGATTGGAGGAATGACCGGTCAAGTTTCTCTTTCTCCTCCAATCTGCTTGCACCTTGGTCCCGCTACACCTTCTTACGTGACTTATTTACACCTAGACGGAGGGAGTCGTACGAGATACGGTGGCACACTGACTTAGGTCAAATACAAGTGCCCGAAAATGTGTGCATGTTATAATAAGGATTCACTTAAAATAGTATGTGAGCGAAAAGAGGGATCAATTGGACAGTGTTCCAGAGCACTAGCGAGATGTGTGAGGTAAGATACACCGCTAGCGCTTTTAATTTTTCTTATTAATTTGTTTGTTTCACCCTCTGACTGGTGGGACCAAACATACTACATGGAGAGAGGTAAGGTGACTAAGGCTGCATTATTTTTGCACCACTGTGGATAGTCTTACTACCAAAGCCACATGACACGATTATGATTTAAATCCCAATGACTCCCACACACACACAAAAAAATGTATAAAAGGTTATTTTCCTCTCGTTGAACCTAGCGGGAAGGTTGTGTAGCTGGTGAGCCTGTCCGCTCATCAAACTTGAGGTCTCAGGTTCGATAATTACACTTGAGCATAATTCGTGCCAGGAGGATTCTTTGACTGGTCAAAATGGATGGATACGGAGCTATACGATCTCGTAGTAACCGTACAATCACCTCATCACGTATAAGTTGCAGCCTCGGCGCTTGTTTTCTAGGGTTTGAACTCTTCACACTCTCTCGAGTATATATATACACGCTACAGCCTCAGCGCTTGTAGATGTTCTCTTCACACTCTCTCACCCTCTCCAGATCTAAACAAGACTTCTTGGCCTCTCTATCCCCTCATTGTTGGTCTGCTTGTAGTTTCTCTCTTCACACTCTCTCAGTCGGCTGGATCCGTCCACCGGGAAGGGAAGGAGGCTTAACGTTGTCGCCGTCGGCGAGGGAGGGAATCCACTACCGGCGCAGCTGTTCACTTTCAGCCAGCGACGGCGCGGGAGGGCCTCCGACCCCTTCTTCTTCTCTGTCGTACATAGTGTGGGTCGAACAGCCTCCGGTCGCCCACCGAACCACACCCCAAGAACCTTAAGGTATTTACTTATTCCACATGCATTGCTCTAGCTGCATGTGGGCTTTTTCTGCTTCTGCACTCGAATCTAGGGGTTGGATCAAACAGGAAAGTTGTGGGGAAAGTTGTATACCATGAATCTAGGACGTGGTTCCAAGAGGAAAGGAATGGGGGGAAGTAGTGGGAAAAATTGTATAGCATGAATCTAGGACGTGGTTCAAAAAGGAAAGGAAGGGGGAAAGTAGTGGGGAAAGTTTTATCGCATGAATCTAAGACATGGTTCAAAGAGGACGGGAATGGTGGAAAGTAGTGGGGAAAGTTGTATAGCATAAATCTAGGACATGGTTCACAGAGGAAACGAAGTGGGGAAAGTACTAGTACAGACTGTCTATCCAACACCTACGTTGGTCAAAAATGGAAAACAATGACAAACGCAGTACGCACATCTGTAACGAACTGATCTTTTGTTTCGGGGACAAGGCTGTAGAGTTTGAGCAGGACTAGATTTGCTGCGCTCACATAGGGAAAGGTGTCTAAAGATAACAAAACTAGGACCAACACAAATATGGTCCTTGGTTGTTTGTTCTTTGTTGCAACATACTATGCATCACCCCAGTACACTGGTAGATGCACATGGTGCTGGTGCATCCACTGTCCCGTGCAACTCTTTAGTTGTTGTTAATCTAAGGCCCTGTTTGGTTAAAAACTCCCTAGTCCCTACTTGCTTGGTTCCAGGGACTAAACATGGAATAGAGGTTATTAAATGACATGCTAAAAGACCATGTTACCCCTAGTAATGAACTAATAGAGAGAAGGTGCCATGCGTGGCAGGGGCAACTGTTGGAAAAAGTCCCAAAAAGACTCTCCCTCGGGGTCTTCTTTCTTTAGTCCCAAATGCCCACTTGTAGTCCCTAAAAGTCCCTCTTGTTTGGTTTAGATGGGACTGACACGGAGGTTTTTAGTCCCTCCACCAAATTGTCCCTGTAAACAAGCACCCTCTAATAATGCCGCTGGAAAATTGATGCAATGCCACAGTTAAAAGCAAATTACATGTTTACCGAATTTTATTGTTAATATAATCTCTGTTAATATTAATCAATGCCACCGTTTGAGAAATGCTACTGTCTTGCTTTCTTTCCCATTTAGATAAGGTAGATGCTTCTTTTCGTTGGCTTCTGTGTCATCCACCGTTATTGACCACTAGTTGTTTCCTTTGCACCTCTGTGTAAACAGGGTTATCTACTTCACCTCGTTGCCATTGTGACCTTTTGTTGCACTGCACAAAACACTTTTGTTTTAAGAGTGTTTTGTGCAGTTCAACCAAAATGTCACACCGACAACACTGCTTGATTGCTTGATCTTAGTGGAACTGCACAAGTGGAGATCTTACTTCCTATCCATGTTGGCAAATTTGGTTCAGATCTTCTTCTTGTGAGCTGTTTGAATTCCGCGTCATGAGAGGTCAGTACTAGCCTTCTTTCACATTGAAGGCGAAGCTTGTCTGTTACTGAACCAAGTGATGAAGGGGAAGAACGAGCGGAAGAAAAACATAAATAAACTCCTGGTGCTGTAAAGAAGCACTGGAAATGTGATGACACAAGTAATGATATAGTTTGGCATCTTAATTTATTGCTATGGCTGGAACGAGCAATTGTTTTGCCACTGATTTGATGCCTCTCTTAATGTAATACGTAATTATCTCTACTTGTGCAAACAGGGATCTTCTTTGAAGATACCATATATTTTAGTGGAACTGCACAAGAAGATGTTGGAAACATTAATCTAATCGAGGAGTATATAGTAAGCATGGCCACCACAGTAGATAGCAACAGATGGTTCCGGAGAAGTGCTTCATCTGTATGCTCTACACAATAAGCCTCCTGACAAAGGTTGGTGCTCGCCCACTGACTTCATTCATATGATTGAGCTTTGTCATCTCTATTGATGTTATGCTACTGTTTAGATACTGCCATCAAAAAGTTGTATTGTCCTTGAGAAGTGCTTCATCTGTGTTGTTTTAAATGTTTCCTTTCCTTTTTTTCGACCAAACAGGGATGCTAGCATTTAATTATCCTCTTGTCTTTGCACAACAGGATCATCCTCCTCTGAGGCCTTGTTCGGTTGAGGTGGTTTTTGAAGGGGGATTAGATCCCCTACAAGCCAAAATCCTCTCCAATCCCCTTGGGAGGAGGATTAAACGAACAAGGCCTGAAGAAGAATATGGAGTACGTGAAGTGACTAGTTCTGATTATGCTAGGATGAAGAAGCCATGTCTATCTTCTCATCAGAAGGAGCAGTTGAAGGATGGTTACATTACCCCCCACAAGACCAAACTAACTTCAGCTCAGAAGGACTGACAAATCTCCATTTTCTTGCTGCGATGCGCGAGTACAATGTTGTTCTAGGATTCTTTCCGGTGAGTTCCATTTTTCTAAAAGTGTGCTCTACATCGACCATGTAGGTGCTTGTTTAAACTATTAATTCATAGTACAGTTTGATTTATACTAATCACTTTTTTGTATTTGTGCAAACAGGGGTGCTTAGCTTGATTCCACCACTAGAAAGGAGGTGCCGATAAGTTCAAGGCGTTGCAACATATAAGGGCGAAATCATACAAGCTACGCTCGAATTTGGTTGATTTTGGTGGAACTGCACAAAAAAGAACAGCTGGTCAGTTGGTTTATTTAGCACGAGGTGCCATGTCAATGTCCGAACTGATGGCAAACCCTGCCCATTCCACAATCGTAGGCATTTGATATTTTGGAATGGGAAAACCTTGTCAAATTTTGCTCATTGATTTTAGCAAGAAGACATGCGTTTGATATTTTCGAATGGGACGCCCTTTGCTGTCAGCAGCGTCGATCCATTTTTTTCTTTATTCTTTAGTTGTGAAGTAAATATTGGCTCTGACATGTGAATCGCTGAGATGCATAATCATCGATTGTTTTGAATGTTCTCTATGAATTGCCAGGCCTGTGTGTTTGATTGCAATGTACAGGAACGCTAAAAATCTGCTCAAACTCTTTGTACTCCTTTTGTTCCTTTTTACTTCGCACATTGTGAAAGTGCATACTTTTTTCTATAAGATTGGTCAAAGTAGAGATACTTTGACTGCAGACAAAACTTGTATGCAGACTAGAAAGGACCGGAGGGAGTACATGTGAAACTGCTGCAAACGAGGTGATCACCCAGGGAGTACATGTGAAACTTGTACGTATTGTTTTGCATGTTCATCCAATGCCAGTGATACAAGAATTCATACTAATCGAAATAACTTTATTCATACACGATCGGATTTCATATAAACATGTCGGATTTCATTACATTTCATACATTCTTCAAATAAAAAGGGGTGCGCTGCAGGTATAATTAATTAACTGAAGCTACCCACATGTGTCCGGCTGAGCTGAACAGAAGCTTCAGTGACTTAACTATAGCTGCAGTTGCGTAACTAACATGTGGCCCAGATGCCTGTTGGGCCCACGTGTCAATCAGCCAACTGCACCAGCAGTTAAGTAGAAGCAGCGTCCTTCTCCAACATAGCTCTCCGACTCCACGTCGGCGCCAAGAAGCTAACCGGCCGTCAGTGGTCAACCCGCCTAGCTTGGCATAGCGATTAGGGCAGCGGTGGCCTTACTTGGACCCGAGCGGCGGCGACCTACCGTGTTCTACTCTTCCTTGTTTTCTGTCTGGCGCGGCTTCGTTGGCAGCGGGGCGGGTCCTTGGTGGAGTCGGCGATGTCCTCTGTCTAGTTGCCGGCGGGCGGCGCCTCGGCGGAGCGGGAGAAATCCTCCCCCTCGTTGCCGGCAGGGTGGGGCCTCGACGGAGCCGCCGGTGTCCTCTGCCTCGTTATTGGGGCCGCAGGGCCTCGTTGACGCCAGTGGAGCGGGAACTCGTCAGAGCCGGCATTGTCCTCTGCCTCGTCCTCGGTCTCGCCAAACAGCGCCTCGCCCGCTTCATCGCCCTCTTTGTAGGCGGCCTCAGCCTCCGCCACCCGCATGCGGTACCGCCAGCGCTCGAGGCGGCCCTCGCGGGTGGAGCGGTACGGGTCGAGCAGCGCCTCCTGCTCCGCACGCTCCGCGGCGATCTGCTCCTCCGCCTGCAGGTGCTCCTGGAGGAGATGGTGGTTGTAGGCGGCGTCGGCATGCGCCTCCCAGAACTGCTCCTCACGCTTCTGCCTCACCATGTCCATATATTGGGCATGGGCCTCGCCGATGGTCATGGTGCAGTGCACCGGCGAGGATGGCGCAAAGGAGGGGGTTGGTGCCGGATCGTCGACTACCATGTTCTCCATTGGGACGTCGTCGTCCTCCGGCTGCCTGCCGGCCAGCCAGTCGGCAGCAATGGCTGCCATCTCCTTGTGGTCTGTCGTCCGCCCGTCCTGAAGAGTGCTGGAGCACGAGGAAGCCATGGTGGGCAGTAGTGGTGTGGACAGGAGAATAGGAATGGATGCGGATGACTGCGGCTATGGCTGGCGCAGCAGTTTATATAGCAACGGCGGAGGGATGGACGTGTGGCGCCGGAGTAGCCGCCTCGGCAACCGCGTATCTTTAATGTGGGCGGCAGAAGGACGGACGGACGGCACTTGTGTCGTTTGAAGGCGGAGCAATCGCATGCACCGGGAAGCGGGGCGGGTGGCGATGACCGTTTCAGGCAGAAAGCGTGCGTGGGCGAGGGAGGCGGTCTGGGTGGGCCAGGGCAGTTAGACTCGTGCTTGGCAGCGGGTTGGTCCAGCAGCCGGACATGCTGGCTCGCCAGCTACCTTGTCGAGCTGAGCGACGATAATCAGACGATGGACGTAGCTTCCGACCAGGAGCCGGCGCCACTGTCCAAGCCGGTTCATGCCGTGTTCACCATAGAGCAGGTGCGACCGCACTTCGACGCCCTAATGGCGGAAGAGCTACCAGCGCAGGAGGACCTGTGCTGCAACCTCTATCTCCTCAACGAGCACCTGTGAACAACAAGTGAACGACAATGCCGTCGCAGACATGTGGCCCTATGATACTGGCTGCCCGAATGAGCAGCGGACGCTGTATCCCTCGAGGCCCTCTCTGTCGTCCATCGAGTTGTTGCGCTTGCCGTGGCGCCACCGTCTCGCGTTCTCAACATGGTTAGTGGACATGAGGATGAGGAGATGACTTTACTTGGAGAGGATGACAGTGGGGACCCACCAGGGCCATAGCCACACGTACGCAAGTGCCTCCTTATTAGTATAAAAAACATTTTTTTTCTTCCTCCTGGTTTCCAGACATCACGGTCCCACACCATTGTCAACCTATGTAGTCAATAAACGAGAGAATTTCACAAGAAGCAGCCGACAGCTAGGACCAAGCAGCTCGAGCAGTATTTGTGTTTTTGAGGTGTGAGCACTGCAGAGTTTTTCTTGAGCGATGTTTAGCCTCGATATTAATTTTTCTTCTCTGAACAACAACGAAAACATCGCTGCAGCTATTAACTGGACGGGCTGTGGCCCGCCTAGCCCAGGCTAGATATCCAGCCCAGATATTATTATTTTTCAAGCTGAAAATGGCTAGCCTAGCTATATTTTTTTAGGAATACCCACGCAAGGTCAAGTTGTTATTCTCCGCCCCGCTGGGCTGCAAATCTTTCCTAGGAGGGATGCATTAGGCTTAACAAGAAAATGGGCTTTCAGAAATAATAAATGGGATGTAATTATAAAAACTGGGTAGTAACTATAAAAAATGCACCAAACACGTAATTACTTTATAAAATATTATTTTTGGATATTGAAATTTTTAATTTCATTAATTGTTGCGAGCACAATGTTTCGTTGGATTTTTACGTAATATAAATTTATATTGAAATTGTATTTAATCCGACTAGAAATTTCGGGATAGAAATATTTCGGATCCCATCAAAATGTGGGAAATTTTATTGAATTCTGTTTTGAACGGTTGGTTAAAATGGGATGTACTTTTAACAAACTGTAAATGGGTTGTAGTAAATTCCATTAGAATTCAAAAATTGGCTGCATATTCTTACAAATCTCAAATGGGCTATAAGGTCTCTCCCACACACTTGTGGCCTTACTAAGTTGACGTGTCCCCTAAAAAAAGAGAATTGACATGTATGCAAGGCTTTGTCAACTTATAGTCAACAAACGGTTCTAGCAGCTGTGGCCGTTGGATGTCCATCCAACGGATGTCGTGCTTCTTCTTCAATCTCGGATATTCTAATTTCACCCGCCCAAAAAATGATTCCTCCCCCTGACATCTGGGGCGCACCGTTTTGGAAGCTGAACTGTGGGCCTACTAAGTTGACGCGTACCAAGGGTTTTGTCAACTTAGTCAATATAAACGATTCTAGCTGCAGTGATTGTACGATGTCCATCCAACGGCCGTCGTGCTTCTTCAACCTCTGGTCTTCTTGCTCCAGCCGCCCAAAGCAGTGCCGGTCGTGCCGCCTGCTCCTGCCTCCTGTGGCCGGGTGTGCTGCCAAGCAGGCCTCACCGCCCCTACTACTCCCACCGCTGGCCAGGCCATCCCTCTATTCACCCACACCCCATGTTATTACGCGGCGAAGGCAGCCTCACACCACAGTCGAACCAGTGAACCCTCGTACTCCTCTCCGCGCGGGCTTCCACTGTCGTGTCTTCCCCGGCTCCGCGTCATCCCCTTCCTAGGCCTCACCGTCGTCCACCGCCCTGGTGCTCTCGGCGCGGCGTGGTCAACGTGGTCAAGGAACGGCTTCCATCGGACGTGCACTATACGTGGAGAGGCTGACAGCTAGGTCCACGACGGCAGCAAGGAAGTGCCTCCTTATTACGCGGAAAATAATGATTCCTCCACCTGACAGTAGGGACCCACCGGACGGGCCACCGTATTTCGCGAAAAAAATGTTTCCCCCTGACTGCTGGGACCCAACGGACGGGCCACCGTATTGCGCGAAAAAAACGTCCCCCCCGCTGTCAGCTCGGACCCACTGCAAGTGCCTCCTTATTACGCACAACAAAAATGAATACCCCCCCCCTGCTGGTTGGGACCCACCTTGGTGGCAGGCTGACTTGTGGGCCTACTAAGTTGACGGGGACGATGTGCTTTGTCAACTTAGTCAATATGAACGATTCTAGCTCCAGTGACCGTACGATGTCCATCCAACGGCCATAGTGCTTCTTCAACCTCTGGTCTTGTTGCTCCAACCTCCCAAAGCAGCGCCGGTCGTGCCGCATGCTCCTGCCTCCCTTGGCCGGCTGTGCTGCCGCGGGGCCTCACCACCCCCTACTATTCCCACCGCTGGCCAGACCGTCCCTCTACTCACCCACACCCTCTATTATTCTGCGACGACGGCAGCCTCACACCGCAACGAACCAGTGAACCCTCGTACTCCTCTACGCGTGGGCATCCACTGCCGCGTCTTCCCCGGCTCCATGTCGTCCCCTTCCTAGGCCTCGCCGTCATCCACCGTCCTGGTGCTCTCGGCACGGCGTGGTCAACATGGTCAAGGAATGACTTCCATTGGAAGAGTACTATACGTGGATAGGCTGACAGCTGGGTCCACGGCCACAGCAAGGAAGTGCCTCCTTATTACGCGCAAAATAATTATTCCTCCACCTGACAGCGGGGACCCATCGGACGGGCCACCGTATTTCGCGAAAAAATGTTTCCCCCTGACTACTGGGACACACCAGCTACATCTTCGCATGCAAGGAAGTGCATCCACGCAAAAAAAAATGATTCGCCCCCCTGACTGCTGGGACCCACCAGCTACATCTTCGCATGCAAGGAAGTGCGTCTAGGCAAAAAAAATGTTTCGCCCCACTGACTGCTGGGACCCACCAGCTACATCTTTGCAGGCAAGGAAGTGCCTGACAGTCGAGACCCACCTGGTCGAAGCATACATAGCATTGTCATTCTGGTCGTGAACGTGTACGTACATACTGGTCGATGTAGAGGCGCGCACGTGTCGTAGCAGAGGCGCACACGTAGCATGTACACGTACGTACAGCGGCCAGGGTGCAAGAAAGTAAATACGGTCACGTACGTACATACGGGCGGGGTCTCGAACGCCTACTCACGCGTACGTACGGCCAGGGCTCGTGTACATGGATGGGTCAGAACGGAGAAACAGCGTCGTCGTCGTGTTCATGGGGAGCCAATCGGCTGGGTCGGAGCGGAATGCGTTGTCGTCGGGAGGGCTTGGACGGAACAGCCGATGGAAACGAGGCATGGCGTACCGCGGAACGGAGGAAATGGCCTTGTGTTCGACCGACCACATTCGAAACGGGATCCTGTTCATCGGGAGGGGTCTGGCATACCACAAAACGGAGGAAACGAACCTCCTACGGTCGAAACGGGGGTCATGTTGATCGGGAGGGGTGTGGCGTACCGCAAAACGGAGGAAACGGACTTGTGTTGGAGCGCTACGGTCGAAACGAGGGTCCTGTTCATCGGGAGGGGTGTGGTGTACCGCAAAACGGAGGAAACGGACTTGTGTTGGAGCGCTACGGTCAAAACGGGGGTCCTGTTCATCGGGAGGGGCGTGGCGTACCGCAAAACGGGACTCCACGAGATACTATTCATCACCACCGTCGACCCTCTCCAGCCTCCACGGGCTACTGTGCATCCACCGTCGACCTCCTCCAGCCTCCACCTGCGATTGTTCAGCCTCCACCGCGCGCTACTCCTCCGGCTACTGTTCAACCAGCCCTCTCCACGGGCTCCTGTTCAACCACCCCTCCACGGGCTACTGTTCATCCAGCCCTCCACCGTCTACTATTCATGCAGCCCTCCACGGGGTGGTCCTGTTCATGCAGCCCTCCACGGGGTCCTGTTCATGCAGCCCCAACCGGCTCGATCGAACGGGGTCATGTTCATGCAGAGGCAACACCACGGGGTCCTGTTCAGCCACCCCCGCCGGGA
>LR738711.1:171329534-171344273 GCA_902687465.1 Secale cereale
CGCTCACTGTTCATGCAGAGGCAACATCGATCGGCTTCAGTTAGCAGTTGTAGCGAAGGAATCGCTCGATCGGGTTCAGTTAACAACCATCGATCGATTGCTCGGGTTCAGTAACGCGTAGCCTGCAATGCAATCGCTCGGCTTCAGTTAGAGCCCAACACCTCGCTCGGGTTCAGTTAGAGCCCAACGCCTCGCACCCACGCGCGTGCGTGAACGAGAGAAACGCGCATCGCTTGGCCCCGACCACCCACCGTAACTGGGAACACCCCGATATTTTCTTCACCCTCGCTTCTACAACGGTTTTTTCTGTCATGGACAGCCCAAAGAATGTCATGTAGCTGCGTCTCCAGCCCTCCCAGGATGAAAAGCCCATTTTCAGTCATGAATTTTTGTCATAGAGTAGGACCCCATCATACGTCCAAAACGTATCTATAATTTATGCTTGCTCCATGCCTCTTTTGTGTGATATTGCTATGATATTTATGCACTTCCATACACTTTTGATCATATTTGGACTAACCTATTAACTCAGTGCACCACAGTGCCAGTTCCTGTTTTCTGCTGTTTTTCTATTTCAGATTTCCCCCATATTAAAAGTGCTCCAAAAATTCCGGGAAAAATACAGAAAAAATCAGCGTACAGGAAGCTTCGAGAAAAACCAAAGTGGGGCCAGAGGGGAGCCAGGGGCAGCCCAGGCGGCCAGCCCAGGCGGCCCCACCCCTGGCCGCCCTAGGGGGGCGCCTGGGCCCCCCTCTCCGCTTCTGGTGACCCCCTTTGGCATATATACTCCTCGCGTCCCGAAACCCTCGAGGATGGAACCCTTTTTTACGATCTCGCCTCTGTTCCGCCGCCGCCGCGCTTCCAAGATTGGGAGCACCAGGAGAACTCTTCCCAGCACCCTGCCGGAGGGGAGAACCACCACCGGGAGCTTCTCCACCACCATGGACGCTTCCCGGATGAGTCGTGAGTAGTCCACCTTGGACCATGGGTCCATGACCAGTAGCTATGTGATGTTCTCCTCCCCTCTTTGTTCTTCATGGATTAGACCTCGTGAGCTGCCCTACATGATCGAGTCACATATGTAATCTTTATGTTGTTGCTCTGCTGAGTTTGCTGGGATCCGATGGATTATGAGATCATGTTCAGATTGTGTGTGAGTAATATATTTGATTCACCTCTTTTATATTTATGTTCTTGAGTAATTCTTGCATGTTCTCCGTTGCTGTTTATTGCTTTGGCCGAGTAGTAGGTAGTAACTCCAAGAGGGAACGTTATGCCTGATTGTGGGTTCATGCCCCTTGATGACTAGTTTGAGTGACAGAAACATGAGTCTAGGGGATGTGCTGTTGCCACAAGGGGGGAAACAACGGTGCTTGTACTTGCGGGTGCAAGGATTGTTTACTTTACGCAAAGTTCTTTTAATGCAGTTGTCTGTTGCTTTGAGTTTACACTTTGGGTGGGATTCGCAACTTAATACCAGCGAGATGTTCTGGATAGATATCTCAAGGTGGATGATTAGTAGTAGATGCAGATGGATTTCGGTCTACTTGCCTTGGCGTACCGCCCATGCTTTTGAGCCTCTACCTTTCTTTACAGCATAGTTAGCATTGGTTTGCGCACGTAATCCTGTCAATTGCCCAGCTGTAATTTGTTTACCTCGCTTAGCTGTTTTATCGTCTTTTGGGAGAGAGACATCACTAGTGAACATCATGGGACCCCGGTCCATATTACCATCACTGATCACACCCGCTATTTACTTCCTGTCTTTATTTCCTAGTTGCAGTCATACCTATCATTATTATCTCTTGTGTTTGATCCTTTATAAACGACAAGGCCGGAGGGATTGACAACCTCTCTGTACTCGTTGGGAGCAAAGTTATTTGTATCTGTGTGCAGGTCCAGTCAACCGCTAAGTATCTGGCGCCGTTAGCCGTTGACACCTTCTTGTCGATCCTCGGAGTCTCACGGGATTTGATCCTTGGTATCTTGCCAAGGGAAACTTGTCGTTACGCTACATCTCAAACCTTCCACTTGGGGTAACCAATGAGGGGCGAGAAGCCATCAAGCAAAGTTCCTGGCGCCGTTGCCGGGGACTCCACTCTTCAAGATAGGGGAGTTGCATGCTATCGTTTATCTTTGCTTTTTAGTCTTGTTAGTTTACCTTTCAATTTTTGCTTTAGTGTCCCTTACCAAAAATCACAAAAATAGTTATCTTGCTTTTAGTTGGCATTATGTCTGGTCCTTTTGCCTTTGGTGAGGCAGAGGTGCTCACCTTTAAACAAAGAGGTGGTGAAAGTCTAAAAGATGCTTGGTATAGAATTAATGATTCTCAAAAGAGAGCCAACAAGAAGCAATCTACTACTATCCTGCTTAGAAATTTTTATGTTGGAATTACTTCTTGGAATAGGTTTATTCTAGATTCTGCTATTAATGGAAATTTCCTAGAAGCTCCAGTTTGGGAATCTCTTAGTATTATGGAAAATCTTGTTGGAAATCCCCCTGTTGTTAGCATTCAAGAGGACATTACCCTAGCTCACATTATGAAAAAACTTGAAAAGATGGAGCTAGAGATGCCAAGGATTAATAAGATAAATGAGTTGGATCGTAAGATCCAAGGGAATTTGAATAGGCTTGATAGCTCCATGCATAAAATTCTCAAAACTTTGGAGACCATCAAATCCCATGACTTGGATTCTTCTAGGATAGACAAGATTGAGGAAATCTTTGACACTTTAGGAACTACTTTCTCCTCAATCAAAGCCAAAAAGGTAGAAACTCCGGCAAAGAAGGAACCTAAGTTCGTTTACGTTCCAAAGGCTCCTCGTTCCAAAAGCAATCCATCTATTGCCAAAGGGGTTGAAACTGTGAAGACTTTGGAAGAAATACCTCTCTTTGATAAATTTATAAATGAATCTTCCATTGACTTTCCACCTTTTGGTTTTCTCCCTAGAAGTATCTTTATTAGGCCTTTATTTGAAAGTCCTCTTAAGACTAGTTGTACTATTGAAGAGCTTTTTGATGATCTTGATGATGGTTCAATTGATACAACTTGATCTCTTTGCATTATGCCTAGCTTAAAGGCATAAAAGAAAGCGCTTTTGGGAGGCAGCCCACAACGAATAAGGTTTTATTTTGCTTTTGTTGTGTCTTGATGTTTGTTACTACAGTAGCATCATCATTGTATCTTTTCTTTTCAGCTTTGTGCCAAGTTTAGCCTCTGATTGCAAGAAAGTGCAAAAGTTGTGACGTGCTGTCCAGAAAACAGATTCTGTCCTTGGATAGAAAAATTCGTATAAAATCACCAGATCATCTTTTTGATCTAAATTATTTTGACAGCGTGCTCTATACAATTAGCTTTCGAGCGTCTGTTCTGAGTTTTTTTGATTTGAGTTGCGGAAGTGCCCCGAAAAAATTATTTACTACCTGCTGGTCTGTTTTTCACAGATTCTGTCCTGTTTTGCCTTTTCTTCGTTTTGCAAACCTTGAGCTTGCTTTTTCTTTGCAAAAACCTTTTGGCAATCTTGAGAAACAGTAGCTCTTCAAGATTATCCTTATTTCCAGTAGGGAAAAATTATTTTATTGTGGGTACTAACCTCGCTAATCAGATTATGATGAGTTATGTATGAAGGGAGTTTTCAAGTGTGCGAGGGAAGATGATAAAAGAAGATTCAGGAGGGTCAAACGCTCAAGCTTGGGGATGCCCCCATGCACCCCCAAGAAATATTCAAGAAGACTCAAGCGTCTAAGCTTGGGGATGCCCCCGTGCATCCCCTTCTCCATCAACAATTATCAATTCGTCTTTCGTTCCACTATATTTTAATCACTTCATGCGTTATGTGCTATGCTTGGAGCGTCTCGCTCTTAGTTTCCTTTTTAGTTTTCTTTAGCTTTGCTTGCTGTTCATAACAAATTAGAACCCAGCTTTGTTTGTGTGGGAGAGAAACACGCTCCACTTCAACCTAGAACACAACATAGGATTTTTATGCTTATCTTTGTTGTGTGTGTTCTTTGTCTTTCCATAGCTACTGTCATGTTTAGCTCTTAGTTTTCATGCTTTTCTTTTTAAAGAGCTTTTGTTTAGTTGGTCGCTGAACTCTCTTGAGTCTTCATGTTTATCTTGTTAAGAGAGTTTTGCCTGTTGCACTGAGTTGTGTGTCTTAACTTAAAGTAGGTAATTGAGGTTGCTATTTAATTTTAGTAGTAACTTGCAATAGTTTTGAGGTATTGCCATGAGTAATGTCTGAACTTTTGGTGTCAAGAGCTTTAGCCTATTAGTCATAGATGTCGTATTTTGGGCAATCCGTGTTTATTTTCGAAAACCAACAAAATAGTTGAGAACTCTAGCTACTAAATGGATCACTAATCTTTGGAGGGATTGAATATTAGAGTACACTCACGTACCATGAGTCGAGGATGCGCAAGGATAACCAAATCCCCATACACTCCTTCTCGGGGTACTTGTCTCTTTGTGAACCTCCTAATTAGATTGAGAGTTACCGATAATAAGTGCATGAGTTCTTCGGACTAATGTGAGTATTCGAAAGTTGACACTTCCACCTATCCATATTTTTCTAGCCTCTTCGGTACCGTGCATTGCCCTTTCTCACCTTGAGAGTTGGCGCATACTTCGCCGGTGCATCCAAATCCTTGGCACGATACGCTCTGTCATCATAAGCCTCATTATATCCTTCCTCAAAACAGCCACCATACCTACCTATTAAGGCATTTCCATAGCCTTTCCGAGATACATTGCCATGCAATAGCCATCTTCTCATGACTTGATCTTCATGTCATACATGCTTTTTGCTTGATCGATGAGCCGCATGCTAGTTGGGCCTTGCCCTAATCATTGCTACATGACGCGCTAGTATCATTGCATATCATGCTACACTAGCAGAGGCATACATTTGCATACATCATGATAGTTTCATTTTCTTTATGTTGAGTACTTTTGTAAAGTGTGACAGATCTTCTATACTTCTTGTAATACATAGAGTGTTGCCCCTAAAGTGAGGAAAAGATCCCAAAGAGGACAAAATCAAAAGATCCCAAAGAGGACAAAATCAAAAGATCCCAAAGAGGACAAATGAGAGATAAATAGAAAGAGCCATTGAGGCCACAAAAAAATAAAAATAAATATAGAAAAAAGAGAAAATAAATAAAAAGAGAGAAGGGGGCACACTACTATTTCTTTTGAGAGATCCACACTTGTACTCCATCTTATACCTTGTACTCCATAGAGATTATCATTCATGCATATAGCTATGTGGGGACCTTCACACTATAGAACTTGGCTTGAATATTCCAATGATGAGCCTCCTCAAAAGAGCTCTAGGTCTTCTTGAGCAAGCAAGTTGGATGCACCCCCACTAGTTCCATTGGATAGCTTACCTTAGCTCATATGTGCATCTGTTGCATGGCAATCCCTACTCCTCACATCATATCTATCATTTGGCTTTCTCTCGCCGATGATTGTCCTCATTGATGTGAGCCTTTCACACCTTTTTGTCTTCCCCCTCCATCATTTTTCTCTCTTTGCCATCCTAAGTGTCGACTTTCTTGCTTACGCTCATCCATTGCATGAGTGCTCAAAATATCGAAAGGGAGTGGATCATTTTGACTTGTACCTGGCTGACGGTCTGGGGATGAGTCAAGATAAGATTCCAAAGAAGACCAAGTTTGAAACTTTAGTAGATTAAGTTCTCAACAATACAAGAACTATGTTTTACTCTCTCATATATCCCTATCCCCTTTCTTGCACGCAAACACCATTTGGAGACATTCGAGTCACGGACAGCGAGAGCTCTTGCACCTTTATGTTCTTATGTTACTTGTTACAATGCTAATATAGACTCTTGATTGTAATGACTTGAATTGAATTACATGCCTTGATTGCTTTACTTAAAAGTTCTTATTTGGTTGATAGCATGTCACCACAGAAATTATGCTTGTTATCATTTACCTACTCGAGGACGAGCAAGAATTAAGCTTGGGGATGTTGATACGTCCAAAACGTATCTATAATTTCTGCTTGCTCCATGCCTCTTTTGTGTGATATTGCTATGATATTTATGCACTTCCATACACTTTTGATCATATTTGGACTAACCTATTAACTCAGTGCACCACAGTGCCAGTTCCTGTTTTCTGCTGTTTTTCTATTTCAGATTTCCCCCATATTAAAAGTGCTCCAAAAATTCCGGGAAAAATACAGAAAAAATCAGCGTACATGAAGCTTCGAGAAAAACCAAAGTGGGGCCAGAGGGGAGCCAGGGGCAGCCCAGGCGGCCAGCCCAGGCGGACCCACCCCTGGCCGCCCTAGGGGGCGCCTGGGCCCCCCTCTCTGCTTCTGGTGACCCCCTTTGGCATATATACTCCTCGCGTCCTGAAACCCTCGAGGACGGAACCCTTTTTTACGATCTCGCCTCTGTTCCACCGCCGCCGTGCTTCCAAGATCGGGAGCACCAGGAGAACTCTTCCCGGCACCCTGCCGGAGGGGAGAACCACCACCGGGAGCTTCTCCACCACCATGGACGCTTCCCGGATGAGTCGTGAGTAGTCCACCTTGGACCATGGGTCCATGACCAGTAGCTATGTGAAGTTCTCCTCCCCTCTTTGTTCTTCATGGATTAGACCTCGTGAGCTGCCCTACATGATCGAGGCACATATGTAATCTTTATGATGTTGCTCTGCTGAGTTTGCTGGGATCCGATGGATTATGAGATCATGTTCAGATTGTGTGTGAGTAATATATTTGATTCACCTCTTTTATATTTATGTTCTTGAGTAATTCTTGCATGTTCTCCGTTGTTGTTTATTGCTTTGGCCGAGTAGTAGGTAGTAACTCCAAGAGGGAACGTTATGCTTGATTGTGGGTTCATGCCCCTTGATGACTAGTTTGAGTGACAGAAACATGAGTCTAGGGGATGTGCTGTTGCCACAAGGGGGAAAACAACGGTGCTTGTACTTGCGGGTGCAAGGATTGTTTACTTTACGCAAAGTTCTTTTAATGCAGTTGTCTGTTGCTTTGAGTTTACACTTTGGGTGGGATTCGCAACTTAATACCGGCGAGATGTTCTGGATAGATATCTCAAGGTGGATGATTAGTAGTAGATGCAGATGGATTTCGGTCTACTTGCCTTGGCGTACCGCCCATGCTTTTGAGCCTCTACCTTTCTTTACAGCATAGTTAGCATTGGTTTGTGCACGTAATCCTGTCAATTGCCCAGTTGTAATTTGTTTACCTCGCTTAGCTGTTTTATCGTCTTTTGGGAGAGAGACATCACTAGTGAACATCATGGGACCCCGGTCCATATTACCATCACTGATCACACCCGCTATTTACTTCCTGTCTTTATTTCCTAGTTGCAGTCATACCTATAATTATTATCTCTTGTGTTTGATCCTTTGTAAACGACAAGGCCGGAGGGATTGACAACCTCTCTGTACTCGTTGGGAGCAAAGTTACTTGTATCTGTGTGCAGGTCCTGTCAACCGCTAAGTATCTGGCGCCGTTAGCCGTTGACACCTTCTTGTCGATCCTCGGAGTCTCACGGGATTCGATCCTTGGTATCTTGCCAAGGGAAACTTGCCGTTATGCTACATCTCAAACCTTCCACTTGGGGTAACCAACGAGGGGCGAGAAGCCATCACCCCACCACATCAATGATCATACAGTGTTTTGTCACAATTATTGCCATAGAAGTGTCATAAGTATGACAGAAAAAAGTTTCGTTTGGACCAAAATGTCACATATGTGTCTTTTTTTTGTAGTGTGAGCTACCTTCAGTCTATCTCGAATCATCTTAACCTTCTCTTCTGACTCTTTGATCAAATCTGGTCCAAACAACTGGCGGTCTCCTACTTCATCCCACATCAACGGTGTTCGGCATCTCCTCCCGTACAATGCTTCGAACGGTGCCATATTCAAACTGGCCTGGTAACTGTAGTTGTACGAGAACTCCGCATAAGGCAAGTTTTCATCCCAACTAGATCCATAATCCAACGCGCAAGCTCTCAACATGTCCTCCAGAATCCGATTGACTCTCTCGGTCTGTCCATCTGTCTGCGGGTGAAAAGTTGTGCTGAATTTAAGCCTAGTTCCCAAAGTTTGGTGTAGTTGATGCCAAAACTTTGAGGTGAACTGTGTTCCTCTATCTGATACGATGGTCCTCGGAACTCCGTGCAGACATATGATCCTGTTCATGTATATCTTGGCCAACTTCGCAGTGGTATACGTAGTTTTCACGGGGATAAAGTGGGCTACTTTGGTCAAGCGATCCACTACTACCCAGATTGAGTCATATCCCAATCTGGTCCTGGGTAATCCGGTGATAAAATCCATGCCAAGCTTATCCCACCTCCATTCGAGTATCGGCATAGGCTGTAGTAATCCTGCTGGCTTCTGATGTTCTGCCTTCACTCTCTAACATACATCACATACTGCTACATACTCGGCAATGTCCTTCTTCATTCCCGTCCACCAGAAATGTTCCTTCAAATCCAAATACATCTTAGTGTTTCCGGGGTGTATCGAGTATGGTGAATCATGTGCTTCCTGTAGTATCAACTTCTTGATCTCGGCGTTGTTGGGCACATAGATTTGGTCCTCAAACCACAAGGTGTTGTGTTCGTCCTCACGAAAACCCTTGGCTTTTCCTTCACTCATCTTCTCCTTTATTTCGGCAATCTCTTTATCTTCCTTCTGGGCTTCTCGTATCTTTCCCAACAATGTTGACTGAACCTCCAATGTTGCAACAAAACCTCTAGGAACTCCAAACGAAGCTCCTGGAGATCTTCTGCTAACTCCTCCGGCAATCCTCCTTTTACTAGGGTATTGGCATAACTCTTCCGGCTCAAAGCGTCTGCAACGACATTGGCCTTTCCTGGATGATAGTGCAGCTTCATATCATAATCCTTTATGAGCTCCAACCATCTCCTCTGTCTGAGGTTCAGCTCCTTCTGAGTGAAAATGTACTTCAAACTCTTGTGATCCGTGTACACATCACAATGATTTCCAGTGAGGAAATGTCTCCAGGTTTTGAGTACATGCACCACAACTGCTAGCTCCAAATCATGCGTAGCATAATAATTCAACTCGTGCGGTCGAAGTTGACGAGATGCATAAGAAACAACTCTTCCCTCCTGCATGAGTACTCCTCCAAGTCCTAAGCGTGAAGCGTCGCAATACAATTGAAAATCCTTGCGTATGTCTGGCAAGATCAGCACTGGGGCTGTCGTCAAACGTTTCTTCAACTCCTGGAAACTTTCTTCGCACTCTTCAGTCCAATAAAACTTGGTGTCCTTTTTCAGCAATGCCGTCATAGGCTTTGCAATCTTGGAGAAATTCTCTATGAATCTCCGATAATATCCCGTGAGTCCAAGAAAACTATAGATCTCTCCAACCGAGGTGGTTGCCAACCACTCAGTGACTGCCTGTACCTTGACAGGATCCACTGTTATACCTTCTCCTGATATAACATGTCCTAAGAATCCAACTTCCTTCAACCAAAACTCACATTTGCTGAACTTGGCATATAACTGGTGTTCTCTGAGCTTCTCCAGAACCAAATGCAAATGCTCCTCGTGTTCCTCTTCATTCTTCGAATACAATAAGATATCATCAATGAATACCACGGCAAACTTATCCAAGAATTCCATGAACACCTTATTCATCATACTCATGAAATAGGCAGGGGTGTTAGTCAATCCAAATGACATAACCGTATACTCATATAGCCCATACCTTGTGGTGAAGGCTGTCTTAGGTATATCCTTCTCTCGGATCTTCAACTAGTGGTATCCTGATTGTAGATCAATCTTGGAGAATACTTTAGCTCCTTGAAGTTGGTCGAACAAATCATTGATCATCGACAGTGGGTACTTATTCTTAATCGTCACTTTGTTCAATGCCCGATAATCAACGACCATCCTTAAAGATCCATCCTTCTTCTCGACCAAGAGCACCGGGGCTCCCCAAGGTGATGAACTTCGTCTAATAAATCCTTTCTCCAATAACTCCTTAATCTGCTTCTTGATCTCCTCCAGATCATTTGCTGGCATCCGGTATGGTCTCTTCGATATTGGTCCGGTGCCAGGCAATAGCTCTATCAAAAACTCAATATCCCCATCCGGCGGCATGCCTGGTAGCTCCTCTAGAAAAACATTCGGATAATCCCTTACTACGGGCACTTCCTCCTGGACAACTCCCGTGAGAGAATGTACTTGTGTCCTCCTAGGCGAATGCCTAGATACATACTTGATCCTTTTTCCCTACGGGGTGGTAAGCAAAATAGACTTACTGGCGCAATCGATGTTCCCTCCATACATCGATAACCAATCCATTCCTAGTATCACATCCAATCCTTGCGACTCCGAAACTATCAGGTCTGAGGGGAAAACATGGCATCCAATGGTCAATGGCATCTGAAAGCATCCTTGATGTGCCATATACTCTGCTCCTGGGGAACTTACTAACATGGGAGTCTTAAGAACTTGGGTGGGCAACTTATATCTATTCACGAATCCCCTTGAGATGTATGAATGTGATGCACCAGTATCGAAAAGAACAACTGCGGTAAATGACTTAACCAAAAACTTACCGACAACTGCATCAGGTTGCTCTTCAACCTCCTCCATGGTCACGTGGTTCACTTGTCCTTTGTTGAAAGGGTTGGGCTTCTTCCCAGCGCTTCCATTACCGTTCCCATTCTTCGCTTCAGGGCACTCTGTGGCGTAGTGTCCATTCTTCCCGCACTTGAAACAAGTAATGTGACCTAAATCCCTCTTGGTGGGTGTGGATGGAGTAGAGCGGTTCTGATTATTGCTTGCTCCATTCCCATTCCCATTCTTGGAGCCATTGTGGTTGTGAGAACTCCCTCCATTATGGGTGTGGCCTCCGTGGTTATGGGTGTATCCTCCCAAGTTCGGGGTGAAACGGGGCTTATGCTGGGCTCCAAAGTTATTCTTTCATTGTCCATACTTCCTCTTGCGGCTTTCAATCTGCTGCTGCTTCCCTTCAATCATAAGAGCCTTATCTACCAACCCCTGGTAGTTGTTGAAGGTTGCCACCATCAACTATATGCTCATCTCTTCATTCAACCCTTCCATAAACTTTTCCTGCTTCGCAGCATCGGTGGCCACATCATCCGAGGCATAACGAGATAGAGTACTAAACTCATCTACGTACTGAACCACAGTACGATTTCCTTGGCGCAAGTTGCGAAACTCTCGCTTCTTCATGCTCATGGCTCCAGTTGAGACATGGGCAGTGCGAAAAGCTTGCTGGAACTGATCCCAAGTGACATTGGCTACGGGGAAAGTGGTTGTGTAATTCTCCCACCATGCTGCTGCTGGTCCAGCCAATTGATGTGCGGCAAAATGCACCTTCTCAGCATTCGTGCAATTTGCAGTCGTCAAGTTCCTTCCAATCTTGCGCAGCCAGTCATCAGCAACTATTGGTTCAATGCTACTAGAAAACGCCGGTGGTTGCAACCTTAGGAAATGTGTCAGGTTGTCCACGGGTGGTGGTGGTGGAGGGTTGTTGTTGTTCTGATTGTTCTGGTTGTTCTGGACAAGAAGTTGCATCAAAGTGTTCTGCTACAGGATCAACTGAGTAAGCTCGGGGGGAAACTGAAATCCGGGCTCACGTCTCGGAGGCATCTGATGGGTGTAGAGGGAAGAGATTAGAATAGAAATGAGGTCTAAGGGAAAATTCACTACCCATATGCACATGAGACAAACAAAATCATAACACACCAATCAATTTCAAGCAAAGGCATACAAAAGATCTATCTAATATTACAAAAGTGCTCTAAATTCTACTTTATGGGGGGGGGCTACTAGTCATATGGTGGTCATCTAGAAATTTTGATCGGCAGAAGATTCCATGATATCCTCTCCAGCTTCATCTTCATAGTCATCATCGCTATCGTCAGGGTCTGAGTCCGTGTCGTCGATGATGATGTAGTCTTCAGAATGAATCTCCTTGGGTTCTTCTTCTTCTTCTTCTCCTCCTGGCGCTGGATCTCCCATGAATACTCCTAGCTTCCTTTTCAAGTCATCATTCTTCTCCACAAGTATTGTCATCTCCTCCTCGTATCTGTCGCGTGTAGACTTGAGTTCCTCTTCTAGCTCCAAGTTCCTGGTTAACGACTTCTTCAACTCTGTCATGCATGCGCACATCTGGTGCTCCTGTCGACGAACGCGCTGGTTTAACTCCTGGATGAACGCTGCAATGGACATGTCCTTCCGGGTACTGATCATGTCCCATTGCTCATCTCGGTGTCCACATATCTGGTAGATAGTGTCCTTCAGCTCCTGCTTGTAGACTTCTCCAATGCGTCCCATGGTAATGTGGGCTGCCATACTCTTGCCTAGACTCCAGGTTGGTGCATCGAAGGAAAACTCTATGTGCTCAGTGGATGGTGCAAATTTCCTCCCGGGAATTTGAACTTGAATATTCCATCGCTCCTCTTCTGGTAGAGTGGCGGTGTAGGTCCCGGTGAAGCTTGGTATTCCGATGTTCAGGTACCTAGTGATTTCCTTCAAGTGTCATCCAAAAGGTGTGTCTTCATCCGGTTGAGTGAACTTGTTCCTTGGGTCCACCATCCTAAAGAGTAGAAAATGGAGAGGAGTCAGAGATGAGTAGAGAAGAGTGACCTAGGGTTTATCTTAGTGGTCGTGTCCTACATTCAGCGTGTGCTCTGATACCATCTTGTAGCGACCATGATCCGAATGGACCGAAGTATCTGTGTTCTGTGTCATCCCTGGATCGGTAATACTAACACACAAAGTACTTGAAGGATTTATAACAGAGTGGCAAACACACACTCATTACATCGAATGTCTCAAAAGAAAACTTATTACAAAAGTATATGGCATAAGGCCATCTAACAAAATAACATCAGAAGGCTTGGAAGATAAGTGAGTCCATCAACTCCAACGGCATAGCTGAGTGCATGACAAACGACCTAGCGCACCTTACTCTTCTTCTGAAAAGTCTGCAACGTAATATGTTGCAGCCCGAAACGGGTCAGCACATGGAATATGCTGGCAAGATAACATAGTAGAACAAGTAACAGAATAAAGGCTAACACTATATGCATATTTGGCCGGTGGAGGCTCTAAGGTTAAAGTTTTTGCATAAAGCAAAAAAATTCCTACAACAAAGGAATAAATTTTATATTAACTATCATGGTAGTTGAAACATCATTGAGAAGGTTCCTCCAACTCAATCCCAATTAAATTAGTCATCATTAACCCAACAAATTAATTTTAGAGTGATGAGATCAACCAACAATTCAAGTACCAGATACTCAAGATGTCCATAACCGGGACACGGCTAATCATGATTAGTTTGTACACTCTGCAGAGGTTTGTGCACTTTTCCCCACAAGACTCGATCTCCCCCGTTGGATTTCTCGCACTGCATGGTGTTTGAGAAACGGATGACCGAGACACAGTCTTTCAGAAGCATTTACTCTTTACCCCGGATGGACCCGTACACCTACTATCCCCTACATCTGCTAGTCCACCACTGAAAGAGCTCACACAACTTACTCATACTATGCCAGAGCCCATAATGGCATTGTGGCTGCACACGGAAGTTTCTAGCATGAATAGTTTTATGATCCCTTTGAGCCTGGGTGGCATTCCATAGGATAATCAGACGGTTCCTCCGGGATTTCCTAGGACAACACTGGATTCTCCAGGTGCCCTACAACCAATCCACCCAGATGTGTATTAAAGTAGCCACCTTAAGTTGAACCATTAATTAACATCTCACATCTGTCATGGATACTCTCAAACCCTAGCATGGCAACCTAAGCATAACGTAGAAGTAACTCCCAGGGTTTGAAAATAATGCAGGTAATAGGTTCTACCACAATCTACTTCCCAGACCCAAATGTTAAGAGATCCTACTCATGCAATGTGTGAGGGTTTGATCTAATGCATGAAAACTGGGTAATAAAGGGCATGATCAAAGTGTTACTTGCCTTGCTGATGATTCACAAAACCTAGGGACTCGTAGTAGCATGCTTCGCACTCCGGGAATTCTATCGCAAGCAAACAATAGCATACATAAGGAAACAAGCAAAGATGCACAGGTAAAACTCAAAATAAGAAGATCTAACCAGAAAGTTCAACTTAAGAACTCCGGTTGGCAAAAAGAATCAAATCAAACGGAGCAACGAAACTCAAACTACGAAAGAAACAAGATCCATTTACTAGATTGCAATAAAGTCAAATTTTACAGTAGCAAAACCCTGTTCAAGTTGGTTAAACAGAAAGAGGACTTCGAGATGAAGATCTAGGCGCTTGAATCGCCTGATTCCGACTTACGAGCGAAAATAAAAACTAAAAAGAAGATCAGGGCAGAAATCACGATCGAAAATAATCGCGGAAAAACCCTGAAGAAGAAAAACGGACGAACAGGCTAACGAACGAAAGTTCGTTGTCTTTTACTAAAAGATGAAAAGCGTTCGTTAAAACGAACGAACGAACGAGCGTCTGCTATTTAACTAAACAGACAGAAAAAACGAACCGATCTAATAAAAAAAGGATCTAGGGTTATAAAAACCCAATCGGTTTTAAAAAAACGGAGGCGGCGGCGAGTATGGCGGCGGCGTCTACCTTGTCGACGGCGGCTCCGGCGGTGGGGCTCCGGCAGCGGTCGTCTCGGGGCGGCGAGGTGCGGGCGGGCGGCGCCGGCGCGGGTGGCGGCGTGGCGCGCGGGGG
>LR738711.1:171344325-171517676 GCA_902687465.1 Secale cereale
GCGGCGGCGCGCGGGCGGGCGGCAGCGGCGTCCTGCGGCGGCGGCGGGCTAGGGTTTCGGTGGCAGCTTGGGTGGGCTGCGGGGCTTCGGACCTCACCATATAAAGGGGCCGGCCGGAGGAGTCCTAGTCGGGTACGGTCCGACTAGGTCGGTGCACTTTTTTTTAAACAGTCCTAACATAGTAAAACGGGCGAAAAAATACTAAACGGACTCAAAAAGTTCCGAAATAAATTTTCACCGTCCTCTAATAATATTTAGGACAAAGTGAACATTTTTCCCGGAGCTAAATGCAATTTTGAAAAACGCGTATCTTTCCTATGCAAATAAAATTGTGAATAAATCCGAATAAAACACCAAAAGTGATTTTAATATTTTTCCTCCAATATTTCTTTTATTTTGGAGAAGTCATATTATCTCCACCCATATATTTTATTAAGAAATATTTTTCAGGGAGAAAAATAAGTAAAACCAAAGTGATCCCTGTACCGGTATTTGAGAAAACTCAAATACGAAAACGGTAAAATCCCCAACTCTCTCCGTGGGTCCTTGAGTTGCTTAGAATTTCGAGGATCGCAACACACAAATGCAATAAAAATATGTTATGCAATATGATCTATGTATAACATTTCAAATTGAAAATTTGGGATGTTACAACTGAGATATTCTTCAAAAAAATTCATGTTTTGAAACACAATTTACCATTTTGAAACTCTTGGAGATCCTCTACCACCCAAGAGTGATCCTGTGTTTGATCTTGAACAATTACCCGATACTTTGAAATATGCTTATCTTGATAAAAAGAAGATGTACCCTATTATTATTAGTGCTAACCTTTCAGAGCATGAAGAAAATAGATTATTAAAAACTCCGAGGAAGTACTGTGCCACTATTGGATATACTCTTGATGATCTTAAGGGCATTAGCCCCACTTTATGCCAACACAAATTAAGGGCGGAACCCGACGCTAAACTAGTTGACCATCAGCTATGGCTAAATCCCAATATGAGAGAAGTGGTAAGAAATGAAATATTAAAAAATCTGGAAGCAGGTGTAATCTATCCCATAGTTGATAGTCAAAGGGTAAGTCTCGTTCGTTGTTTCCCTAAGAAGGGAGGTATTGCTATTGTTCCTAATGATAAAAATGAATTGATTCCACAAAGATTATTATAGGATATAGGATGGTAATCGACTTTAGAAAATTAAACAAAGCTACTAGGAAAGATCATTATCCTCTACCATTCATTGACCAAATGCTAGAAAGGCTATCAAAACATACACGCTTCTGCTTCCTAGATGGATATTCTGTTTTTCCCAAATACCTGTGTCACAAGAGGATCAAGAAAAAACTAGTTTGAAAGATCGTGGATGTCGCCTAGAGGGGGGGTGAATAGGCACTTTAAAATAATTATGGTTTAGGCTTGAACAAATGCGGAATAAACCTAGCAGTTAATTTGACAAGTACAAAACCTACAACAACTAGGCTCATCTATGTGCACCAACAACTTATGCTAAGCAAGACAAACAACTAGGTGATAGCTAGATATATGACAAGAAACAATATGGCTATCACAAAGTAAAGTGCATAAGTAAAGGGGCTCGGGTAAGAGATAACTGAGGCACGCGGAGACGATGATGTATCCCAAAGTTCACACCCTTGCGGATGCTAATCTCTGTTTGGAGCGGTGTGGAGGCACAATGCTCCCCAAGAAGCCACTAGGGCCACTGTAATCTCCTCACGCCCTCGCACAATGCAAGATGTTGTGATTCCACTAAGGGACCCTTGAGGGCGGTCACCGAACCCGTACAAATGGCAACCCTTGGGGGCGGTCACCGAACCCGTACAAATTGCTCAGGGTGATCTCCACAACCTAATTGGAGACCCTGGCGCTTTCCCGGAGCTTTGCACCACAATGACTGAGCTCCAAACACCACCAAGGTTGGGGCTACCTCCACAACTTAATTGGAGGCTCCCAACGATACCACGAAGCTTCACCACAATGGAATATGGCTCCACGGTGACCTCAACCATCTAGGGCGCCCAAGCACCCAAGAGGAACAAGCTCAAGGGTACCAAGCACCCAAGAGTAATAAGCTTCTCAACTTGTAACTTCCACGTATCACCGTGGAGAACTCAAACCGATGCACCAAATGCAATGGCAAGGGCACACGGAGTGCCCAAGTCCTTCTCTCTCAAATCCCATCAAAGCAACTAATGCTAGGGAGGGAAAAGAGAGGAAGAACAAGAAGGAGAACACCAAGAACTCCAAGATCTAGATCCAAGGGGTTCCCCTCACCTAGAAGAGAAATTGATTGGTGGAAATGTGGATCTAGATCTCCTCTCTCTTTTCCCCCAGAAACTAGCAAGAATCCATGGAGGGATGGAGAGAAAGCAAGCTCTAAGAAGGTCGACAATGGGGGAAGAACACGAGCTCAAAGGATAAGGTTCATTGGGGAAGAAGACCCCTGTAACATCCCAAATTTTCAACTTGGAATGTTATACATAGATCATATTGCATTTCATGCTTTTTGCATTTTTGGTTGTGGCGTTCCTCAAAATTCTAAGCAACTCAAGGACCTACGGAGAGAGTTGGGGATTTTATCGTTTTCGTATTTGAGTTCGCTCGAATACCGGTACGAGGACAGTGTGATTCTAATTATTTTTCTCTCCTAAAAATATTTCTAAATACAAAATATGAGCGGAGATAATATGACTTCACCAAAATAACAGAAATATTGGAGGAAAAATGTTAAAATCACTTTTGGTATTTTTCTGGATTTATTTGCGATTTTATTTGCATAGGAAAAATGCGTGTTTTTCAAAATTGCATTTAGGTCCGGGAAAAATGTTCACTTTGTCCTAAATATTATTAGAGGACGGTGAAAATTTATTTTGGGATTTTTGGAGTCCGTTTAGTATTTCTTTCGTTAGTTTTTCTGCGCCAGGACTCTATTTTAAAAAAACGCGCAACCGACTTGGAGTCGTACAAGCCCAGGTCACTAGGCTTTATAAGCCTCGCCTCCGGCCCGCTGGAGCCCCCAGCCCGCCAGCCGCAGCCGCCGCCGCCCGCGTCGCCGCCGCCGCCGCACTACCGCCCCGCCGCCGGACCACCACGCCACAGGACCGCCGTTCGCCGGAGTTCGTCGTCGAGGTATATATCGGTTTTTTTAACCGATCAGTTTTTCGTAAAACCGTAGATCTATTTTTTTAATTAGATCGGTTCGGTTTTCCGTTGGTTTAGTTATTTAGCGGGCGTTTGTCTGTACGTTCGTTTTAACGAACGGTTTTCGTCAGTTAGCCGTAGACAGCGAACGTTCGTTCGTTAGCCTGTTCGTCCGTTTTCTTTTTCGGGGTATTTATCCGCAATTATTCCGACCGCAATTTCTGCCCTGATCTTGTTTTTCGTTTTTCTTTTCGCTCGAGAGTCGGAATCAGGTGATTCAAAATCTCAGATCTTCGTCTCGATGCCCTCTTTACGTTTAACTAACTTGAACAAAGTTTTGGCTACTGTAAAATTTAACTATAGGCCAATTAGCAAACCGGAGCTCGTTTCTTTCGCAGTTTGAGTTTCGTTGTTTCTTTCGAGTTGATTCTTTTTGCAAACCGGAGTTCTTAAGTTGAACTTTCTGGTTAGATCTCTTATTTGAGTTTTACCCGTGCACTAGTTAAGTACTTATTATGTGCTTGTTTGTTTGCGATAGAGTACCCGGAGTGCACCGCTTGCTACTTTGAGTCTCTAGGTTTTGCGGATCATCAGCAAGGCAAGTAACACTTTGATCATACTTTCCAATTACCCAGTTTTCATTGCATTAGTCCAACCCTCACACATTGCATGAGTAGGATCAATTAACTTGTGGGATTGGGAAGTAGATTGAGGTAGTACCTATTACCTGCATTACATTCAAACCTTTGGGGGTTACTTCGACGTTTGCTGTTAGGACCTGCTATGCTCGTAGACGTGGATTGGGTGAGTGTATCCATGACAGATGTGAGTTTGTTAATTAATGGTTCAACTTAAGGTGGCAAATTTAACACACACATCTGGGTGGATTGAGGCATCTGGGTATTCCAGTGATTGCCTGTTTTTCTTTTGGACCGCCACCCAGGCTCAAAGGGATCATGAGATTTTTCATACTAGAAACTTACGTGTGCAGCCACATGCCAATATGGGCTCTGGCATAGTTGAGTAAGTTGAGGGAAACCTTTCCATGATGGGCTAGCAGATGTAGAGGGTTTATAGGTGTACCGGCCTATCTATCTGGTTAAGGGGACCTCTTCGGAAAGACTGTGTCTCGGTCATCCGTTTCTCAAACACCATGCAGTGCGAGAAACCAAACGGAGGCGATCGAGTCTTGTGAGAAAAGTGCACAAACCTTTGCAGAGTGTACAAACTGATCATGATTAGCCGTGTCCCCGGTTACGGACGTCTTGAGTATCTAGTACTTGGATTATCATGTGAATCTCATCATGTTACTTTAATTAATATTGTTGGGTTTAATGATGAATTTTAATTGGGGTTGAGAGGATGTCTATCTTCTCAACGATGTTCAACTACCATGATAGTTAATTAAAATATATTCCTTTGAAGTAGGGCAAAATTGGCTTTACGCAAAAACTTAACCATAGAGCTTTCCACCAGCCAAATATGCATGTAGTATAGCCCTTATTATGTCACTTGCATTCTCTTGTGTTATCTTGCCAGCATATTCCATGTGCTGACCCGTTTTCGGGCTGCAACATTTCATGTTGCAGACTTTTCAGTCGACGAGTAAGGTGCCTTTTTAGGTCGTGGTTCTATACTCAGTGATGCCGATGGAGTTGATGGACTCACTTATCTTCCAAGCCTTCCGCTGTTATCGTGTTAGATGGCCGTCAGCCATATTTGTCGTGGAATTAACACGGCAGATGTCCGATTTAACGGACTTGATGATGGAACCATCGCATGGGTTAGCTTGAAGGGGTTAAAAGCACACAAAGGACACAGAGGGTTTATACTAGTTCGGCCCCTTCGATGAAGGTAAAAGCCTACGTCTAGTTTGGTTTGGTATTGCTTGGGCGTCGATGAACAGGCAGCGAATCGCTTGCCTGTGTCTTGACGGGTTGTTTCTTTCTTGTCCCTGAACCGTCGCCGGGTCGTCCCTTTATATAGAGGCGACGCCCGGTCCGGTTTACAGAGTCCCGAGGCCGGTTCATACTCGTGTTCGCCTCGGTCTCTGCTCTTTCTTCCTTATCTCTCAAGTTACATGATCAGGCGGTTTACAATCCGTAACTCTATACACGGGCCCTAATATCTCATGGTCCGTAGCCTTCACTAAGTATTACAATGATACAAATATATTACCGTAATCCGGTTCACACTAGCCGGTTCATACCTGCTAGTAATATCCCTGACATTAGGCCCCAGAATGATTTGAACTTGTTCACATCAATCTTCTCAGTCTTGCATAATCTTCCTTCTTGTGTCTTCTCATTTTTGTAAACCGGCCCTGACGTCATCCTTGAAAATCACTTAATTTGACCATGACATCACTTCCGCATTTAAAGCACCCAGCTGTCTATCGGCTTTGTTTAAAGGCCATCCCGAGAATCGAGGCGACAGAGGATCTTTATCCAATCTTCTGCCTCCTCAAATCTCGCGCCTGTCGTTTCAACTCTGCCCTTCTATAAATACTGCTGTAAGGGCACTTTTCTCCCTAATGGTTTTGGTGATTGATGACAATACTCTTGCGGACTAATCGTGTGCTGTAAGCTCATACAGGTATATCTCTCTTATGGCACAAGACGATTGTTTGCCCCTCGGATCCCATGAAGGACGGTGTTTTCTTTTTGCTCCCTGTAGGTGGCATTGAGTAATAGGAAAGCCGTACTATTAAGAGGGGGTCCGCGTCGGAAAGGTTTGGGTAGAATCAATCAACACGTACACATCCTTCTCCTCCATTTCCTTTCCTTGCTTCTCTAAAGGTCCAACCGGTCTTTCTTTCGTTGTGGCAATTCTGTGGCTTCTGTACTGATCTTCTGCCAAGCATGCGGTAGTACCGCTCTGCCAAGCGGTAGTACCGCATAGGTACACGGTAGTACCGCTTGCCGACACGGTAGTACCGCTCCCGCGGTAGTACCGCGTCCCCATGCGGTAGTACCGTGTATCTGGGCCAGGCGCTGAAGTCTAAGTATGAGAAGTGGATGCGGAAGTAATTTTTTACTTCCGCATACCGTGCGGTAGTACCGCTTAGCCTAAGCGGTAGTACCGCTTAGCTGATGCGGTAGTACCGTGTCGCATTTTTCTACTTCCGTTTTCCCCTGCGGATGTAGCCACGGATGTAATTTATTTCATCCGTGGCTATATCAGGTCTCGAGTTTTTTGCCTTGGCGGTAGTACCGCTTGCCAAGCGGTAGTACCGCTCACCCAGCGGTAGTACCGCTCATGAGTTGCGGTACTACCGCTCTCTGCGGGCTGAAACCTCAAATAACGGTTGGATTTGCTCCCCCACTATATATAGGGGGTCTCCTTCTCCAAGGAGACTTACCTCTTCCCCCACTACTCAATTGTTGCTCCAAAAGCTCCATTTCCGCCCGATCTCTCTCCCTAGCCAATCAAACTTGTTGATTTGCTCGGGATTGCTTGAGGAGGCATCGATCTACACTTCCACCAAGAGATATTTGATTCTCCCCACTAATCCCTTGCGGATCTTGTTACTCTTGGGTGTTTGAGCACCCTAGACGGTTGAGGTCACCTCGAAGCCATATTCCATTGTGGTGAAGCTTCGTGGTTTGTTGGGAGCCTCCAAGTTGTGGAGATTGCCCCAACCTTGTTTGTAAAGGTTCGGTTGCCGCCTTCAAGGGCACCACTAGTGGAATCACGGCACCTTGCATCGTGTGAGGGCGTGAGGAGATTACGGTGGCCCTAGTGGCTTCTTGGGGAGCATTGTGCCTCCACACCGCTCCAACGGAGACGTACTTCCCCTCAAAGGGAAGGAACTTCGGAAACACATCCTCGTCTCCTTCGGTTCTACTTGTGGTTATCTCTTACCTTTACTCTTGCATGCTTTACTTGTTTAATTCCTATAGCATGCTTGTGTAGTTGTTGTGCTTATTGTCATTAGTTGTCTTCTTAGTAGTTTATCTAGACAACTTATTTTGTCGCCTAATTTTAATTGGTTAAGAAAAGCTAAAAATTGTTAGTTGCCTATTCACCCCCCCCTCTAGTCAACCATATCGATCCTTTCAATTGGTATCAGAGCCTCGTCTCTTTTTAAGGACTTTACCGTCCGAAGAGTATGGTTGACAACGTAGTCGAGACGGAAGACCATTCCGATGGAAATCCGTCCTTGCCTACGGTAGATGGGGGAGCCTCGGTCACTCGTGAGGAGTTCAATGTGGCCTTGACCACATTGAAAGAATCACTAGCGAGCGAGGTAAAGGGCATGTTTAAAGAAATGTTTGAGGGGCTTAAATTATCCACCTCACCGTTGGAAGTGGGTCGTCCCGCTACCAACGTGTCAGAGGCTAATCCCGACAAGGGAGAAGCTAGTAGTGAGCAAGCCCCGGTCACTAAGCATGGTAGTGGGAAATTTGCCCAATCTCCTCCTCCTACTCACTATGGAGGACCCGTCCCCACACCGCATTTAAATTCCGTCGGGCCCCCTCCTAAGTTCGTTAAAAATACTGATTTTGCTACTTGGGTGTTTCGTTTCAAACGTCATATTAATCATTGTTCCACTAACCTCTGGAGAATCATTGAGCAAGGTTTTTATCCGTATGATCCCGACAACATGACTCCAAGAGAAACTGCCGATCATCAGTTCAACGAGTCCGCACTTTGCATTCTTCAAGACTCAATCCCTCCTGAAGACATTGCTCATCTTCGTCCATTCACTGTGGCCAAGGAAGCATGGGAGCATGTTGGCACAATGTACAAGGGAAGCACAAGCATTCAACGCTCCAACTATGAAGTAGTGCAAGATGAAGCTGATGAGTTTGCAATGATCGAGGATGAAGATCCTCGTGAACTTTATCGAAGATTAACTATTCTTGCAGTGTCTCTTCGAGACCATGGCAGTAAGGACACGGATGACAATTGGATCAAGCGCAAGTTCCTCAAGGCCATGATGCCCTATCACAAGGCCATGTCCTCTGTGATTCGTCAGAGACCGGACTTCCACACTTTATCCTCAAACGAAGTGTTGGATGAATCTGTTGCCATGAGGATCCTTGACGTTACCGCCGACAATGCGGTCCTAAGAGCTCAACGATCCAAGAAGCCTAATCTTGCCCTGAAGGCCAAGGCTTGTGTGGAAGAGGAGGAAGTTGAAGATGATGATGAGTGCTGCCCCGAGGACACCAAATATGCCTATCACGAGCACATGGCTCTTGCTTCTAGGCAATTCTGGGGCAAGAAGAATTCAAGGTCCAACTTCAACAGGAACAACTCCAGTGGGAACAAAGGGAAGCAACGAGTAAGGACATGCTTCAACTGTGGAAATGTAAGCCACTTCGTTGCGGATTGCCCATATGAGAAGAGAGAAGACTTTGGAGGCAAGCTTATTCGGAAGGACAAGTCAAAGTCCTATCCCAACAAGAACAACTTCATCAAAAAGACTCCTCCGAAAGTGTTGGTGGCTCAAGAAGAATATGTGGAGGATGATGACAATGATGAAGAGGATGAGGTGACCACTATGGCCACAATTGCAATTGCTACCACTCCGCACTCATCTCTATTCAACTCACCAAACGAAAACATCACCGCCAAGTGTCTTATGGCCAAGACCACCAACAAGGTAACTCCGATCATCAACTCTACTATCTCTTCTAACCCCTCATTAACTAATGAGGGTGAGGGTAGTAAGGAGGGAGAAAATGAATTTGATGTGTTCATAAAGAATCTCAAGGGCAAATCCAAGAAGCATGTGGTTGCTCTCTTGGAACAACTCGGTGAGGCAAATGACATTATTGAGGCTCACGAGGAAACCATCACTAAAATGGAAGGGCATAGTCGAGACTATGCCGATGAGATATCGGATCTCTCTAACGCTCTAGAGGAGGAGCGTGGTCTTCGTTTGACTCTTGAGGAGTCACACAACGTTGATCATGCTAACTTAAAGAAAGATCTTGATCATGCTCTAGTTGTCTCTCGTGTCCTTAACTCTGAGAAGGCAAAACTTGCGGTTGATCATGCTAAACTCAAAGAGGAGTTTGACATACTTGACAAGGCTCACAAGGCCTTGAAAGGAATGCATGCTTCTCTCAAGGAGTCTCATGATCAACTCCAAGTTTCGCTAACCAAGGAAAAGGCTATCTTTCCTCGCATGGTTTTAATTGATAATGCAAATGCTACTAACCCATGTTGTGAGCATGTGCATCTTGTTGAAGAGAATGCCGAGTTGAAGAAGCAACTTGAGAAAGGCCTTGTGACTTGCATACAAGGTGAGAAGAACCTCAACGCCCTTTTGAGCAATCAAAAGGAAGTTGTGGCAAAGGAAGGAATTGGGTTTGCTCCCAAGCCCAAGAAGAAGAAGAATGACAAGACAAAGCAACCACCCCCTCTCCGACAATCCTTTGTGAAAGAAGGAGAGGGCATCTCTACCAAGAAGAAAAGTGGTGTGGTCAAGAAAAACTCCACCACACCCTCAAACATGGCCGGCGATTTTAATCCGTCATACGTTTTATGCCGTGCTAGTGATGGCCATGTGTTTGCTAAATTTGTTGGTTCTTCTTATGAGTACATTGAATGGTCCATTTGGGTTCCTAAGACCCTTGTCACTAAACTCAAAGGACCCATTACCAAATGGGTACCTAAATCCAAGCATTGATCTATTGTAGGGGTTTGCTTCCGGTGGGGGATCATGGTTGCTCGATAGCGGAGCCACAAATCATATGACCGGAAGCAAAGACTTGGTGGTGGACGTGCATCTCGGTTCATCTATGGCCACCAACGTCGAATGGGGTGATGCTTCATCTTCTAAGGTATTGGGACTTGGCAAGGTGGTTGTCTCTCATGATCTCACGATCGAGAAAGTCATGCTTGTTGAGTCCCTTGCATACAATTTACTTTCTGTCCGCCAACTTGCACTCATGGGCTTTGCTACATTCTTTGATATTGATTCTGTGGCCCTCTTGTGGAGCAAGACTCTTAAAGTAGCCTACGTTGGGCATGTCGAGAACGGCCTTTATGTGGTTAACTTCTCGGAGCAACCCACTAAGGTTGCGACATGCCTAATGGCTAAAGTTGATGTGGGATGGCTTTGGCATCGCCGTTTGGCCCACGTCAATATGAGATCTTTGCAAAGTCTTCTCAAGGGGGACCATGTCCGAGGACTAACAAATGTCAAATTTGCCAAAGATCGTGCTTGCAGGGCGTGCATTGAAGGAAAATTACATGAGAAGGCTCACCCTCCCACGACTATCATCTATTCAAGGAGACCTCTAGAGCTCCTCCACATGGATCTCTTTGGGCCTCCCACTTTTGATAGTCTTGGGGGTAGAAAATATTGCTTGGTGATTGTGGATGATTACTCAAGATATACCTGGGTATACTTCTTCAAGAAGAAGAGTGAGACCCAACAAACCGTCATCAACTTTGCAAATGAAGCTCAACGACAACATGAAGCAAAGATTTTGATGATTAGAAGTGACAATGGCACCGAGTTCAAGAACTACACCTTGGATGAGTTTCTTGGTGATGAGGGGATCAAACATCAATATGCCGCCCCATATACCCCTCTGCAAAATGGTGTTGCGGAGAGAAAGAACCGAACTTTAATAGATGCTGCAAGAACCATGATGGCTGAATTCAACTCTCCATACAACTTTTGGGCCGAAGCCATCAACACCGCTTGCCATGCATCAAATCGTCTCTATCTTCGCAAAGGCTTGAACAAAACTCCGTATGAGATTCTTACCGGTAACAAGCCCAATCTCAAGTACTTCCGGGTGTTCGGGTGTAAGTGTTTCATTCTTAAGAAAGGTGTTCGGTTGTCTAAATTTGAATCTAGAGCTCATGAGGGCATATTTGTTGGTTATGCTACAAACTCTCATGCTTACCGTGTCCTCAATAAGTCCACCGGACTCATTGAGGAGACGAGTAACGTAGAGTTTGATGAAAATAACGGCTCCCAAGTGGAGCAAAGTGGTACTTGTGATACAGGTGATGAAATTCCTCCTCAAGCCATAAGAAGAATGGGTATTGGATACATCCTACCCGTTGAGGAACCCCTTGTGGCCGAAGGAGAAGGACAATGTTCCACTCAAGTGGAACCATCACCAACCCAAGACCCACACGCTTCCGAAGAACAAAATGAAGGCCCTCAACCAGACGAACAAGGCCAAGTGCGAGATCAATCACAAGATGGTGGGGATCCACCAAATGATGCACAAGGCCAAGTTCTCTCCTCCGAGCAAGATCAAGATCTAGCTCCTGACGTCGCTCAAGATGACCAACTCAGTGCTCCTCAGTTATCTCTTGAAGAACAATTGGAGCGTCGTGCTGCAAAAGTTGCCTCCAGGCTTGCTTCCAGAGAACATCACATGGAGAATATCCTAGGAAGCATCAAAAGGGGGGTAAGCACTCGTAGACAATTAGCAAACTATTGTGCTCATCAAGCTTTTGTCTCCTTTGTTGAACCTAAGAAGGTTTATGAGGCTCTCGAAGACCCCGACTGGCTCAATGCCATGCATGAAGAACTCAATAACTTCGAGCGCAACAAAGTGTGGCGTCTGGTGCCAAGACCAAGGGAGAACCATAATGTCATTGGAACCAAGTGGATCTTTAAGAACAAGCAAGATGCCCATGGCATTGTCATCCGCAACAAGGCACGTCTGGTGGCTCAAGGCTACTCCCAAGTCGAGGGTATCGACTACGGTGAAACCTTTGCCCCTGTTGCCCGTCTTGAATCTATTCGTTTGTTGCTTGCCTATGCCTCCCATCATAACTTTAAATTGCAACAAATGGATGTGAAAAGTGCATTTCTTAATGGTCCCATTAACGAGTTGGTATATGTTCGACAACCCCCGGGGTTCGAGGATCCTAAGTTCCCCAATCATGTGTATCAACTTGATAAGGCACTCTATGGCCTTAAACAAGCCCCACGAGCGTGGTATGAGCACCTTACCGAGTTGTTACAAGATCGTGGGTTTGAAATTGGGAAAATCGACCCCACTCTTTTTACTAAGAAGGTCAAAGGGGAGTTGTTTGTATGCCAACTATATGTTGATGATATTATCTTTGGTTCTCCTAACAAAGCTTTCAATGATGAGTTCGCCGCACTCATGACCACTCACTTTGAGATGTCCATGATGGGAGAGTTGAAGTACTTCCTTGGATTTGAGATCAAACAACGAAGAGAAGGCATCTTCATCAAACAATCCAAGTATACTCAAGACATGCTCAAAAGGTTCAACCTTAGTGATGTCAAGCCGGCCACTACTCCGATGCCAACCAAGTGCCAACTTGACATTGATCCCAATGGTAAAGCCGTGGATCAAAAGGTATATCGCTCTATGATTGGATCCTTGCTTTATCTTTGTGCATCTAGACCGGATATTATGTTGAGTGTGGGAATTTGTGCACGGTTTCAAGCCTCACCTAAGGAAAGTCACTTTGTGGCTGTCAAGCGAATCTTTCGATATTTGGCTCATACCCCAAACTTTGGCTTATGGTACCCAAGAGGAGCGAACTTCAACCTTGTTGGTTTTTCTGATTCTGACTGGGCGGGAGACAAAGTGGATAGGAAGTCCACCTCAGGAGGGTGCCAATTTCTTGGTTGCTCTCTTGTTAGTTGGTCTTCCAAAAAGCAAAGTTGTGTATCTCTCTCGTCCACTGAAGCAGAATATGTGGCCGCTGGCAGTTGCTGTGCTCAACTCTTATGGATGAGGCAAACTTTGAAGGATTACGGTGTCATTTGTGACAAAGTGCCTCTTTGGTGTGACAATGAGAGTGCCATCAAGATTTCTCTCAACCCGGTGCTTCACTTCAAGACGAAGCATATTGAGATTCGGTATCATTTCATCCGGGATCACATAAGGCAAGGAGAGATCGAGCTTCACTACGTCAACACTCATGATAACCTTGCAGATATCTTCACGAAGCCACTGGATGAAGCTAGATTTCGCGAGTTAAGGCATGAGCTAAATATCATAGATTTGAGCAATGTGGTTTGAGTCTGTGCACACACACCCCTCACACTCAATATAGCTATCTTGTCTAGATGTAGGCATGGACATAGGGGGAGTATTGTTCTCTCAATGAACTGTTCCTCCCCCCATTATGCATAAACTAACCAAGTCTTTATCATTTGCCATACATTGTTGGCTTAAATGTTTCAAGTCGAGTTTTGGATCATGGGCCCAAGGATAATTCTTCGCGGTGCCATATCTATATACTCAAACATAGGTGGCCTCGGCCACCGCTCTCCTCTGAGGAGTCGTGTTGTTTCACTTTGCGTGTGCGTGCATTTGTTTTTCTCTGTTTCTTTGCTTAAAACCTTTTGTCAGCCGTGTTTGTTCTTGGAGGAGCGGTACTACCGTGCGAGCTTACGGTACTACCGCAGATGGGGTTACGGTACTACCGCTGGGCGTGCGGTACTACCGCGCAAGCGGTACTACCGCAATGACCGCGGTACTACCGCACGTATCAAAACGCGTGGGGGTTATAAGCAGGCAGGGGGAGTTCCATCTTCCCCATACCCATTCACTCCTAACCCCCACGTCGTCCCTGTCTCTCTCTCTCAAGAACGCCGCCGGAGGACCTCGCCGGATCTCCTCCCTCGCCCACTCGTTTCTCTTTCCGACCGGTGGGATCGTTCCCCACCACGTCCTCTTGCCATGGATGCAGGTTTTTCCCCGTTTCCCTTCTTCTTTTTGCCTTGCCTAAGTTTCTAGGGTTAGGGGAGATTCCTAGTGCTTTCTTGTGTTCTTCGTGATATTATCCTTGGATGCTTAGGTTGTGGGAGAGTGTTTGTGATCCGGATTTTTGCTTAGAGTTGTTGCCACGGATTTACTGATCAGCCGTAGTACCGTAGGAAGATCGTGTTGGTAGTTTCTAATTGAGTATCTTCCCAGATCTGTTCCGTGCGGTACTACCGCTGGAGAACCGCGGTACTACCGCACGGTGTAAACCAGATCCGATCTGACCTAAGCGGTACTACCGCTGTACCTAGCGGTACTACCGCTCGAGCGGAAGTAAAATTTTAGTACTGCATACCGAGCGGTACTACCGCGCCCGTGTGCGGTACTACCGCTCCGCATGCAGCACTAATTTTTTAGTTCCGCCCCCTCGGGCGGAAGTAAAATTTTAGTACTGCATGCCGGGCGGTACTACCGCGCCCTTGTGCGGTACTACCGCTCCGCATGCAGCACTAAAATTTTAGTTCCGCCCCCATGGGCGGAAGTAAAATTTTAGTACTGCATGCCGAGCGGTACTACCGCGTCCTTACGCGGTACTACCGCTCCGCATGCAGCACTAATATTTTAGTTCCGCCCCCATGGGCGGAAGTAAAATCCTACTACCGTAAGGCATGCGGTACTACCGCATGTGCCGCGCGGTACTACCGCTTGCCCTCCGGTACTATTTTTTTACTTCCGTTGGGTCAGCAGTACTACTGTTTTGGCTCACACTAGCTTCGTGGCATATTCTCTTTTCTATTTCCCTTGGTTTCTTGTGTCTTTCGAGGCTCTGGCATTGATTCTTCTCGCGTTTGTTTTGCTGTGGTTTTGTGTTTGTATCTTTAGGTGGTGGCTCAGGCTTTGCGGGTCGTCGTACCAACCCAGTTCGTGACACCGGTTCCAAGCGCATGCGTACCCCGAGCGATGTGCCAGAAGGCTCCAACCCCAATCCTCAGCGCCGGTACAAGACCTCAGCCAACAAGCGCAAGGAATCATCCATGTCTATGGAGGAAATGCCTGCTGGTGAGTTCATGGCTAGACGGAAGATCAACCCATATGGGGAACCTCGTGAGCACTTCCCTGGTGATGATGTCTTCTGGACCAAGCAACAGTATCGCATCTATCATGAGGTGCTCAAGACCAAGGCAAATCTGTATGTGGATGCTCACTGGATCGATGTGGAGCACATGAGGAAGGATACCAACAGGGCATATTTTGCAGAAGCTCTTGACTTGATCGAGCAGCTGGGTCTGGAACATATCATGACTTTCCAGAACGATTTTGATCCTGAGCTCATTGCACAGTTCTATGCCTCTGTCAATTTTCAGGCCAAGGAAGATCGTCCCATGACTTGGATGACTCATGGTCACAAGATGACCGCCACGTGGAAGGAGTTCATGGATCTTCTTCAGCTTCCAGATGAGGGTCTCCACAACCCTATTGGTTTTCGGCCTCACGCCAATCCTGAAGCAGCCAACAAGGACAAACTTCTTCCTTTCTATGAAGCAAAGACCCTTGCTAGTGGCAAAACAACCTATGTGCTGAATCCCTTCCTGGACATTATGTATCGGATTTTTCGCAACACGCTGTTTCCTCGTGTTGGCGACAAGGACAAGGTTCACGCCTATCTGGTGGATATGCTTCTGATGTGTCAAGAGGCTCGCTCCGCTCAGGCTGCTCCTCTGGACATCTCTCACATCATGTGGAATGAGCTTCGGTTTGCTATCTACACTCGCAAGGTACCTATCTATGGTCCTTTCTTATATCTGCTCATCTCCAAGACTTGGGCGAAATTGTATCCAGAGGAGGAGTTGGAGGCCGACTGCTACCGCCATGATCCTATCAAGCTTCGCGTCAAGACTCGCTGGGCCAACACCACTACTCGCGCTCAGGCTGCTGCTGCCCAGATGGGCACTGAGGATGAGCCTATGGAGGAGCCTGCCGATGTCCGCTCAGGCAGATTTGCCCCCTCGTCTTCCTCTACCGTAGAGAAGCCGTCATGGGCCAAGAAGCTCCAGCAGAAGATGAAGGCTCTCTTCTGCATGCAGGCTCAGGGGCAATACCGTGCCCATGTGACTGACAAGAAGACTCGTCAGAGGGACAAGAAGATTCTGTCCTTGTATGGTGAAGCGTTCTCAGATGGCTCAGAGGACAACATCACTCCAGAGGCTACCTGGATGGCTCGTCAGGGATACCAGTGGACAGATTCTGATGATGAGTATCAGCCAGAGCAGCAGGGATCTGATGAGGACTATCAGGACGAGGAGCAGCAGGGCTTTGATGACGAGTATGACGACTGAGCTTCTCCCGGGCTGCCACCCATCTTCGTTTCCTCTCTTTCCCTTTGTGGTGTCTCGATGACAAAGGGGGAGAGTGATTTGCATTTGCGCATTTGCCGTCTTGTGTCGTCTTGTGTGTGTGTTTCTTTTCGTTGAACTTGGTTTTATTGTGCGTGTTTCTGTGAGACAATCCATATGGTGTAAGACATATGCCCTCGTATCGTTAAACTCATTATCATGTCCTTATGCTTATCCTATGCAGTTAAATGTATTATAGAGTATCACATGTGTAGACTATAGGGGAACGCCATACCCTGTATGTGTGCAGTGCAGTCCAAAGCACAATCATATGTAGGCATACATACAGGGGGAGCTCACCTATACTCTAGGGCTTATTTTGATGTCTTTATCATTTCTTCTCTGTGCAAATCTCGTGTTGTCATCAATACACCAAAAAGGGGGAGATTGTAAGGGCACTTTTCTCCCTAATGGTTTTGGTGATTGATGACAATACTCTTGCGGACTAATCGTGTGCTGTAAGCTCATACAGGTATATCTCTCTTATGGCACAAGACGATTGTTTGCCCCTCGGATCCCATGAAGGACGGTGTTTTCTTTTTGCTCCCTGTAGGTGGCATTGAGTAATAGGAAAGCCGTACTATTAAGAGGGGGTCCGCGTCGGAAAGGTTTGGGTAGAATCAATCAACACGTACACATCCTTCTCCTCCATTTCCTTTCCTTGCTTCTCTGGAGGTCCAACCGGTCTTTCTTTCGTTGTGGCAATTCTGTGGCTTCTGTACTGATCTTCTGCCAAGCATGCGGTAGTACCGCTCTGCCAAGCGGTAGTACCGCATAGGTACACGGTAGTACCGCTTGCCGACACGGTAGTACCGCTCCCGCGGTAGTACCGCGTCCCCATGCGGTAGTACCGTGTATCTGGGCCAGGCGCTGAAGTCTAAGTATGAGAAGTGGATGCGGAAGTAATTTTTTACTTCCGCATACCGTGCGGTAGTACCGCTTAGCCTAAGAGGTAGTACCGCTTAGCTGATGCGGTAGTACCGTGTCGCATTTTGCTACTTCCGTTTTCCCCTGCGGATGTAGCCACGGATGTAATTTATTTCATCCGTGGCTATATCAGGTCTCGAGTTTTTTGCCTTGGCGGTAGTACCGCTTGCCAAGCGGTAGTACCGCTCATGAGTTGCGGTACTACCGCTCTCTGCGGGCTGAAACCTCAAATAACGGTTGGATTTGCTCCCCCACTATATATAGGGGGTCTCCTTCTCCAAGGAGACTTACCTCTTCCCCCACTACTCCATTGTTGCTCCAAAAGCTCCATTTCCGCCCGATCTCTCTCCCTAGCCAATCAAACTTGTTGATTTGCTCGGGATTGCTTGAGGAGGCATCGATCTACACTTCCACCAAGAGATATTTGATTCTCCCCACTAATCCCTTGCGGATCTTGTTACTCTTGGGTGTTTGAGCACCCTAGACGGTTGAGGTCACCTCGAAGCCATATTCCATTGTGGTGAAGCTTCGTGGTTTGTTGGGAGCCTCCAAGTTGTGGAGATTGCCCCAACCTTGTTTGTAAAGGTTCGGTTGCCGCCTTCAAGGGCACCACTAGTGGAATCACGGCACCTTGCATCGTGTGAGGGCGTGAGGAGATTACGGTGGCCCTAGTGGCTTCTTGGGGAGCATTGTGCCTCCACACCGCTCCAACGGAGACGTACTTCCCCTCAAAGGGAAGGAACTTCGGAAACACATCCTCGTCTCCTTCGGTTCTACTTGTGGTTATTTCTTACCTTTACTCTTGCATGTTTTACTTGTTTAATTCCTATAGCATGCTTGTGTAGTTGTTGGGCTTATTGTCTTTAGTTGTCTTCATAGTAGTTTATCTAGACAACTTATTTTGTCGCCTAATTTTAATTGGTTAAGAAAAGCTAAAAATTGTTAGTTGCCTATTCACCCCCCCCCCCTCTAGTCAACCATATCGATCCTTTCAACTGCTGCCTCTGTTCTTTATCTCCTTCCGTTCGTTCTTCTTCCTCCGTCGCCCGAGCTCAAGACTCCGTCGTCGTCCGTCGAGCTCAAGTCTTCGCCGTCGTCCGTCGAGCTCAAGTCTTTGTCGGCCACTGCATCAACCTGAGTGCGACCAGAGGAACTCCGCCGCCGCTTCTTGCTGTTCGAGGTATTTCATCCTCCTCGCTGTAGATCTATAGCTCTAGGGTTCTTCCTCGCATCTCCGCCATTAAACCTCAATGATAGCTTCGTCTGTTCGTCGTAGGCACCAAGTTCAGCCTTTAAATCTTGCCCTTGAAACTTGCTTCTGTTCCGCTGCTGTATGCTTTAGATCTCGTCCTTTAGACTCATCTGCTTTGTATAAGATTCTTACAGTTCTTCCTGTAATAGTCTTGTATTTACTTTTCCTTTTCCTGGGTGCTTAGATCTGTTTTACTTTAGCTGGCTGTGAAAACTTGTTTCTTCACCTTTGTAGATCTGTAAAGTATTTCCCGGTTTAAATAGTCATATGCTGCTTCTGTAAAAATTCAATGACGAACGCGACGGTTTAGCTCTTTCTCTTTTGTTGTCATGAACCGGTAGTAATACAGTTTCCTGTTTATTGCCGGGTTAGCCATATCATTAGTCCCTTGTTTAAACCGTTGAGTGATCTTTGTATATATCTTCCGGTTTATGCCACTATACTTGAATAATCCGGATTTATAATTTACCCTTTCAGCACTTGTTCTTCTGTTGCTATGGCAAAACAGTTTGTCTCTTGTAACTGGGTTCCTTCCGTTGTTACGGAAGAAGATTTAGCCAATGCTGCTGCAGTTGGCACTTTAGGCCCTCAATCTCTTTTAAAATGGCGGGCCCCAGGAGATGAATGCCCTCCTACTCCCAAAGAGGGAGAAGTTATTGTCTTCTTTGACCACATTGCTCGAGGCTTTACTCCTCCCGGTTCAAAGTTTTTCCAGGATGTGCTTGCCGCTTTCCAGCTTCATCCTCAGGACATAGGTCCCAACTCTATTTCCAATATCTGCGATTTTCAAGTGTTCTCTGAGGTGTATTTGCAAGAAGAACCGTCAGTCGACCTGTTCCGGGACTTCTTCCACCTGAACCGGCGAACTGAATTTACTAGTGGACCTCATCAAGAACTGGGCGGGGTCAGCATTCAGAAGAGAAAAGATGCGGTCTTTCCTCATGCCGCTCTCCACACACACCCCAAGGATTGGAATAAATCTTGGTTTTATTGTATTGACACTTCACCTGAAGGGGAAAACCCATTGCCGGGTTATCACGAGCACCGTCTTCCGGAGGATCACCCTTTGCCGCAGCGCCTCAGCTCCTCAGAGCGGCCCCGGTTTGCTTCTCAACTTGCTAGGTTGAAATCCTTTATGGCCAACGGTTTGACCAGAATTGATTTTATGCGCTGTTGGCTTTGTTGGAGTATCCTTCCTCTAAGTCCACGCCCAAGTCTGATATGCAAATATTTCGGTAAACCGGATGATCCTTTGCGTTTCTCCAAGGACAAACTTTCTGAATCGGAAGTCATTGAGTCTGCAAAGAATATGCTCAATGTTTCTTTGGAAGAATGCAGCCAAACCGGATTGGCTCCATATTATAAGAAGAACAAGCTGCCTGCAGTAAGTCTTGCTCTCTTTTGTGTGTTTATAATCCGTTCCTTTAAACCATGCTTTCAATTACTTTTCACCTTTTAAACAGGCTGATGATCCTTTTTGGAAGAGGAAGCCTCAAGAGAAGGCCGGAAAACTTCCACGCCGGAAAGCTCTTGCTATCAAGAAGAAGAAGGCGGCTGCTGGCTCCGGTTCACATGCTGAAGATGATGATTCGGACTCTGAGGTATGAATTAACCCGGCTATGACTTATCTACTTGTATCCATGTTTGTGTTTAACGGTAACTTTTCGCAGGAGTTGGCTGAAGGGGACAAACCGGCAGAAATTGAGGTAACTATTCTTTCTTCAGATTCAGAACCACCTCCACCAAAAATTCGTCGGACAGTCCGGAAGTATCAATTTTCTCACCCTTACGCTCAACTGGACCCCAATTTTCTTTCGAAGAAACAACAACATGAAGCCCTTCACCGGACTACCCGTCATAGTGGCCTTGCAGTTGAATCATCTGGAATTTCTCTTACTCCGGCTCGGAGGCGCCACTCTGAGGTTATACTCTCTCCAACTCTTCTTCACCCCAAGGCCGGGCTTATACGCAAACCACTTAAACCGTCTGACCCCAATTATCGGGATACTCCTTTATCTTCTTCCGGCAAATCAACTGCCACACAACTCCCACCCCTGAAAACTGTCCCAGGGTAAGTCTTTTAAATTTGTCCGGTTTATGATTGCACTTTGCTTTACAGTTCTGACTTCTTTTTCCAATTTCTTTCAGCAAGCCTAAACCCAGCAAAAGGGCAAAGGCCAACAAAACAACTGCTAAGGCTGCTACTGATGATCCGGCGATTGATCCGGATACAACCGTCCCTCCAGAAGGCGAGCCCACAATGCCGCTTGAAGATCCCGCTCCTATGGATCATACCACTGCACCTGAGAATCCCGATACTGAGAATGTTCATGAACCGGCAAGTCCTGCCCGGGCCAATTCTCCTCGGACTAACCCGGCTCCTGCTAGTCCGGTTGACGCAGCAACCCCACCACCAACGACTGCTTCTCCTGAAGTTCAAGTAACCGGCACAGCTTACACCGCTCCTGCCGAGCCCATTGTCCTAGCCAAACATACGACTAAAGCGGAGAAGTTGCATCAAGAGAGGGGTAAATGGAGTACAGAGCTGTCTAGCCTTGCCGACATGAGTGCCCAGGAGCTCTATTCTGGGTACTTGAACCGGCTTCATAGCAGTCGAGATTATGAAGCGGGCTTGGTTAACCTGATGAAGGACAAGTATGAGGTAATCCTTTGCTTTTGATGTTTGCTTCTGGCATGCTTCTGTCTATATCATAGTAGCCCCCAAGTTCTGTTTTAGCTTTGTTTAGAAAGTGAACCGGTACTTATAACTTGAACAAATGATCGTACATTAGCCCCCAAGTGCCAGGGGCATAATTCGGTTTATGTGCCTGGGACTTGTCTGGATATTCCCTTTCTCTAGTACTTCAATCGCCCATTAGCCCCCAAGTGTCGAGTAGACAACTTGTTTGTGTGCTTGAGACTTGTCTTTGAATTATCAATGTTTGACGCTTCAACTGTCCATTAGCCCCCAAGTTTCAAGTGGATAACTTGGTTATGTGCTTGAGACTTGTCTAACTTTGGCTCTTTATTGCACTTGATTTTCATTGCAGGCTGATTTGAACCGGAGGGCTGAAGAAATCTCTGAACTCCGGAACATACTTGCTGAAACGGAGTCTGCTGCTTCCAAGGCCAAGAAAGACTTGGCACTGAGCTTAAAAACTGCTGAACAGCTGAAGAAATACTTTGAAGAGGAGTGGACTGCTTTTGAAGTTCAGAAAAAGGATCTGGAAAAGAGGGCAAAGGACGCTGAGGAAGCCCTTAACCCGGTGACTGAAGAGTTAACCGGCTTAAAGCGGCAAATAGAGTTCATGACTTCAGCTGTCTTCGGTAAGTACTTAATCTATATTCCTGCTTGCATCCTTGCAATTTTAATTCGTTCCGGTTTAACTATGATAATCATATACAGGGCGCCGTGTCACCCATCTTGGGGATGATTTGCGGAAAAAACTCAAAGCGTGTTATATTTTGGTCGAGCAGTTGTATTCCGACGCTCAAAGGATCATCCACACCTGTTCTCTAGCCAAGTCGAATCTCGAGGGCGAGATTCATTCTAAAGGGGGTAGGTTTGTAACATCCCAAATTTTCAATTTGGAATGTTATACATAGATCATATTGCATTTCATGCTTTTTGCATTTTTGGTTGTGGCGTTCCTCGAAATTCTAAGCAACTCAAGGACCTACGGAGAGAGTTGGGGATTTTACCGTTTTCGTATTTGAGTTCGCTCGAATACCGGTACGAGGACAGTGTGATTCTAATTATTTTTCTCTCCTAAAAATATTTCTAAATACAAAATATGAGCGGAGATAATATGACTTCTCCAAAATAATAGAAATATTGGAGGAAAAATGTTTAAATCACTTTTGGTATTTTTCTGGATTTATTTGCGATTTTATTTGCATAGGAAAAATGCGCGTTTTTCAAAATTGCATTTAGGTCCGGGAAAAATGTTCACTTTGTCCTAAATATTATTAGAGGACGGTGAACATTTATTTTAGGATTTTTGGAGTCCGTTTAGTATATCTTTCGTTAGTTTTTCTGCGCCAGGACTCTATTTAAAAAAACGCGCAACCGACTTGAAGTCGTACAAGCCCATGTCTTTGGGCTTTATAAGCCTCGCCCCCATCCCACCAGCCGCAGCCGCCGCCGCCCTTCACGCCGCGCCGCCGCCGCCTCGCCGCCGCCGCACCACCGCCCCGCCGCCGGACCACCCCGCCGCCGGACCGCCGTTCGCCGGAGTTCGTCGTCGAGGTATATATCGGTTTTTTTAACCGATCAGTTTTTCGTAAAACCGTAGATCTGTTTTTTTAATTAGATTGGTTCGGTTTTCTGTCGGTTTAGTTATTTAGCGGACGTTCGTCCGTACGTTCGTTTTAACGAACGGTTTTCGTCCGTTAGCCGCAGACAGCGAACGTTCGTTCGTTAGCCTGTTCGTCCGTTTTCTTTTTCGGGGTATTTATCCGTGATTATTCCGATCGTAATTTCTGCCCTGATCTTGTTTTTCGTTTTTTTTTCGCTCGAGAGTCGGAATCAGGTGATTCAAAATCCCAGATCTTCGTCTCGGTGCCCTCTTTACGTTTAACCAACTTGAACAAAGTTTTGGCTACTGTAAAATTTGACTTTAGGCCAATTAGCAAACCGAAGCTCGTTTCTTTCGCAGTTTGAGTTTCGTTGTTTCTTTCGAGTTGATTCTTTTTGCAAACCGGAGTTCTTAAGTTGAACTTTCTGTTTAGATCTCTTATTTGAGTTTCACCCGTGCACTAGTTAAGTACTTATTGTGTGCTTGTTTGTTTGCGATAGAGTACCCGGAGTGCGCCGCTTGCTACTTTGAGTCTCTAGGTTTTGCGGATCATCCGCAAGGCAAGTAACACTTTGATCATACTTTCCAATTACCCAGTTTTCATTGCATTAGTCCAACCCTCACACATTACATGAGTAGGATCAATTAACTTGTGGGATTGGGAAGTAGATTGAGGTAGTACCTATTACCTGCATTACATTCAAACCTTTGGGAGTTACTTCTACGTTTGCTGTTAGGACCTGCTATGCTCGTAGACGTGGATTGGGTGAGTGTATCCATGACAGATGTGAGTTTGTTAATTAATGGTTCAACTTAAGGTGGTAACTTTAACACACATCTGGGTGGATTGAGGCATCTGGGTATTCCAGTGATTGCCTGTTTTTCTTTTGGACCGCCACCCAGGCTCAAAGGGATCATGAGATTTTTCATACTAGAAACTTACATGTGCAGCCACATGCCAATATGGGCTCTGGCATAGTTGAGTAAGTTGTGGGAAACCTTTCCGTGATGGGCTAGCAGATGTAGAGGGTTTATAGGTGTACCGGCCTATCTATCTGGTTAAGGGGACCTCTTCGGAAAGACTGTGTCTCGGTCATCCGTTTCTCAAACACCATGAAGTGCGAGAAACCAAACGGAGGCGATCAGTCTTGTGGGAAAAGTGCACAAACCTCTACAGAGTGTACAAACTGATCATGATTAGCCGTGTCCCCGGCTATGGACGTCTTGAGTATCTAGTACTTGGATTATCATGTGAATCTCATCATGTTACTTTAATTAATATTGTTGGGTTTAATGATGAATTTTAATTGGGGTTGAGAGGATGTCTATCTTCTCAACGATGTTCAACTACCATGATAGTTAATTAAAATCTATTCCTTTGAAGTAGGGCAAAATTGGCTTTACGCAAAAACTTAACCATAGAGCTTTTCACCAGCCAAATATGCATGTATTATAGCCTTTATTTTTTCACTTGCATTCTCTTGTGTTATCTTGCCAGCATATTCCATGTGTCACCCGTTTTCGGGCATCAACGCTTCATGTTGCAGACTTTTCAGACAACAAGTAAGGTGCCTTTTTAGGTCGTGGTTCTATACTCAGTGATGCCGCTGGAGTTGATGGACTCACTTATCTTCCAAGCCTCTCGCTGTTATCGTGTTAGATAACCTTCAGCCATATTTATTGTAATAAGTTCGTCGTTGGAACTATCGATGTAATAAGTGTGTGATTGCTACTCTGTTATAAATCCTTCAAGTATTGTGTGTGTCAGCATTACTGATCTAGGGATGACACTGATGCACAGAGATCAGACTGTTTGAGGTCTGGTCGCTACAACCCCCTTTTATAGGGCCTCCCGAATCAAAACGTTATGTGCTCAGCTCGCACACGAGCGGTACTACCGCTCCAAGAGCGGTACTACCGCTGGAGGAGCGGTACTACCGCCTAGCACGGTCAAAACAACTCAACGAGAGAGAAAAACATGAGCTGAAAATATGCTAGAGAGGTAGTACCGCTCTGGGGAGAGGTAGTACCGATTATAAGAGGTACTACCACTCGAGGGGAGAGGTAGTACCGCTTATAAGAGGTATTACCGCTTGGGGGGAGAGGTAGTACCGCTTATAAGAGGTACTACCGCTCGAGGGGAGAGGTAGTACCGCTTATAAGAGGTACTACCGCTCGAGGGGAGAGGTAGTACCGCTTACCGCAAAACCCGACACGAAAATCACATCCCAAAAGCAACGGAACTACGCGCGGCACAGGGCCGCGGCACTACCGCTTATAAGCAGTACTACTGCTCGGTACTACCGCTTGAGGCTTTCAAGAACACAACAGAGAAAACAGAGGATGCAAGAAAACCAGAACTGCCATAACTTCTTCATGTGAGCTCCGAATTGAGCAAACTCAAGCTTGTTTGGATAGATGACAATGAGTAGCATCCAAACAGCAAAAGTATATAATGAGAAGAGGCAGGGGAAGTATGCCTAATATATAGAGGAGAGAAACCTCCAACCGAGAGAACCAGCATAACCTCCAATAACGAAAACATCATAGAATATGCATGTTAACTCCGTTTTCGATGAACTCGAGCTTATCATGAAGATGACCAAAAGCCCCAAATCTCACAAGGAGAAGAACCAAACAAGAACCAATAAAGATGATGCAAGGATGCAATGGTTTGAGCTCTCTACGAACGATACGATCAAGCTACTCATCGAGAGCCCCCCTTGATAGTACGGCAATCGATCCTATAACCCGGTCTCCCACAACAACCATGAGACCGGTAAAATAGAAAACCTATCAAGGGCAAACATTTGCCTTGCACATAGTCCACTTGAGCTGAATGATGACGATCTTGACTCCCTCAAGCTGGACCACTTTTCTTGATTGCGTTGGCTCGGTGAAGACTAGTAGATTGCTCCCCCATACACCACTATGGGTGAGCCACTCTTCGGCACATCTTCACAAGTCCATTGCCACCACAATGGATGGCAAGCTTCAAGCATATGATCGCTTTGTGATGATTCTACTTGAACTTGCACACCTCAACCTAACCCCACAAAGAACTCTCACGAAGACCATGGGTTTGTACACAAAGCATAATTGACAATGCTTACCATACCATGGGATCACTTCATCCCTCTCGGTACATCTTATATGCTTTGTGTGTTGATAAACTTGATTCACTCTTTGACTTAGTCTTGATCAACCTAGAATCTTTCTTGGATGATGTCTTGAAGGTAAACATGAATGATCACACTCTCTTCTTCTTCAAGACATGCTTGCAATAAGCTCAACACTCACAAGACCAATCTTTGGATAATTTTTTAATAGCACCTTGGTCATCACAAAAACTCCTTGAAACCAACAAATGGACTCCAAGCAAAGCCTATGGACAAACCCTTCAAATATAACTCAAGGAAACCATTATTCCAGAGAGATTGTCATCAATTACCAAAACCAAACATGGGGGCACCGCATGTTCTTTCATAGTTTTACATGCCCTTTTGGTACCTTTGCCTATAGACATATGCCTTTTGGTTTATGTAATGCAGTTGCTACCTTTAAAAGATGTATAACAGCTATATTATCTGACTTTTGTGAAAATATTGTTGAGATTTTCATGGACAACTTTTCCGTTTACGAAACTTCTTTTGGTGATTGCTTAAGCAACTTTGATCGAGTTTTGTAGAGTGTGAAGAAACTAATCTTGTCTAGCATTGGGAGAAGTGCCACTTTATGTTTAATAAAGGTATAGTATTGGGGCATAAAATCTTCGAAAGAGATATTGAAGTTGACAAAGCTAAAGTTGACGCTACTGAAAAAAGTTGTGTCCTAAAGATATCAAAGGTATACGAAATTTACTTGGTCATGCTGGTTTCTATAGGAGATTCATAAAAGACTTCTCTAAAATTTCTAGGCCTCTTACTAATCTCTTGCAAAAAGATGTTCCATTTGTTTTTTATGATGATTGAGTAGCAGCCTTTGAAATACTTAAGAAAGACATAATCTCTGCACCTATTGTTCAACCACCTGATTGGAACCTATCCTTTGAAATTATGTGTGATGCTAGTGATTATGTTGTTGGTGTTGTTCTAGGACAAAGAGTTGATAAGAAATTAAATGTTATCCATTATGCTAGTAAAACTCTAGACAATGCTCAACGAAATTATGCTACTACTAAAAAAGAATTCTTAGCAGTTGTGTTTGCGTGTAATAAATTCAGTTCTTATATTGTTGATTCCAAAGTAAGTATTCACACTAATCATGCTGCTATTAAATATCTTATGGAAAATAAAGATGCTAAACCTAGACCTGTTAGGTGGGTTCTTTTGCTACAAGAATTTGATTTACATATCACTGGTAGGAAAGGAGCTGAGAACCCAGTAGCAGACAACTTGTATAGGTTAGAAAATATTCTTGATGACCCACTACCTATTGATGACAGCTTTCCTGATGAACAATTAGCGGTCATAAGCACTTCTCATAGTACTCCATGGTTTGCACACTATGCAGATTATATTGTTGCTAAATTTATACCACCTAGTTTCACGTACCAACAAAAGAAAAAGGTTTTCTATGATTTAAGACATTACTTCTGGGGTGACCCACACCTTTATAAAGAGGGAGTAGATGGTGTTATGAGATGTTGTGTACCATAGCATGAATAGGAACAAATCATACGCAAGTGTCAATCTGAGGCCTACGGAGGACACCATGCAGGAGACAGAACTGCACACAAGGTACTACAATCTGGTTTTTATTGGCCTACTCTTTTTAAAGATGCCCACATGTTTGTCTTGTCTTGTGATGAATGTCAAAGAATTGGTAATATTAGTAGACGTCAGGAAATGCCTATGAATTATTTACTTGTTATTGAACCATTTGATGTCTGGGATTTTGATTTTATGGGACATTTTCCATCCTCTAATGGGTATACACATATTTTAGTTGTTGTTGATTACGTTACTAAGTGGGTAGAAGCTATTCCAACTAGTTGTGCTGATCATAACACCTCCATTAAAATGCTTAAAGATGTTATTTTCCTGAGTTTTGGAGTCCCTAGATATTTAATGACTGATGGTGGTTCACACTTTATTCATGGTGCTTTCCGTAAACTGCTTGCTAAGTATGATGTTAACCATAGAATTGCATCTCCATATCACCCTCAGTCTAGCCGTCAAGTAGAACTAGGCAATAGAGAAATAAAATTGATCTTGCAAAAAAAACTGCCAATATATCTTGGAAGAATTGGTTTCAGAAACTTGATGATGCATTACTGGGTTATAGAACTGCTTACAAAAATCTAATGGGCATGTCTCCGTGTAAAATGGTTTATGGAAAAGCATGTCACTTACCTTTTGAACTAGAACACAAAGCGTATTGGGCAATTAAAGATCTCAACTATGGTTTTAAACTTGCCGGTGAAAAGAGGCTATTTGACATTAGCTCACTTGATGAGTGGAGAACCCAAGCCTGCAAAAATGCCAAGTTATTTAAAAAAGGTTAAAAGGTGGCATGACAAAAGAATACAAAAGCAGGAATTTAATATAGGTAACCAAGTCTTGCTATACAATTCTCGTTTAAGGTTTTTGTAGGGAAACTTCTCTCTAAATGGGAAGGACCTTACATTATCGAGGAAGTACAGCGTTTCGGTGATAACAAGATCAACAATGCCGAAGGCAATAACCTAAGGGTGGTAAACGGACAAAGAATCAAACATTATATCTCAGGTATTCCCATAAATGTTGAAACTAATATTATTCATACCATAACACTGAAGGAGTACATAAGGGAAACTTTCTAGCACGCTCTAGAACTCTAAAAATGAATAAATATGTGATACGGTAAGTAAACCGACTCCAAAAGTTTTCCAAAGGCAATTTTACTCAGTTTTGGAATATTCATTTTTTTAGGAAAATAAGAAGTAGTCCGAATAGCACACGAGGAGGTGACAAGCCATGGGGGCGCGCCCTACCCCCTGGGCGCGCCTCCCAGGCTTGTGGCCACCTCGTGTGCCATCCGGACTTTGTTTTCTCCCAGAATGTTTGTTTTGCACTGTAAAAATTCATTATATAATCTCCTGAAGGTTTTGACCACTGTATCATGGCAATACCTTTTGTTCTTATTATGTGGTGTTTCTCCAGCAGATTCAGGGCAAGATGTCTTCGCAAGAGTCGAACGGGGAGATTCGTGTCTCTCACCCGTCGTCAAATCTAAGAGAATATAGTGAAGCTAATCTCTTTGGGTGGTCAATGGAGGAGGGGATGGAAGTTGATATGAAAAGAGTGGATGCCATGGAAGGGGAGAAAGAAGTCACCTCTCCCCCTCAATCTAATAGTGGGCATGAGGAACTCACTAGCTCAGTCATCCCAAATTTGGTCAAACCTCCCGGTGCTCAATTTATCTCTTATAATAACTTCAAAAGGAGTGTTGCATTTTCTCCCACAGCCAGGATGCATCCATGGGTGGAAGGTACCTTGATTGTTACAGGAAAGCTCCGCAAGGAAGTTATGGATCTCAGGCAAGAAAAATATAAGCTTGAGGAGGATAATCACATACTTAAAGGCCTCATCGCCAAGAATATTGCACCACTACCACCAAAGAAGGAGAGTTGAGTACATGGGTACGGGCACTCCCCTTGGCTTGTGCCAAGCTTAGGGGAGGTGCCCTAGTATCGTATCACCATCACACCATTATTTTTATAGTTTATCTTAGTTCGATCCTTTTGGTTATATCTTAATCTAGTAGAATAAAAATTTAATATGATCTATCCCTTTAGTTTTTGTTTAGTGATTGATCTATGTAATTGAGTGTGAGAGTTATATAATAAAGTTTAGTTCTGAGTTAAGGGCTTTGCTTCATTGCTTTGATCTTGGTAAAGAAGGAAAATAAAAAGAGATTATATGATAATATTATGGGGAGTAATGACTTCACATATAAGGGATTTTTTTATATAAACAATGTTCTCTTTTTAATAACAAGTTCCAAAAATATATGACATAATTTCCAAATTACAAATATATGACCCAGTCGGCTTCACTTAGGCCGGAATGGTTGTCTTCGGGCTTCTGTAGGCTGAAGAGCCCTTTTCGGCCATGCATGGGTCGAAGACCAGACCGGCTGGGCGAAGAGCCACTCTTCGGTTTTTACAAGGCCGAAGTTACTTTCTTCGGCTTTTATCTGGCCGAAGAGTGTCCGTGCAGTGTCGAGAGCAAGCACTTCTCATGCATGCATGCACAAATGCGAGACGAGGCTCCATAAATTTGTTTGGTCAATGGCCATGCACATGCATGTACAAGCTAGCTAGTCATGGCTGATCGATCGATGAGCCTGTCTACTTTATGGAGTGCGTGGAGTGTCTCGTCCCGCATTTGTGTATGCATGCATGTGCAATGCTAGCTCTCGAGCAGTGTGAGAATAATCATGGCCTTAAAAGCGAATCAAATGGCCTTAAGATTGTGGGTTTTTTGCGACGTCCTACTGGTACTCGACACGTACCGACACTACGGTTAGAGAGAGAAGATCGGGTCTGCTCAATTTTGTGGCGGACTAGAGGAATGGACTGTAGGCATATGTACGTACAGTCTTCCAGAGGTGAATTTTAGGCTCAACTCAACTGTATCGATGCACATTTATACGATGCAATCCGTTTTATATCTTGGTCTTATCGGCTTCTACTGTTGTTAATCACATTAGACTAACCACATACTCATGTGTTATGTCATTAACTAGTAGTAGTAATCAACTAGTTTGGTGTGGAGTACGAACTTTAATTATGCAATCTGTAGTGTGCCTGGTTCTTTAATTATACTAGTACTAGCAGGAATATGGTGCATAAATATCAGGTCACTTTTGCATGAAAGTACTACTAGCTAGCTAGTGGAATCGTACCACACTGCACTAAAAGTAGACAGGCTCATCGATCAGCCATGACTGACTAGCTTGTACATGTGCATGGTCGTGGACCAAACAAATTTATGAAGTGTCTCATCTCGCGTTTGAGCATTCACGCATGAGCTGTGCGAGCTCTTGACACTCCACGCACTTTTCAGCCAGATAAAAGTCGAAGATAGTAACTTCGTCCTGGTAAAAACAAGTGTGTCTCTTCGGCCCATAAGCAACCGAAAATAGCCTCTTCGGCCTACACGAAGCCAACGGGATTATATATTTGTAATTTACAAATTATGTCATATATTTTTGGAATTTTTTATTAAAAATAACATTTAAAAAAAATCCACGTATAAGGAGTATGCTACATGAAACTTGTTAAGAGTTGACAAACATAGTTTTGGTCAATGTTGCAATTAAAAGGAAGTAATAAAGAAAGATAGGTTTCACATATAAATAAACTATCTTGGGCAGCTTTTGTGATTGTGAGCATTCATTGAAATATTATATGCTAAAAGGTTGATGTTGAACAAGGAAGACAATGTAATAGGTTATGTTCCTTTATATACGAATAGAAGTTATATTGTCATAGATCCTCCAACATGTTGCGCTTGTTTTCTCTCTTATGCTAGACAAAAATTTCTGCACCAACTAGAGATACTACATGTGCATCCAAAAACCTTCAACATAGTTTTGCCATGAGAGTCCACTATATCTACCTATGGATTGAGTAAGATCCTTCAAGTAAGTTGTCAGCGGTGCAAGCAATAAAAATTGCTCTCTAAATATGTGCTATATTTTAGCTAGTGTGAGGAAAATAAACTTTATACGATCTTGCAATTGGGAAGAAATAAAAGCGACGGGCTGCATAATAAAGGTCTCCATCACAAGTGGCAATACAAAGTGATGTTCCTTTACATTAAGATTTCGTGCATCCAACTAAAAAGCATGCCAACCTCTACTTCCCTTTAAAAAGGGCATGTCTTTTATTTTAATGTCTGCCTTAATACTAGAGTCATTGTGATCTTCACCCTTCCTTTTACTTTTCCCTTTTGGCAAGCATAATATGTTGGAGAAAGATCTATATATATACATATATATATATATATATATATATATATATATATATATATATATATATATATATATATATATATATATGTATGTATATATATATATATGTATGTATATATATATATATATAACATCATAAATTATTATTGTTGACATCACCCTTGAGGTAAATCGTTGGGAGGCGAAACTATAAGCCCCTATATTCCTATGTGTTCGATTGAAGCTTTGATCTCATAAGTATCGCGTGAGTGTTAGCAATTATGAAAGATTAAAAGATGGTTGAGTATGTGAACTTGCTATAAAAGCTCTTACATTGACTCTTTCTGATGTTATGATAAATTGCAATTCCTTCAATGAATGAGATCATAGTTTGTTAGTTTTCAATAAGGTTTGTGATTCATACTTTACTTTTGTGAATGAATTATCACTTTAGCATAAGAAATTATATGACAATATACTGCTGCTCTAAAGATGATCATGATGACCACATGTCCGTATTTTATTTTTTTGACATCTCTATCTCTAAACATGTGATCATGACTATCGATTTCGGCTTTCGCTTGAGGACAAGCGAGGTCTAAGCTTTGGGGGAATTGATACGTCCATTTTGCATCATGCTTTTATGTTGATATTTATTGCATTATGGACTGTTATTTCACATTATGGTACGACACTTATGCCTTTTCTCTCTTATTTTACAATATTTACATGAAGAGGGAGAATGTTCGCAGCTAGAATTCGAGACCGGAAAGGAGCAAATCAGAGATACATATTATGCACAACTCCAAATGTCCTAAAATTCTACGAAGAGTTATTTTGGAATATATAAAAAATACTATGCAAAGAAAAATCAGAGAGGTCCCACCAAGTGGCCACAAGCCTGGGGGCGCGCCCTACCCCCCAGGGCGCGCCCCCTAGGGCTTGTGGGCCCCTGGCCATCATCCGAGATCCATCTTCTGCTATATGGAGGGTTTGGACCTAGAAAAAATAATAAGGAAGCTTTCGGGATGAAGCGCCGCCGTCTCGAGGCGAAACCTGGGCAAAAGCAATCTAGGGCTCCGGTGGATCTATTATGTCGGGGAAACTTCCCTCCGGGAGGGGGAAATCGAAGCCATAGTCATCACCAATGATCCTCTCATCGAGGGAAGGTCAATCTTCACCAACATCTTCACCAGCACCATCTCCTCTAAAACTCTAGTTCATCTCTTGTATTCAATCTTTGTCTCAAAACCTCAAATTAGTACATGTGGGTTGCTTGTAGTGTTGATTACTCCTTGTAGTTGAAGCTAGTTGGTTTATTTGGTGGAAGATCATATGTTCAGATCCTTGATGCTATTAAATACCCCTCTGATTATGAACATGAATATGCTTTGTGAGTAGTTACGTTTGTTCCTTGGGACATGGGAGAAGTCTTGTTATATGTAATCATGTGAATTTGGTATTCGTTCAATATTTTTATGAGATGTATGTTGTCTTTCCTCTAGTGGTGTTATGTGAACGTCGACTACATGACATGTCACCATTATTTGGGCCTAGGGGAAGGCATTGGGAAGTAATAAGTAGATGATGGGTTGCTAGAGTGATAGAAGCTTAAACCCTAGTTTATGCGTTTGGATCCACATGTTTCATGCTATGGTTAGATTTATCTAAATTTTTGTTTCGTAGTTGCAGATGCTTGCGAGAGGGATTAATCATAAGTGGCAGGCTTGTCCAAGTAAGGACAGCAGCCAAGCACCGGTCTACCCACATATCAAATTATCAAAGTAACAAACGCGAAGCATATGAGCATGATGAAACTAACTTGACAATAATTCCCATGTGTCCTCGGGAGCGCTTTGCAACAAAAAGGATGGGCCACCTCGCTACACCTTTGTTACATTTGTTACTTGTTACCCGTTACGAATTATCTTATCACAAAACTATGTGTTACCGATAATTTTAGTACTTGCAGAGAATACCTTGCTGAAAATCGCTTATCATTTCCTTCTGCTCCTCATTGGGTTCGACACCCTTACATATCGAAAGGACTATGATAGATCCCCTATACTTGTGGGTCATCAAGTACTAGCAATCATAGAAGACTATATGATGATTGATTATGTGGAGCTCTTACTTAGACTTTGTTGATAATAAGATGCATTGAAATTGTTGGTTAACTAAGAACATAGATTGTTAAGTTTCAAGAGAATGCATTGTTTGAACCATAACATGTGAATTGATTCCTACTTTATCAAGATTACTTTTATGAGAAAGAGTTGTTGTTTAAGATGCTAGAAAAGGTGATTGAAATTATCATAAATTATTTTTTTATCATTTACCTACTCGAGGACGAGCAGGAATTAAGCTTCGGGATGCTGATACGTCTCCAACATATCTATAATTTATGAAGTATTCATGTCAAGTTACAACAATTTTATATGGTTTTGGTGCACTTTTATATGATTTAAATGGAACCTAGGATGAGGTATTCATGTCATCTTACAACATTTTTGGCCCATACTTTCTACCTCCCTTCTAGTTATAATACAACAAATGTTCCCACTTTTCTCTATAGAGAAGGACTGATTTGGAAACTCAGGATGAGATAACCTGTGCTAATACCTATGATATCTTCAAGAATGTTTTGTGATAGTATCGGAATTACCTGAAGAAAATGTACTTCACTCGCAAGGAAACTCATCAAATTCCGTTACTTTCTCATGAGACACATTTACGGGACGCTGACTGGGACGTCTTGTTCTGTACTGGTCCAAAACTAAGAATCCGGTAGGGTCTATGAGACCATTTTTCATTTTGTAGCACTACATGTCTGCGTCTTACTATACTATTTTCTTGTAGAACAAGTGCTTAAACCTGAAGAGCAACTGTTCTCAGGTAAGATTCCAATGGTATGGTGCACACTGTTTTTCTCTTGTATAACTTTATTTGCTCATACAAACTTATTTTCAAATTGAAGGATCCAATGGAAACACCGGTGGCTCAACATGTATGTTTGAACAGGTTTCTTTAACTTGTTTGCTCTTCTAATTTGCCCTATGTTGATTTCAATTTCATTTGTGTATACAATTGTCTTCTCATATCATGCACATTACTAACATCAAAACAAAGCCAATAGTGTTGTTGTACATGTATACCCGTGGTACCCGTGTGAAATCTTGTTGTGCTGTGTAGTTTCCCACACTTGTATACTTGCAATGCTGCTTTGAACTGATATGATTTGAACTGTGTCTCTATTTTAATTTGCCAAGTCAATGCAGTGATCATAGCACATAGATATATGTTTCTTTGATGCTTTTATCATGTACTACTTCGCAATAGAAGATTGTTTAATCATGTCCACCTTACTACTGAGCTGGTCCGCCAAAATGAGTTTCATATATCACTCCCTCCGTCCCAAAATAAGTGACTAAACTGTGTACTAAATTTGTACTGAAGTTAGTACAAAGTTGAGTCACTTATTTTGGGACGGAGGGAGTACATGCTAAACCTGTTATGTGTCTCTTCGTTTCTTCTTTTGGAATGCTGACAAAATATTGGAGAAGACTACCTTATTAAGCAATGGTAAAGGGAGTAATGTGGATAAGGTTCAGGATAGTGAGTCAGCCTTGTTGGTCTCCAACAAAGCTAATAAAACAAGTAAGGAAAACTATCTTGAAGACAGTGAGACAGCCCCAAAGTCCTGTCTTACTGCAGTGTTCGAGTTACTCGCCACCACAGGCACAAGCTCTTCGAACCTTCTATCTGAATCAGTTCGGTTTGTTGAGTCTCAACTACAAGCCGAAAGACATCGATCAGCTATGATGTGACAAGAAGGCGAAGGACAGAGGAAGTCCCTGCAAAATTCAGATGCACAATTTCTGTTGCAATAACAAGCGTTGGAGGATTTTAGCACCAAACAAGAGAAAGTTAATAAGCTTGCTAAGCTTATTCCCAGCATGGTGGATACCCAGGATACCGTTTCTTGAGCTCTTCTTAAGTTGTTTCAGTCATGGACTTGTTTTGCTGGTGCATTTATTGGCACTGCTGGCCAATTTAGATGCCCAGTGTATGTAATATGTTGCTTTGTTCCCTATATTGGCACTGGTGGCGAACTTTGATGCCCATTGGATGTAATATTTTTAATAGACATAATAGCCTAGCGTAAGTTGCTGGCTTATTTATTTCCTTATTGTGTTGTTTATTTGTTTGCTTGTAGTCATTGCAGATATTTTTTCGCGGACCATGGTCCTGCTACTTGCTGTAGTGACCATTGGCTTCCTACGGGCCATTGAATTTGTGGCCCTTCTACGACCTCTGGAGTTCATGGGTCCTCTACGGGTCGTCAAATTCATGGGCCTTACGTTTCGTCCAACTAATGGGCCTTCTACGAGCCGTCAAATTCATGGGCCTTCTACAGCCCGTCAAATTCATGGGCCTTCTATGGGCCGTATCATTGATAGACCAAACATGGACCATACTATTTGTGGATCAATAATGGACCGTAATATGGGCCGTAAACGGGCTAAAATGGGATCGTCCGTTTATGGCCCTGACCATAATAGGCCAATAAGAGGCCGATATGTATCACAGGCTTAATTCTATGGACATGCATGACGAGTCGTTAATGGGCCGGAATAGAGACGCTACGGAAACGACCCAATGGTTTAATGGGCTGCAAATGGGTCGACTTTAACCATGAGATGAATTTGTTCCATCAGGGGAACCTGCCAGAAATAGACCGTAAGTAACCGAGGGCTTGAAATGAGCCCAAGAATAAATGGGCCCATAGAATGTTGAAAGATAACACGGGCTGCAAACGCCCAACTAATAAATGGGCCGTTAGTGGGTATAAAGTGTTATACTATCCATTATGGGCCATTTTGCCTACGAGCCATTAAAGGGCCCAAAGATACTAAAGGACCCATGTGGGCCCAAAGACATCATGGGCCATACATGGGCCGAAAGTGACAACGGGCTGGAATTATATTGGACGGCCCGTGAATGGGTTATACGCGAGCAGGTCGCTAAGAGGCTTTTAGTGGGACAACTCGTTAACTTTTGACCAAGTCAAACGGGGCGGCCTTTTCAACCTAAATGGGCCACTGTTGAGCCTTGCCACGTGTCGACGTACCATAGGCGCCTCCTGCCATTGGACGGTTGACGTCTGTCCCAACGTGGAGCTGACACGTGGTTCCTCCGGCCAATGAGAATTTTACATGTGGAAAATCGCCATTTCTCGTGGCTGTTAATGGGTTATCAGATCCAAAACTAGACCGGATAGCTTAACGGTGACCCATTACGGTGGATGCCACATGTTGGTCACCCTTTACAAAAGCACTTTCATGACACGTCATTTATTGTCATGGAAGTGAACACTTCCGTGATGATAATTTGAGTATTGTCGTGGAACACTTCTACGACAACACGTGTATGACTATCTTGATTCTATCATAAAATCATCATGGATGTACAAGCATGACAGAAATCGTGACCTACTTTGACAAACATGTATCATCACGGAAGTGTTTTTTTGTAGTGCAAATTTGAATCGCAAGATCCAACAAAAGTCTCGGTCACTTTAGCCGTAGGGCGGCACATCTGGTTAACCACCTTTCCTAAATTATTATTTGCACGAGACATTATTGACGCTTAAATAAGTTGTGGTGGTGACCCTAAAAAATCAGATAACAACCGCTCCCCACGTGTCTCCACGACAACACGAATCTCGAATGAGCCCATAGACAAAATTCAGCTAATTGAGCTCTAGTAAATCCGTAAAAAAATGTAAGTGTCTCAACCTATAAGCTTTGCTCCATGGCGGAATTTGATTACAGGAGGAAGAATTGGGGGATGAAGAATACCATGTTGTCACGCTATCCTAGCTACTTATCGTATGTCGTCCACCTCCTATTATAGATAGTTGTATCGCCTACTTATATGGTTACATGGCTTAAAGCCCATTCAGGCCTAGCAAGCCGAGTTGGCAATTGAGGCTTGCGCAAGGGCCGTCTGTTTGACTCACCATTGCCTTCCTACTCATGAGCCATCGCGTCGCTGATAGTCCCTAATCGATGAGATGCGGCTTGTCCCCAAGCTGGCGCACGTGGGAATTGCTGCTTGGTCCTCTCCAGATCTTCCCATGTAGCAACATCATCATTACCATTGGTCCAACGAAGGAGTAGCACCTTCTTGTCCCTGCGTGTAACCACTCGATGTTGCAGAATCTCCTCCATACTTGAAATTGTTCTTCAGTTGTAGGTAATTGCTGCAGGACTTGTTACCCAAGCTTGAGCACCCTGTGCAAAAGAGAGACATGGAAGACCAGGTGAACTCGACTAGTGGTTGGTATGTCCAGTAGGTAGGCTACTTCACCAATGCTCTCGAGGACAGTGTATGGCCCAAAGAACTTATATGCCAGTTTGTGATTTGCCCGGGGAGCCAAAGAGGCTTGAAGGTATGGTTGAAGTTTTAAGAAAACTTGATCCCCAACTTCAAGACTTCGCTCTGCACGGTGTTTGTTAGCTTGCATTTTCATGTGTTTTTGAGCTCGCAACATATGTTGTTTCACAGACTCAAACACCTACACTCGATGATCAAACCACTGAGACCAATCTTCAGATGAAATGGTGTTTTTAGGAGAAATGCAAAAATGGCAAGGAAGATGACCATAGACGATCTCAAATGGGGATTTGCCAGCAACTGAGTGCCAGTTAGTGGTGTACCAGAATTCGCACAGAGACAACCATCCGGACCATTTAGCAGGGTGTGCACCGACAAAACACCGAAGATAACAATCAACCTCATGTTTAACTCGCTCTGTCTGGCCATCAGACCGAGGATGACAAGCCGTGCTCATGCGTACTTGAGTGACGTGAGTGTGGTGAAAGAATTTCTTCCGGAACTGGCCTGTGAAGACCCAATAACAATCTGAAATAATAGAGAATGGCATGTCGTGCAATTTATAGACCAAGTCCAGGAAAGCATCAACCACTGTCATCGCTGTAAATGGGTGACGAAGGGGGATGAAGTGTCCAAATTTGGTGAGTTTGTCGATGACAACCAAGATGCAATTAAAACGGCCACAAACTAAGAGCCCTTCTATGAAATCCATGGTCACCATTTCCCAAGGTAATTTAGTTATTGGTAGAGGTTGCAGCAAACCTGGGTATGAGACTTGCTCTGGTTTTGCCTGTTGACACACTATGAATGTTGAACCACCTTCTTAAGAAATCCTTTCATAGTTGCCCACTTAAATAGTTGTTTGATACGTCTATAAGTTACTGGATAATTAGAGTGTCCCCCCAAGGGAGTGGCATGGAAAGCCTGTACAATTTTAGTCTATAGGACCTTGTCAGCATCAATTCATATGCAGCCTTGTGAGTACAACACGCCATTATTTAGAGTGAATTTGATGTTAGAAGAGGGAGTAATCACCAATTTCTGAATCAGTTCTTGTGACTAAGCATCATTTGTATAACTAGTCACTATGTCAGATAACCATTCTGGATGAATAATGTCTGCACTTTGCAATTCTTCGGTTGAATGAGGTCTGCGAGAAAGGGCATCGGTTGGACTGTTGTCAGTGCCTTTCTTGTATCTTATTGTGTATTGAAGCCCAAGTAGTTTGGTCAGGGCTTTCGGTTACCAACAAGTGTGCAGTCGTTGGTCTGAAAAATTGGTCAAGTTGTGCCTGTCAGTCAGAATGAAAAATTAATTCAATTGAAGATACTATCGCCACTGTTCTACATCAAGAAGAATTATGAGGTACTCCTTTTCATAAACTGAGAGCGCCCGTCTCTTAGGACCTAGTGCATTGCTTACATATGCAAGGGGGTGCCCTTCCTGCATCAGGACGACACCTATCCCAACATCACATGTGTCTGTCTTTGAAAGGATCGAAGAAGAGGTGTCTGGAGGGGGATTAGACACTCAACAAGAAAGGTAACAGTTTTTAAGTTCTTTTAAGTTGAGATGGAGCTCTAGCACAATATTAAGCTTTTCAAGCAAACATAGCAAGAGTGTTAGCATTGGAAAGAGTAACACAAGCTAGTTGCAAGAAAGTAACAAACCTACACATGCAATTCTAAGAGTGTGGCGGCATAAAGTAAAGCATTGCATATGAAGGTAAAAGGAAGAGGTTTGGAGAGTGCAAACGCAATGGATCCATGGAGATTTTTGGTGTGGTTCCGATAGGTGGTGCTATTGTACATCCACGTTGATGGAGACTTCAACCCACGAAGGGTAACGGCTACGCGAGTCCACGGAGGGCTCCACCCATGAAGGGTCCACGAAGAAGCAACCTTCTAACACTAGAAATCTTCTTGGGAGAAAGAGTTTTGTTCTGGAGGCATATAACTGTGCAGTAAGAGGCTGTCAACAGGAAGAAACATTACATCATCTCTTTTGGGGATGCCCCTTTGTTCAACAATGCTGGGATTTTATCTGTCCAACAAGAACACCAAAATTGTCAGTTAGAAGCATTCCAAGATCTAAAGGATAAACTAAACTACACATTCTCAATGGAGATCATCATTCTTGAAACATGGGCCATCTGGATAACCAGAAACAATAAGTTTTTTGAAAACATTGCACCATCATTCCAAGGATGGAAGTTCATTTTCCAGGAGGAACTCAAGCTGCTAAGATTCAGAATGAAGAAGAAACATGAGAGTCAATTCTTTGGTTGGCTAGAAGCCCTGTTGTAAATTTTCCTTTCTTCTTTTCTAGGCTTTTTCTTCTAGTTCCGTTCTCCCTTTTTTCTTTCTTTCTTAGTTTTCCTTTTTTTTCTTTTAGGGTTTATCTCAAGCCTTGCTGACTACTTGTATCTTTGCTCTATTGATTTATAAAAATTGCAGTGGGGTTTTACCCTACTGTTTATAGTTAAAAAACCTTGTCTATCCCACCATGGCCAACGCCCATGAAGGACTTGCCTCACTCGGGTAGATCTTCACGAAGTAGGCGATCTCCTTGCCCATACAAACTCCTTGGTTCAACTCCACAATCTTTGTCGAAGGCACCCAAGTGACACCTAACCAATCTAGGAGACACACTACTGCAGGATGCTGCTGACGCAACACTACGATCATAGACCCTTCGACGAAACTGTGTGCTATGCCATAATCACAAACAGGGGTGTAAAAAAACTGTAAAAAAAAGGTACAAAACGTTTGCGATGGAGGATGCATCAAACACGGTTCAAATTTTGGTTGCGTGTGCGATGGTGAGCATACGGTTCAGTTCAGTTGACTGTTTGCGATGAGGAGGACCAAAAGAAATGGGCTGCCAGATGAAAGCATGTGTGATGTACATCATACGGTTCAGTCAAATGAACTGTTTGTGATTAGGCAACACATAAGAAACGGTCAGGCAGATCAAGGTGTGTGCGATATACGGCATGCGATTTACTCGGATGAATTGTTTGTGTTGAGACAAGAGAACATAAACGGTTCTGTAAGGGCACTCTTCTCCCTAATGGTTTTGGTGATTGATGACAATACTCTTGCGGACTAATCGTGTGCTGTAAGCTCATACAGGTATATCTCTCTTATGGCACAAGACGATTGTTTGCCCCTCGGATCCCATGAAGGACGGTGTTTTCTTTTTGCTCCCTGTAGGTGGCATTGAGTGATAGGAAAGCCGTACTATTAAGAGGGGGTCCGCGTCGGAAAGGTTTGGGTAGAATCATCACGTACACATCATTCTCCTCCACTTCCTTTCCTTGCTTCTCTGGAGGTCCAACCGGCCTTTCTTTCGTTGTGGCAATTCTGTGGCTTCTGTACTGATCTTCTGCCAAGCATGCGGTAGTACCGCCTTGCCAAGCGGTAGTACCGCACAGGTACACGGTAGTACCGCTTGCCGACACGGTAGTACCGCTCCCGCGGTAGTACCGCGTCCCCATGCGGTAGTACCGTGTATCTGGGCCTGGCACTGGAGTCTAAGTATAAGAAGTGGAGCGGAAGTAAATTTTTACTTCCGCATACCGCACGGTAGTACCGTTTAGCTTAAGCGGTAGTACCGCTCAGCGTAAGCGGTAGTACCGTGTCGCATTTTGCTACTTCCGTTTTCCCCTGCGGATGTAGCCACGGATGTAATTTATTTCATCCGTGGCTATATCAGGTCTTGTTATTTTGCCTTGGCGGTAGTACCGCTTCCCAAGCGGTAGTACCGCGCAGCCTGCGGTAGTACCGCTCGTAAGTTGCGGTACTACCGCTCTCTGCGGGCTGAAACCCCACATAACGGTTGGATTTGTCCCCCCACTATATATAGGGGGTCTTCTTCTCCAAGGAGACTCACCTCTTCCCCCACTACTCCATTGTTGCTCCAAAAGCTCCATTTCCGCCCGATCTCTCTCCCTAGCCAATCAAACTTGTTGATTTGCTCGGGATTGCTTGAGGAGGCATCGATCTACACTTCCACCAAGAGATATTTGATTCTCCCCACTAATCCCTTGCGGATCTTGTTACTCTTGGGTGTTTGAGCACCCTAGACGGTTGAGGTCACCTCGAAGCCATATTCCATTGTGGTGAAGCTTCGTGGTTTGTTGGGAGCCTCCGAGTTGTGGAGATTGCCCCAACCTTGTTTGTAAAGGTTCGGTCGCCGCCTTCAAGGGCACCACTAGTGGAATCACGGCACCTTGCATCGTGTGAGGGCGTGAGGAGATTACGGTGGCCCTAGTGGCTTCTTGGGGAGCATTGTGCCTCCACACCGCTCCAACGGAGACGTACTTCCCTTCAAAGGGAAGGAACTTCGGAAACACATCCTCGTCTCCTTCGGTTCTACTTGTGGTTATTTCTTACCTTTCTCTTGCATGCTTTACTTGCTTAATTCCTATAGCATGCTTGTGTAGTTGTTGGGCTTATTGTCATTAGTTGTCTTCTTAGTAGTTTATCTAGACAACTTATTTTGTCGCCTAATTTTAATTGGTTAAGAAAAGCTAAAAATTGTTAGTTGCCTATTCACCCCCCCTCTAGTCAACCATATCGATCCTTTCAATTGGTATCAGAGCCTCGTCTCTTTTTAAGGACTTTACCGTCCAAAGAGTATGGTTGACAATGTAGTCGAGACGGAGGACCATTCCGATGGAAATCCGTCCTTGCCTACGGTAGATGGGGGAGCCTCCATCACTCGTGAGGAGTTCAATGTGGCCTTGACCACATTGAAAGAATCACTAGCGAGCGAGGTCAAGGGCATGTTTAAAGAAATGTTTGAGGGGCTTAAATTATCCACCTCACCGTTGGAAGTGGGTCGTCCCGCTACCAACGTGTCAGAGGCTAATCCCGACAAGGGAGAAGCTAGTAGTGAGCAAGCCCCGGTCACTAAGCATGGTAGTGGGAAATTTGCCCAATCTTCTCCGCCTACTCACTATGGAGGACCCGTCCCCACACCGCATTTAAATTCCGTCGGGCCCCCACCAAAGTTTGTTAAAAATACTGATTTTGCTACTTGGGTGTTTCGTTTCAAACGTCATATTAATCATTGTTCCACTAACCTCTGGAGAATCATTGAGCAAGGTTTTTATCCGTATGATCCTGACAACATGACTCCAAGAGAAACTGCCGATCATCAGTTCAACGAGTCCGCACTTTGCATTCTTCAAGACTCAATCCCTCCTGAAGACATTGCTCATCTTCGTCCATTCACTGTGGCCAAGGAAGCATGGGAACATGTTGGCACAATGTACAAGGGAAGCACAAGCATTCAACGCTCCAACTATGAAGTAGTGCAAGATGAAGCTGATGAGTTTGCAATGATCGAGGACGAAGATCCTCGTGAACTCTATCGAAGATTAACTATTCTTGCAGTATCTCTTCGAGACCATGGCAGTAAGGACACGGATGACAATTGGATCAAGCGCAAGTTCCTCAAGGCCATGATGCCCTATCACAAGGCCATGTCCTCTGTGATTCGTCAGAGACCGGACTTCCATACTTTATCCTCAAACGAAGTGTTGGATGAATTTGTTGCCATGAGGATACTTGACGTTACCGCCGACAATGCGGTCCTAAGAGCTCAACGATCCAAGAAGCCTAATCTTGCCCTGAAGGCCAAGGCTTGTGTGGAAGAGGAGGAAGTTGAAGATGATGATGAGTGCTGCCCTGAGGACACCAAATATGCCTATCACGAGCACATGGCTCTTGCTTCTAGGCAATTCTGGGGCAAGAAGAATTCAAGGTCCAACTTCAACAGGAACAACTCCAGTGGGAACAAAGGGAAGCAACGAGTAAGGACATGCTTCAACTGTGGAAATGTAAGCCACTTCGTTGCGGATTGCCCATATGAGAAGAGAGAAGACTTTGGAGGCAAGCTTATTCGGAAGGACAAGTCAAAGTCCTATCCCAACAAGAACAACTTCATCAAAAAGACTCCTCCGAAAGTGTTGGTGGCTCAAGAAGAATATGTGGAGGATGATGACAATGATGAAGAGGATGAGGTGACCACTATGGCCACAATTGCAATTGCTACCACTCCGCACTCATCTCTATTCAACTCACCAAACGAAAACATCACCGCCAAGTGTCTTATGGCCAAGGCCACCAACAAGGTAACTCCAATCATCAACTCTACTATCTCTTCTAACCCCTCTTTAATTAATTGTATTGATGAGGGTGAGGGTAGTAAGGAGGGAGAAAATGAATTTGATGTGTTCATAAAGAATCTCAAGGGCAAATCCAAGAAGCATGTGGTTGCTCTCTTGGAACAACTCGGTGAGGCTAATGACATTATTGAGGCTCACGAGGAAACCATCACTAAAATGGAAGGGCATAGTCGAGACTATGCCGATGAGATATCGGACCTCTCTAACGCTCTAGAGGAGGAGCGTGGTCTTCGTTTGACTCTTGAGGAGTCACACAACGTTGATCATGCTAAATTAAAGAAAGATCTTGATCATGCTCTAGTTGTCTCTCGTGTCCTTAACTCAGAGAAGGCAAAACTTGCGGTTGATCATGCTAAACTCAAAGAGGAGTTTGACATACTTGACAAGGCTCACAAGGCCTTGAAAGGGATGCATGCTTCTCTGAAGGAGTCTCATGAGCAACTCCAAGTTTCGCTAACCAAGGAAAAGGCTATCTTTCCTCGCATGGTTTTAATTGATAATGCAAATGCTACTAACCCATGTTGTGAGCATGTGCATCTTGTTGAAGAGAACGCCGAGTTGAAGAAGCAACTTGAGAAAGGCCTTGTGACTTGCATACAAGGTGAGAAGAACCTCAACGCCCTTTTGAGCAATCAAAAGGAAGTTGTGGCAAAGGAAGGAATTGGGTTTGCTCCTAAGCCCAAGAAGAAGAAGAATGACAAGACAAAGCAACCACCCCCTCTCCGACAATCCTTTGTGAAAGAAGGAGAGGGCACCTCTACCAAGAAGAAAAGTGGTGGGGTCAAGAAAAACTCCACCACACCCTCAAATATGGCCGGCGATTTTAATCCATCATACGTTTTATGCCGTGCTAGTGATGGCCATGTGTTTGCTAAATTTGTTGGTTCCTCTTATGAGTACATTGAATGGTCCATTTGGGTTCCTAAGACCCTTGTCACTAACCTCAAAGGACCCATTACCAAATGGGTACCTAAATCCAAGCATTGATCTATTGTAGGGGTTTGCTTCCGGTGGGGGATCATGGTTGCTCGATAGCGGAGCCACAAATCATATGACCGGAAGCAAAGACTTGGTGGTGGACGTGCATCTCGGTTCATCTATGGCCACCAACGTCGAATGGGGTGATGCTTCATCTTCTAAGGTATTGGGACTTGGCAAGGTGGTTGTCTCTCATGATCTCACGATCGAGAAAGTCATGCTTGTTGAGTCCCTTGCATACAATTTACTTTCTGTCCGCCAACTTGCACTCATGGGCTTTGCTACATTCTTTGATATTGATTCTGTGGCCCTCTTGTGGAGCAAGACTCTTAAAGTAGCCTACGTTGGGCATGTCGAGAACGGCCTTTATGTGGTTAACTTCTCGGAGCAACCCACTAAGGTTGCGACATGCCTAATGGCTAAGGTTGATGTGGGATGGCTTTGGCATCGCCGTTTGGCCCACGTCAATATGAGATCTTTGCAAAGTCTTCTCAAGGGGGACCATGTCCGAGGACTAACAAATGTTAGCTTTGCCAAAGATCGTGCTTGCAGGGCGTGCATTGAAGGAAAATTACATGAGAAGGCTCACCCTCCCACGACTATCATTTATTCAAAGAGACCTCTAGAGCTCCTCCACATGGATCTCTTTGGGCCTCCCACTTTTGATAGTCTTGGGGGTAGAAAATATTGCTTGGTGATTGTGGATGACTACTCAAGATATACCTGGGTATACTTCTTCAAGAAGAAGAGTGAGACCCAACAAACCGTCATCAACTTTGCAAATGAATCTCAACGACAACATGAAGCAAAGATTTTGATGATTAGAAGTGACAATGGCACCGAGTTCAAGAACTACACCTTGGATGAGTTTCTTGGTGATGAGGGGATCAAACATCAATATGCCGCCCCATATACCCCTCAGCAAAATGGTGTTGCGGAGAGAAAGAACCGAACTTTAATAGATGCTGCAAGAACTATGATGGCTGAATTCAACTCTCCATACAACTCTTGGGCCGAAGCCATCAACACCGCTTGCCATGCATCAAATCGTCTCTATCTTCGCAAAGGCTTGAACAAAACTCCATATGAGATTCTTACCGGTAACAAGCCCAATCTCAAGTACTTCCGGGTGTTCGGGTGTAAGTGTTTCATTCTTAAGAAAGGTGTTCGGTTGTCTAAATTTGAATCTAGAGCTCATGAGGGCATATTTGTTGGTTATGCTACAAACTCTCATGCTTACCGTGTCCTCAATAAATCCACCGGACTCATTGAGGAGACGAGTAACGTAGAGTTTGATGAAAATAACGGCTCCCAAGTGGAGCAAAGTGGTACTTGTGATACAGGTGATGAAATTCCTCCTCAAGCCATAAGAAGAATGGGTATTGGATACATCCTACCCGTTGAGGAACCCCTTGTGGCCGAAGGAGAAGGACAATGTTCCGCTCAAGTGGAACCATCACCAACCCAAGACCCACACGCTTCCGAAGAACAAAATGAAGGCCCTCAACCGGACGAACAAGGCCAAGTGCGAGATCAATCACAAGATGGTGGGGATCCACCAAATGATGCACAAGGCCAAGTTCTCTCCTCCGAGCAAGATCAAGGTCAAGAGGAAGCTCAAGATCAAGATCTAGCTCCCGACGTCGCTCAAGATGACCAACTCAGTGCTCCTCAGTTATCTCTTGAAGAGCAATTGGAGCGTCGTGCTGCAAAAGTTGCCTCCAGGCTTGCTTCCAGAGAACATCACATGGAGAATATCCTAGGAAGCATCAAAAGGGGGGTAAGCACTCGTAGACAATTAGCAAACTATTGTGCTCATCAAGCTTTTGTCTCCTTTGTTGAACCTAAGAAGGTTTATGAGGCTCTCGAAGACCCCGACTGGCTCAATGCCATGCATGAAGAACTCAATAACTTCAAGCGCAACAAAGTGTGGCGTCTGGTGCCAAGACCAACGGAGAACCATAATGTCATTGGAACCAAATGGATCTTTAAGAACAAGCAAGATGCCCATGGCATTGTCATCCGCAACAAGGCACGTCTGGTGGCTCAAGGCTACTCCCAAGTCGAGGGTATCGACTACGGTGAAACCTTTGCCCCTGTTGCTCGTCTTGAATCTATTCGTTTGTTGCTTGCCTATGCTTCCCATCATAACTTTAAATTGCAACAAATGGATGTGAAAAGTGCATTTCTTAATGGTCCCATTAACGAGTTGGTATATGTTAGACAACCCCCGGGGTTCGAGGATCCTAAGTTCCCCAATCATGTGTATCAACTTGATAAGGCACTATATGGCCTTAAACAAGCCCCACGAGCGTGGTATGAGCACCTTACCGAGTTGTTACAAGATCGTGGGTTTGAAATTGGGAAAATCGACCCCACTCTTTTTACTAAGAAGGTCAAAGGGGAGTTGTTTGTATGCCAACTATATGTTGATGATATTATTTTTGGTTCTCCTAACAAAGCTTTCAATGATGAGTTCGCCGCACTCATGACCACTCACTTTGAGATGTCCATGATGGGAGAGTTGAAGTACTTCCTTGGATTTGAGATCAAACAACGAAGAGAAGGCATCTTCATCAAACAATCCAAGTATACTCAAGACATGCTCAAGAGGTTCAACCTTAGTGATGTCAAGCCGGCTACTACTCCGATGCCAACCAAATGCCAACTTGACATTGATCCCAATGGTAAAGCGGTGGATCAAAAGGTATATCGCTCTATGATCGGATCCTTGCTTTACCTTTGTGCATCTAGACCGGATATTATGTTGAGTGTGGGAATTTGTGCACGGTTTCAAGCCTCACCTAAGGAAAGTCACTTTGTGGCTGTCAAGCGAATCTTTCGATATTTGGCTCATACCCCAAACTTTGGCTTATGGTACCCAAGAGGAGCGAACTTCAACCTTGTTGGTTTTTCTGATTCTGACTGGGCGGGAGACAAAGTGGATAGGAAGTCCACCTCAGGAGGGTGCCAATTTCTTGGTTGCTCTCTTGTTAGTTGGTCTTCCAAAAAGCAAAGTTGTGTATCTCTCTCGTCCACTGAAGCAGAATACGTGGCCGCTGGCAGTTGCTGTGCTCAACTCTTATGGATGAGGCAAACTTTGAAGGATTATGGTGTCATTTGTGACAAAGTGCCTCTTTGGTGTGACAATGAGAGTGCCATCAAGATTTCTCTCAACCCGGTGCTTCACTTCAAGACGAAGCATATTGAGATTCGGTATCATTTCATCCGGGATCACATAAGGCAAGGAGAGATCGAGCTTCACTACGTCAACACTCATGATAACCTTGCAGATATCTTCACAAAGCCATTGGATGAAGCTAGATTTCGCGAGTTAAGGCATGAGCTAAATATCATCGATTTGAGCAATGTGGTTTGAGTCTGTGCACACACACCCCTCACACTCAATATAGCTATCTTGTCTAGATGTAGGCATGGACATAGGGGGAGTATTGTTCTCTCAATGAACTATTCCTCCCCCCATTATGCATAAACTAACCAAGTCTTTATCATTTGCCATACATTTGTGGTTTAAATGTTTCAAGTCGAGTTTTGGATCATGGGCCCAAGGATAATTCTTCGCGGTGCCATATCCATATACTCAAACATAGGTGGCCTCGGCCACCGCCCTCCTCTGAAGAGTGTGTTGGTTCACTTTGCGTGTGCGTGCATTTGTGTTTCTCCTTTTTCTTTGTCTAAAGCCTCTTATCAGCCGTGTTTGTTCTTGGAGGAGCGGTACTACCGTGCAAACTTACGGTACTACCGCAGATGGGGTTACGGTACTACCGCTCGACCAGCACGGCAGTAATTTTTTACTGCCGCTGGTAAAGCGGTACTACCGCTTGGCGAGCGGTACTACCGCGCAAGCGGTACTACCGCGATGACCGCGGTACTACCGCACGTATCAAAACGCGTGGGGGTTATAAGCAGGCAGGGGGAGTTCCATCTCCCCCATACCCATTCACTCCTAACCCCCACGTCGTCCCTGTCTCTCTCTCTCTCAAGAACGCCGCCGGAGGACCTTGCCGGATCTCCTTCCTCGTCCACTCGTTTCTCTTTCCGACCGGTGGGATCGTTCCCCACCACGTCCTCTTGCCATGGATGCAGGTTTTTCCCCGTTTCCCTTCTTCTTTTGCATTGCCTAAATTTTTAGGGTTAGGGGAGATGCTTAGTGCTTTCTTGTGTTCTTCGTGATATCATCCATGAATGCTTAGGGTGCGGGAGAGTGTTTATGATCTGGATTTGTGCTTAGAGTTGTTGCCACGTAGTTACTGATCAGCCGTAGTACCGTGTGTAGATCGTGTTGGTAGTTTCGAATTGTTTATCTTCCCAGATCTGTTCCGTGCGGTACTACCGCTGGAGAACCGCGGTACTACCGCACGGTGTAAACCAGATCCGATCTGACCTTAGCGGTACTACCGCTGTACTTAGCGGTACTACCGCTCTAGCGGAATTAAAATTTTAGTACTGCATGTAGAGCGGTACTACCGCGTCCTTACGCGGTACTACCGCTCCGCATGCAGCACTAATATTTTAGTTCCGCCCCCTCGGGCGGAAGTAAAATTTTAGTACTGCATGTCGAGCGGTACTACCGCGTCCTTTCGCGGTACTACCGCTCCGCATGCAGCACTAATATTTTAGTTCCGCCCCCTCGGGCGGAAGTAAAATTTTAGTACTGCATGCCGAGCGGTACTACCGCGTCCTTACGCGGTACTACCGCTCCGCTTGCAGCACTAATTTTTTAGGTCCGCCCCTTTGGGCGGAAGTAAAATCCTACTACCGCAAGGCATGCGGTACTACCGCATATGCCACGCGGTACTACCGCTTGCCCTCCGGTACTATTTTTTTACTTCCATTGGGTCTGCAGTACTACCGTTTGGCTCACACTAGCTTCGTGGCATGTTCTCTTTTCTATTTCCACTGGTTTCTTGTGTCTCTCGAGGCTCTGGCATTGATTCTTCTCGCGTTTGTTTTGCTATGGTTGTGTGTTTGTGTTTTTAGGTGGTGGCTCCGGCTTTGCGGGTCGTCGTACCAACCCCGTTCGTGACACCGGGTCCAAGCGCATGCGTACCCCGAGCGATGTGCCAGAGGGCTCCAACCCCAATCCTCAGCGTCGGTACAAGGTCTCTGCCAACAAGCGCAAGGAATCATCTATGTCTATGGAGGAACTGCCTGCTGGTGAGTTCATGGCTAGACGGAAGATCAACCCATATGGGGATCCTCGTGAGATCTTCCCTGGTGATGATGTCTTCTGGACCAAGCAGCAGTATCGCATCTATCATGAGGTGCTCAAGACCAAGGCAAATCTGTATGTGGATGCTCACTGGATTGATGTGGAGCACATGAGGAAAGATACCAACAGGGCGTATTTTGCTGAAGCCCTTGACTTGATCGAGCAGCTGGGTCTGGAACATATCATGACGTTTCAGAACGATTTTGATCCTGAGCTCATTGCACAGTTCTATGCATCTGTCAACTTTCAGGCCAAGGAAGATCGTCCCATGACTTGGATGACTCAGGGTCACAAGATGACAGCCACTTGGAAGGAGTTCATGGATCTTCTTCAGGTTCCTGATGAGGGTCTCCACACCCCTATTGGTTTTCGGCCTCACGCCAACCCTGAAGCAGCCAACAAGGACAAACTTCTTCCTTTCTATGAAGCAAAGACCCTTGCTAGTGGCAAAACAACATATGTGCTGAATACTTTCCTGGACATTATGTATCGGATTTTTCGCAACACGCTGTTTCCTCGTGTTGGCGACAAGGACAAGGTTCACGCCTATCTGGTGGATATGCTTCTGATGTGTCAAGAGGCTCGCTCCGCTCAGGCTGCTCCTCTGGACATCTCTCACATCATGTGGAATGAGCTTCGGTTTGCTATCTACACTCGCAAGGTACCTATCTATGGTCCTTTCTTATTTCTGCTCATCTCCAAGACTTGGGAGAAATTGTATCCAGAGGAGGAGTTGGAGGCCGACTGCTACCGCCACGATCCTATCAAGCTTCGCGTCAAGACTCGCTGGGCCAACACCACTACTCGCGCTCAGGCTGCTGCTGCTCAGATGGGCACTGAGGATGAGCCTATGGAGGAGCCTGCCGATGTCCGCTCAGGCAGATTTGCCCCCTCGTCTTCCTCTACCGGAGAGAAGCCGTCATGGGCCAAGAAGCTCCAGCAGAAGATGAAGGCTCTCTTCTGCATGCAGGCTCAGGGGCAATACCGTGCCCATGTGACTGACAAGAAGACTCGTCAGAGGGACAAGAAGATTCTGTCCGTGTATGGTGAAGCGGTCTCAGATGGATCGGAGGACAACATCACTCCAGAGGCTACCTGGATGGCTCGTCAGGGATACCAGTGGACAGATTCTGATGATGAGTATCAGCCAGAGCAGCAGGGATCTGATGAGGACTATCAGGACGAAGAGCAGCAGGGCTTTGATGACGAGTATGACGACTGAGCTTCTCCCGGGCTGCCACCTATCTTCGTTTCCTCTCTTTCCCTTTGTGGTGTCTCGCTGACAAAGGGGGAGAGTGATTTGCATTTGCCGTCTTGTGTCGTCTTGTGTGTGTGCTTCTTTTCGTTGAACTTGGTTTTATTGTGCGTGTTTCTGTGAGACAATCCATATGGTGTAAGACATATGCCCTCGTATCGTTAAACTTATTATCATGTTCTTATGCCTATCCTATGCAGTTAAATGTATTATAGAGTATCGCATGTGTAGACTATAGGGGAACGCCATGCCCTGTATGTGTGCAGTGCAGTCCAAAGCACAATCATATGTAGGCATACATACAGGGGGAGCTCACCTATACTCTAGGGCTTATTTTGATGTCTCTATCATTTCTTCTTTGTGCAAATCTCGTGTTGTCATCAATACACCAAAAAGGGGGAGATTGTAAGGGCACTCTTCTCCCTAATGGTTTTGGTGATTGATGACAATACTCTTGCGGACTAATCGTGTGCTGTAAGCTCATACAGGTATATCTCTCTTATGGCACAAGACGATTGTTTGCCCCTCGGATCCCATGAAGGACGGTGTTTTCTTTTTGCTCCCTGTAGGTGGCATTGAGTGATAGGAAAGCCGTACTATTAAGAGGGGGTCCGCGTCGGAAAGGTTTGGGTAGAATCATCACGTACACATCATTCTCCTCCACTTCCTTTCCTTGCTTCTCTGGAGGTCCAACCGGCCTTTCTTTCGTTGTGGCAATTCTGTGGCTTCTGTACTGATCTTCTGCCAAGCATGCGGTAGTACCGCCTTGCCAAGCGGTAGTACCGCACAGGTACACGGTAGTACCGCTTGCCGACACGGTAGTACCGCTCCCGCGGTAGTACCGCGTCCCCATGCGGTAGTACCGTGTATCTGGGCCTGGCACTGGAGTCTAAGTATAAGAAGTGGAGCGGAAGTAAATTTTTACTTCCGCATACCGCACGGTAGTACCGTTTAGCTTAAGCGGTAGTACCGCTCAGCGTAAGCGGTAGTACCGTGTCGCATTTTGCTACTTCCGTTTTCCCCTGCGGATGTAGCCACGGATGTAATTTATTTCATCCGTGGCTATATCAGGTCTTGTTATTTTGCCTTGGCGGTAGTACCGCTTCCCAAGCGGTAGTACCGCGCAGCCTGCGGTAGTACCGCTCGTAAGTTGCGGTACTACCGCTCTCTGCGGGCTGAAACCCCACATAACGGTTGGATTTGTCCCCCCACTATATATAGGGGGTCTTCTTCTCCAAGGAGACTCACCTCTTCCCCCACTACTCCATTGTTGCTCCAAAAGCTCCATTTCCGCCCGATCTCTCTCCCTAGCCAATCAAACTTGTTGATTTGCTCGGGATTGCTTGAGGAGGCATCGATCTACACTTCCACCAAGAGATATTTGATTCTCCCCACTAATCCCTTGCGGATCTTGTTACTCTTGGGTGTTTGAGCACCCTAGACGGTTGAGGTCACCTCGAAGCCATATTCCATTGTGGTGAAGCTTCGTGGTTTGTTGGGAGCCTCCGAGTTGTGGAGATTGCCCCAACCTTGTTTGTAAAGGTTCGGTCGCCGCCTTCAAGGGCACCACTAGTGGAATCACGGCACCTTGCATCGTGTGAGGGCGTGAGGAGATTACGGTGGCCCTAGTGGCTTCTTGGGGAGCATTGTGCCTCCACACCGCTCCAACGGAGACGTACTTCCCTTCAAAGGGAAGGAACTTCGGAAACACATCCTCGTCTCCTTCGGTTCTACTTGTGGTTATTTCTTACCTTTCTCTTGCATGCTTTACTTGCTTAATTCCTATAGCATGCTTGTGTAGTTGTTGGGCTTATTGTCATTAGTTGTCTTCTTAGTAGTTTATCTAGACAACTTATTTTGTCGCCTAATTTTAATTGGTTAAGAAAAGCTAAAAATTGTTAGTTGCCTATTCACCCCCCCTCTAGTCAACCATATCGATCCTTTCAGGTTCAATATAAGAAGATGTGTGTGATACGCGGCAAACATGTCTATAATAAAAAATGTGTGCTAAGACCGATAATAACACACACGATTGCTGCTAATAAGACGTGTGTGTTGTGCGATGGGATTACATGCATACAGAACAACATAGTATATGTATATATACACACTTATAAGGACAAGGTTGCATAACCAAATTAAACATCCACTTACATAGGTGGCTCCTATACAACCATGGCATTTTCACACACCAAAGTAAACTATTACATGCATAATTACATAGGTGGCTACTACACACATGCCATTTCCACACACCAATAAAGTAAACTATATATTACATGCATGATCAACTAGCATAAACGATCATCTGATCATCATCTACTTCTCGGGATGCTTGCTCTGCTTGTGGCTCGATCCAGGCTCGTCGATTTGGGTAACAAGGCACTTCCTCATGTCAACGATCCACGTGTGCATCTCGTAGAATGTGTACATGCTCTTGGCCGCGAACCTGAGGTGAGGTTCATCCAGTTACCGCATCCAGGCCCTGTGCCAGGATACAGGACTTGTTCTCTTGGCATCCTGCTTCATCTTTTCGTAGTAGGGGTCGATGATGGATGAGGCGAGTTCAACCAGGAAGTCCTTCTTCGTGCTGCCCCAGACCCTGTAGTGCTCACGGATTTCGACAAGGTTCTGGCAAGCCAAGCCCATAACCCTGAGCGCTTTGGCGAACTTGTAGTCGGTGTTGTTGACAAACCTGTTGAAATGGTCGCAAGGCTCTGTGGCCATGCAGTAGTGGTACATGAGGACATGATGGCGCACGCACAACTGGGCGACGGCAACCTTCCGATCTATGTCGGGATGACCGCCAGTGTACTGGAGGTCGATGCCGACCACCATGTACTTATCTCCAGCAAGAAACTTCTCAACGGTGCTGATGTCATCGTCCACCACGGACGGGTCGATGGTGTACACCACCGAGAGATCTGTCTCCCTCGTGTGGGTCTCCAATTTATGCTCGTCGAACTCCATTGGAGCGCCGCTAGACATCCCCTCTCTACGTGTCGTCGTGGGTGTGCTTATTGTGTTGTGGGGCGCAATCGAAAGGTTGAAGAGACTAAGGTTATAATGGCTGCGTGAATTAAAGGGGAAGCCGGACGGCCAGGAATATCGGCAGGTCCTGATGGCAGTTATAATTTGCAGCGCGTAACTCCATCGTGCTGCATGTAACTGCATCGTGTGGCAACGCGGCGGCGCAACCGCATGCATATGGGGGCCCCGACATGATCGTGCGCAGGCCCAACCGCTGGCAGAGCGCGCGCGGAGGGACGCGAGCAGAGCGCTCCGCGGTCGCCTCAACGGCGAGCAACCATATATATATATGCATATAGTAGTTGAACACGCAAAGAAAACTTGTCCACAAGTCGAGTGCACCGACGGACACGAACAAAGCGCGTCGACCGATGGGAGCAGAGTGCGCTGACGGACGAGAGCAGAGCACGTCGCGGCGTCTAACGGCGAGCATAGCACGCTACGTCGCCTAACGGCGAGCAGGGGCCAGCACAACGGGTAACTACATCGTCGCGCTGCGCCCGGCGCAACCGCATGCACACGAACGTGTGTGATCGTGCGCTAGCCCCAAACACTGGCAGCACAACTTATAAATTGACGGATGGAGTAGTAGTTACAGTGATGCATATAATTAAGCAAAGGGATCGCACATGTTTGTATTGACTGGAATGAGAATGCAATAGCACAATAAGAATTAAGGCCACAATGATGTGATCATAGTGGTGGTTACAGGAGGCAAGAAGAAAGATGCATCCATCAACGTACGACCTCCTCCTCCTCAACTCAGTGCGTCGGGCCACCGACCGGCGGCTAAGGAGCAGCGGCTTTTGTGGCAAGGTCAAGGTGCTTCTCAGCAAAGGCATCCAAGGCTTCCAGTCGGTTGAAGAAGGCCAACGTCGTAGCATCCTCACTGGCCTTGTAGATACCTATGTACATGATTTGCTCGTACACGTGGATGTGTAGGTGGATGAATTCTTGCAGGAAAAGGCGCCTCGCTGTGAGCGCGACCTCCAGGTGGACATTCTTCGTGGCGTCGACGGGTAGTCGCAGGGCCACCAGTGCTTGAAAGAGGTTCTGACCATGGAGGCCGATTAGGGTGGCAAGCAATGAGGAGCCCAGGCGCGCGGGCTGGATGAGTACGGCGATGTCGTCCGCGAGCTTTTTGAGAACGGTGAACTTGTTGGTGGTGGCAGCGATCATCTGGTCCAACTGAGAGTCATAGCTGGCATCGGCGGCCATCCACTAGCCGGTCGCCAACACCGTCTAGAGGCGACCCACGGTGCCATGCCGCTGGTCGGCGTGGTGGACCACATGGCACAGCCGCTGGCCGCTCACGCGCATCGCCGCCATGCGTCTGGAGTGGGCACTTTGTAGGTGCTTAGGCAAATGCTTAGGTGCGTACAATGTGGTAGATGCATTGGAATGGAGGGGCGCCTTTATATGAGTGCAAACTGCGTTGCATTCACGTCGTGCTACATATTTTCCCGGTCCTCCTCCCATTACTTCCCTCATGCATTCACAATGTTAATTGAAGGAGGATGCATCATTGCCCGTTCAACATTTCGGGAATCGCTACCCTCTCCCTCGTCTGCATTAAAGTCATATCGGCAAGTGCGCGGCCCGCTGCACACCCGGCTGAACACGCCTCCTCGCCTCCATCTATGCTTAATTACTGAATTTTAGTTGCACAAATTAGATACTGCTAGTGTTTTTAGCTTCATATTTTGACAAATCGCAGTGTTACAGGGTTGACAAATGGCAACGTTACTAGATCAACAAATGTCAATCTTTCCAATTTGACAAATGGAAACATACCAAATATGACAGATGCAAATCTTACCAAATTGTTTGTACATGGTTGCACACAAGTCATCCAAAACAACCGTTTGCGTTGAAGGCATGCACAAATCCTGCGCTATGAATTTTCCCTCGACTTAAGGGGGAAGACCTTAGCTCTCACTTTGCATATGGGTGTTCTACCTAAAACGTTTGGGATCAAGAGTTGTAGAAATCCTGCTTAGCACATTTTCCCTTGGCTTTTTGGGGAATCTTTCGGTTTGCATACGGGTGTTCTAACTAAAACGTTTGCGTTCAAGAGCTGCACAAATCCTACTCGGCACATTTTCTCTTGGCTTCCCGGGGAAGCTGTCGGTTTGCATATGGGTGTTCTTACTAAAACGTTTGCGATCAAGAGCACCAAAAATCCTGCACTGGAGACAAGTTTTGGATTTACTAGAATTTAAAAACCAGGCATCTCGAAGTTTTGCCGGCAATCAACAGTGCCCTGGTGTTTGAAATTCATTCCCATTTCTTGCATGGAACCTAGAAATTCACCCAAGGACAGACATGTGATTTTTCAACCAACTTTGGTGCACTTGAGCATGTGCTTGTAGTTCAAATTTGAATTATGCACATAAAATACCTAGAAAACCCAATTAACGTATAAAAGCCCAAACGAACCACGAAAAAATCCAAAATTAAACAGAACATTATTGTTGTTCTATGCTGACACTAGAAAATTTTTGAAAGCAATAAGAGGCAATGGATATCGTTCCGTCCCCAAAGGTGGCACGTTCCCACGCTTGTTGTGAGAAGCTCTGGTTTGTGAGAAGCGTATACCCAAACCTGCCCCGAATGGGACAAAAATTTTACCACGGCATGTTGATGAGGTTCCATGATAGCATGCCAAGTTTCATGAATTTTAGACGAGTTTTGGATTTACTAAATTTTAAAAACCAGGCATCTCAACGTTTTGCCGGCAATCAACAATGCCCTGGTGTTTGAATTTCATTCCCATTTCTTGCATGGGACCTAGAAATTCACCCAAGGATAGACATGTCATTTTTCAACCAACTTTGGTGCACTGGAGCATCGCTTGTAGTTCAAATTTGAATTATGCACATAAAATGCCTAGAAAAACCAATTAACGTACAAAAAAGGCCAAACGAACCACAAAAAATTCCAAATTTAGACAGAACACTCCTGTTGTTCTATGTTGACACTAGAATTTTATTGAAAGCAATAAGAAGTAACGGATATCATTCCGTCCCCAAAGGTGACATGTTCCCTATCGAAACCATCACGCTTGTTGTGAGAAGCTCTGGTTTGTGAGAAGCTTATACCCAAACCTGCCCCGAGTGGGACAAAAAGTTTACCACGACATGTTGATGCCGCTCCATGATAGCATGCCAAGTTTCATGAATTTCAGACAAGTTTTGGATTTAATAGAATTTAAAAACCATGCATCTCAATGTTTTGTCGGCAATCAACAGTGCCTTGGTGTTTGAATTTCATTCCCATTTCTTGCATGGGACCTAGAAATTCACCCAAGGACACACATGTGATTTTTCAACCAACTTTGGTGCACTAGAGCATGTGCTTGTAGTTAAAATTTGAATTATGCACATAAAATGCCTAGAAAACCCAATTAACGTATAAAAAAGGCCAAACGAACCACGAAAAACTCCAAAATTAGACAGAACACTCATGTTGTTCTATGTTGACACTAGAATTTTTTTGAAAGCGATAACAGGCAACGGATATCATTCCGTCCCCAAAGGTGTCACCTTCCCTACCGAAACCATCACGCTTGTTGTGAGAAGCTCTGGTTTGTGAGAAGATTATACCCAAACCAGCCCCAAATGGGACAAAAAATTTACCACGGCATACTGATGCCGCTCCATGAGAGCATGCCAAGTTTCATGAATTTAGACGAGTTTTGTATTTACTAGAATTTAAAAACCAGGCATCTCAACGTTTTTCCGGCAATCAAAAGTGCCCTCGTGTTTGAATTTCATTCCCATTTCTTGCATGGGACCTAGAAATTCACCGAAGGACACACATGTGATTTTTCAACCAACTTTGGTGCACTGGAGCATGTGCTTGTAGTTCAAATTTGAATTATGCACATAAAATGCCTTGAAAACCCAATTAACATATAAAGAAGGCCAAACGAACCACGAAAAATTCCAAAATTAAACACAACACTCATGTTGTTCTATGTTGACACCAGACAATTTTTGAAAGCAATAAGAGGCAACGGATATCTTTACATCCCCAAAGGTGGCACATTCCCTACCGAAACCATCACGTTTGTTGTGAGAAGCTCTGGTTTGTGAGAAGCTTATACCCAAACCTGCCCCAAATGGGACAAAAAATTTACCACGGCATGTTGATGCCGCTCCATGATAGCATGCCAAGTTTCATGAATTTCAGACGAGTTTTGGATTTATTACAATTTAATAACCATGCATCTCAACATTTTGCCGGCAATCAACAGTGCCCTGGTGTTTGAATTTCATTCCCATTTCTTGCATGGGACCTAGAAATTCACCCAAGGACACAGATGTGATTTTTCAACCAACTTTGGTGCACTGGAGCATGTGCTTGTAGTTCAAATTTGAATTATGCACATAAAATGCCTAGAAAACCTAAGTAACATATAAAAAAGGCCAAACGAACCACGAAAAATTCCAAAATTAAACACAACATTCATGTTGTTCTATGTTGACACTAGAAATTTTTGAAAGCAATAAGAGGCAACGGGTATCGTTCCGTCCCGAAAGGTGGCACGTTCCCTACCGAAACCATCACGCTTGTTGTGAGAAGCTTATACCCAAACCTGCCCCAAATGGGACAAAAAAATTACCACGACATGTTGATGTTGCTCCATGATAGCAAGCCAAGTTTCATGTATTTCAGACGAGTTTTGGATTTAGTAGAATTTATAAACCAGGTATCTCAACGTTTTGCCGACAATCAGCAGTGCCCTGGTGTTTGAATTTCATTCTCATTTCTTGCATGGGACCTAAGGATGCACCCAAGGACACAGATTTGATTTTTCAACCAATTTATATGCACCGGAGCATGTGCATGTAGTTTAATTTTGAATTGTGCACCTGAAATGGCTAGAAATCATGTTTAATGTATAAAATGTCCAAACGAACCCTGAATAATTCCAATTCTTTTACGACACACATATAGTTGCATGTTCACTGCACATAAAAGGTCTAGCAATTCAACAACGTCCATTTCCGTTGTGACCCCATTATGTAATTCAAATCAAGATGAAAAAATCAAGTAGATCATACACAGTTTATTTATCGCCAACCGTGTGAGATGCAGCACAAAATATCCTCGAGCACCGTCGGCCAATGGCTTACGCGAGCAGGTGCATCGGCTACAGTCCACAGTAGGTGTCTCAAGCACACTAGCTCGCTCCCCAAATACTCCCGCATATGCATTCCTCGCAATCTCGAAAATATTACCGCCTCGTAATCTAAAAAATATCTACCACCTGGAAGGTTTTAATGTTTGATAGCACACGATTAGTATGTGCAGAGCGTGTGCGATGTTTGTTACTCCCGCTCTGATTCAGTCCCTTGATTCAAATTTTCAGTAGCCCCGGCATTTTACTCCCGCCTCTGCATCCCTCAAAATCTCAAAAATATCTGCTCCCCCTTGATCCAAATTTTCTGTAGCCCCGCCTTGTTACTCCCGTCTAGTAAAATTATTTCAGTTTCCGTGGTATTTCCTCAAACACCACCTTTCCACCCTTCCCTCCCCCCATACCCCCCTCCACACACACCACACACACCCAAAACCTCCGTTCACACCGACACACACAACCCTCGAAACCACTGGTAGGTCGCCGCCATCGCCGCGCGCCTCCATCCTCAACCTCTGCCTGTGTGTCGGGGAGCTCGAGGAGCCAATGGCCAAAAAGAGGTTTATCACGGCCTTTCCTCCCGACGACGGCAAGGTGGCCGCCGAGATGTCCCCGTCGTCCTCCGCGGGCTCGATCCACCGTCGCCGGTCCCCAGATCCGCCCGCCATCGGGCCCCTATGCCGGTTCGAGAACTTCCCCGTCCTCCCTCAGACCCGACAGCCGACAAGGTCCTACCTTAGGGTCCGGCAGCGGTGGTGGGGGATGTGGGTCACCGATATTACAGATCGGAAGACCCACACCCGTCGGTGGCTCAGTAGCTTCCACACCGCCCAGGTCGCGGACATGGAGTTCGACCGCTGGAAGGTCCGCTACCACGGCGCGGCGACTAGGCTCAATTTCCACTTTGGCACACGTCCGGTCGACGTCGTTCCGTCGGAGCCAGGGGTGGTGAGCTCGGCTATGGCGCGAGACGACCGCGAGGCGTGGGAGCGCCTTGAGGCCAAGGCCGCCGACGAGGCCTACATGCAAGAGCTCCGCCGGCAGCATCCGGAGCTCGTGGAGGCAGAGCGGGTGATCTTTGTCGGTGCGGAGGGCGGCGAGGTTATCACGATCTCCTCCGATGACGAGGTCGAAGGCGGCGAGGACGGTGGCACGGAGGGCAGCGAGGTTATCGCGCTCTCCTCCGATGACAAGGTCGAAGGCGGCAACGACGGCGGCACGGAGGCCGTCAATGTGGGCCCCGAGGACGAGGAGATCGACATCGACAAGTGGAGGAGTGCCCTCCGCAACGACCCCAATGACGGCACTGGCCCGAACCCGGCTCGCGGTACATCGTACATGACGAGGAATGATTGGCTCGACCTCTACTTCGACCGAAAGTAGTTTAGCTTAGTTTAAATTTATGTTTTGTATTTGGTTATGCAAAACTATCTATGTTTATGTTTGAATGCATGCTACTTTCGGTTGAAACTGCTTTGAACTTGATCAAATTCGAGCTTACAATGATAAGTTTAGGGGATCGACTAGAAAAGGCCTTATGACTTGTTTATTTCACTTCTTCACAATGTGATACTCTATATGTGCAACTATTTGCCGTGCAGTTCAATTTCATCAATAACAGTTTCAACAATACCACTTTGAATTCCGATATTTGGTTGTTGTTAAGGATATTGCAGTTAACATGCCTTTTCGTTTTTTTAACAATAACTAGTGTACTTTAGACCTGCACAATACCAGTTAGAATGACTATTTGCTTGTTTTTAAATGTTATGCCTAATGCACTTAGCACACCTTTCCACTTCTTCTTTTGCTTAACTAGCGTGCTTAAGCCTGCGCACTAAAGCTATCATTTATAGATTCTGTTGTCTACCATGGATATATTTGGTTGATGTTTAGCCCGTTGTGCTTAACATGCCTTTATATGTACTCATGGAGGACAATATTGAGAACAGTGTTGTTTTCCATCGAGGTTATTTTCATCGCATTGCTTATATGTACTCACTGTTCAGGATATCGGTAGCTGGTACCATATAGCCTAGGGCTGATAAGGGATTAATCATTAAATCGTACATTTCACTAAATATATCTGTAACCCATTTATCAGTAGGTTAACTAGGGCCATATTTAATATATCTGAGGCTACATAGCAACATACATTGTACTGAATGACTAAATGTGCAATCCCAGGCAACATAGCAATAAGGAAGAGTGTTACCTTAATGTTCTGATGATGTCTAGATATACATGTAATAAAATCTAATATAATGGGATGGAGGGAGTGTTGTACTACATCATTTTTCAATTGTTTTTTAGCTTCTAATATTAACTTGGTGCTTTTAGGTACATATATCATTGCCAAAGTTCCACACTTTGACCCTTTCTGGGGCAATGAGATATTCATGAACCAGCATCAAGTGAGGAAACTGATAAAGACTGACATTAAAATGGGTCCAAAGACGTCAATCGAACTATTTGTTTACACTTTATGCAAGACAACAATGAACTGCAGGATGGTAAGTAAGAACCATGTAGCCTTCTTTTTATTGCTCGTAATGAGTTGTGTTAGATGACAATGTCTGAATCTTTTTTCCTTTGCAGTGGACCCTGAATCAGTTTACTCAAGATTACCTCTCAAACTACATGATTGGCGGCCGACCATCACAAGGGGTTGGGACTAGAGTCCTGCATGCCTTCTGCATCCAGGAGAGCATAATAAGGTCATTCCACTTCACCTTGTTCAGCAACCAGAATGTTTGTCGCCTCTTTCTTTACCATCTGTAATACTACAAGTATAGAACCCTGGTTCATCATTCTTTATTTGGTGCTTATGTAATTTTTAAACATATGTACGTGTGAATCGAATAATGCATTGGTTGTTTGAACCTGATGGATATGAATAAAACTAAAGCCTACTTTCAAGTTTAAATTAGGTACAATTTTAAATAGCAGTAATTAAATTAGGGCGAAATTAGGGTGGGCGGGTCATTACGGCGCACACGGTTAATAAAGCACATCATGTGTGATGTACATCATAATTCGACATGGTTCACGGAGAGGAAACATGTGTAACAATGCACAAAGTTGTTGTTTGCAAAGCGTGTGTGATGTCAGACACTATCACATACGGTGCGGGGAAAATAAATGCGTGCGATTGTCTACCTATCATACACGGTTTATAATCATGAACTGTTTGTGATGTGCCAGGCATCGTAAAACTCCCGTGCCTAGAATCTACGTGGAAAACTGTCGTGCCTGGAACTACCTAGATTTAGGTAAACCACAAAACTCCGACTGTGATGGCAATGCGAGCACAAATGAGTAGCAAGGATGAAGCGTTTGGGATATTCGAGATATCGAAAACAGTTATATAGGGACAACTGTATGCATCAAGGCTCCCTATGACCGACGGTTTCTGGGTCGTGTGAGAAGGACCCCCCCCTATCGCCCACACTCACTAGGTGACGTTCCAAATGCCGTCGCGGAAAGGGGTTAAAAACCGTTTGTATAGCACCGACGCGTACTAGTGACACCACTCTCCACAAGGTAATAAATGGTGTGTTGATCATGAACTCCTTGCTCTTGTGCTTCAAGTGATAGTATCCCCAACACTCAACTATCTGTCACAGATTTGGATATGGTGGAAAGATATTTGAGTGGAAAGCAACCTAGGGAAGGCTAGAGATCAAGATTCTTGTGGTAGGAATGGTATATCTTGGTATCAACATATGAGCAGGTGGTTCTCTCTCAAAAATGTGTTGTGGAAGTGTAGGCACGTTCTGATGGCTCTCTCCCAAATGGAGAGGGGGTGGAGGGGTATATATAGCCTCCACACAAAATCCAACCGTTACACACATTTGACCCTACTCGGTCAGACCGAATAGATGAACTCGGTCAGACCGAAGCAGTTCAAAATGTGAATGTTAGGAACCTCGGTGCGACTGACATGATCAACTCGGTGGGACCGATGTGCTAGGGCTAGGGCAAACCCTCATCTCGGTGAGACCGATTGCATGAACTCGGTGGGACCGATTTCAGCAAAAGATCAAACAGAGAGTTGGTCAAGCAAACTTGGTGGGACCGATTGTACATTTCGGTGAGACTGAAATAATTACAATAGGATCACAAAGAGTTTGCAAGGCCATCTCGGTGAGGCCGATATCCATATCGGTGAGACCAAATTGTCTAGGGTTTGTGGTAGTGGCTAAGTCAACTGAACTCGGTGGCGCCGGATAGATCAAATCGGTGGGGCCAAGTTTGACTTTAGGTTTTGGAGGTATGTGGAATATGAGAAAGTGGTTGAAGGTTTTGGAGCAATATCACTAAGCACTTGAGCAACCAGATCATTAAGCAACACCTCATCCCCTTTTAATAGTATTGGCTTTCCTATGGACTCAATGTGATCTTGGATCACTAAAATGGAAATGTAGAGTCTTGAGCTTTCGCCAATCTTTGTCCTTAGCATCTTGAAGGGGTTCCACATCCTCTTGTCCTTGACAGCTTGAAAGGGTTCCACATCCTCTTGTCATTGTCACTCCAATGTTGAACTTGTTCAAAATACACTAGGTAAAGGCATTAGTCCAACAGGGGATATGTTGACATTAATTACCAAAATCACCCAGGGAGCACTTGTGCTTTCAATCTCCCCCCCCCCCCTTTGGTAATTGATGACAACATACATCAAAGCTCTAGATAAAAGATGTGAAGAGTAAAAAGTAAAGCTTTGGAAAGACATGTAACTTGCAAAGGCTGCCCCTATATGTATGCATTCATGCAAGGATTGAAAGAGCATGTGAGTGCATAATCATGACAGAGTAGGCAATGAGTTACATGTATCTTGGCTATATGCATCATAGCAAATTAAATAGATGAACAAATATGTACCTTCTTATTCATGAATTCTCCTTGCAAACAGTATGTACATTAGCAAGGGATCATCGTGCACATGATTGTGATGCATATACTTACCTTGGGGTTTTGAATTGGCTTCAAAAGGAGTTCACTTGAGAAAACAAGGTTAAATAACAAAAGAACACTCTAAGGCGTAGCAATTTCACGAAACCACAAGAGTACCATGTAATGCCCAGGATGGGACTATACCTCCTACGTGTCGAGGCACGACTTAAAGGTATAAGCCCATTCTGGAATGATCTCAGGTTTGGTATCTTTGCACGACTCATGTAAAAGAGGGGTTAAATTGCAAAAGGAGATAGTTGGCTTACACTCACCACTTCACACAATACATTACATAAGCAAAACATCATTCAAAACATCACGGCCCATCTAAGGGTAAGATCCAAAAGACAAGATACCAAACATAACGTTAAACCATAGGTCTAGATCGAATCCTAGTAGAAACCACTACTGATCGTCGAAAACACCACAAGCATACGGCCACTCTCTTCATCGAGCTCCCAGGAAGAACTTGAACCAGCTCCTGCATCATTCTCGGCTGAACCTGCAACTGGTGTTGTAGTAACTATGAGCCACGAGGACTCAGCAATCCCATAACCATGGGTATCAAGACTAGCAAAGCTTTATGGGTATGGAGAAGGGTAGTGGTGAGGTTGCAGCAGCGGCTAAGCATAATATGGTGGCTAGCTTACGAGTACCAGAATAAGATGAGCATCTACGCAAACGGTCGCAAAAGAAGTGATCGCTAAAGATCCTAAACTACATACGAGTCAAACATAACCCCACCGTGTTCTCTTCTCAAAGTGAAAAGAGACAGTCACGGTTACTCACACAGTTGTGTGTTTTACTTCGGATCCTCTCACAAGTTTTCTACAACCGGACATTAACAAATTCCAATCTGCCACATAACCGCGGGCACGGCTTTCGAAAGATCATAACCCTGCACGGGTGTTCCAACTTAGCCCATCACAAGCTCTCACGATTAGCTGAAGTGATAAATATAATATCATCACTCCTTATCTTAGGGAAATCCGATCAGGCTCGGCTTCCCGGTGCACAAGACATTTCGACAATGGTAAAACAAGTCCAGCAAGACCTCCCGGTGTGTCGACACCCTGATAGTAGCCGCACGTATCTCGTCTCAAGCCACAACCGGATGGGCGATGCTACAGGTAAAACCAATCCTCGAGTTTCCCCGTGGTGGCCCCGCAGGACCCCCGTTTGGGACCAACACCATCAGCACTGGCCCCCCGTGTTATGTAGAATTAAGAACCCGGGGACATGACCCCCTATGCAATTAATTAATTATTTAAGTTGTTATTATGAGCAAATTAAAACCAATGTTGGGCCTTGATGGAGGAGTTTTATTCAAAGTCGAACTGTCAAGGGGTCCCCATCCACCCATCGTGTAAGGAACGTAAAATCAAGGAACATAATGCCGGTTTATCGGCGCCTAAGGTGGCATGAGTGGAACAAAACACCGAGCAAAAGGCCAAGCCTTCCACCCATGCCCAGTATATAGGTGTGTTAATAATAATATAACATATTGTGATATTCCAACAACAAGTTCCCTCCTAGAACGAACTTCATCTACACCTGCAACTAACAACGCTATAAGAGGGGCTGAGCAAGCGGGTAACATAGCCAAACAGTGGTTTTGCTAGGAAGGTGTCAAAGGTTAGAGGTTTCATGGCAACAAGGAGAGGCTGACATAAAAGATGGGTAGCGCGACATGTAACGATAGCATCGAGACAACTAAGCATGGCAATGGTAGTAAAGGTATCCAAGGGTATGATCATCTTGCCTGGGATTTCGCAAGGGAGAAGAACGGATCCATGAAGTAGACGGAGCAACATAGTCGAGCGAATCCTCACAACTCCGGACGGAACCGAAGCTAACAAGAGAAGCAACCGGAAAGAAGCAAACAACACGGTAAACACACAAGCATAAACATGGCATATGTGCACAAATAAGTATGATGCATGTCCGGTTTAATGATGCATGGCATGGCAAAGTGCACAAACAAATACTACAAGTTAAGTGGAGCTCAATATGCAAAGAGTTGCATATTGACGAAACACCACATGTTATTTATTTAGTTGACTCTCTTTTATTTACAAGACAAGGTTAAATGTTTGTTAACATGGCAAGAGGTGAAGCAAAAATAAACTACACTATTTAGTCATTTTAAATGAGGCCGGGAATAACAACAACAATCCCGGAAACTCCCCATGTGCATATTATGAATTTGGTACTGTTCTGCCTATTACCACATTTTAAAGTTGTTAAACATCAAAATAAAGTGCATCGTGTTATTATACACATTTTTCCACCCCATTTACATATAAAGTTTATTAAAAACCGAGCTACGGTTATTTAGTTATGAATTAAACCATTTTTAGCATGTTATTTAAGCAAACTTGTGCAAACATCATTTTAAACATTTTAAACATGGATGATAGGTGGCATATTATTAATATACACAGAATTCTAAGCAATTTTCATATATAGCTTGTTTTAAACTGATGCATGTTTGTTAAGTTATTAAATGGATGAACACAAGGGGGTTTTCTGAAAAACTGCAGTTACTGGAAAAATTAGCAAAAACATTGGACAGGAAAAAAAAGGATTGTGCCGAAATCGGCTGGGAACTGGGCCGCAGGTGCTTCTCACCATAGGGCCCATAGGCCAGATCGATGGAGGAAGGCCGAACCAGGTCGCGCGGGGGGAGATGGGCCGTCTCCAGGTCTTGGCGAGGCACGGGATCGAGTGGCGAAGGCGCGGTCAACGCGCACGAGCAGGCGCTCGTCCTCGTCAGCACGCGAAAGCAGGGGAGCAAGCGGGACGCAGCCAACATCGATGGCGGGGACGCGCGGTATCCAGGCGAGCGGCGGGAACGAGCAGAAGCTCAGGCGGCAGGACTTGGGGCTCCATGGCATCCTTGGGGTCCTTGTAAGGGAGAGAGGGAGCACTGAGAGGGGCCGACGGTGAGAGCTTCTGGCGACGGCGCACCAAGCAGGAGAGGCAGATGAGGCCTTGAGGCGGCGGCTCGATGCGCGGGATCCGGCGAGGAGATGGCCGGATCGGGCCAGTTGGGTCGGGGAGGCGAGGAGGCAAGGGCTCGTCCTCGAGTGCTCGCAGAAGCCGGGGAGGTCTGGGACGGGCGTTACGCGCAGTGGAGGCCAATGGAGTGGGCGAGCTCGCGGCTGCCGGCGAGCTTGGTAAGGCCGATGCGGCGAGGCGGGGCGCCAACAGCTTGACGCTGGAACGGGGCAGCGAGGAGCTCGAGGCTCGGGAGGAGGAGGCACAATGGCGACGACCTGCTGGTGACGTGGTGGTCGGCGGCAGGTGGGGCTCGGGGAAGGAGCATGACGTGAGGAGCTCGGGGACGAGGCTGAGGAAGGCGGCCAGATCGATCTAGAGGCGAGGGCACAAAACTGGTTGCCGGTGTTGAGCAGGGGCTCGATCGGTGCCGCGCTGGGGTGGATGGATCGATGGAATTCGGTGGGGATTGACCGGCGTTGAAACCCAGGGAGATCAGGTGGCAGCGTTTGTGGCTGGTGGTTGGATCGAGAGCTGGACCGGGATGGATCCCGAGAGAACAGTGGCGGCGGCGGACACGGGATGGATGGGACATTGACCCTAAAATTTAGGGTTAGGTGTCTATATATAGTAGGTGGGTTTAACTTAGGGGCTATTCGGTCCCTCCGATCGAAAATAGACGGTCCGAGAAAAATAGGGTAGGAGAGTCCAACAAAGATCCGATGATATTTTAGGGATGTTTGGGGATGATCCGGACACATCGGTAACAAAAACCCGGGTCGGGTTCTGGGCAGCTTCGGACGCGGAGTCGATGGGGTAAAAGTGGGCTGTGTAGAGTGATTGGGCTGAGAAGAGAGGGAGAGAGAGGGGCCCGACGACTGTCTCAGAGCACTGAAACGTCCGACGTTTATCCGGCTATAGTGCCGCTATAAATTTATCGGATGGGCTATCAAACGAACTCCGAATGCGACGAAATTTGACAGGCGGTCTGTCTACACTATAATAAGACCACACGCCAAGTTTCATCCCATTCCGAGAACATTTTCCAGCCACTTATAAAATAAATATTCGGAGTTGCCGCGGGCGCGTGCGAGTGTGTCTCGGCTCAGAACGGGCAACGGAGAGAACTAGGGAACCCGAACGAATGCAAGTTTTGAAAACATGCTAATGAAATGGACATGATGACATGACAAAGCAAAAATAAATAACACAAGCACAAATGAAACACACGGGAGAACCCGGAACATCTGGAATCTTCTGAAATCTTCTGGGACGTTGGTCTTCGGGCGTCACAACTCTCCCACACTAACAGAGGATCTCGACCCGAGATCCTAGAGATGGCACCGGGTAAAAACAGAAGAAGAAGAGGTAAAACAAAGTTGCTTCTTTGACAAACGAGTGAAACCTCGAACCTTGAGAGGTTAAACAATCTTGAAGAAAGAATACAACGGAGATGAACAAAGTTAAGAGCACTCCGGTAAAAAGGAGGAACAAGGAACATTATGAGAACCTTGTAGGTTGAAAGACATGAAACAAGAGCTTACGAACCAAAAGAATATGAAACCACAACGGTATAGCCAAGGAATAAGAATGACATAATTTGGATAACACTCCGTCTGAAAATGGAAAGAATCAACAAGAACTTGCCAAGTTTGGATGATACTTGATGAAATCAACAACACATTGCCTCCAAAACAATTAAAAGAATGGCACAAGGTTAAGAAAGATTTCAGATAACACTCCAATTGAAAAGAGAGGCAAAACTTGATGAGATGAGAGAATTTTGAGTGGAGGACACAACACTCATGTTAAATGGACGAGAAAAGAAAAGAACATGATCTTCATATGACAAGATGATGGTTCGAAGAGAGCAATATCATAATGCCTCTTGAACGAAAGAATATATGCTAGATCATTGGAAAGAAAGAACGGAGAAGAAAATGACAACTTCTCCCACGAATGAGTTTGAAAGAGCCTCTTTACCAAGATGGGTTGAACAGATTTGTTGGAATTCAACAACGAAAAGAATAAGCTTGATGTGGGCTTATGGAAAACATCTCAAAATTATGAGGTGACAACCGGCCACTAAGGAAAACATATAATTGGATTGAGATCAACAAGGAGATGAAAAACTTATTTCACCGGAATGATAAATGAAGAACTTGGGTCATTTATAAGCACCATAATAGCAACAATTCTCAAGGAAAGCTTTTAGGTGAAATACAACCCAGGATTACTCCAACAAATAAATTGAAAGGTTGGAAAGATCTCCTGAACAAAGAAATGATGGGTTTAAATATCTCATTCCTGACAACTTGTGAATCATGAAACATGAAGGAAAAATTGTCAAAAATGACATAACACCATCTGAAAAGATAAGGAAGAAGGGATTGCAATTGGAATGCATGATGAAGAATGCTTGAGCTCCAACAATAATATTGATGAAAACTTCGAGGATGAATTAAATGATGATGAACCACCATGAGAACTCCGGTGATGAAAGCATGAGAAGTGAAAGATGAAAAGAATAAGACTCAAGGCTTGCGATGAATTAGATGGAGCTTTGAAATGATAATTGAAATAACTTGGAGCTCCGGAAAAACAAGATGAACAACTTAGAACCAAGAATATGATATGATGAACAAGCTCCAGACAAAAGAATTAAATCACCTTGAAGCAATAAGAATAAGAATTATGTCATGCATATCCTTCACCAATTTAAATTGATGACAACCAAAGGATTTGGCATACTACTTATTCTCGTTGGAAAGAATTAAAGAGAGATCTCGCATAAACTTGGGTAAATCTTCAACGAACCACCGGTAGGATTGTGAAAAGAACAAATGAATTAAAACGATAACAAGGAAGAGTAAACTTGAATGAACCACCGTAAAAATATGGAGACGAACGAAGAGACATCGATGAAGAATAGTGGGAGGACGAAGTTGCAAACAGAGAACGAAGAAATATTCTGAAATGATGGCCTTCGGAGGATCACAAAGAAAAGAATACCCGAAATGCTTCGGATGGGTGTGAAAAGAATTCCTCACAATCGGAACAATAATGAGGATGGCATGAAGCTAGAACCACGAATCTTCAAGATAACGGGCCAAGATTTAAGAGAACTCTTCTTCGGTCTCCAAATGTTGAGGATGAAGACGAGAAATGCCATGAAGAATTGTTGAGCACTCCGTAATGAAGAATTAAAAAGGTTGAAACAACGATGAAAAGAATTGAAAGCGATCTTGGAGAAGTCATATGACTGATGGGAATCATTCTTACGTCACACTTTAAAAAGAATTTGAGTATAACTCCAGAAAAATTAGAAGAGTCAGGTAAGATCCTGGGAAAAGACCTGTGGGTTAGGGCCCACTAAAGAAATCTCCGTTGAAAAAGATTGCTTGAGAGATATTGCACCGGTTGGATTAAATGCCTTGAATAAGATAACAATTCTCAAAATAATTTGAACGGATTAAGAATGGAATTATAAATCTTCAGCACTCCGGATATGAATAGCAAGAGGAGAATGATTAATTGGTGCACCGGAATAAGAAAGCATTGTGAAAAGAGGAAAAGGATAAGATCAACACCGAAATCTTGAATTACATCCACCGGCAGAATTTGAGAACAAAAGAACGATGAACTTGGAGTTTCCTGAGCATCTTCCTGAGAATCATCGGATAAGAACATTGAAGGAAATGAATGAAGAAATATCACATGAATAAAATGGATATTTGATTAAGAACTCTGGCTCCAAGAAGAAGAAGGGTGGGAGGGCGGGGAAAACAAAGACAACTTGGGATGAATGAAACAGACAATCGTCAGATTTCTCAACGGCGTCCGTTAGGAATAACTTGAAGAGAAGGCACATCGGTTGAAAGGATTAACATGACCATCTTGATGATCAAGAAGAATTAGCACTCCCATAGAAATATGAGAATACCGATTAGGAAAGGTATGGAATCAACATTTGACATCGAAGCAACTCGAATACCAGAATGAAAACAAAACAAAGGATAAATATGTTTATGAAGAAGATTATGTTGCAACATATCTATCCGAACAGAGAATTGAATGAATGAATTCCGCAGGTACATCAACTTGACGAGAAGCCACTTGGAAGAACAAAAGGGTAAATAAAAAGCAACAAGGCGCAGAAGAACAAATACAAGATAGAAGCTTCGTTCGACATATTCGTGCTGAAAGCTCATGGAACGTGTTACAAAAGGGTTTTGCAATCCCCGGATCAGCATAGCCAAGGACCCTTTAAGATGCAACTCCCGATCGGAACAAGCCCATAAAACCACTTCACTCAATGTAGAACCCCGAACTTCATATCATGCACTCGTTGGAAGAATGCCTACAAACTACTGGATGAACCCACCTATTAATTTCCGAAAGTTTCCAGTTATGCAATCAGGTGTTGGGGATAAAGGGGAAGCATCGCGCAATCAACTCTAAACCTACATCCAGCTGTATCCATCCTTCAACACATAACCAGTTAGTTCCGGAAACTGTTTACCTCGGACCTTCGAAAAGCATCCACTATACAAAGCTATGGCAATACTCCCGAACTACCTCCCCAGTACTGGGTGATGTCGGGGTTATCTTGCCACTAACCGCATAGGAGAGTTTTCGATGTCGGCCGTCTTAAGTATTCTAGAACTGCCGCGATGGATTTGTGACGACACCACCTCGGAGCTCAACTCCCCGGGACACTGCCACAACCCCTAATGTCAGGAGGCATCGAGAACAATGTTCTCGTCACAAAGACATCGGAACAATCCAAACAATACTCGCATGATCCTAAAAAAAATTGAAAGTAGAAGAGGTAAGAGTATTCGTCAGGAGTCCTCACCAGAGTGAAAAAAGATGAGGAGCAAAAGAAATCCTACTCTCCGATATATATAGGACTCAAAACATTTTCAAGTGTGTGCCTAGACTCAACCGTCAACGATTCGATCAAACAGTGGGGGCTTCTAGGTCAGAGAAGGCTCTGATACCAACTTGTAATGCCCAGGATGGGACTATACCTCTTACGTGTCGAGGCACGACTTAAAGGTATAAGCCCATTCTGGAATGATCTCAAGTTTGGTATCTTTGCACGACTCATGTAAAAGAGGGGTTAAATTGCAAAAGGAGATAGTTGGCTTACACTCGCCACTTCACACAATACATTACATAAGCAAAACATCATTCAAAACATCATTCAAAACATCACGGCCCATCTAAGGGTAAGATCCAAAAGACAAGATACCAAACATAATGTTAAACCACAGGTCTAGATCGAATCCTAGTAGAAACCACTACTGATCGTCGAAAACGCCACAAGCATACGGCCACTCTCTTCATCGAGCTCCTAGTGAAGAACTTGAACCAGCTCCTGCATCATTCTCGGCTGAACCTGCAACTGGTGTTGTAGTAACTGTGAGCCACAAGGACTCAGCAATCCCATAACCATGGGTATCAAGACTAGCAAAGCTTTATGGGTATGGAGAAGGGTAGTGGTGAGGTTGCAGCAGCGGCTAAGCATAATATGGTGGCTAGCTTACGAGTACCAGAATAAGATGAGCATCTACGCAAACGGTCGCAAAAGAAGTGATCGCTAAAGATTCTGAACTACATACGAGTCAAACATAACCCCACCGTGTTCTCTTCTCAAAGTGAAAAGAGACAGTCATGGTTACTCACATAGTTGTGTGTTTTACTTCGGATCCTCTGACAAGTTTTCTACAACCGGACATTAACAAATTCCAATCTGCCACATAACCACGGGCACGGCTTTCGAAAGATCATAACCCTGCAGGGGTGTTCCAACTTAGCCCATCACAAGCTCTCACGATTAGCTGAAGTGATAAATATAATATCATCACTCCTTATCTTAGGGAAATCCGATCAGGCTCGGCTTCCCGGTGCACAAGACATTTCGATAATGGTAAAACAAGTCCAGCAAGACCTCCCGGTGTGTCGACAGCCTGATAGTAGCCGCGCGTATCTCGTCTCAGGCCACAACCGGATGGGCGATGCTACAGGTAAAACCAATCCTCGAGTTTCCCCGTGGTGGCCCCGCAGGACCCCCGTTTGGGACCAACACCATCAGCACTGGCCCCCCCCTGTTATGTAGAATTAAGAACCCGGGGACATGACCCCCTATGCAATTAATTAATTATTTAAGTTGTTATTATGAGCAAATTAAAACCAATGTTGGGCCTTGCTGGAGGAGTTTTATTCAAAGTCGAACTGTCAAGGGGTCCCCATCCACCCATCGTGTAAGGAACACAAAATCAAGGAACATAATGCCGGTTTATCGGCGCCTAAGGTGGCATGAGTGGAACAAAACACCGAGCAAAAGGCCAAGCCTTCCACCCATGCCCAGTATATAGGTGTGTTAATAATAATATAACATATTGTGATATTCCAACAACAAGTTCCCTCCTGGAACGAACTTCATCTACACCTGCAACTAACAACGCTATAAGAGGGGCTGAGCAAGCGGGTAACATAGCCAAACAGTGGTTTTGCTAGGAAGGTGTCAAAGGTTAGAGGTTTCATGGCAACAAGGAGAGGCTGACATAAAAGATGGGTAGCGCGACATGTAACGATAGCATCGAGATAACTAAGCATGGCAATGGTAGTAAAGGTATCCAAGGGTATGATCATCTTGCCTGGGATTCTGCAAGGGAGAAGAACGGATCCATGAAGTAGACGGCGCAACATAGTCGAGCGAATCCTCACAACTTCGGACGGAACCGAAGCTAACAAGAGAAGCAACCGGAAAGAAGCAAACAACACGGTAAACACACAAGCATAAACATGGCATACGATGCACAAACAAGTATGATGCATGTCCGGTTTAATGATGCATGGCATGGCAAAGTGCACAAACAAATACTACAAGTTAAGTGGAGCTCAATATGCAACGAGTTGCATATTGACGAAACACCACATGTTATTTATTTAGTTGACTCTCGTTTATTTACAAGACAAGGTTAAATGTTTGTTAACATGGCAAGAGGTGAAGCAAAAACAAACTACACTATTTAGTCATTTTAAATGAGGCCGGGAATAACAACAACAATCCCGGAAACTCCCCATGTGCATATTATGAATTTGGTACTGTTCTGCCTATTACCTCATTTTAAATTTGTTAAACAGCAAAATAAAGCGCATCATGTTATTATACACATTTTTCCACCCCATTTACATATAAAGTTTATTAAAAACCGAACTACGGTTATTTAGTTATGAATTAAACCATTTTTAGCATGTTATTTAAGCAAACTTGTGCAAACATCATTTTAAACATTTTAAACATGGATGAAAGGTGGCATATTATTAATATACACAGAATTCTAAGCAATTTTCATATATAGCTTGTTTTAAACTGATGCATGTTTGTTAAGTTATTAAATGGATGAACACAAGGGGGTTTTCTGAAAAACTGCAGTTACTGGAAAAATTATCAAAAACATTGGACAGGAAAAAAAAGGATTGTGCCGAAATCGGCTGGGAACTGGGCCGCAGGTGCTTCTCACCATAGGGCCCATAGGCCAGATCGATGGAGGAAGGCCGAACCAGGTCGCGCGGGGGGAGATGGGCCGTCTCCAGGTCTTGGCGAGGCACGGGATCGAGTGGCGAAGGCGCGGTCAACGCGCACGAGCAGGCGCTCGTCCTCGTCAGCACGCGAAAGCAGGGGAGCAAGCGGGACGCAGCCAACATCGATGGCGGGGACGCGCGGTATCCAGGCGAGCGGCGGGAACGAGCAGAAGCTCAGGCGGCAGGACTTGGGGCTCCATGGCATCCTTGGGGTCCTTGTAAGGGAGAGAGGGAGCACTGAGAGGGGCCGACGGTGAGAGCTTCTGGCGACGGCGCACCAAGCAGGAGAGGCAGATGAGGCCTTGAGGCGGCGGCTCGATGCGCGGGATCCGGCGAGGAGATGGCCGGATCGGGCCAGTTGGGTCGGGGAGGCGAGGAGGCAAGGGCTCGTCCTCGAGTGCTCGCAGAAGCCGGGGAGGTCTGGGACGGGCGTTACGCGCAGTGGAGGCCAATGGAGTGGGCGAGCTCGCGGCTGCCGGCGAGCTTGGTAAGGCCGATGCGGCGAGGCGGGGCGCCAACAGCTTGACGCTGGAACGGGGCAGCGAGGAGCTCGAGGCTCGGGAGGAGGAGGCACAATGGCGACGACCTGCTGGTGACGTGGTGGCCGGCGGCAGGTGGGGCTCGGGGAAGGAGCATGACGTGAGGAGCTCGGGGACGAGGCTGAGGAAGGCGGTCAGATCGATCTAGAGGTGAGGGCAAAGAGCTGGTTGCCGGCGTTGAGCAGGGGCTCGATCGCTGCCGCGCTGGGGTGGATGGATCGATGGAATTCGGTGGGGATTGACCGGCGTTAAAACCCAGGGAGATCATGTGGCAGTGTTTGCGGCTGGTGGTTGGATCGGGAGCTGGACCGGGATGGATCCCGAGAGAACAGTGGCGGCGGCGGACACGGGATGGATGGGACATTGACCCTAAAATTTAGGGTTAGGTGTCTATATATAGTAGGTGGGTTTAACTTAGGGGCTATTCGGTCCCTCCGATCGAAAATAGACGGTCCGAGAAAAATAGGGTAGGAGAGTCCAACAAAGATCCGATGATATTTTAGGGATGTTTGGGGATGATCCGGACACATCGGTAACAAAAACCCGGGTCGGGTTCTGGGCAGCTTCGGACGCGGAGTCGATGGGGTAAAAGTGGGCTGTGTAGAGTGATTGGGCTGAGAAGAGAGGGAGAGAGAGGGGCCCGACGACTGTCTCAGAGCACTGAAACGTCCGACGTTTATCCGGCTATAGTGCCGCTATAAATTTATCGGATAGGCTATCAAACGAACTCCGAATGCGACGAAATTTGACAGGCGGTCTGTCTACACTATAATAAGACCACACGCCAAGTTTCATCCCATTCCGAGAACATTTTACGGCCACTTATAAAATAAATATTCGGAGTTGCCGCGGGCGCGTGCGAGTGTGTCTGGGCTCAGAACGAGCAACGGAGAGAAGTGGGGAACCCGAACGAATGCAAGTTTTGAAAACATGCTAATGAAATGCACATGATGACATGACAAAGCAAAAATAAATAACACAAGCACAAATGAAACACACGGGAGAACCCAGAACATCTGGAATCTTCTGGAATCTTCTGGGACGTTGGTCTTCGGGCATCACATACCAAGACTGGGATGACATGTAATGGGTAAGTAATTAGTACTTCATTTGGATATAGACATGTCCCCAAGGATTAAAAGATATGCAATGAATTCCATCGATTTTATTCCCTGGTAATGAGCTCTTTCTCAACTTGAATCTGATATTGGATAATGGGAGAAGATAGGGAAACAGATAAACAAAGCAAAAGATAAAACATATCACAGCAATAGATCGATAAATGAATCAGGACATAGGTCATATGTTATCAGAGCAAGAAATGAATCAGAGCATAAGACAATACTTAGACAACCATACCCATGACTTAACTTAACATGTCTTTCCCCTCTTAAATAAATGTGGCTTGTCTCCTCTTGATAAGCGTGCATTGATACGTCTCCAACATATCTACTTTTCCAAACACTTTTGCCCTTGTTTAGGACTCTAACTTGCATGATTTGTATGGGACTAACCCGGACTGACGCTGTTTTCAGCAGAACTGCCATGGTGTTATTTTTGTGCATAAATAAAAGTTCTCGGAATGACCTGAAATTCAACGGAGAATTATTTTGGAATATATAAAACATATCTGCGGAAAGAATAAAGCCAGGGGGCCCACACCTTGTCCACGAGGGTGGGGGGCGCCCCCTGCCTCGTGGGCCCCCTGTTGCTCCACCGATGTATCCCCCAACTCCATATATTCACTTTCGGGGAGAAAAAAATCAGAGAGAAAGAATTATCGCGTTTTACGATATGAAGCCGCCGCCAAGCCCTGATCTCTCTCGGGAGGGCTGATCTGGAGTCCGTTCGGGGCTCCGGAGAGTGGAGATCGTCGCCATCGTCATCATCAACCTTCCTCCATCACCAATTCCATGATGCTCATCGCCGTGCGTGAGTAATCCCATCATAGGCTTGCTGGACGGTGATGGGTTGTATGAGATTTACCATGTAATCGAGTTAGTTTTGTTAGGGTTTGATCCCTAGTATCCACTATGTTCTAAGATTGATGTTGCAATGACTTTGCCATGCTTAATGCTTGTCACTAGGGCCCGAGTGCCATAATTTATATCTGAACCTATTATTTTTCATGAATATATGTGTGCTCTTGATCCTATCTTGCAAGTCAATAGTCACCTACTATGTGTTATGATCCGGCAACCTCGAAGTGACAATAGTCGGGACCACTCTCGGTGACGACCGTAGTTTGAGGAGTTCATGTATTCACTATGTGTTAATGCTTTGGTCCGGTACTCTATTAAAAGGAGGCCTTAATATCCCTTAGTTTCCACTAGGACCCCATTGCCATTGGAGGGTTGGACAAAAGATGGCATGCAAGTTCTTTTCCATAAGCACGTATGACTATATTCGGAATACATGCCTACATTACACTGATGAACTGGAGCTAGTTCTGTGTCACCCTAGGTTATAAGTATTACATGAGGAATCGCATCCGACATAATTATCCATCACCAATCCAATGCCTACGAGCTTTTCACATATTGCTTGTTGCTTATTTACTTTTCCACTGCTACTGTTACAATCACTACAAAAACACTATCGCTACTTTTGCTACCGTTGCCGTTACTTCCATATTACCTTGCTACTAAATTACCTTGCTGCAGATACTAAGTTTCCAGGTGTGGTTGAATTAAAAACTCAACTGCTAATACTTAAGAGTATTCTTTGGCTCCCCTTGTGTCGAATCAATAAATTTTGGTTGAATACTTTACCCTCGAAAATTGTTGCGGTCCCCTACACTTGTGGGTTATCAAGACTATTTTCTGGTGCCGTTGCCGGGGAGCATAGCTATATTCTTTAAGTCACTTGGGATTTATATCTGTTGATCACTATGAAGAATTTGAAGGACTCAAAAACCAAGATCTTTCCCTCAACTACGAGGGGAGGTAAGGAACTGCCATCTAGCTCTGCACTTGATTCACCATCTATTATGAGTAAATTTGCGACACCTACTCCTGCTATTGAATCTGATATGTCACATGTTCTTGATGATGCCACTTCTGCTATGTATGATGAAATCGCTTCTATGCTTGATAATACTGTGCCACTAGGTGAATTTCTAGATGAACAAATTGCTAAGGTTAGGGAGAATGCAAATATTGAAACTGATAATATCGATGAAAGTGATGATGAAGATTTTCCCCCTAGATATGAATTACCTGTTATTCTTGAGGGTTATGTTATGGATGAAGAAACTGCTAGAGACTTTCTTGCTTGCAACGATAGATATAATCTTAAGAAATTATTAGCTAAGCTGAAAGAAAAGTCTTTGAATGCTAGAATGAAATATGACCCTGCTTTTGCTACTTCACCTATCTTTGTTACTCATAAGGATTATGATTTCTCTGTTGATCCTGAGTTAATTACTTTGGTTGAATCTGACCTTTCCATGGCTATGAATCTGAAACTGTTGTGGCACATCTTACTAAGTTGAATGATATAGCTACCATGTTCACCAATGAGGAAAAGATTCGTTATTACTATATCCTTAAGTTATTTCCGTTCTCATTAAAGGGTGATGCTAAGAAATGGTTTAATTCTCTTGATCCTGGCTGTGTGCGTAGTCCCCAGGATATGATTTATTACTTCTCTGCTAAATATTTTCCCGCTCATAAGAAACAAGCTGCCTTACGGGAAATATATAATTTTGTGCAAATTGAATAAGAGAGTCTCCCACAAGCTTGGGGGAGCCTTCTCCAATTACTTAATGCTTTGCATGATCATCCTCTTCATAGGAATGAAATACTTGATGTCTTTTATAATGGACTAACCGATGCTTCCAGAGACCGCATGGATAGTTGTGTTGGTTGTGTTTTCAGGGAAAGAACAGTTGATCAAGCAGAATTACTATTGAATAATATGTTGACCAATGAAAATAATTGGACACTTCCTGAACCAGCCCCTAAGCCAACTCCGACGAAAAGGGGAATTATATTTCTCAGTCCTGAAGATATGCAAGAGGCAAAGAAATCTATGAAAGAAAAAGGTATTAAAGCTGAAGATGTTAAGAATTTACCGCCTATTGAAGAAATACATGGTCTTGATAACCCGGCATAGGTAGGAAAGGTAAATTCTCTTTATAGATTTGATGAAGGTGATATTCCTCGTTATAATTCTGCTAGCCAATGCTTAGATGAGTTTGATAATTTTATTATGAAGCAACAAAACTTCAATGCTTATGTTGGTAGACAATTGCAACGTAATGCTTATATGATTGAACGCTTGAGTGATTATATGTCTAGAGTTAAAGGTGAATTGAAACTCATTAGTAAACATGCTTATATGGTTACCACTCAAGTAGAACAAGTACTTAAGGCTCAGAATGATTTGCTTAATGAATTAAATAGTAAGAATAATGACTTTGCTGTTAGAGTTGCAACTAGAGGGGGTAAAGTAACCCAGGAACCTTTGTATCCTGAGGGCCACCCTAAGAGAATTGAGCAAGATTCTCATAGAGCTAATATAGATGCACCTAGTTCTTCTAAGAAGAACAAAAATAAGCATGCTAGGACTTTGCATGCTTCTAGTGAACCTGTAGCTGACACACCTGAGAATCCCAATGATATCTCTGTTTCTGATGCTGAGACACAATCTGGTAATGAACATGAACCTAGTGATAATGTTAATGATGATGTTCATGATGATGCTCAACCTAGCAATGATAATGATGTAGAGATTGAACCTATTGTTGATCTTGATAACCCACAATCAAAGAATCAACGTTATGATAAGAGAGACTTTGTTGCTAGGAAGCACGGTAAGGAAAGAGAACCATGGGTTCAGAAACCCATGCCTTTTCCTCCTAAACCATCCAAGAAAAAGGATGATGAGAATTTTGAGCGCTTTGCTGAAATGATTAGACCTATCTTTTTGCGTATGTGTTTGACTGATATGCTTAAAACAAATCCTTGTGCTAAGTATATGAAAGATATTATTACCAATAAAAGAAAGATACCTGAAGTTGAAATTTACACCATGCTTGCCAATTACACTTTTAAGGGTGGAATACCTAAGAAACTAGGATATCCAGGAGTACCCACTATACCTTGCTCCATTAAAAGAAACTATGTTAAAACTGCTTTATGTGATCTTGGAGCCGGTGTTAGTGTTATGCCTCTCTCTTTATATCGTAGACTTGACCTGAGTAAGTTGACACCTACTGAAATATCTTTGCAAATGGTCGATAAATCAACTGCTATACCTGTCGGTATTTGTGAGGATGTGCCTGTTGTGGTTGCAAATGCAACTATTCTAACGGACTTTGTTATCCTTGATATTCCCGAGGACGATAGTATGTCTATTATCCTTGGTAGACCATTTTTGAATACTGCAGGGGTTGTTATTGATTGAAACAAAGGCAATGGCACTTTTCATGTTGAATGGTAATAAGCATACGGTACACTTTCTGAGGAAACAACCTCGGGTCCACAGTATCAATTCTATTGGAAAATTTTCAACTATTTCTATTGGAGGTTTTGAATTTCCTCTTCCTACTGTCAAGAAGACATATGACATTCTTATTGTTGGGGACATACATATCCCCATTGAGGTAACCTAGTGTTATTCGAAAATTCTCCGGTTTCATGTTATTCGGAAAGAGTTTATTAACAAGACTTGATCAACCTTGTTAATGGATTCCTTTTGATGAGCATGAGATGGGTGAATCTAGATAGCACAACCTGATGTACCCTCCTTTTACTTTCTGTTAATTAGATTAAATAAAGCAAAATTAGTATTTTCTGTCTGTTTCCAGACTTATCCGTGCAATAAAAAAATACCCCGAAAATAAAAGTTCTCCAAATGCCCTGAAAATGAAAATATGATTTATTTTTTCAAAATATTTGAGAATATCTCGCACAGAGAACACAGCAGGGGGAGCCAGCACCTGGCCACGAGGGTCCAGGCCGCGCCCACCCTCACGGGGCACGCCCCCTACCTCGTGGGCCCCACATGGCCCCCTCCACTTAGTCATGCACCCACACACTCCTTCTTCCTCCCAAAAAATCACTATCCAGCTCAAGCACGAGTTCGAGCTCACCTTGCTGCCATTTTTTATGTCCTTGCTCAAAGCTCCATTCACAAAACTATTTGGGGAGATTGTTCATTGGTATATGACTCCTCCATTGGTCCAATTAGTTTTTGTTCTAGTGCTTTATTTATTGCAAATTTTTGCTGCTATGGTGACCTTGTTCTTGAGCTTGCATGTTAAATTTCTTTGGTCCCAAGTAGTTCTAATGCATGATATAGTCTCTAGGCACTTGTAGGAGTAGTTGCTATCAATCTTGTTGAGTTTGGTTCACTTTTATTTTGAGTTACTAAAAATTTCAGAAATATTCAAAAAAATGCATAGGAAAATCTTCCAAGGTGGTTCCTCAAGGAAGCAAGGGCCAAGGCTCGTGATACGTGAGCCGGACGATGAATTACCGAGGGAAGCTCAAGTGCGGCCTTGTGAATGTCCGTCAGAGGAATTTATGGTTCAGGCAGGCATTAAGGAGGAGTTCGATGCATATGTGCATAACGCCAACCTCGAGGACTTCATGCTAGATAAGTGCCATCAGTACCGTTACTTAACTTATTCATTTGTGAGAAGGTTTAAATTTACAGCTTCACGTAATTCCCACACTGTCCTGTTTGATCTATATGATAGATCTTACACCATGGACCTAGAAGATTTTAATGATGCTTGTAAGCTCCCGCGGTGGGGCAATATTAGTGAACCTCGCAAATCTGAATATAAAGATTTACTTGCTAGTATCACTGTGGGGGAATCTAGAGAGATCACACAAGCTACCATAGGGAGCATTCACTTTCCTTCCATACATTACTTTGCTCTCTTTATTGGTAGATGCATCAACGGTAAAGATGAGGCTTGCCATATGTGCGTCCCTGATCTTAGTGTTCTCAGGAGTGCTGTGTTAGGAGATAGACAATATAACTTGGGGGCCATTGTTGCACGTAGGTTACATCATAATGGTTTAAATGGAGATTTATTTGGTGGGATTTACACCACTCGCATAGCCAATCATATTGGTGTGCCTATACATGAAAATGATGCAAAATTACCACCTGCATATTTAGATTACAATGCTATGGTTAGCCATCGGTTTGTAGAGAGGGATGAACAATCCCTCCATTATCGACTAATCTTTGACAGGAGCACCGATCAAATGCCTACGAGATTTTCACATATTGCTTGTTGCTTATTTACTTTTCCGCTGCTACTGTTACGATCACTACAAAAACACTATCGCTACTTTTGCTACCGTTACCGTTACTTCCATATTACCTTGCTACTAAATTACCTTGCTGCAGATACTAAGTTTCCAGGTGTGGTTGAATTGACAACTCAATTGCTAATACTTAAGAGTATTCTTTGGCTCCCCTTGTGTCGAATCAATAAATTTGCGTTGAATACTTTACCCTCGAAAACAGTTGCGATCCCCTACACTTGTGGGTTATCATGCATCCTTGTGAAAGAGACTTTGATGTTCTCTTATAAGCTTTGATTGAGCTTTGATGATCTCTCTCTCCCCCTTTGACATCAATTTCCAAGAATGGTTTCTTCAAGAATTTGAGTCAAGTGGGTTCTGTCCTCGAAAGATACTACAAAGCAGCATGGAGCTCTAGATGCTGGTAGAGGATAAGAATCATTGAGTGGAGCTGGAGAAAATAGCAAAAATGCAATGGCAAAACTTTTTCTCAGTAGTGAAATATGTCACTTCGATTTTTTTCGTCGGTGGCACCGAGTTGGCAGTGTCATGGAGAATGCATATCGGTCAGACTGGGTGAGTCCACTTTGGTTGAACCAATGAATAGCACACAAGGAAGCCTTGTGCTTCGGTCTAGCCGATAGGCTGAGATCGGTGTGTCCGAGTTCAATGTAGAGAGAATTTTTTTGGCAACTCAGCTCACTTGGCAGATGAAATTCCTAAAAGATTTGCAATGGATTTACAGAGAGATACAAAAGTAAAGAGAACCTAGATGAAGTTTTTTTTGAAAGGGGAACAAGATAGCTAAACACAAAGGAAAAGCAAGAAACACTAGAGAACTTCATCTAGAGATAGGTCAGCGACAAAGTCACCTATGTTAGAGTACATTGACTTAGGAGTCAAGTGAGGTCACTTGATCATAGGGCGTACTCATCGTTTAAGCTCAAAATGGGATTACCATTTTTCGTTTAAGCATTTTGATGTGTTCACATCTTGTTGAGTTGCTTTGACTCGTAACTTTGAGTAAAGCTTCTCTAAGATGGAAAAACATACCCTGGTTGATGTTGATCTTGATCATGTAGTTGAACTTGTGTTGGATGCTCAAAGTTGATGTAGTACATCAAGAGTCGTGAGCACCACTCATAGTTTGAGTTCATCTTCCTACATGGGTCAGTTTTGCAACGAAAAGCACTTGTGCATCCAAAATGACAATCATGAGAATTTGATATATAGGGGTTGTCAAAGGATATATGAGTGAGTTCATGCTTCCTTGGTGTCAACATCCATGAAGTAGAGACTTGGTGATGTAGAGATTGCTCAAGATGTGGGTGACTTGCAATCTCATAGAGTTGGGCTCATCCAAGTACCTACAAGGGGTTAGATAGCATGCAAAGACACAAATATAGATCCAAGACATATGATCATCATCATAAGAGAAATATCAAGGACTAGTCATAGAGGCTAGAGCCTTGCATGTATCCAAAGGAGTTTCTACTCCAAGTTTGAGGCATCAATGATACTCGATTCACCTCTCAAACGGCCAAATACTTTCTCATCGAGCGGTTTGGTAAATATATCCGGCAATTGCTTATCGGTATGAACATGCTTAAGATTGATATCTCCTTTAGCAACATGATCTCGAATGAAATGATGACGAACTTCAATATGCTTAGCTCGAGAATGTTGCACGGGATTGTGAGCAATCTTAATAGAAGTTTCATTATCACAAAGCAATGGAACATGTTTCACATATATCCCATAATCCTTAAGTGTATGGGTCATCCAAAGTAATTGAGCACAACATGATCCGGTGGCAATGTATTCCGCTTCGGCGGTGGATAAGGATACCGAGTTTTGTTTCTTGGAGGACCAAGACACAAGAGATCTAACAAGAAATTGACAAGTACCCAAAGTGGACTTTCTATCAACCTTGTTACTGGCATAGTCCGAATCGGAATATCCAACAAGATCAAAGGAAGACCTCTTAGGACACCAAATGCCAAAGTTTGGTGTATTAATTAAGTATCTCACTATCCTTTTCACAGCCTTAAGATGACATTCTTTAGGGGCCGCTCGATATCATGCACACATGCACACACTTAGCATAATATCGGGATGGGAGGCACATATATATAACAATGAACCAATAATAGAGCGGTAAACCTTTTGGTCAATCGGTTTGCCATCCTTAGTCAAGTCAAGATGTCCACTAGTAGGCATGGGTGTTTTCATACCTTTGCTTTCTTGCATGTTGAACTTCTTGAATAGATCTTTGGTATACTTTGTTTGAGAAACAAAGGTACCTTCTTTAGTTTGCTTGATTTGCAAGCCAAGAAAGAATTTGAGTTCACTCATCATAGAAATCTCAAACTTCTCCGACATTAGCTTTCCAAACTTTTCACTAAAGTGGGGATTAGTAGAACCAAATATGATATCATCAACATAAATTTGGCACACACATAATTCAACATTAACCCTTTTAGTAAAAATTGTGGAATCAATTTTCCCAATTTCAAAGCCTTTTTCAATAAGAAATTTGGTCAAGCATTTATACCATGCTCTAGGAGCTTGTTTAAGACCATAAAGAGCTTTGTGAAGTTTGTAAGCATGATTAGGTTTCTTGGGATTAACAAAGCTGGGAGGTTGTTTAACATAAACTTCCTCCTCAATTTCACCGTTAAGAAAAGCACTTTTAATGTCCATTTGATACAAAGTGATGCCATGGTGATTGGCATTAGCAAGTAAGATGCGTATGAACTCAAGTCTAGCAACTGGGGCATATGTCTCACCGTAATCCATACCTTTGACTTGAGTGTAGCCTGGGACGACGAGACAGGCCTTGTTGCGTACAACTTGTCCATCTTCGTCTTGCCTATTCCGAAACACCCATTTGGTTCCAATGACATTGTGATTGTCATCGGGCTTCTCAACCAATGTAGTTCCTCATGCATAGCGTTCACCCAATCCGGATCATCAAGAACATCTTCAACCTTCATAGGTTCAAGGTTAGATATGAAAGAGTAATGTTCACAAAAGTTAGCTAAACGAGATTTAGAGCGAATGATTCTCCCGGTTTGAATGTCATCGTAGATTTGTTCAATGGGATTATCTCTAGCAATTCTTGCTCTAACTCGTGAGAGATTTTGTTTGAGTCAGGGTGGAACATCCTCTTCATTTTCTTCTTCTTGCTGTTCTTGTCCTTCTTCATTGTTGTTGAAGTTGTTGTCTTATGGAGGTGGAGAAGGAGGTCAATGAGGTTCATCTTCTTGTTCTTGTCCTTCTTCATTGCTGTTGAAGTTGTTTTCTTGTGGAGGTGGAGAAGGAGGTCGATGAGGTTCATCTTGTTGTACTTCCTCGTTTTCTTCGTCTTGACGTGTTCCACTTGTGGATGCCTCCAAGTCAACCTGTGGTTAACCTTGGCGTGAAGTTGAGGCTTCCACTTGAATGGACGAGGTACTCTCCTTCACCTCCGTTGGGTGAATCTTGCCAATAGACAAGTCTTGGATAGCTTCCGAAGGATCTTTGTCTCCTACATCAATTGGCAATTGCTCTACTTGTGAGCCATTAGATTCATCAATCTTCACATCTACCGTCTCTTCAACCTTTCGGGTGAAATTGTTGTAGACACGGTAAGTGTGAGAGTTTGAGCCATAACCGAGTAGAGAACCTTCGTGAGATTTAGGGGCAAATTTCGAACGATGATGCATGTCAGGAATGTAGCACTTTGAGCCAAATACTCGAAAGTATACAACTTGGAGTTTTTTACCGGTGAGGAGCTCGTATGCCGTCTTGCCGAGAAGCTTGTGAAGATATAGTCGGTTTGTAGCATGACAAGCTGTCTCAACCGCTTCTGCCCAAAAGTTTCTCCACGTCTTGTATTCGTCAAGCATCGTTCTCGCCATCTCGATCAGCGTTCGGTTCTTCCTATCAACAACTCTGTTTTGTTGAGGTGTGTACATAGCTGAGAACTCATGTGAGATCCCTTCCTCATCAAGAAAGGTATCCACATTGGTGTTCTTGAACTCCGTTCCGTTGTTGCTCCAAACCTTTTTTATCTTAACTTCGAATTGATTTTGAGTCTTTCTTGCGAAGTTCTTGAAGATCTTTTGGACCTGCGATTTATCATCAAGAAAGAACACACATGTAAATCTGGAAAAATCATCAACAATGAGCAATCAGAAGGAGTTGCCACCGAGACTCTTGTAAGCGTTGGGACCAAAAAGATCCATGTGAAGTAGCTCAAGTGGTCTTCTTGTGGTCATGATATTCTTTACGGGGTGACTTCCTCCAACTCGTTTTCCTGCTTGACAAGCACTTCAAAGTTTATCCTTGTAAAATATAACATCTTTAACACCAAGGATGTGATCACCTTTAATAAGCTTATCAAGATTTCTCATGCCAACATGACCTAATCTTTTATGCCATAGCCAACCCTTAGAAGATTTAGCAATTAAACAAGTACGAGGTTGGGCTTTCTTAGTGAAATCAACAATGTATAGTTCACCTCTACGAATGCCGGTAAAGAGCATGTTATGATTATCTCTACGAAAGACTTGGCAATCAACATATGGCCAACAACTTTACCCTTAGAGTTGTCACCAAAGGTAACATACTTTCATGGACCATCATTTCTAGTACGATCATCAAACATGTCCTTGTCTCCGGTCATATGATCTGTGCATCCGCTATCAAGAACCCATTCCATTCCTCCCGCTGCGTAACCACGAAGATTAGCCATAAGACCAAAGGTCTCATTGACTCATCAAGATCAAAGTCACTATCTTCACTTTCGCCAAAGTATCCATGCTTAGCATCATCATCATCCATGTGATCATCGCCTACGACAAGTGATTCATTAGAATTTTGATAATGACAATGTTCAAGTTTGTGAGTTACAATAGCTTCCGCGATTATGTGACTAATGATTCCAACTTCACCCTTAGCACGCATAAGATCACGTGGCTCAAATAAGCATTCATCAAACTTGGGATCACTAGGCTTCATCTATTGAAAAGCAATGGATTTTTGAAGAATCTCATCTAAACTTTTCAAAGAATAGTTAGGAAAGCATTCTTTAATAAATTTCCATATAGTGTAAGCACATTCCAAATTAGGCAATTCTCTAAGCACATAGTTCGTGTCGGTGTACTAAAGTAGGGGTACCTTAGTATCCCGAACTTGTGCACGGGCAGTTGCAGCGTCCCGCGGCAAGGCTTGCCGGGCGACCGCCAAGGTCCTCCATGGTTCCTCTGGAGCCATTCAAGAACAAAGTATTTAAACTAAGGAGGCAAGGCCCCGGCAAGAGGAGCTTGCCGGGAAGGCCACTCAAGGCACAAAACCACTCAAGGCACAAGACCCTGGCAAGAGGAGCTTGCCGGGAAGGCTCCCCGAGGCATCTCAAGAAACTTGCTGCGGCGCGCCACGCGTCCCGGCAAGGCCCGGCGAGCGACAAGCTCCCGGAAGCGACAAGATAGTAGCCGCGGCAAGGCGCTTGCCGCGGCAAGCTTCCACTAGGTACCCACGCTCCAGTGCATCCACCCACGTGTCGCTCTGGGACCTTTCCAGGCGCACGTGGCGGAAGGTTGTGCAGCCAGGGGTACACGGTGGCAAGCAGCGATGACAAGACCACCGTCGTGGCGGATGGTGGCGCCCCTGACGATCACTTTTTGCACTGTTTGGGTGACGGCGATGGGCATTTAATGCCCTTGTCCCCTGCCGTCAGGGTTAGGTATGGAACACTGTTCCAACTACCAAGCTTTTTACATTTTTACCCCCAACTGCGCTGCCACCTGTCGGTGACCCCTTGAGCATATAAAAGGAGGCCCATGCGCACGTAGAGGGGGGATCGATCATTCTCACGCTCGGTCTTGCCAGCGTTTAGAGTATACTGTAGCTCTCTTCGCTCCCGAGCAAGAACTCAATACAAACCAAAGCAGGAGTAGGGTTTTATGCATCCGTGCGGCCCGAACCTGGGTAAACTGCTCGTGCGCACGCCTCGATCTGCTCTTCGTGCATCCACCGCCCCCTGCCGTACCGAAAAGGGGCTCCGGTCCCATAGGTGTTCGTGGGCGACCAGTTTCCCCGACATCTTTGGCGCGCTAGGTAGGGGCGCGTCGAGGTTGTGTGAACCTGATCCGGCCTGCGCACGGGCTAGATCTTCAACTTCTTCACCAACATGTCGCCGAAGAAGAAGGCTTCGGAGGCAGCCGGCCCGTCCGCATCGATCCCACCACCGCCGGAGCCAACGGCTGGTGGGGTAGACGCCGGCGGAAGAACGGACATCGACGAGGGAACTCGCGGCGCTGTGATACGTCCAAAACGTATCTATAATTTCTGCTTGCTCCATGCCTCTTTTGGGTGATATTGCTATGTTATTTATACACTTCCATACACTTTTGATCATATTTGGACTAACCTATTAACTCAGTGCACCCCAGTGCCAGTTTCTGTTTTCGGTTGTTTTTGTATTTCAGGTTTTCACATTACGAGAACTGCCAGAAAAAATCCAGAAAAATTATATAAAAAATCAGCGTTCCGGAAGCTTCCATGCGGCCAAAGTAGGGCCGGAGGGGACCCACAGGGGCTCCAGGCGGCCTGCCCACGCGCCCCCCCTGGCCGCGCCGGGGGGCGCCTGGGCACCCCTGACCCCCTCTGATGCCCCCCTTTGGCATATATTTATACCGTGTCGCGGAAACCCTGATTCCAGACCCCTTTTCTCCAGACGCGATTCCGATCTCCGCCGCCATCGCCATCAAGCTTCGGGGGACCAGAATTCCTGCGCCGGCACCCTGCCGGGACGGGGAAGTGCCCCCGGATTCATCTCCATCGACGTTGCTTCCTCCCTCCATGATGCGGGAGTAGTTCCTCCTCGGGGCTCAGGTTTCTACCAGTAGCTATGTGGTCAATTCTCTCTCCCATGATGTGATCTTCGTTGTGATCATAGGCTATGTTAATCCAGGGTGATCCCATGATATTTCCCCCTCCTCTATGTATTGGATTGATGTACTCACTTGTCTTTATCTAGTATAATCCCCGAGACCAAGGTGACAGCGGTCTATTGGACATGGATTAGAACAATATTTTCATGAGTGATTTCCTCTCTTGTGTGTTGATTGAAGATTGAGAGTCTCTTGGTGCTTGTCTTTGACTATCCTTTAGATATGTTGTGGTGATTGTGGGACTCTCTTTGGATGGCCGCGGTGACATTGGGAAATCCTTAGATTGAGAACTACGAACTTTGAGGTGTGCTTTTGTAGCCCTACATAATTCTCGTCCTCTCTTGACCACGAAGGAATGACCTCCGAGTGCGTCCCCTTTGCATGTTTTATGGGAAATATCATGTGATTCGATTATGTTAATGTTGTTGGGAGTTGCCACTAGTGAAAGTATGAAGCCTAGGCCTTGTTTCCACCATTGCAATACCATTTGTGCTCACGTTTACCACTTGTTTGCTTGCTGCACTTTTTATTACAGAATTATATTACTTTGCTTTGCCACTCCTATCATCCATATTTTACCATCTCTTCGCCGAACTAGTGCACCTATACAACTCCTAGTTGTATTAGGTGTGTTGGGGACACAAGAGACTTCTTGTATCTTAGTTGCAGGGTTGCTTGAGAGAGACCATCTTCAACCTCTACTTCCTTGAGTTCGATAAACCTTAGGTCATCCACTTGATGGAAATTGCTGCTGTCCTACAAACCTCTGCGCTTGGAGGCCCAACATAGTCTACAAGAGTAGAAGCGTGTGTAGACATCAAGCTATTTCTGGCGCCGTTGCCGGGGAAGTGAGTGCTTGAAGGTATATCTTTAGATCTTGCAATTAAATCTTTTTGTTTCTTGTTTTTATTTCACTAGTTATGCTTATGGACAACCTTGCTATTGGATCGTTGCTTGCGGGAAGACGCCCCACACCTGTGGTGGTTGCTCCTCCCCCTACTGAAATTGTGCCCTATAAAATACCAGCTGGTATTATCGATTATGTTTTGGCTGATCGTTATGCAGGAGACAGACATCCCGGTGAACACTTGCTATATCTGTCACAACTATGTTCATTATTTAAGCTTGCAGGTGTATCAAGGGAGTTTGTCATGAGGAAATTATTTGCCTTGTCACTGAAAGGAAAAGCATTGGAATGGTATAGGCTACTAAATGACTCTCACCTGCTGGAGTGGGAAGAGATCGAGTCTCTCTTTTACTCCAAGTTTTATCATCTTCATGAAGTCCATGAGAATAGGAATTATGTTTATAATTTTTATCCTCATGACGGAGAGAGCATAGCTCAAGCTTGGGGGAGACTGAAAACATTAATGCTAAAATGTCCTAACCATGGGCTCCCCAAAGATATGATTATTACTAATTTCTATGCGAGGCTTTCTCGACAGGATAAAGATTTGCTCGACGCTTCCTCTATGGGTTCTTTCACAAACAAAAAGATTGATGCTAAATGGGAACTCCTTGAAAGAATTCAACGCAACACTGAAGATTGGGAGATCGACAAAGGTAAAGAGTCAGGTATAATTTATAAGTATGATTGCATTAAGTCCTTTGTTGAAACTACAAGTTTTAATAAGTTTAGTGCTAAGTTTGGGCTTGATTCTCAACTCCTTGTTGATTTCCTCAAATCTTTTGCTTCACATCTTAATATGCCTAAGGAGGATTGGATCAGGTATCATAAACCTTTTAAAGAGACTTGCAAAGAAAATGAAATTGTTCATGATGATTGCAACATGCATGATCCAATTCCTAAAAATGAAGTTTTATATAAGCATGTTAATTTTTGTGGAGTGGATAGACCTTGTGAAAGGCCTATGATTGAATAAGAGAAGTATTGTAAGCAACATAAGCATGAAAGAACAATCACTTGGGTCAGAGATTTAAATGAAATTGCTAGAGAATTGTGTGAACTTTATCCTTTTACTTGTGAACTTTGCCGTATAGAGGGTCACTTTAATTAACCGGTTGTGTGATAACATGATCACCTCTGATCTTTATGATGAGCTTATGTTATTTTTGATGTGTGAAGAGTTATCAGAAAAGACTTCATGGCTAGATGTTAATGCCATAGGAATAAAAACACTTTGCAAAATTGCCATCTCTATTGTGTTGTTAATTGCCATGAAAATGATTACATAAGTAAGATTAGAAAGGAGGGAACTTTGCCAAAGTATAAAAATGTCTCTTATATTTCTGCTAATAAAAAGGAGAGTTTCTCCCAAGTTTCCCCTATTGTTTCTAATGATAAACCAGGATATGTGGAGAAGCTTCATCTCCAACCACTCCCTCCTAAGGTTAAGAAGAAGAAAAAGAAGAGGAGGAGGAAGAGGAGCAAGAAAGAAGAAGAATGGGTATCAACCTGGCCTGAGCATATTCCTCCCATCAACTTTTATCCTAACGGTTGTAAGTTTAAAGAAGAAGGTGAAGTTTATTGCCTTAATTATCATCTTGATGATACGTCCGTAGGTACTATTGAAGATTATTTTGATTACGATATGCATGTTACTTATTGTGATTGGGAAAATGATGATAATGCTACTTATGATCTTGAAAATATTTTTGGTACCAACTCTGAAAGTGATGATATGGGAAGCTCTAAGCTTGGGGATGATAGGATTGCAAATCCTTTACCCACTAGTGATGTGATAATTGATAATTCTTTTGCTAGTAATAATAAAGACAACATGTATACAAATATAGTTGCTAGCAATGATAATGCTCTTCTCTACCATGATGATGTTATAACTCCAACCTATAGTGATTATAAAGGTACCTATGACATAAGGAGAAATTATCCTTATGAAACTTGTCATAATCATGGAGGGCATTACTCTCTTGTTGAACACCACCCTCCTACCACACAATTAATCTATAGTGTTCAAGTGGTTTATGATAGTCCTACTCCCACTATTACCAATGAGAAAGATTATGCTTATGTGGAGAGTAAGAGTACCTTTTTGCATGTGGATCATGGTAACAATGCTTTATGTGATGCTTATATTGTTGAGTTCATCCATGATGCCACCGAAATTTATAATGAGAGAGGGAGACTTGGTTCTAAATATCTTAATAATAAGAAGTTTCCTCTCTTTATGGTGAATATTTTGAAGTTATGCTTGTTTTGCCTTCCTATGCTAGTTGCTTGGTGCTTTAATGAATTATTCTATTGCAATATTCCTATGCATAGGAAGCATGTTAGGCTTAAATGTATTTGGTATTTGCTTCTTGATGCTCTCTTTTGTTCTTCAACTCTTATTCCTACGAGAGCATCATTAAAGTCTTAAGCCTATCTTTATGGCTATAAAGAAAGAGCTCTAGGGAGACAACCCTTGTTATCCTTGCTTTCAGTTTGTTCTTTCAGTTTTTAGTGGTCTTGATGTTTGTTACTACTGTAGCAACATCATTGTATCTTTATTTTTCAGCTTTGTGCCAAGTTTAGCCTCCGATTGCAGGAAAGTTCAAAAGTTGTGACGTGCTGTCCAGGAAACAGATTTTGTCCTTGGATAGAAAAAATCGTATAAAATCACCAGATCATCCTTTTGGTCTGAATTTTTTCTACAGCGTGCTCTATATAATTGTCTTTCGCGCGTCTGTTCTGAGTTTTTTTATTAGAGTTGCAGAAGTGCCCCGAAAAAATCATTTACTACCTGTTGTTCTGTTTTTCATAGATTCTGTCCTGTTTTGCCTTTCCTTCATTTTGCGAACCTAGAGCTTGCTTTTTCTTTGCAAAAACCTTTTGGCAATCTTGAGAAACAGTAGACCTTCTAGAATATCCTTATTTCCAGCAAGGAACAATTATTTTATTATGGGTACTAACCTCGCTAATCAGATTATGATGAGTTATGTATGAAGGGAGTTTTCAAGTGTGTGAGGGAAGATGATAAAAAGATTTAGGAGTGTCAAACGCTCAAGCTTGGGGATGCACCCATGCACCCCCAAGAAATATTCAAGGAGACTCAAGCATCTAAGCTTGGGGATGCCCCCGTGCATCCCCTTCTCCATCAACATTATCAGTTCGTCCTTCGTTCCACTATATTTTAATCACTTCATGTGTTATGTGCTATGCTTGGAGCGTCTTGTTTTAGTTTTCCTTTTAGTTTTTTTTAGCTTTTCATAACGAGTTGGAACTCAGCTTTCTTTATGTGGGAGAGAAACACGCTCCACTTCTACCTAGAACATAACATAGAATTTGCATGTCTATCTTTGTTGTGTGTGTTCTTTGTCTTTTAATAGCTACTATCATGCTTAGCTCTTAACTTTCATGCTTATCTTTTTAAAGAGCTTTTGTTTAGTCGGGGGACCAGAATTCGTGCGCCGGCACCCTGCCGGGACGCGGAAGTGCCCCCGGATTCATCTCCATCGACGTTGCTTCCTCCCTCCATGATGCGGGAGTAGTTCCTCCTCGGGGCTGAGGTTTCTACCAGTAGCTATGTGGTCAATTCTCTCTCCCATGACGTGATCTTCGTTATGATCATAGGCTATGTTAATCTAGGGTGATCCCATGATATTTCCCCTTCCTCTATGTATTGGATTGATGTACTCACTTGTCTTTATCTAGTATAATCCCCGAGACCAAGGTGACAGCGGTCTATTGGACATGGATTAGAACAATATTTTCATGAGTGATTTCCTCTCTTGTGTGTTGATTGAAGATTGAGAGTCTCTTGGTGCTTGTCTTTGACTATCCTTTAGATATGTTGTGGTGATTGTGGGACTCTCTTTGGATGGCCGCGGTGACATTGGGAAATCCTTAGATTGAGAACTACGAACTTTGAGGTGTGCTTTTGTAGCCCTACATAATTCTCGTCCTCTCTTGACCACGAAGGAATGACCTCCGAGTGCGTCCCCTTTGCATGTTTTATGGGAAATATCATGTGATTCGATTATGTTCATGTTGTTGGGAGTTGCCACTAGTGAAAGTATGAAGCCTAGGCCTTGTTTCCACCATTGAAATACCATTTGTGCTCACGTTTACCACTTGTTTGCTTGCTGCACTTTTTATTACAGAATTATATTACTTTGCTTTGCCACTCCTATCATCCATATTTTACCATCTCTTCACCGAACTAGTGCACATATACAACTCCTAGTTGTATTAGGTGTGTTGGGGACACAAGAGACTTCTTGTATCTTAGTTGCAGGGTTGCTTGAGAGAGACCATCTTCAACCTCTACTTCCCTGAGTTCGATAAACCTTAGGTCATCCACTTGAGGGAAATTGCTACTGTCCTACAAACCTCTGCGCTTGGAGGCCCAACATAGTCTACAAGAGTAGAAGCGTGTGTAGACATCACGCCGCCAAGTCCAAGGACAAGGCAGATGACCGGGCGCACTCCAAGACCTCGGCGTCCGTACATGCACCGCACCCGTCTCAGGAGGTGCGGGACCGGGAGCGTCATGGTACCCACGGTACCATACGTTTGCTGGGCCAAAGCCAAGCCGGCGGATCTCGGGATGCTCAAGGCCAGCATGCACACCAACGTGCCGGCACGAGCAAGGCACGGTCGCCTGGAAGGGATGCTGCTCCTTCTAACACGGTTAGAAGTCCGAGCATGTCCCGCTCCTCGCACCGTTCGCCACCGCTACCCGCCACTCTAGCAGAAGCTCTAGTACGAGCTCAACTGCTCCTAGACTTCCCTCCAGCGGCAGACAAGGCCGACGACTGGAGGGCCACCATTCAGAGTCTCATCGCCTTCGCCAACGGCGACACTCCGCAGCAGCCGAGTACGTCGCGGCCGCGGCAAGTCAGCCAGGCGCGGGCTGATGGCGACAAGACCGGTGGGGGTGCAACCACCGTGCACTCTCCGCCCCGAAGGCCAAGATCGCCAACTCGCCGGGTCAACCTCGACAACGACTCCACCGCGTCGTCGGATCCGCGAGCTCGTCGCGATCAGCGCCAAGTTCTTCAAGACCGCCGACACAAAGACGCTCGTACTCGTATCGAGCGCAGAAGAGAAGCGCGGTGTCAGTCAGAGCAGCGCGCTGGGCCCACTGTCGACATGCAAGCGCCAGGGGGACCAGGCGACTTGCCGTACGCGGTAGGTTGTCTTGCGTTCACTCGTGAGCTGCGGCAAGTCCAGTGGCCCGGCATGAAGAATTTCAAGCCAGATGTGCCAGAGAAGTACGACGGCAAGACGCATCCGTCGGAGTTCCTCAGCATCTACACCATCGCGGTGCAAGCAATCGGGGGACGAGACGAGAAGATCCTTGCCAACTAATTCCCTCTGGTACTCAAACCCAACGTCAGGTCCTGGCTCATGCACTTGCCGGACAACTCCATTTCTTCTTGGGCAGATCTCTGCCATCAGTTTGTCGGTGCCTTTACAGGCGGCCACAAACCTCATGGCCAGGAGAGTGACCTTCACCTGCTCGCCCAGAAGGAAGGAGAGCCCCTGCGCAAGTATATCCAGAGGTTCAGCCGTGTCCAGCACAACATCCCAGACGTCCACCCTACCACGGTTATCAGTGCGTTCCATCAGAACGTGCGTAACCGCAGGATGAGGGCGGAGATGGCGATGTGCAAGATCCGAGACGTCAGTGAGCTTTATGCCCTGGCCGACAAGTGTGCACGCGCTGAGGAGGGGAGGAAACTCCCCGGAGAGGATACATGCGCAGGGGGATCTGACAGTGAGGAAGCCGCCCCGGCAAAGAAAAACTGGCGACGGAACAACAGAAAGAAGAAGAATAAGGAGGTGCTAGTCGTTGAGCAGTCTGGCAAGGAGGCTGGCGCCAAGAAAGCCCAAGTTGGTAGCTCCGGCAAGGATACTGCCGCATGCACCAACTGCCAGGCTGTGGCGGCCGCCGACAAGCAGGACGGCACCGACAAGCAGTATTGCAAGATCCACCGCACCAAGGGTCATGACCTCCAGAACTGCAAGAGGGTCGAGCAGCTTGTCGAGCAGCAGAAGGCTGAGTACGAGCGGCGCGACAAGGAGAAGGCCCAAGGAGGTGGTGAGGGATCCGGCAAGAAGCGGCCATTCAACGGCCGGGGAGGACGCCGCGGCAAGGCCAAGCAGCGGCAAGGAGACAGACCTCCCCGCGGCCGCGACAAGGACGAAGACGACGACGACGACGAGGACATGGATGATGGTGAGACCAGCGAGCAGGAGTTTCAGAAAGCCACGGAAGTTTTGTGCGTTGACGGCGGTGCTTCTCTGCATACTTCACACCGCCAACTCAAACAGTGGGTGCGGGAAGTCAATGCAGCAGAACCGCCTGTCGAATCGCGCAAACTCCTAAAATGGTCCAGCACGCCTATCATCTTTGATATTGAGGACCACCCTGATCGCACAACTGCGGTCGGGTGCTTGCCGATGTTGGTCTCACCAACTATCCGCAACCTCAAGGTCACAAAGATGTTAGTTGACGGCGGGGCCGGCTTGAACCTGATCTCCTCCGCTGTGCTCCACAAACTCCAAATCCCTGACAGCGAGCTCGCAGAAACCGGCACGTTCCAAGGGATCAACCCGGGAAGGAGCAAGACGAAAGGGAAGATCACGCTGCCAGTGACGTTTGGCGGGGAGCTAAACTTCAGGACTAAGAAAGTCACATTTGACGTTGCCGATTTCCCGTTGCCTTACAATGGGATACTTGGACGTCCAGCACTCGCCAAGTTTATGGCAGCCTCTCACTACGCCTACAACATGTTGAAGATGCCAGGCCCGATAAGCGTCATCTCTGTCCCTGGCGACAAGAAAGATGCCCTTATCTGCGCCGACAAGATCTACCGGGAAGCAGCAGCCGCAACAGATCGACAAACACTTGCCGCTGAAGCTCCCGAAGGGAAGAAGAAGACCAAGTCCGGCGAGAGCTCTGGGGCCCACTCCAGCAAGCACACCTCTTCGGAGTGCTGCGCTACCGTCGAGGACGCACCATCGAGCTCCACCGGCAAGTGTAAGAAGACGATGGTAGCTCCGCCAGAGACGAAGAAGGTGTCCGCCAAGGAAGACGGCACTGGTGGTACTTTCACCATCAGTGCCACGCTTGATCCTAAATAGGAAAGCGCGCTCGTTGCTTTCTTGCGGGCGAACGTCGACGTGTTTGCATGGCAACCATCCGACATCCCCGGTGTTCCCAGGAAAGTGATTGAGCACAAGCTTGCCGTCTTTCCTCACGTGCGGCCCGTCAAGAAAAAAGTCAGGAAACAAGCAGTGGAGAGTCAAGAATTCATAGCAGAAGAAATCAAGAAACTGGAAGCAGCAGGCCTTGTCAGAGGAGTGCTCCATCCCACGTGGTTGGCCAATCCTGTAGTCGTGCGCAAAGCGAATGGGAAGTGGAGGCTTTGTATCGACTTTACCGATGTCAATAAAGCTTGTCCAAAAGATCCATTTCCCTTGCCGCGCATTGACCAGGTTGTTGACTCCACAGCCGGATGTGATTTGCTTTCGTTTCTTGACGCATACTCAGGATATCATCAGATCTTCATGGCAGAAGAAGATGAAGAGAAGACCGCATTCATCACTCCATGTGGCACTTACTGTTTCATAAGGATGCCTTTTGGTTTGAAGAATGCTGGTTCAACGTTTGCAAGGGTGGTCCATACAGCTTTTGAGCCACAAATTCATAGAAATGTAGAAGCATACATAGATGACATAGTGGTCGAGAGCAAAGATAGGGCGACCCTTGTTCAAGATCTAGAAGAGACTTTTGCAAATCTGCGCAAGATCCAGCTCAAGCTCAACCCCAAGAAGTGTGTGTTTGGAGTCCCTTCCGGCAAGCTTCTCGCGTTCTTCGCGTCTCAGAGGGGAATTGAAGCCAATCCCGACAATATCAGGGCCATTGAGCAGATAGAAGCACCAAAGCGCGTCAAGGACGTGCGGAGGCTTGCAGGTTGCGTGGCTGCTCTCAGCAGGTTTATCTCTAAGTCAGCTGAGCGCGCCCTGCCTTTTTTCAAAATTTTGAAAAAGGCAGGCCCAATGAAATGGACTCCGGAAGCGGAGGCTGCGCTGCAAGACTTGAAGAGGTACCTATCCTCCACTCCAATACTTGTCGCACCTAAACCACAAGAGAAGTTGTTGCTGTACCTAGCGGCAACCAATCAAGTGGTTAGTGCTGCGTTAGTAGCGGAGAGAGAGGCAGATGACGAGCCAGCAACCGCGGCAAGCACGTCCAGTGACAAGCAAGGGGCTTCCCCGACAAGCTCTGGTCCCGACAAGGATGGATCTGCGCAGGTGCAAGAGGAGGTACGGAACAAAATGGTGCAGCGCCCAGTTTACTTTGTCAGCTCCCTTCTGCAGGGGGCTAGATCAAGGTACTCTGGTGTACAGAAGTTGCTTTTTGGCCTTCTCATGGCCTCGAGAAAGCTGCGCCATTACTTCCAAGCACATGAGATAACAGTTGTCACTCGCTTTCCGCTGAAGAGGATACTGCAGAATCCAGAAGCAACAGGCAGGATTGTTGAGTGGGCACTGGAACTGTCAAGCTTTGGCCTCAAGTTTGAAAGCACTTCAACTATCCAGAGCAGAGCATTGGCAGAGTTCATAGCGGAGTGGACGCCAACACCAGACAAAGAGGTTCCAGAAACGAGCATCCCCGTTAAAGAAGTAAGCAAAGAGTGGCTGATGTACTTTGATGGTGCCTTCTCGCTGCAAGGCGCCGGTGCTGGTGTGCTGCTTGTCGCACCCACCGGAGAGCACCTCAAGTACGTAGTCCAGATGCACTTCCCCAAGGAGCAAGCGACAAACAATACTGCAGAGTATGAAGGTTTGCTTGCTGGTCTTAGGATCGCGGCAGACCTTGGGATCAAGAAGCTTATCGTCAGGGGTGACTCGCAGCTTGTCGTCCGCCAAGTGAACAAGAATTATCAGAGCACGTTGATGGAAGCTTACGTTGATGAAGTGAGGAAGCTTGAAGAACACTTTGACGGCCTACAGATGGAGCATGTTCCAAGAGCTCAAAACGACATCGCCGACGGCCTGTCAAAGTGCGCCGCACTTAAGTTACCTGTGGAACCAGGGATCTTTGTGCTCAACCTAACTCAACCATCCGTAACACCATCGACTGGACAGAGCAAGAAGAGAAAATTGATTTCTGGTGATTACTTTCCGGCAGAGCTTCCCGAAGCCGCTGCCAAGAAGGTCCCCAGGATCAATTCCAAGAATGCTGAGGAGCAGTCTGCTCCTGCAAGCCCTAGGACTTGTTCAGTTGAAGCAGAGGCTCCCGACAAGTTTTGCTCCGGCAAGCTTGCCGGGGAACATCAAGCTCCGGCTGAGCCGCAGGTTCTTGCCGTAGAAGCGGGTGTTCCCGCAGCAGCAAATGTGCCTTTAGTCCTTGTTGTCGAGCCACAGGCTCCAGCATGGGCGCAGCAGATTGTCCGATTCCTTCAAACCGGAGAGCTTCCCGAAGAACAAGAATAAGCAGAAAGAGTAGCCCAGCAGTCAAGTATGTACCAGTTTGTTGACAACACACTGTACAGAAGAAGACTCAACGGTGTGGAATTGAAGTGTATTCCCCGGGAAGATGGACAGAAGCTGTTGGCAGAGATACATGGAGGCATATGTGGCCACCACATTGGCGCAAGAGCGCTTGCCGGCAAAGCATTCCGGCAAGGTTTCTTTTGGCCAGAAGCCCTCCAGGATGCAACTGCACAAGTAACCAAGTGTGAAGCGTGCCAGTTCCATTCCAAGCAGATACACCAACCAGCTCAAGCTCTCCAGAAGATCCCTTTATCCTGGCCATTTTCGGTCTGGGGGCTCGACATCCTCGGCCCCTTTCCCCGCGCAGCCGGGGGCTTTGAGTACTTGTACGTTGCAATCGACAAGTTCACAAAGTGGCTGGAAGTGGAGCCAGTGAGAAAGGTGACCGCACAGTCAGCAGTCAAGTTCTTCAGGTCGATTGTTTGCCGCTTCGGAATCCCTAACAGGATCATCACCGACAACGGTACATAGTTCACGAGCCGCACCTTCATGCAGTACGTCCAAGATCTTGGCGCCAAGGTCTGCTTCGCTTCTGTTGCTCACCCGAGAAGCAACGGTCAAGCGGAAAGGGCAAATGCTGAAGTGCTGCGTGGCCTCAAGACCAGAACTTTCGACAGGCTACACAAGTGCGGAAGAAACTAGATCGAGGAGTTGCCAGCGGCTCTTTGGTCGATCAGGACGATGCCAAATCGAGCCACTGGACAGACACCTTTCGCTCTAGTCTATGGAGCAGAGGCAGTTCTCCCCACGGAACTCGTATACGGATCACCTCGCTTATGATGAGCTCGAGCAAGAGCAGCTGCGACAAGATGACGCGCTGCTCCTTGAGGAGGACCGTCTTCAGGCTGTTGTACGAACTGCTCGATACCAGCAAGCTTTGCGCCGCTACCATAGCCGCAAAGTTAACGCCAGAAGTCTTGAGGAAGGCGACCTTGTTCTTCAGCGCGTTCAGTCCGCCAAGAATTCCAACAAGTTGACGCCGAAGTGGGAAGGCCCTTATCGGGTGAAACGAGTCACTAGGCCTGGCGCAGTCCGCCTTGAGACCGAAGATGGCTTACCGGTGAGCAACTCCTGGAACATTGAGCATCTTCGCAAGTTTTACCCGTAAGGCGCGGTTGCCGTGATCCGTTCCGGCAACCACCTTTTGTACAAGTCTTGCCGCTGTTGCATGTAATCCTTTGTACAAAGCCGGGCGCAGACCCCGTGCATCAGTAAAGCTCATGTACTCTGCACATCTTGTCATTTCGTGCCTCTTATTTTCTTGCATGTATTATCTGACACTTTGTGCAGCACCTCCCCCCGGTAAGCAATAACGAGCCCAAAAGCTCTGTATCTGTATTTTCTCTCCTTTCTTTTTTCTCAAGGAAAAAAGAAGGTTCCCTCGCGCACAAGTTTGCCGGGGGGGAGGAGAAGATAGTGATATGGACCACGCGCCGTTCAAGAAAACTCCGCCTTGCCGGGAAGCGAACAACACAAAAGCTAAGTTGCCAAAGTTTGAGCAATTAAATTTTTAAATTTTTAGGTTATCTTCCTTGAACGATCGCGCTTTGTATGGAAAACCTGTGCGCGGAGGAACCAACTCGTGGCTAGCCGCGCCCTTACTTTGTTTAGAGCACGCTCAACGACTTAAGTGTGTTGCGACTAATGTCGCGCCCTTACTTTGTTTTCGAGTTCGCTCAACAACTTAAGCGTGCTGCGACTAGTTGCGACAAGGTTTCTTGTCGGTAACTGCACCGCCAGCAAGCTGCTGAAGTTCTGCACTCAGCGCTCGCGGCAAAGGTGCCTGTGCCGGCAAGTTCCCTAAAAGCGTGGGGTAAAGCCATACAAAGCAAAGGAATCAAGTAAAGGAAATAACGTTGCGATTACTACCCAAAATAAAGTTATATTACAAAGTGACTTGTCGCAGTTCTAATAGACTGTTGTTCTCCTAACATGATTGGCAGCGACAGGAAAAGAAGAAAATAGGCAAGCCTAGTCCACGCGGTCGCCCTCGACCCTCTTGATACCGCTCACCTTGTCCACAATGGGTGCGGCAAGGGCCTTGAGCGCCTCCATGTCAACGTCCGACGGCAAGCTCCTGAGGACGTTGGTGAGGTTGAGGCCTGGATTGCGGAAAGCCACCTTCATCAGCACCTTTTGGAGGGCGCGTGCGCAGAGCTTGCGCGACTCGTCCGCCAGTTGCCTTGGGATCCTTTCCCGGAGCTGCTGGAGGGCCGTCGCCACGCCTCTGAAGAACAGAGTGAGCTTGGCAATGGGGTGGAGGTTCTCGTCGGTGGAGTACCCGAGATACTCCGCCCCCAACTCCGCCAGCTCCTTGTCGATGTCTGCGGCGGCGTTGACAAGACCCTCCGTCCAGTGTTCGACGTTCTCCCTGAAGATGTTTTGGGTGACAGCAGCGCTCGCCAGCAACGCCTTCTCGGCCCTGATCTCCTCCTTCAGGGTCGTCTCCCGCTCCCTAGCGCCGTCCAGCGTCTGGGTCAAGGTCGCAAGCTTCAGCTCGAGATCGGCGATGGAGTCCTTGGCGGCGGTGAGCTCCTTGCCCTTATCGGCAAGGCTCACCTGCAGCTCTGAGTGGTTGTGGGCATCCTTTTCTCGCTCAAGTTTAAGCGCGGCAACCGCCTTGCCGCTCGTCTTGAGGTTGGCTTCGAGCTGCGCCACCCTTGCCTCTAGCTCCTTCTTAGCGGTCTCAGCAGCCGCGGCAGCGTCCTTTGCTTCCTGAAGAGCTCGGCCAAGAGATTGCTCGCGCGCGGCAAGTTCCTCCTCGTGACTGTCGAGGTTGACCTTCCGCTGCGCCAGTTCACCCTCCAGCGTGGACAGCTTCTCAGCGGCAAGCCGCTGCTGTTCCTCCACTTCGGCCTTCTCGAGGATGAAGGCCTGCTGCTCCTCGGCAAGCTGCTCCCGCTCCTCTGCCAAGGACCGGAGAGCTGCTTGGTTGATGCCCCGGAGCACCTCTGCGCGTTTTTCCATATCGACTCCCGCCTTGGCAACCAACGCTTCGCGGGACTCCAACTTGGCCTGCCGGGCGCGGTAAAGCGACAGCAATTTGCGCAGCAGCTGCTCCTCCTCAGGCTCGCTGCTACTGCTCAGCGCGTCGACAAGCTTCAGCCCGGCGGAGGCAAGCACCTCTCCGTCGAAGACCTCTCCCTCGACCGGCGCCCTGGACATGGACGCCCAAGGGAGCTGGATGAAGACATCGTCGCCGGCCTTTAAGTAGGCGCCTGGCTCGAGCTCGTCGGTGTTGGGGGCTGCGGCGGCGTCGGAGGGCTCGGTGGTCGGTGTAGCGCCTGGCGCTCCTGCGGCCTCAGGGCCATCAGTACGATCGCCAGCCCCTTCGCCGGCTGCTGCGGCGGCAGCCTCGGCGGCCTCTGCGCCGGCGGGATCGTCTGCGCCGACCGCTTCTTCGGCAATGACGGTGTCGTCAGCAACGACATCCGTCTCCATTGGCTCAGCTGCGGATGGGTCTGGCGGAAGAAAAGAAAAGACAAACAGTCAAGCAAATATCCAAAAAGAAGAATCGAAAGAAGATAAGCCAAGGGATTACCTGCGGGGGCCGGCTCCTCGGTGAGGTTCCTTACCGAGGAGCTCTCCCTCGGCGGCGTGGTTGTAGCTCCCGCCGGCGGAGGGTCGCTAGTGCCATCCCTTGCCGGAGAGCTCGCCCTTGGCGGAGTATTCGCCCTCGCCGGAGAGCTCGCCCTTGGCAGAGTATTCGCCCTTGGCGGAGGACTCGCCCTTGCCGGAGAGCTTCCCCTTGGCGAAGTAGTTGAAGCATGCGGCACGTCGGGGGCGGTCTCCTGGCGCTCTTGATGTTACTGCTCTGCTCCTACACGAATCAACAAACAAGACGTCGGTAAAGGAGATGCGCCCACGCGCGCCCAACGGCAGAAGATGAATCACACTTACGCTGGGGGCTGCGCTGGGGGCTGCTCTGAAGATCGGTCGCCGGGTCCGGCAAGCTTGTCTCAGGAGCACCCCCTGCTCTTGCGGCGGACTCGTCCTCGATGACAATCACCGGGACCTTGGCCCTCTTTGCCGCCCTCTGGGCCAGAGTTCTGAAACAAAAAAGGACAGGTTCAGAGTGAGGCAAAAGAGATACAAGGCAAACAACAAGAATTGAAGGAATGTAAGAACGTCAAGAACATACTCTTCTTCTTCCTCGTCGGAGCTGAGCGCAGAAAAGTCGAAGTCTGGCTCATGCGCCCCGGCGCGAGGAGGTGGAGGAGTGGGCTCCCTCGACCGTTTGGCGGGGGCAGGGACGGTGGTCTGAGACGACCCCGCTCCGGCCGCTGCCGAGGCGTGGGGAGCGGCAGGGGCAGAAGCGGAGGTCCGAGAAGACCCCGCTCCAGTTGCTGCAGAAGCTCGAGGCGCCCCTGCGGCAACCGTGCTTGTCGTGGTGGCGCGTGTCGTGCGGCGCGGCTGCTGTTGGCCCGTCTGCCGCTCCGTCGCGTCCCCGGCTTTGTGGAGACGCCTCCTTGGTGGAGCTGGAGGCTCCGCAGGTGGTGGCGAGCTGCCTGAGGACGAGGAGGAAGAGGAGCCGATCTCCAGCGAGCTGCTCGTGTCCTCAATGGGCCCGCTCGACTCGGCGCCCTGCTCGGCGGGCCTGCTTGACTCGACACCCTGCTCGGCGGGCTCGCTTGGCTCGGCGTCTTGCTCGGCAGGCTTCCCCGCCTTGAAGAACTCTTCTCCCTCGGCAAGGCTTGCCGCCTCCGCTGCCTCCGCCTCCTCCACGGAGTATCCGAACTCGCCCGCGGCAGCGGCTGCCGCCGCCTCTTCCAGCCTGGTGGCGATGTACGCCATCTCCTGGTCAGTGGTGTCGCGGGTGAGGCCTTTCTTCTCATTGGAGTTGACTGGCGTTTCTTCTACATTGTCGAATAACTGCTGCACGGCTTCGTCGGTGGGCTCCTGCCAAGTTGGGTCGATCCCGTGCGAGTCGCACAGCGGCATCATTGCGCGGATGCGGCTGAGCGCTGAATTGTTGCACAGTGGGACGACGCCGCGCGGCAACCTGAACCATTCAGGATGGTCGGGGTCGTACTTGAACAACTCCTGCAGCATCCCGTTGAGCTCCAAGACCGTGAAGTTATAATTGAGGCCTGGGCGCAGCCTCATGATATCTGCCCCGTTCTCGAACTCCCAGGCGGACCTCTTCCTCTCCTGCAGCGGGGCGATGCGGCGGCGGAGAAAGTCTGCGCCAACTGCGCCTACAGTCAGCCCGGCAAGCCTAAGGCGAAGGATCCGGGCAGTGGCAATCTTCTATCTATTATCCTCCGGGGCCAAGTCACTCCAGTCGTTGCCGCGTACTACTGGGGCTTGGCGCCGGACAGTGAATGGCTGCGGGTTCTCCTCTATAATCCAACACCAATTGGCTCTCCACTCATCCCATTTGCCGCGGAGCTCTCCCTTTAGATACGCCTCCTTCTTATGGGTCCTCGAGATCCAGGAGATTCCGCCAGACAGAGGCTCTCCTCTCTCTACTCGGGGCGTAAAGTAATGGCGGAAAAGAGCTACATTGGGGAAGACTCCGACAAAGTTTTCGCACAGATGTGCGAAAACAGCAATGGTCAGAACGGCGTTGGGGGTGAAGTCAAGGAGATGGAACCCGTAAGTGTTCATGATATCGCAGAAGAACTCAGAATAGGGCGGGCAGAGCCCGCAGTAGAAGAACAGGGCGAAGAATGTGTAGCCATTCGGAAACATCTCGCAAGCAATGGCTGGGAGTACCTTGGTACGCGGATGCGTCCGCATCTCCTTCGCCCAGAAAAGGTAGAACTTATCCCTCAGCTCCCTCGCGCCAAGCTGGGGAGGGAAGACAGCCCGCTTCTTCCGCAGTGCCGCGAGCGACAGCGCCTCGGCCGACTTCACGGTTTTCCCCTTCTCGCCTTTCGGAGCCATGGCGGGAACGGTGAGGGGGGTCGACAGCGCTGGTGGTTCTGGTGGCGACGGGAGGCGGAGCGCTGCTCTCTTTCGAGCTTTGGGAAGAAGGGGAGCAGTGGAGGTTCTCAGGATTGAAGCAAGCAACGGGCGGATGGACGAACTGTCCCTGTTTCCCCTGCTTATAAGGGGGGAGGGGGCGGACGTTCCGCATTTCCAATTAAAGAACACCCCCACGATCTCTCCCACAACGTCGCATTAAACACGTGTCGTTAAGGGAGGGCGCGGTGGATATGGAGTGGGATACGGCGTGCCGCAGGCCGCGCGTGCCCGAGCACTGTTTTGGGCCTGGCCCAACAGCGCTTGGCACCGTGTATGGCCCAGGCCCCGGGGCTCCTGTCGGTGTACTAAAGTAGGGGTACCTTAGTATCCCGAACTTGTGCACGCGTGATACGTCCAAAACGTATCTATAATTTCTGCTTGTTCCAAGCTTCTTTTGTGTGATATTGCTATGATATTGATGCACTTCCATGCACTTCTGATCATATTTGGACTAACCTATTAACTCAGTGCACCACAGTGCCAGTTCCTGTTTTCTGCTGTTTTTCTATTTCAGGTTTCCCCCATATTAAAAGTGCTTCAAAAATTCCCGGAAAAATATAGGAAAAATCAGCGTACAGGAAGCTTCGCGAAGAACCAAAGATGGGCCAGAGGGGAGCCAGGGGAGGCCCAGGCGGCAACCTGGCGCGGCCCCACCCTTGGCCGCGCCAGGGGGGCGCCTGGGGCCCCTGCTCCGCCTCTGGCTGCCCCCCTTCGCATATATATCCCTCTCGTCCCGAAACCCTCGAGGACAGAACCCTTTTTCGCGATCTCGCCTCTGTTCCGCCGCCGCAGCGCTTCCAAGATCGGGAGCATCAGGAGAACTCTTCCCGGCACCCTGCCGGAGGGGAGAACCACCACCGGGAGCTTCTCCACCACCATGGACGCTTCCCGGATGAGTCGTGAGTAGTCCACCTTGGACCATGGGTCCATGATCAGTAGCTATGTGATGTTCTCCTCCCCTCTTTGCTCTTCATGGTTTAGACCTCGTGAGCTGCCCTACATGATCGAGGCACATATGTAATCTTTCTGCTATTGCTTTGCTGAGTTTGCTGGGATCTAATGGATTATGAGACTATGTTGAGATTGTGTTTGAGTAATATATTTGATTCACCTCTTTTATATCTTTGTTCTTGAGTAATTCTTGCATGTTCTCCGTTGATGTTTATTGCTTTAGCCAAGTAGTAGGTAGTAACTCCAAGAGGGAGCGTTATGCTTGATTGTGGGTTCATGCCCCCTGATGACTAGCTTGAGTGACAGAAACATGAGTCTAGGGGATGTGATGTTGCCACAAGGGAGAAAACAACGGTGCTTGTACTTGCGGGTGCAAGGATTGTTTACTTTACGCAAAGTTCTTTTAATGCAGTTGTCTGTTGCTTTGAGTTTACACTTTGGGTGGGATTCGCAACTTAATACGAGCGAGATGTTCTGGATAGATATCTCAAGGTGGATGATTAGTAGTAGATGCAGATGGATTTCGGTCTACTTGCCTTGGCGTACCGCCCATGCTTTTGAGCCTCTACCTTTCTTTGCAGCATAGTTAGCATTGGTTTGCGCACATAATCCTGTCAATTGCCCAGCTGTAATTTGTTTACCTCGCTTTGCTGTTTTATCGTCTTTTGGGAGAGAGACATCACTAGTGAACATCATGGGACCCCGGTCCATATTACCACCGCTGATCACACCTTCTATTTACTTCCTGTTTTTATTTCCTAGTTGCAGTCATAGCTATCATTATTATCTCTTGTGTTTGATCCTTTGTAAACAACAAGGCCGGAGGGATTGACAACCTCTCTGTACTCGTTGGGAGCAAAGTTATCTGTATCTGTGTGCAGGTCCCGTCAACCGCTAAGTTTCTGGCGCCGTTGACACCTCGACCCTCGGAGTCTCACGGGATTCGATCCTTGGTATCTTTGCCAAGGGAAATTTGCCGCTACGCTACATCTCAACCTTCCACTTGGGGTAACCAACGAGGGGCGAGAAGCCATCAATCAAGTTTCTGGCGCCGTTGCCGGGGACTCCACTCTTCAAGATAGGGGAGTTGCATGCTATCTTTTATCTTTGCTTTTTAGTCTTGTTAGTTTACCTTTCAGTTTTTGCTTTAGTGTCCCTTACCAAAAATCACAAAATTAGTTATCTTGCATGCTGCTGCTATGGGTTCCACCAAAAACACTAAGTGGGAGGAGTACACCCCTTCTTCCATCACGCCAATCACCACTGTCGGGATCTACAAAAGTAATAAACCTTGTGATTATGTTAGTTTTGATGGAGAGTTATGCCCATGGCATGGTCTTCCAGGAAAAAAGTATGAGACCCTGTTTAAAGTTGCTCCCACACTTCCCCAAACTTGGGAAGACGTCCAAACTCTTATAATAGAGAGCAATTCAAACAAAGAAGATGACACTACATTTCTGCTCAATAATGATAAAATTGATTTTGATAATTGTAGTCTCTCAGAAGTTGTCACCTTTTTACAAAGAATGGCTAAAGACCCCCACACTAGCACACTTAACCTTGCCTTCACAGAGCATATCACTAATGCTCTTATCAAAGCTAGGGAGGAGAAGCTTAGGGTAGAAGCCTCCATACCTAGAAAGCTAGAAGATAGTTGGGATCCTATGATTAAAATTAAGTTGAATAACTTCTCTTGCTATGCTTTATGTTATGTTGGAGCTAGTACCTCCGTTATGCCCAAAAGAATGTATGATATGTTTGAATTGAAACCTTTTGATCCTTGTTCTTTTGGTGTTCGTCTTGTTGATTCTTCCGTAAAGAAACCTTTGGGGAAGATCGACGATGTTCTTATCATTGTCAATGACAATTATGTTCCCGTTGATTTTACTATTATGGATATTGAATGTGAACCTTCATGTCCAATTATTTTGGGACGTCCTTTTCTTCGCACCGTTGGTGCTATCATTGACATGAAAGAGCGGAATATAAAATTCCAATTCCCTCTCAAGAAAGGGATGGAACACTTCCCTAGAAAGAAGATTAAGTTGCCTTTTGAGTCTGTTACACGGGCTAGCTATTCTCTTACTCTTGATAAAACTTGATCTTCTCTTTTTGCATCATGCCTAGCTTAAAGGCATAAAAGAAAGCGCTTTTGGGAGGCATCCCACAACGAATTAGGTTTTATTTTGCTTTTGTTGTGTCTTAATGTTTGTTATTACAGTAGCATCATCATTGTATCTTTTCTTTTCAGCTTTGTGCCAAGTTTAGCCTCCGATTGCAAGAAAGTTCAAAAGTTGTGACGTGCTGTCCAGAAAACAGATTCTGTCCTTGGACAGGTAAATTTGAATAAAATCACCAGATCATCTTTTTGATCTGAATTTTTTTGACAGCGTGATCTATACAATTGGCTTTCGAGCGTCTGTTGTGAGTTTTTTGATTTGAGTTGTAGAAGTGCCCCGAAAAAATTATTTACTACCTGCTGGTCTGTTTTTCACAGATTCTGTCCTGTTTTGCCTTTTCTTCGTTTTGCAAACGTTGAACTTGCTTTTTCTTTGCAAAAACCTTTTGGCAATCTTGAGAAACAGTAGCTCTTCAAGATTATTTTTATTTCTAGTAGGGAAAAATTATTTTATTGTGGGTACTAACCTCGCTAATCAGATTATGATGAGTTATGTATGAAGGGAGTTTTCAAGTGTGCGAGGGAAGATGATAAAAGAAGATTCAGGAGGGTCAAACGCTCAAGCTTGGGGATGCCCCCGTGCACCCCCAAGAAATATTCAAGAAGACTCAAGCGTCTAAGCTTGGGGATGCCCCCATGCATCCCCTTCTCCATCAACAATTATCAGTTCGTCTTTCGTTCCACTATATTCTTATCACTTCATGCGTTATGTGCTATGCTTGGAGCGTCTTGCTCTTAGTTTCCTTTTTTTAGTTTTCTTTAAGCTTTGTTGCTGTTCATAACAAGTTAGAACCCAGCTTTCTTTGTGTGGGAGAGAAACACGCTCCACTTCAACCTAGAACACAACATAGGATTTTCATGCTTATCTTTGTTGTGTGTGTTCTTTGTCTTTCCATAGCTGTTGTCATGTTTAGCTCTTAGTTTTCATGCTTTTCTTAATAAAGAGCTTTTGTTTAGTTGGTTGCTGAACTCTCTTGAGTTTTCATGTTTATCTTGTTAAGAGAGTTTGCCTGTTGCACTGAGTTGTGTGTCTTAACTTAAAGTAGGTAATTGAGGTTGCTATTTAATTTTAGTAGTAACTTGCAATAGTTTTGAGGTATTGCCATGAGTAATGTCTGAACTTTTGGTGTCAAGAGCTTTAGCCTATTAGTGATAGATGTCGTATTTTGGGCAATCCGTGTTTATTTTCGAAAACCTACAAAATAGTTGAGAACTTTAGCTACTAGATGGATCACTAATCTTTGGAGGGATCGAATATTAGAGTACACTCACGTACCATGAGTCGAGGATGCGCAAGGATAACCAAACCCCCATACACTCCTCTTCGGGGTACTTGTCTCTTTGTGAACCTCCTAATTAGATTGAGAGTTACCGATAATAAGTGCATGAGTTCTTCGGACTAATGTGAGTATTCGAAAGTTGACACTTCCACCTAGCCATATTTTTCTAGCCTCTTCGGTACCGTGCATTGCCCTTTCTCACCTCGAGAGTTGGCGCATACTTCGCCGGTGCATCCAAATCCTTGGCACGATATGCTCTGTCATCATAAGCCTCATTATATCCTTCCTCAAAACAGCCACCATACCTACCTATCAAGGCATTTCCATAGCCTTTCCGAGATACATTGCCATCCAACATCCATCTTCTCATGACTTGATCTTCATGTCATACATGCTTTTTGCTTGATCGATGAGCCGCATGCTAGTTGGGCCTTGCCCTAATCATTGCTACATGACGCGCTAGTATCATTGCATATCCTGCTACACTGGCAGAGGCATACATTTGCATACATCATGATAGTTTCATCTTCTTTATGTTGAGTACTTTTGTAAAGTGTGAAAGATCTTCTATACTTCTTGTAATATATAGAGTGTTGCCCCTAAAGTGAGGAAAAGATCCCAAAGAGGACAAAATCAAAAGATCCCAAAGAGGACAAATGAGAGTTAAATAGAAAGAGCCATTGAGGCCACAAAAAAAATAAAAAAAAGAGAAAAAAGAGAAAAAGAAATAAAAAGAGAGAAGGGGGCACACTACTATTCCTTTTGAGAGATCCACACTCGTATTGCATCTTATACCTTGTACTCCATAGAGATTATCATTCATGCATATAGCTATGTGGGGACCTTCACACTATAGAACTTGGCTTGTATATTCCAATGATGAGCCTCCTCAAAAGAGCTCTAGGTCTTCTTGAGCGAGCAAGTTGGATGCACCCCCACTAGTTCCATTGGAGAGCTTACCTTAGCTCATATGTGCATCCGTTGCATGGCAATCCCTACTCCTCACATCATATCTATCATTTGGCTTTCTCTCGCCTATGATTGTCCTCATTGATGTGAGCCTTTCACACCTTTTTTGTCTTCCCCCTTCATCATTTTTCTCTCTTTGCCATCCTAAGTGTCAACTTTCTTGCTTACGCTCATCCATTGCATTAGTTCTCAAAATATCGAAAGGGAGTGGATCATTTTGACTTGTACCTGGCTAGTGGTCTGGGGATGAGTCAAGATAAGATTCCAAAGAAGACCAAGTGTGAAACTTTAGTAGATTAAGTTCTCAACAATACAAAAACTATGTTTTACTCTCTCGTATATCCCTATCCCCTTTCTTGCACGCAAACACCATTTGGAGACATTCGAGTCACGGACAGCAAGTGCTCTTGCACCTTTATGTTCTTATGTTGCTTGTTACAATGCTAATATAGACTCTTGCTTGTTATGACTTGAATTGAATTACATGCCTTGATTGTTGTACTTAAAAGTTCTTATATGGTTGATAGCATGTCACCACAGAAATTATGCTTGTTATCATTTACCTACTCGAGGACGAGCAGGAATTAAGCTTGGGGATGTTGATACGTCCAAAACGTATCTATAATTTCTGCTTGCTCCATGCTTCTTTTGTGTGATATTGCTATGATATTGATGCACTTCCATGCACTTTTGATCATATTTGGACTAACCTATTAACTCAGTGCACCACAGTGCCAGTTCCTGTTTTCTGCTATTTTTCTATTTCAGGTTTCCCCCATATTAAAAGTGCTCCAAAAATTCCAGTAAAAATATAGGAAAAATCAGCGTACAGGAAGCTTCGCGAAGAACCAAAGATGGGCCAGAGGGGAGCCAGGGGAGGCCCAGGCGCCCCCCTGGCGCGGCCCCACCCCTGGCCGCGCCAGGGGGGCGCCTGGGGCCCCTGCTCCGCCTCTGGTTTCCCCCCTTCGCATATATATCCCTCTCGTCCCGAAACCCTCGAGGACAGAACCCTTTTCGCGATCTCGCCTCTGTTCCGCCGCCGCAGCGCTTCCAAGATCGGGAACATGTGTTGCTGAAGCTCCGTCCAAAATTGCCACTCCACAACGATGCTCATCCTCAAGCCGAGGATATGAAGGCAAGGAAGGATAGAGGTCTCAGGCTATGGAGACAGTCTGATCCATATGCCGTGAGGAGAAGGACTGCTGTGGACCCCAGATTCCACACCAGAGAGCAGCAGGACTTCTATGAGACCGTGCTGATGGATAAGAAGTCTATTGTTGCAGACACCAGGTATGTTGACTGGGAGTACATTGACAGTGAAGAGCACCGAGACTTCTTTCCCCATGTGCATGAGAGCTACACTGCATGTGGAGTTGATGATTTTGTGGGTCAGAAACTGACAGATTGGAACGATGAGATGATTATGCAGTTCTACGCCACAGCCCACTTCTATCCTGATGGCAAGATCACCTGGATGACTGAAGGTCAAAGGTTTTCTTCGTATGTTGAAGAATTGGCAAAACTTCTGAATGCTCCAGTGCAGAGAGAGGACGACATTGATGTCTATGGGATTCCTAAGAAGAACCATGATTCCATGAAGAACATGTACAAGGAGATCCCCGCAGCAGATTTGGAAGGGTGGAAGCTTGGCTCAGTGTACTATCTCCAGGCAGGTCTCACTACCACAAACACTATTCTGAGGCATACCTTGATGCCCAAGTCTGGAGACCATCGCATGATCCGAGGCTATTCTATCAACATGCTGCACATACTTGATGAGAAGGCACCTTTCAAGGTGATGGACTTAATGGTAGAGACCATTAAGAGGACTGCAGCTGACCAGAAGAGGTCGTGTGGATTTGCCCCGCAGATTCAGATGCTCATCAATGCCAAGTTTGGCACGGGCAAATTCATGTTGGATAGGAAGCACTTGCCACTGCAGCCAGAGCATGAAGATAACGTTGTTGTGATGGACGAGGAGGATCCAACTTCAGTTGAAGGTCAAGCCAAGATTGAAGCTGCTAAGAAAGCCAAAGCTGATAAAGAGGCAGCAGCAGCAGCAGCTAAACCAAAGAGCTTCGGAGAGCAGATTCTTGAAGCTACTCAAAGGATTGAACAACGCCTGGCCAGCATTGAACAATCTCAGGAGAGCCTAGAGAGGATTGTTGACGACAAGATCCACGCTCTGGACGTGAAGCTGACTGAGATTCACGTGACTGTCAACAAGCTTGAGGCAGACATGGAGGAAGCTAGGCAGGACAGAGCAGAGCTGCAGGATGACCTAGTCCAGGACTCTCATCGCCAGACTGCTCAGGTTCCCAGAGGATCCCGATCAGCTGCTATTCCAGTGACTACAGCTCCAGCTCCAGCAGTTACTCCAGCCACAGCTCCAGTATCCACTCCTCCAGTGCAGACATCAGCTCAAGTCTTCGCCGATGCCGTCATATCTACTCCGACATCTACCCAGACGGGAGCCGCCAGCAGAGCCCACAGTGACGCTTAGCTCTATGCTTTTTCGAACTTTTTGGTAACTTGTTGCCAAAGGGGGAGAAATTGTATAGATCATAGGGCTTCGAGAGAGAGAGTGCTCTTTCGTTCTTTTACCGGTTTTCTTTGAGGTACATTTGGTTCTTGAAACTTTAAGTGTGCTTGGTACTACGTTTGATGCTACCTTAATGAGTGCTTGGTCATACTATGCTTTAATGTGTGCTTAATGCTTATCATATGCTATTCCTATCTTGTATGGCTATTTACTCATGTCTTGGTGATTGGGTGCATGTTATTCATTCTTATCATTTTGTGCGCTCCACCAAGATGTATGTGACATGGAAGAGTGACCCATGATCCTAATTGATTGTGCATTTGCATTCAAACGCAAATTTTAAATAATGCACAAATTTAGGGGGAGCTCTTGCTTATCACATACTTCTCAAAGCGACGATATTATTCATTGATTATATCCTTTGTCGAAGCTTTGATCTATATGTTGTCATCAATTACCAAAAAGGGGGAGATTGAAAGTGCAACTAATCCCCGGGTGGTTTTGGTAATTAATAACAACATATATATCATTGAACTAATAGTTACTTGAGAATCATTTCAGAGAAGTTCAGTGATATGGGTATGGAAATGTCTGAAGAAGTGGACCCCTCAAAATGCTAAGGAAAGCATTGGCAAAAGCTCAAGACTCCATTTTTGGTTTAGTGATCAAAGATCACATTGAGTCCATAGGAAAAGCCAATACTATTAAAAGGGGATGAGGTTGTGTTGATGATCTGGTTGCTCAAGTGCTTAGTGATATATCTCCTTTAACTATCAGCAACTTTCACTACTAAACACACTCATAAGTAATCTCGGACAAACCGATTCTTCCAACTCAGTCCCACCGAGATGAACCACCTCAGCCATAATCCAAACCCTAGAAAAATCGGTCAATCCAAGTTTGAGTTCGGTCTCACCGAAACACGGACTGCCAACCTTCTGTAACCACTTGACATCATATCGGAATATCCGAGTTGTTCATTTCGGTCCTACCAAAACTGGCAAGTTCCTATCTTTGACTCATATCGGACAAACCGAGATGGTATTTTCGGTCCCACCGAAAACCCCAACGTTCACTATATTTGAACTTTCGGTCTGACCGAGTTTCCACTTCGGTCTCACCGAGATTGCTCAATTATGTGTGTAACAGTTGGATTTTGTGTGGAGGCTATATATACCCCTCCACCCCCTCTTCATTCGTGGAGAGAGCCATCAGAAAGTACTACCACTCCTACCTTACACTTTCTGAGAAGAGAACTACCTACCCTTGTGTTGAGATCAAGTTGCTCCATTCCTACCATATGAAACTTGATTTCTAACCTTCCCAAGTTGCTTTCCACTCAATCCTTTCTTCCACTACAGCCATATCAGTAAGGAGAGTTGAGTGTTGGGGAGATTATCATTTGAAGCACAAGAGCAAGGAGTTCATCATCATCTACAACATCTATTACCTTTTGGAGGGTGGTGCCTCCTAGATTGGTTAGGTGTCGCTTGGGAGCCTCCGTCATCGAGATGTGGAGTTGAACCAAGAAGTTTGTAAGGGCAAGGAGATCGCCTACTTCGTGAAGATCTACCCCGAGTAAGGCTAGCCCTCCGTGGGCGTAGGCCATGATGGAATAGACAAGGTTGCTTCTTCGTGGACCCTTCGTGGGTGGAGCCCTTCGTGGACTCGCGCAGCCGTAACCCTCCGTGGGTTGAAGTCTCCATCAACGTGGATGTACGATAGCACCACCTATCGGAACCATGGGAAAAATCATTGCGTCTCCAAATTGCGTTTGATCTTCTCCACCTCTCTTTACTACATGTGCAATTTACTTTCCGCTGCTTATACTCTAGAATTGCATGTGTAGGGTGATACTTGTCTTGATCATAATTGTAAAACTGCCAAAAACTGTTCATGATCAAAAGGTAGAATTTTTATATTTACAAGTAGTCTAATCACCCCCCCCTCTAGACATACTTTCGATCCTACAAGTGGTATCAGAGCTTTGGTCTCCATTGTTTTGGTTTCCATTGCATTGGACTCCATAAGCTTGGTTTCACAACCTAGGAGAGTATGGCGTCTAGTGAGGGTAATTATCGTAGAGGTCCTTACTTTGATGGTACAAATTTTGCTAGTTGGAAGCATAAAATGAAAATGCATATTCTTGGTCATAACCCAGCCGCATGGGGCATTATTTGTGTTGGTATGCAAGGTGAATTCTTCGAGGAAGGAAAAGTTCCGGATCGCGAAGCTACACCGGAAGAGTTGCGGATGTTGCAAAACAATGCTCAAGCTTGTGACATTCTCTTCAATGCTTTGTGTCCCGAGGAGTTCAACAAAATCAGCCGTCTTGAGAATGCTAAAGAGATTTGGGATACTTTGGTTGAAATGCACGAAGGTACTGAATCTGTGAAGGAATCAAAGCTAGATATTCTTCAAGGTCAACTTGACAAGTTCAAGATGAAGGATGGTGAAGGAGTCGCTGAGATGTACTCTAGGCTTGCTCTCATCACAAATGAGATTGCCGGATTAGGAAGCGAAGAAATGACCGACCGATTCATCATTAAGAAGATTATCAGAGCTTTGGATGGAAAATATGACACCGTGTGCACTTTGATCCAAATGATGCCAAACTACAAGACTCTCAAGCCAACTGAAGTCATTGGAAGAATTGTTGCTCATGAGATGACACTTAAGGATAAGGAAGAGCTTCACAACAAGTCAAGTGGTGCTTACAAAGCTACAAGTGATGCTCCCACAACCTCAAGTGACAAGTTAATTTCCAATGAAGAGATAAGCCTAATGGTTAAGAACTTCAACAAGTTCTACAAGAATAGAGGCAAAGAAAGAAGCTCAAAGTCTAGATCATATGATGAAAAGAGATCTTCTAGCCGTGATCGAAACTGCTACAATTGTGGAAGACCCGGACACTTCTCAAATGAGTGTACGGCTCCCCACAAGAGAAGAGAAGAATCTCCAAGAAGAAGAGCAAGAGATGAGTCACCTCGGAGAGAGAGAAGGAGTAGAGATGATCGTTATGAACGAAGACCCTCTCGGAGAAGCAAGGATTTGGAGAGGAAAGACAAGTCATCAAGGAGCTACACAAGAAGAAGACATCAAGCTCATGTAGGTGAATGGGTCTCCGGCTCCGACTCCGACAATCAATCCGATGGAAGCTATCACTCCGACTCCGACTACAGTCAAGATGAAGGTGTTGCCGGTCTTGCACTCGTATCCTCCAACTCCAACTCCTACGACTTATTTGATTCACCAAATGAGGGAATTGGAAGATGCTTCATGGCTAAAGGCCCCAAGGTAACACACCCTGAATTCATTGACTTTGATAGTGATGAGGATGACTTGCTTGGTGAAGATGAGCTCTTGCATGATAAATCTAGTGAGCTTAGTAACGATGAAAATGCTAGTAGTCTTTATAGTCGAGAAGAGTCGAATGACAATGCTATGAAGGAGATTGAGCGTCTAACTAAAGAACTAAACACTCTTAAGTTAGCTCATGAAACAACTCAAGAAGATCATAGAGAGCTCCTAAGTGTTGGGGAACGTAGTATTTTAAAATTTTCCTACGATCACGCAAGATCTATCTACCAGATGCATAGCAACGAGAGGGAAGAGTGTGTCTACGTACCCTCGTAGACCGGAAGCAGAAGCGTCAAGTGACGCGGTTGATGTAGTCGAACTTCTTCGTGATTCAACCGATCAAGCACCGAACGTACGGCACTTCCGCGTTCAGCACACGTTCAGCTTGATGACGTCCCACGAGCTCTTGATCCAGTTGAGTTTCACGGCAGAGTTTCGTCAGCACGACGGCGTGGTGACGGATATGATGTATTCACCGGCGCAGGGCTTCTCCTAAGCACTGCAACGGTATGACCGAGGTGTGTTTCTGTGGAGGGGGCACCGCACACGGCTGGAACAATTCAACTTGTGTGTCTTTGGGTGCCCCCCTGCCCCCGTATATAAAGGAGCAAGGGAGGGAGGCCGGCCAACCTCTCCTGGTGCGGCTAGGGAAGGAGTCCTACTAGGAATAGGATTGCAATCCTATTCCTAGTAGGATTCACCAGAAGAAAGAAGAGGGAAAGGAATAGGAGAGGTGGCGCCCCCCCAAATCCTAGTCCAACTAGGAACCCTAGGTGGGGGCGCCGGCCAGCCCTATGGGCTGCCTCTCTCTTTCCCTTTAGGCCCACTATGGACCATCCCCTCTCGTAGGGGGTTCCGGTAACCCCCTCCGGCAATCCCGATAAATTCGAAACTTTTCCGGAACACTTCCGGTGTCCGAATATAGTCGTCCAATATATCAATCTTTATGTCTCGGACATTCCGAGACTCCTCGTCATGTCCGTGATCTCATCCGGGACTCCGAACTACCTTCGGTACATCAATACTCATAAACTCATAATACTGATCGTCATCAAACGTTAAGCGTGCGGACCCTACGGGTTCGAGAACTATGTAGACATGACCGAGACTCATCTCCGGTCAATAACCAATAGCGGAACCTGGATGTTCATATTGGCTCCTACATATTCTACGAAGATCTTTTATCGGTCAGAACCGCATAACAACATACGTTGTTCCTTTTGTCAAACGGTATGTTACTTGCCCGAGATTCGATCGTCGGTATCTTTATACCTAGTTCAATCTCGTTACCGGCAAGTCTCTTTACTCGTTCCGTAACACATCATCTCGTGACTAACTCATTAGTCTTTTGCTTGCAAGGCTTATTATGATGTGTGTTACCGAGAGGGCCCAGAGATACCTCTCCGACACTCGGAGTGACAAATCCTAATCTTGATCTATGCCAACACCACGAATACTTTCGGAGACACCTGTAGAGCATCTTTATGATCACCCAGTTACGTTGTGACGTTTGATAGCACACAAGGTGTTCCTACGGTATTCGGGAGTTGCATAATCTCATAGTCATAGGAACATGTATAAGTCATGAAGAAAGCAATAGCAGTTAAACTAAACGATCATAATGCTATGCTAACGGGTGGGTCTTGTCCATCACATCATTCTCCTAATGATGTGATCCCGTTAATCAAATGACAACTCATGTCTATGGCCAGGAAACATAACCATCTTTGATCAATGAGCTAGTCTAGTAGAGGCATACTAGGGACATACTGTTTTTTCTATGTATTCACACATGTACTAAGTTTCCGGTTAATACAATTCTAGCATGAATAAAAGACATTTATCATGATATAAGGAAATACAAATAACATCTTTATTATTGCCTCTAGGGCATATTTCCTTCAGTCTCCCACTTGAACTAGAGTCAATAATCTAGCTCACATCGCCATGTGATTTAATACCGATAGTTCACATCGTTATGTGAATAATACCCATAGTTCACATCACCATGTGACCAACACCCAAAGGGTTTACTAGAGTCAATAATCTAGTTCACAATGCTATGTGATTAATACCCAAGAGTAATGAGGTGTGATCATGTTTTGCTTGTGAGAGAAGTTTAGTCAACGGGTCTGTCATATACAGATCCCTATGTATTTCGCAAATTTCTATGTCTACAATGCTCTGCATGGAGCTACTCTAGCTAATTGCTCCCACTTTCAATACGCATCCAGATTGATACTTAGAGTCATCTGGATTTAGTGTCAAAGCTTGCATTGGCGTAACCCTTTACGACGAACTCTTTATCACCTCCATAATCGAGAAATATTTCCTTAGTCATCCAATTACTAAGGATAATTTTGACCAATGTACAGTGATCTACTCCTGGATCACTATTGTACCTCCCTGTCAAACTCTTGGCAAGGTACACAATGTGTTTTGTACATAGCATGGCATACTTTATAAAACCTATGGCTGAGGCATAGGGATTGACTTTCATTCTCTCTATATTTTTCTGCCGTGGTCTGGCTTTGAGTCTTACTCAACTTCACACCTTACAAGTCAGGCAAGAACTTCTTCTTTGACTGATCCATTTTGAACTACTTCAAAATCTTATCAAGGTATGTACTCATCGAAAGTCTTATCAAGTGTCTTGATCTATCTATATAGATCTTGATGCTCAATATGTAAGCAGCTTCACCGAGGTCTTTCTTTGAAAAACTCCTTTCAAACACTCCTTTATGCTTTCCAGAAAATTCTACATCATTTCGGATCGACAATATGTCATTCACATATACTTATCAGAAAGGTTGTAGTGTTCCCACTCACTTCTTGTAAATACAGGCTTCTCCAAAATTCTGTATAAAACCATATGCTTTGATCACCTCATCAAAGCGTATATTCCAACTCCGAGATGCTTGCACCAGTCCATAGATAGATCGCTGGAGCTTGCATACTTTGTTAGCATCTTTTGGATCGACAAAACCTTCTGGTTGCATCATATACAACTCTTCTTTGAGATATCCATTTAGGAATGCAGTTTTGACATCCATTTGCCAGATTTCATAATCATAAAATGCGGCAATTGCTAACATGATTCGGACAGACTTAAGCATCGCTACAGGTGAGAAAGTCTCATCGTAGTCAACTCCTTGAACTTGTCGAAAACCTTTCGCAACAAGTCGAGCTTTGTAAACAGTAATATTACCGTCTGCGTCGGTCTTCCGCTTCAAGATCCATTTATTTTCGATGGCTTGCCGATCATCGGGCAAGTCAACCAAAGTCCACACTTTGTTCTCATACATGGATCCCATCTCAGATTTCATGGCTTCAAGCCATTTTGCGGAATCTGGGCTCATCATCGCTTCCTCATAGTTCGTAGGTTCATCATGGTCTAGTAACATGATTTCCAGAACTGGGTTGCCGTACCACTCTGGTGCGGAACGTACTCTGGTTGATCTACGACGTTCAGCAGAAACTTGATCCGAAGTTTCATGATCATTATCATTAACTTCCTCACTAATTGGTGTAGGAATCACTGGAACAATTTCCTGTGATGTACTATTTTCCAATCCGGGAGAAGGCACAATTACCTCATCAAGTTCTACTTTCCTCCCACTCACTTCTTTCGAGAGAAACTCCATCTCTAGAAAGGATCCATTTTTAGCAATGAATATCTTGCCTTCGGATCTGTGATACAAGGTGTACCCAACAGTCTCTTTTGGGTATCCTATGAAGATTTACTTCTCCGGTTTGGGTTCGAGCTTATCATGTTGAAACTTTTTCACATAAGCATCGCAGTCCCAAACTTTAAGAAACAACAACTTTGGTTTCTTGCCAAACCACAGTTCTTAAGGCGTTGTCTCAACGGATTCAGATGAGGCCCTTATTTAACGTGAATGCAGCTGTCTCTAATGCATGACCCAAAACGATAGTGGTAAATCGGTAAGAGACATCATAGATCGCACCATATCCAATAAAGTACGGTTACGACGTTCGGACACACCATTATGCTGTGGTGTTCCGGGTGGCGTGAGCTGTGAAACTATTCCACATTGTTTCAAATGGAGACCAAACTCGTAACTCAAATATTCTCCTCCACGATCAGATCGTAGAAACTTTATTTTCTTGTTACGATGATTCTCTACTTCACTCTGAAATTCTTTGAACTTTTCAAATGTTTCAGACTTGTGCTTTATTAAGTAGATATACCCATATCTGCTCAAATCATCAGTGAAGGTCAGAAAATAACGATACCCGCCGCGAGCTTCAACACTCATTGGTCCGCATACATCAGTATGTATGATTTCCAACAAATATGTTGCTCGCTCCATAGTTCCGGAGAACGGAGTTTTAGTCATCTTGCCCATGAGGCATGGTTCGCAAGCACCAAGTGATTCCAAAAGTCCATCATTATGGAGTTTCTTCATGCGTTTTACACCAATATGACTTAAACGGCAGTGCCACAAATAAGTTGCACTATCATTATTAACCTTGCATCTTTTGGCTTCAATATTATGAATATGTGTATCACACGATCGAGATCCAACAAACTATTTTCATTGGGTGTATGACCATAGAAGGTTTTATTCATGTAAACAGAACAACAATTATTCTCTAACTTACATGAATAACTGTATTGCAATAAACATGATCAAATCATATTCATGCTCAACACAAACACCAAATAACACTTATTTAGGTTCAACACTAATCCCGAAAGTATAGGGAGTGTGCGATGATGATCATATCAATCTTGGAACTATTTCCAATACACATCGTCACTTCATCCTTTAACTAGTTTCTGTTCATTATGCAACTCCCATTTCGAGTTACTACTTTTTAGCAACTAAATCAGTATCAAATACCGAGGGGTTGCTATGAACACTAGTAAAATACACATCAATAATATGTATATCAAATATACCTTTGTTCACTTTGCCATCCTTCTTATCCGCCAAGTATCTAGGGCAGTTCCACTTCCAGTGACCATTTCCTTTGCAGTAGAAGCACTTAGTTTCAGGCTTGAGTTTAGCTTTGGGTTTCTTCATGGGAGTGACAACTTGCTTGTCATTCTTCTTGAAGTTCCCCTTCTATCCCTTTTGCCCTTTACTTGAAACAAGTGGTCTTATTAACCATCAACACTTGATGTTCTTTCTTGATTTCTACCTTCGCCGATTTCAGCATTGCGAAGAGCTCGGGAATTACCTTCGTCATCCCTTGCATATTATAGTTCATCACGAAGTTCTACTAACTTGGTGATAGTGACTAGAGAACTTTGTCAATTACTTTCTTATCTGGAAGATTAACTCCCACTTGTTTCAAGTAATTGTAGTACCCAGACAATCTGAGCACATGCTCACTAGTTGAGCTATTCTCCTCCATCTTTAGGCAAAGTACTGTCAGAAGTCTTATACCTCTAGACACGGGCATGAGTATGAAATACTAATTTCAACTCTTGGAACATCTCAGATGCTCCATGGCGTTCAAAACGTTTTTGAAGTCCCGGTTATAAGCCGTAAAGCATGGTGCACTAAACTATCAAGTAGTCATCATACCGAGCTTTTGTCAAAACGTTCATAACGTCTACATCTGCTCCTGCAATAGGTCTATCACCTAGCGGTGCATCAAGGACATATTTCTCTGTGCAGCAATGAGGATAATCCTCAGATCACGGAACAATTCCGTATCATTGCTACTAACATCTTTCAATCTTGGTTTTCTCTAGGAACATATGAAAAATAAACGGGGAGCAACATCGCGAGCTATTGATCTACAACATAGATATGCTAATACTACCAGGACTAACTTCATGATAAATTAAAGTTCAATTTAATCATATTACTTAAGAACTCCCACTTAGATAGACATCCCTCCGGTCATCTAAATGATCACGTGATCCAAATCAACTAAACCATGTCCGATCATCACGTGAGATGGAGTAGTTTCAATGGTGAACATCTTATGTTGATCATATCTACTATATGATTCACGCTCGACCTTTCGGTCTCCAGTGTTCCGAGGCCATATCTGTATATGCTAGGCTCGTCAAGTTTAACCCGTGTATTCTGCGTGTGCAAAACTGGCTTACACCCGTTGTATTTGAACGTAGAGCTTATCACACCCGATCATCACGTGGTGTCTCGGCACGACGAACTTTCGCAATGGTGCATACTCAGGGAGAACACTTATACCTTGAAATTTAGTAAGGGATCATCTTATAATGCTACCGTCGTTCTAAGCAAAATAAGAAGCATAATAAGATAAACATCACATGCAATCAAAAATATGTGACATGATATGGCCATCATCATCTTGTGCTTTTGATCTCCATCTCCAAAGCACCGTCATGATCACCCTCGCAAAACATGATCATCTCATACAAAAACCGTATAACTCATCATGTCTTGACCATATCACATCACAACATGCCCTGCAAAAACAAGTTAGACGTCCTCTACTTTGTTGTTGCAAGTTTTACGTGGCTGTTACGGGCTAAGCAAGAACCGTTCTTACCTACGCATACAAAACCACAACGATGTTTCGTCAAGTATGTGCTGTTTTAACCTTCACAAGGACCGGGCGTAGCCACACTTGATTCAGCTAAAGTGAGAGAGACAGACACCCGCCAGTCACCTTTAAGCAACGAGTGCTCGTAACGGTGAAACCAGTCTCGCGTAAGCGTACGCGTAATGTCGGTCCGGGCCGCTTCATCTCACAATACCGTCGAAGCAAAGTATGACATGCTGGTAAGCAGTATGACTAGTATCGCCCACAACTCATTGTGTTCTACTCGTGCATATCATCTACGCATAGACCTGGCTCATGATGCCACTGTTGGGGAACGTAGTATTTTAAAATTTTCCTATGATCACGCAAGATCTATCTACCAGATGCATAGCAACGAGAGGGAAGAGTGTGTCTACGTACCCTCGTAGACCGGAAGCGGAAGCGTCAAGTGACGCGGTTGATGTAGTCGAACTTCTTCGCGATTCAACCGATCAAGCACCGAACGTACGGCACCTCCGCGTTCAGCACACGTTCAGCTTGATGACGTCCCACGAGCTCTTGATCCAGTTGAGTTTCACGGGAGAGTTTCGTCAGCACGACGGCGTGGTGACGGATATGATGTATTCACCGGCGCAGGGCTTCTCCTAAGCACTGCAACGGTATGACCGAGGTGTGTTTCTGTGGAGGGGGGCACCGCACACGGCTGGAACAATTCAACTTGTGTGTCTTTGGGTGCCCCCCTGCCCCCGTATATAAAGGAGCAAGGGAGGGAGGCCGGCCAACCTCTCCTGGTGCGGCTAGGGAAGGAGTCCTACTAGGAATAGGATTGCAATCCTATTCCTAGTAGGATTCACCAGAAGAAAGAAGAGGGAAAGGAATAGGAGAGGTGGCGCCCCCCCAAATCCTAGTCCAACTAGGAACCCTAGGTGGGGGCGCCGGCCAGCCCTATGGGCTGCCTCTCTCTTTCCCTTTAGGCCCACTATGGACCATCCCCTCTCGTAGGGGGTTCCGGTAACCCCCTCCGGCAATCCCGATAAATCCGAAACTTTTCCGGAACACTTCCGGTGTCCGAATATAGTCGTCCAATATATCAATCTTTATGTCTCGGACATTCCGAGACTCCTCGTCATGTCCGTGATCTCATCCGGGACTCCGAACTACCTTCGATACATCAATACTCATAAACTCATAATACTGATCATCATCAAACGTTAAGCGTGCGGACCCTACGGGTTCGAGAACTATGTAGACATGACCGAGACTCATCTCCGGTCAATAACCAATAGCGGAACCTGGATGTTCATATTGGCTCCTACATATTCTACGAAGATCTTTTATCGATCAGAACCGCATAACAACATACGTTGTTCCTTTTGTCAAACGGTATGTTACTTGCCCGAGATTCGATCGTCGGTATCTTTATACCTAGTTCAATCTCGTTACCGGCAAGTCTCTTTACTCGTTCCGTAACACATCATCTCGTGACTAACTCATTAGTCTTTTGCTTGCAAGGCTTATTATGATGTGTGTTACCGAGAGGGCCCAGAGATACCTCTCCGACACTCGGAGTGACAAATCCTAATCTTGATCTATGCCAACACCACGAATACTTTCGGAGACACCTGTAGAGCATCTTTATGATCACCCAGTTACGTTGTGACGTTTGATAGCACACAAGGTGTTCCTACGGTATTCGGGAGTTGCATAATCTCATAGTCATAGGAACATGTATAAGTCATGAAGAAAGCAATAGCAGTTAAACTAAATGATCATAATGCTATGCTAACGGATGGGTCTTGTCCATCACATCATTCTCCTAATGATGTGATCCCGTTGATCAAATGACAACTCATGTCTATGGCCAGGAAACATAACCATCTTTGATCAATGAGCTAGTCTAGTAGAGGCATACTAGGGACATACTGTTTTTTCTATGTATTCACACATGTACTAAGTTTCCGGTTAATACAATTCTAGCATGAATAAAAGACATTTATCATGATATAAGGAAATACAAATAACATCTTTATTATTGCCTCTAGGGCATATTTCCTTCACTAAGATCTCATGAGAAGCTACGCTTCGAGAAGCTCACTCTAGAGCAAGAACATGAGTTTCTAAAAGCGATCAATGACGATCTTCGAAAGAAGAGTTCTTCATATCTTGCCAAACGACTTCTCTTGTCTAATTTCTTGCCACCTATTAAGACTAAGCATGACAAGCATAAGAAAAATTCTTCCTCTAGTAGTAACAATAACCATGTTAAATCTAATATTGTTGCTTCTAGTAGTTCTCTTGATTCCACTAACAATGTTTCAAGCCAAGTTACACTTGAGCAAGAAAATAGCTTATTGAAGGAAATCATAGAGAAAGGTGTCTACAAGAGTCTTGCCGGAAGCAAGAACTTTGAGGAAATTGTTCGCAAACAAGGAAGGCACCGGAAGAATCAAGGGATTGGTTTTGAGGGAAAGTTCAACGCCGAAGGTGTTGAGTGGGAAGAAGGTCAATACCCTACTCCACAGTTTGTTTCTCAAAAGGGGAAGTATGATCCTACTTCTTCCAATGTGGAACAAGCTCAAGATGACCTTCCACCACAAGACCACAAGCTAAAAGCCAAGGACAAGCTTCAAGAGGAGATTGATGCATTCATTGAAGCACCTCAAGCCATGGTCAAGTGGGTTCCCAAGGACACGTCAAGTTCTACTTCGTCAAGCTCAACTAAAACCCCAAGGATTCCCATCAAGATGATGTGGATCCCAAAGAAGAAGAACTAGAAGGTTCTTGAGGGTGACTCCGCCAACATACTTCACTCACATTCTTTTTGGCAAGAACTTGTGCAAACAACTTCCACATCATGCACTAGTTCATGGAGTCACAAACCCTCTTGTTGGTAAGTCAAGGGACAAGGTAATCATTGCTTTCATGGACATCATCTTTTGTGAACTTCAATCTATGTCTATGGATATCCTTGTTTGTTCCTTGTGGGACTAACCCATGTAGGTATTGAAAGTGCCCTAATTCAAAGGATAGCTCCCAACTCTTGATGATCTACATCAACATTGAGCATCCACATCTTCAACATCTACATGAAGTCTTCTACGACAACCCAAGGTTAGTTTGACCCTTTAAAAGGGGTTCTCACATCTAGGGGGAGCTTTGCTCTAAAAATTGAGCTAAAGCATCTTCAAATGATGTGAACACATCAATGCTTTATGTAAAAGTGGTAACCCCACTTGTGCTTAAACGATGAGTATGATCTATGATCAAATGTTCTCATTTGACTCCTAAGTCAAAATACTCATATAAAGATGACCTAGTCATCGACAAATTGTGTGCTAGTAGCTAGAGTTTTGGTTGTGCATGTTTGACACATATTTCATTTGCTATCTTATTGTGTGAGCATGTTGAATGCATAATTTTATCCATTCGAGGACATCCATTTGTTGTTTTGGTTGTTTTGATTTTTCTGGCCAAATGGATGGACAAGAATGCCTAAGCACCTCCCCTAGCTATCTATGCTTTCTTGTCTCAAATTCTATTCATGCTCATATCACAACTTTGAACAAGTCATTTTCGGACCCTCCGAGTGAGGAGCACTCGGAGCCACCGATCCGTCTAAGGCTGACTTCCAAAACCTTCTAAGTCAATTTCGGTCAGACCAACTTCTCCATCTCGGTCCAACCGAAACGCTTAGACTGATCTAGGTTTCATCTCGGTGAAACCGAGTTATAAATCTCGGCGTGACCGATATGTGTAACTGCACAGCAGTTATCCATTTCGGTGTCACCGAGTTTTTCAACTCGGTCCCACCGACAGCATGGGGATATAAATACTGAGGGCAGCGCGCGATTATTTCTTCAAACCGTTTCGCCCCCAAGTCCCCTGCTGCCGTCGCCCTGGTCTTCGGATCGTCGCCGTCGTCGCCTGTGCGCCCTCGCCGCAGGTCTCCGCCGCCGTCAACGGTTTTCTTCTCCGCGCCGTTGCCGCCGTAGAGGGACTCTACCAAGTTAGGGTGAGTCTCGATCCCTCTCGTGCTCCCCATCTGATTCTTTGCACGATTGGTTTGCCCTGCATCTAGCCACGATTGGAAAATTCCTTAACATCAGATCGGTTCTAGTTTCGAGCGAAATTCTTAGGTTTAGGTTTCCACGGAACACATCTCGGTGAAACCGAATTTAATTTATCGGTGTGACCGATTTGGCCTCTGGCCATTGCACTGCACTTTCGGTCTAACCGAGTTGTGCAAATCGGTGTGACCGAACCTCAGTTTTAGTGAAACCCTAGTTTATCGGCAGGACCGAAACCCATTTCGGTCTGACCGAAAGTGGTGTGTAGGTTTCTGTTATACACTTCGGATTCACCGAAACTGAAAATCGGTTTGACCGAAATGCATTCTGTGAAAACTCAAAACTAAGATTTGAACTCATTTTTTTTTGCAAAAACCTCTGCAGTTGTGATAACTCTTCTACTCTGCCTATACCTTATCTATTCATAGGTTGTCAGCCATGTCAGATGCCAGTGATAGCCAGAACAGGTCTGAGTCACCTTTTGCAGAGATTCCTGAGGAAGATACTAGTCCTGAGGCTAGTAGTCCTAGTGATGATGGTGAGAGGAGTACCCCTAGTGGCTTGCCTCCTGCAGCCACCAGAACCAGAAAGCAGAGAAATTCTGATGATGAGGACTCTGACTTCATTGCTGAGGAAGTAACCTCCAAGCCCAAGAGAAATGTTGTTGCCAAAGAGCACCAAGAGCTTAAGTCGAAGAAAGGCACCAGCAAGGTCAAGCAATCAGCTGTTGCCAAGAAGCTGAACCTGGAAGAGCCAGCCCAAAGTAAAGTGAAGAAAACTTCCAAGAGGAAGAGGGTAGTGTATGCTGAACCTCATGTTGATGCAGTAGTTGAGGAAGAAGAAGAAGATGCACCCCAGCCTCCTCCTCAGAAGGCTAAGTTCATGGGTGATGCAATTAGGGCTCAAGCCACTTCTAAGCCCAAGAAGCCTGCTCAAGCAAAGGCAGCTCCAACAAAGCCTTCTGCAAAGCCCAAGAGGACTACCAGGAACATCCCAGCTTTTGAGAAGAACAAAGGTGATATGCCACCGTCTGAGTCTGAAGAAGAACATGTGTTGCTGAAGCTCCGTCCAAAATTGCCACTCCACAACGATGCTCATCCTCAAGCCGAGGATATGAAGGAAAGGAAGGATAGAGGTCTCAGGCTATGGAGACAGTCTGATCCATATGCCGTGAGGAGAAGGACTGATGTGGACCCCAGATTCCACACCAGAGAGCAGCAGGACTTCTATGAGACCGTGCTGATGGATAAGAAGCCTATTGTTGCAGACACCAGGTATGTTGACTGGGAGTACATTGACAGTGAAGAGCACCGAGACTTCTTTCCCCATGTGCATGAGAGCTTCACTGCATGTGGAGTTGATGATTTTGTGGGTCAGAAACTGACAGATTGGAACGATGAGATGATTATGCAGTTCTACGCCACAGCCCACTTCTATCCTGATGGCAAGATCACCTGGATGACTGAAGGTCAAAGGTTTTCTTCGTCTGTTGAAGAATGGGCAGAACTTCTGAATGCTCCAGTGCAGAGAGAGGACGACATTGATGTCTATGGGATTCCTAAGAAGAACCATGATTCCATGAAGAACATGTACAAGGAGATCCCCGCAGCAGATTTGGAAGGGTGGAAGCTTGGCTCAGTGTACTATCTCCAGGCAGGTCTCACTACCACAAACACTATTCTGAGGCATACCTTGATGCCCAAGTCTGGAGACCATCGCATGATCCGAGGCTATTCTATCAACATGCTGCACATACTTGATGAGAAGGCACCTTTCAAGGTGATGGACTTAATGGTAGAGACCATTAAGAGGACTGCAGCTGACCAGAAGAGGTCGTGTGGATTTGCCTCGCAGATTCAGATGCTCATCAATGCCAAGTTTGGCACGGGCAAATTCATGTTGGATAGGAAGCACTTGCCACTGCAGCCAGAGCATGAAGATAACGTTGTTGTGATGGACGAGGAGGATCCAACTTCAGTTGAAGGTCAAGCCAAGATTGAAGCTGCTAAGAAAGCCAAAGCTGATAAAGAGGCAGCAGCAGCAGCAGCTAAACCAAAGAGCTTCGGAGAGCAGATTCTTGAAGCTACTCAAAGGATTGAACAATGCCTGGCCAGCATTGAACAATCTCAGGAGAGCCTAGAGAGGATTGTTGATGACAAGATCCACGCTCTGGACGTGAAGCTGACTGGGATTCAGGTGACTGTCAACAAGCTTGAGGCAGACATGGAGGAAGCTAGGCAGGACAGAGCAGAGCTGCAGGATGACCTAGTCCAGGACTCTCATCGCCAGAATGCTCAGGTTCCGAGAGGATCCCGATCAGCTGCTATTCCAGTGACTACAGCTCCAGCTCCAGCAGTTACTTCAGCCACAGCTCCAGTATCCACTCCTCCAGTGCAGACATCAGCTGAAGTCTTCGCCGATGTCGTCATATCTACTCCGACATCTACCCAGACGGGAGCCGCCAGCAGAGCCCACAGTGACGCTTAGCTCTATGCTTTTTCGAACTTTTTGGTAACTTGTTGCCAAAGGGGGAGAAATTGTATAGATCATAGGGCTTCGAGAGAGAGAGTGCTCTTTCGTTCTTTTACCGGTTTTCTTTGAGATACATTTGGTTCTTGAAACTTTAAGTGTGCTTGGTACTACGTTTGATGCTACCTTAATGAGTGCTTGGTCATACTATGCTTTAATGTGTGCTTAATGCTTATCATATGCTATTCCTATCTTGTATGGCTATTTACTCATGTCTTGGTGATTGGGTGCATGTTATTCATTCTTATCATTTTGTGCGCTCCACCAAGATGTATGTGACATGGAAGAGTGACCCATGATCCTAATTGATTGTGCATTTGCATTCAAACGCAAATTTTAAATAATGCACAAATTTAGGGAGAGCTCTTGCTTATCACATACTTCTCAAAGCGACGATATTATTCATTGATTATATCCTTTGTCGAAGCTTTGATCTATATGTTGTCATCAATTACCAAAAAGGGGGAGATTGAAAGTGCAACTAATCCCCGGGTGGTTTTGGTAATTAATAACAACATATATATCATTGAACTAATAGTTACTTGAGAATCATTTCAGAGAAGTTCAGTGATATGGGTATGGAAATGTCTGAAGAAGTGGACCCCTCAAAATGCTAAGGCAAGCATTGGCAAAAGCTCAAGACTCCATTTTTGGTTTAGTGATCAAAGATCACATTGAGTCCATAGGAAAAGCCAATACTATTAAAAGGGGATGAGGTTGTGTTGATGATCTGGTTGCTCAAGTGCTTAGTGATATATCTCCTTTAACTATCAGCAACTTTCACTACTAAACACACTCATAAGTAATCTCGGACAAACCGATTCTTCCAACTCAGTCCCACCGAGATGAACCACCTCAGCCATAATCCAAACCCTAGAAAAATCGGTCAATCCGAGTTTGAGTTCGGTCTCACCGAAACACGGACTGCCAACCTTCTGTAACCACTTGACATCATATCGGAATATCCGAGTTGTTCATTTCGGTCCTACCGAAACTGGCAAGTTCCTATCTTTGACTCATATCGGACAAACCGAGATGGTATTTTCGGTCCCACCGAAAACCCCAATGTTCACTATATTTGAACTTTCGGTCTGACCGAGTTTCCACTTCGGTCTCACCGAGATTGCTCAATTATGTGTGTAACGGTTGGATTTTGTGTGGAGGCTATATATACCCCTCCACCCCCTCTTCATTCGTGGAGAGAGCCATCAGAAAGTACTACCACTCCTACCTTACACTTTCTGAGAAGAGAACTACCTACCCTTGTGTTGAGATCAAGTTGCTCCATTCCTACCATATGAAACTTGATTTCTAACCTTCCCAAGTTGTTTTCCACTCAATCCTTTCTTCCACTACAGCCATATCAGTGAGGAGAGTTGAGTGTTGGGGAGATTATCATTTGAAGCACAAGAGCAAGGAGTTCATCATCATCTACAACATCTATTACCTTTTGGAGGGTGGTGCCTCCTAGATTGGTTAGGTGTCGCTTGGGAGCCTCCGTCATCGAGATGTGGAGTTGAACCAAGAAGTTTGTAAGGGCAAGGAGATCGCCTACTTCGTGAAGATCTACCCCGAGTAAGGCTAGCCCTCCGTGGGCGTAGGCCATGATGGAATAGACAAGGTTGCTTCTTCGTGGACCCTTCGTGGGTGGAGCCCTCCGTGGACTCGCGTAGCCGTTACCCTCCGTGGGTTGAAGTCTCCATCAACGTGGATGTACGATAGCACCACCTATCGGAACCACGGGAAAAATCATTGCGTCTCCAAATTGTGTTTGATCTTCTCCACCTCTCTTTACTACATGTGCAATTTACTTTCCGCTGCTTATACTCTAGAATTGCATGTGTAGGGTGATACTTCTCTTGATCATAATTGTAAAACTGCCAAAAACTGTTCATGATCAAAAGGCAGAATTTTTATATTTACGAGTAGTCTAATCACCCCCCCTCTAGACATACTTTCGATCCTACAACTTGCTTTGGCGTACCGCCCATGCTTTTGAGCCCCTACCTTTCTTTGCAGCATAGTTAGCATTGGTTTGCGCACATAATCCTGTCAATTGCCCAGCTGTAATTTGTTTACCTCGCTTTGCTGTTTTATCGTCTTTTGGGAGAGACATCACTAGTGAACATCATGGGACCCCGGTCCATATTACCACCGCTGATCACACCTTCTATTTACTTCCTGTTTTTATTTCCTAGTTGCAGTCATAGCTATCATTATTATCTCTTGTGTTTGATCCTTTGTAAACAACAAGGCCGGAGGGATTGACAACCTCTATGTACTCGCTGGGAGCAAAGTTATCTGTATCTGTGTGCAGGTCCCGTCAACCGCTAAGTTTCTGGCGCCGTTGACACCTACTTGTCGACCCTCGGAGTCTCACGGGATTCGATCCTTGGTATCTTTGCCAAGGGAAATTTGCCGCTACGCTACATCTCAACCTTCCACTTGGGGTAACCAACGAGGGGCGAGAAGCCATCAACGGGTAGTTGCAGCGTCCCGCGGAAAGGCTTGCCGGGCGACCGCCAAGGTCCTCCATGGTTCCTCTGGAGCCATTCAAGAACAAAGTATTTAAACTAAGGAGGTAAGGCCCCGGCAAGAGGAGCTTGCCGGGAAGGCCACTCAAGGCACAAAACCACTCAAGGCACAAGACCTTGGCAAGAGGAGCTTGCCGGGAAGGCCCCCCGAGGCATCTCAAGAAACTTACTGCGGCGCGCCGCGTGTCCCGGCAAGGCCCGACGAGCGACAAGCTCCCGGAAGCGACAAGATAGTAGCCGCGGCAAGCTTCCACTAGGTACCCACGCTCCAGCGCATCCACCCATGTGTCGCTCTGGGACCTTTCCAGGCGCACGTGGCGGAAGGCTGTGCAGCCAGGGGTACACGGTGGCAAGCAACGATGACAAGACCACCGTCGTGGCGGATGGTGGCGCCCCTGATGATCACTTTTTGCACTGTTTGGGTGACGGCGATGGGCATTTAATGCCCTTGTCCCCTGCCGTCAGGGTTAGGTATGGAACACTGTTCCAACTACCAACCTTTTTACATTTTTACCCCCAACTGCGCTGCCACCTGTCGGTGACCCCTTGAGCATATAAAAGGAGGCCCATGCGCACGTAGAGGGAGGATCGATCATTCTCATGCTCGGTCTTGCCAGCGGTTAGAGTGTACTGTAGCTCTCTTCGCTCCCGAGCAAGAACTCAATACAAACCAAAGCAGGAGTAGGGTTTTACGCATCTGTGCGGCCCGAACCTGGGTAAACTGCTCGTGCGCACGCCTCGATCTGCTCTTCGTGCATCCTCCGCCCCCTGCCATAACGAAAAGGGGCTCCGGTCCCATAGGTGTTCGTGGGCGACCAGTTTCCCCGACAGTTCAGTAGAGCTCTAACAATAAGATTGATAGTTCTAGTATCCCGAATCATATCAAGATACTCATCGGGGGTAAAATGCATAGGATCAATAGGAGGCACATAAGGGCTTAGAATATACTTGTTCAAATGATATTCATTGAAGATCTCAAGCATGTCATTTTCCCATTCCCTATAAAACTCCCCTTCGAGGATAGGCACTCTACGTCTCATACTCCCAATTGTAGACACATCCATCTTCCTCCAATGGTGATTAAACCAAAGCAATGGAGACCAAAGCTCTGATACCAATTGAAAGGATCAGAGAAGAGGTGTCTAGAGGGGGGTATTAGACACTCAACAAGACAGGTAGAAATTTTGAAGTTCTTTTAAGTTGAGGTGGAGCTTTAGCACAAGATTAAGCTTTTCAAGCAAACATAGCAAGAGTGTAAGCATTGGAAAGAGTAACACAAGCTAGTTGCAAGAAAGTAACAAACCTAAACATGCAATTCAAAGAGTGTGGCAACGGAAAGTAAATCATTACATATGAAGGTAAAAGGGAGAGGTTCGGGGAGTGTAAACGCAATGGAGACACGGAAATTTTTGGCGTGGTTCCGATAGGTGGTGCTATCGTACATCCACGTTAATGGGGACTTCAACCCACGAAGGGTAATGGTTGCGCGAGTCCACGGAGGGCTCCACCCACGAAAGGATCCATGAAGAAGCAACCTTGTCTATCCCACCATGGCCAACGCCCACGAAGGACTTGCCTCACTTGGGTAGATCTTCACGAAGTAAGCGGTCTCCTTGCCCATACAAACTCCTTGGTTCAACTCCACAATCTTGTCGGAGGCTCCCAAGTGACACCTAACCAATCTAGGAGACACCACACTCCAAAAGGTAATAAATGATGTATTGATGATGAACTCCTTACTCTTGTGCTTCAAGTGATAGTATCCCCAACACTCAACTCTCTCTCACAGATTTGGATATGGTGGAATGATGATTTGAGTGGAAAGCAACTTGGGGAAGGCTAGAGATCAAGATTCTTGTGGTAAGAATGGTATACCTTGGTCTCAACACATGAGCAGGTGGTTCTCTCTCAAAAAAATGTGTACTGGAAGTGTAGGCACATTTTGATGGCTCTCTCTCAAATGGAGATGGGGGTGGAGGGGTATATATAGCCTCCACACAAAATCCAACCATTAGACACATTTAACCCAACTCGGTTAGACCGAATAGATGAACTCGGTCAGACCGAAGCAGTTCAAAATGTGAACATTAGGAATCTCGATGCGACCGACATGATCAACTCGGTGGGACCGATGTGGTAGGGCTAGGGAAAAACCTCATCTCGATGAAACCGATCGCATGAACTCGGTGGGACCGATTTTAGCAAAAGATCAAACAGAGAGTTGGTCAAGCAAACTAGGTGGGACCAATTGCATATTTTGGTGAGACCGAAATAATCACAATAGGATCACAGAGAGTTTGCAAGGCCATCTCGGTGAGACCGATATCCATATTGGTGAGACCAAATTGTCTAGGGTTTGTGGCAGTGGCTAAGTCAACTGAACTCGGTGGCGCCAGATAGATCAAATCGGTGGGGCCGAGTTTGACTTTAGGTTTTGGAGATATGTGGAATATGAGAAAGTGGTTGAGGGTTTTGGAGCAATATCACTAAGCACTTGAGCAACCAGATCATTAAGCAACACCTCATCCTCTTTTAAAAGTATTGGATTTCCTATGGACTCAATGTGATCTTGGATAACTAAAATGGAAATGTAGAGTCTTGAGCTTTTGCCAATCTTTGTCCTTAGCATCTTGAGGCTTTGTTTGGTAGTAGTGGATTTGAGAGGTTTGGGGAGGAGGGGATTTCAGGGGATTTGGTGAATCCCCATCTTCCACCCAATCCCCTCAGACCCCCTTGAAAACTCAAATCCCCTTCCAACCACAATCCCCTCCATATAAAACACTGTTTGGTAGGGAGGGATTGCCATATTGAGTTAAAATGGTGTAAAACAGTTAAAAATCCAATCTTTACATGTTAAATAGCTACATAGCTAGACACACTTGCTATAAAATTGTAAATGACACCTACTAAAAATGTGAAAACTGTTCTTCACATCAACAACATACTCTTGCTTGACTTGGAATCAATTTCTCATCACAGCAAAATATCAGTCACATCACAGCAACATGATCGTGGAACCAATAATATCTTCATAGCAACATGATCTTTCACAACACCAAACATAATGGAATACAAGGTACTTGTCACAACCAATTATATTTTTACAGACCAAGCCAGGATGAGAATGATGTTGTCATACATATGAATTGTTCTTACAATGTCATGATCATTGAGTTTTTGAATGGCCAAAAGTTTGTCCAGCTTGCTGCTCCAGTCGCCTGAGAACCTGATAAAACAAAAGGGGGTGAGCTTTTTAAATAGGCCAACAAGTCAGACAGATGACTAGTACAAGAAAGCTAGATAGGCCAACCTATGTTCTAGTACTTTGTACTCACAAGAAAGCTAAATGGCAATCTATGACTAGTCTTAGAGCAGAATACTAAAATTTAAAAGTATGAGCGGAAAGAAACTAACAACTTAGATCAACACAGCGGTTAAGTTCAATCATAAGAAACATATATGGAGAAGAAAACCGACATGCATGGAAGAACTTCTCCAAATCATGCTACAGAACAGCCCAGTGACATCATGTTGGATCAGTATGCTAATGAGAAAATAACTAACTAAGCTTGGCATTATATATGAATACTTCTTGTGTGGATTGCTTCAACAAATTTGACAGCTATTACATATAGAGCTGCTTACTACGAAAGAACTGAGATAACTTATTCGCATATAGCTTTGCATGAACAGTAATGTAATGCCAGGTACCAGAAATATTCAGTGTTCAGTCCAACTAGTTAGCTACATCCTAAGTACGTCATGTTAATAGGAACAAGGTAGCTCTACCACTACTGGTTGTCAAGGGAAAACATCATCCTTCTTTAATGACACATTTAAACACCTATAAACAATCGTAAGTAAGCAAAGCATATAATTTCGTTCAGAAGGATATGCACAAAGATAATGCAAGACTTTGGGCTGGTAGTATGCTGAGCAACAAAGGCAAAGTATTTCTCGAAAAAAGTGCCACAGGCAAAGGAATGACTTTCTGGAGAAGAATGAAAAGAAAAAGTAAATGTCAACTACAAGCCCAGAGATATTAACTAGGCTAAGATATTACACTGTTGTATTTGATATAGAAGAATAGCGAACAGAAAATGTTAATGCATAGAAATTAAACTATGAACCAAAATAACATCCCATCCCATGACATTAGGGAACAATAACAACAATCAGTGTGCCAGATCGATGGATTCGGTAAATAATAGCTGCCTCACAACGACATTGGACATTACTAGAAGAATCACGAATTATTAACAGGTAGCATGCTCTAAATCTTGACAGAAATAAATTCAGTTCAATGGAAATAGACCAAGTTAGCTAGCTAGCTAGATAATAAATCGATGACAGAAATAAGAACCAATCTATATATATCCGAATTTAGGCGTGACAACTGGATCCCAAGATGGAGGCAACTCGTCCACCCCCAACAAGAATCCAACCAGCAGGCCTCTGTCAAAATAAGAACATACCAGCAGCATTTAAGATGACACACAATCATTCATATATACTATAGAAACAAACATCCCTACTACATTGTTCCACCAACACTCACGGAGAATTAACCAAATGTTACATCTTACCGGGGAAAAGGTCAGCTCTTCGGTCGGGGTTAAGGAGGCTGATGGTGGTGGAGCGTGGAAGAGGCTGCAAGGTCCATGGAGGGAGAACAAGTTAGCAAGGTCCATGGAGGGAGAACAAGTTAGAAATATCCCAGGTTCAGGAAAACAGGGCACAAGCAATCGTAAAATACTTTATTTGTACTGGATTAGCATTTCTTTGTAGAACAACCAATCACTAGAATGTAAGAAACATCACCAAACATCTAAACCATATGCGTACAGTACTCCAATCACTAGAATGAAAGAACTGCAGCATCCGTGGGTTCTAATAAATCTGCTCAAGTACATTAGTAGTGTGATGTCTTGGGGTGGCCCCTCACATGTCATATCGTACAATCCATGGGCAAGCCATCGTGCGCATGTCATTCAACAAAATGCCGTCTGTGAATGACTTCCGTAGATATATGTCATCGGTGCTTAACATAATTAGTTAATTGATATACCAGGTCTAACACAAAGAAATGGCAGGACTCACTCACAACAATCTGGATGCAACTCCTCACAACTCCCCTTCGGAAGTCTATATATAACAAGTTAGAAGGGTAAGCAGTCAGACAAGACACACATACACATCTTATATAGCAAGCAGCAGTCGGCAGGAATGCATATATACACATATCATCCCTCTAGCTGTGTGCATCCTAGAGAAGTTCAGTTTCAGTGTTTCGAGTTATACTGTCAATGGCCATACGTGAATCGAGATAGAGGGAAGAATGTAGCCAAGGATGACTTGTCGGGTATCTGCATGTATGCTTCATGGGAGGGTATAGGCTGATTGTGACATGGTTAGAGTGAGATGTGCCATTTAGGTGAGGCCCTCCAAGTCTGCAAACAATATTATATTACGTTCATGTTTATGCATATAGGAATCTTTGCCACCCACAAGCTAGATGTATGGATTAGTAAAAAATGGCAGCGTAGCGACTAGCAAGTGGCATATCATATCACCACTCATAGGCATAGTGAGGTGTGTCAAGGATGAAAAGAGCTGCAGTGGTACCTTTTAGCTAACTAGGCGACATGGAAATATACCCAGGCCATGAACCGAAGTTAATTTCCATACAATTGGTCCAAATCCAACAAGTTGCGTTCAGTTTTCCTAGTTGCAGCTAGAAGTTCAAAACCAACAAAACAAACAAGGAATCACAAATACCTTCTTGAACAACAAAACCCATAGAACAGCAAGTTCATGCTGACTAAAATAGCAAACTAGTGTATGCAAGGATAACTGAATATCCCTGCCAAAACAAAGTATAACTGAATAACATACATTAGTAAGCAAGGTGAACAAACTGGCTATTTCCCTTGCGTTCTGCCAGGGTAAGTAGGGACTGGAACCCTACATGTAGAGATCTCCTAGTGTCTCTGATGAATCTCTATGTAATGTAGATTTGCAGGCGCATATCCAGCATGATATCTAGATGGCCGGTGGCCGGGGTGTGGAAGAAACCTAGATGACGGTGTGGTTGGCGAGCGAACTGGGGAGGATGAGCCTACAGCCATGGCCGGGGAGTGGAAGAAACCTAGATGGCGAGGGGACAAGCGGAGAGGCGAGGCAAGCACTTATAGCCGGGGGTATGCCGGAGGAGATACGATGACGTCTAGGAGGCGGGCGACGGAGTCTTGAGGAGTTGGGCGGCGATGACGTGTTGGGCGGGCGGCGACAGCGTCGTCCCCTCCGAATCCCTGAGTCCCCCCTCGAGGGCTGAAAACCGCATGGAAACAGGGTATCAGAGGGGCCTTGGAGGGGTTTAGGCCGTGGAATCCTCGTGTGTCAAACGGGCTTTCGAGGTTTCACGCGCCCCCCAACCCGCTTCTACCAAATGAGGCCTCAAGGGGTTCCACATCCTCTTGTCCTTGACAGCTTGAAAGGGTTCCACATCCTCTTGTCCTTGCCGCTCCAATGTTGAACTTGTCTGAAATACACTAGGTAAAGGCATTAGTCCAACAGGGGATATGTTGACATTAATTACCAAAATCACCCAGGGAGCACTTGTGCTTTCAGTATTGATCACAAATGTTTTGTTGAAGTCCGGAAGAGATAGCATTGGAGTAGATATCAAGGCTTGTTTTAGGGCTTTGAAGGCTTTCTCTTCGGTTTTAGACCAACAGAAGACAAACCCCCTTTTGAGCAAATTAGTTAGAGCACGACAAATGATGCCATAGTTGGATATGAATTTCCTGTAGTAACCCGCAAACCCCAAAAACCCACAGACCTCCTTAACATTCGTTGGAGTAGGCCGTGTTTCAATGGCTGAAATTTTGCTCGGGTCTGTGGACACGCCTCCGCCGCTAATGATGTGGTCATGATACCCAACCTGCCTTTGTGCAAAGGCATATTTTGACAGTTTGACCTTCCACTGGTGTTCTGACAGGAGCTCCAGGACTCGCCTCAGGTGTTGTAAGTGATACTTAAAGGCGGCGCCGAAAACTAGGATATCATTGAAAAATACTATGAAAAACTTCCTGTTCCCAGGAGATAAGGTATCGTTCATTGCAAATTGAAAGGTGAAGGATGCTCTCAGGCCAAACGACACCACGGTAACTTGTAGTGACCAGAGTGTGCCTGAAATGCCATTTTGTACTCTTTTCCGGGAGCAAGACGGATTTGATGATAGCCCGGATGCGAGTCAAGCTTAGTAAACCAGCTAGCTCCTGCAAGCTCGTCCAACAACTCATCAACATCGGGAATAGGGAACTTCCATTTCTGAGTCATGGCATTCTAGTGACGACAATCAGTGACCGGCCTCCACGTGTCGTCCTTCCTAACCACGAGAAGAGGAGACGAAAAGGGACTGTTGCTAGGTTGTATTACTCCGCTCTTGAGCATTTAGTGTATTTGTTTTTTCCAATTCTATTTTCAACGTCAACGCAATGTGATAAGGGCACATAGAGACACGAGTAATGCCTGGAATGAGGGGTATAGTGTGATCATAAGCTCTGCGAGGTGGTAGACTGTAACACCCCAGATGTAAAACTTCCTTATATGGCAAAATAAGCATCGTTGACTTAATCAATTCCATTCTGGGCTCCTTCCTTCATTTCAGGTTTCTTTGTTTTTGCCTTGTGCGTGCGTTGCATGTCACCATGTCATTTTCATTATGAGCATTGCATTGGCATAGACTCACTTGCATCCGTGTGTTTTTGCATCGTCTCCATCCTTTCCGTTGTCCGTTTCGGATTCCGACTCTCTCGCACGGCACCGTCGCACCTCTCTAGTCTTTGTTTCGTGAGTGGGTTAAAAACATCCTCGGAATGGGCCGAGAGTTGTCGAGTGGTCTTGGTATATCACCGGTAGACCGCCTGTCAAGTTTCATCTCGTTTGGAGGTCGTTTGATACTCCAATGGTTAACCATGTGGGCTGAAAACCCCTTTCTATCTTAGCCCAACACCCCTCCACAACAGCCCACAAGCCCATCCCAACCACCTCCATGCTCTCGGTCATTGGATCGCGATCGTGTGGGCGAAAACTGCACCTCATTTGGACTCTCCTAGCTCCTAAAACCTATATAAACATCCCCTCCCCCGGATTTTGCGGACGTAACCCTAGCCTCCCTCCTCCTTCGTCTGCCGGACGCGTCCGCCTGGCGCCGGATGTGTCCGCCCGCCGCCCTGAGCCAATCAGACGGTGACACGTCACCCGCGCCGCGCCCACATCGCCGCCGGACCCCAGACCCGGCCCACCCCGGGCCGAACCGGGCCGCGCCGGGTCACGCGTCGCCGCCGGCTCCTCCACGCCGCGTCGTCGGGCTCCACCATCACCGCCGGCCGCCACCGCCACGACACCCGCCGCCGGCAACTCCGCCCACCAGCCCCGCGCTCCGCCTCCTCCCACCTCCCGGTGCAAGCCCCGCGGCTCGACCGCCGCGCCACCGCGAGCTGCCCCGCCACCGCTTCTCCGCCTCGCCTTCGACGCCCGTCGGCAGGCGCCGCCTCGGGCCGCCTCCGCGCCATGGCCCCGCGCCTCGGCCGCCCCGACCGTCTCCGCCTCGCCGGCTGGCACCGCCGCCGCAGCGAGCACTCGCCGCCCCGCTCCTCCGGCGACTCTCCGGCGAGCCGCTGCCCCGCTCCGGCCAGATCTGGATCCACCCGAGGGTGGATCAGATCCACCAGCTCCGCCTACCAAACGGCCACCCTGAGCCCGGATCCCTCCGTCCCGAACCTCTCCATCCTGTTTTTCGGAGGGTAAAATTCTTCTAAGTCCCTAATCTGTGATAATTTGTTGCCCTCTTTGACATGTCATAACTTGGTGCTCGGTGCTCCATTTTGCATGTATAATATATCGAAATGTTCGTCTCAAAGTGCTCTACATGTTGGCATCAGTTTTGAGCATCTTAGGGTTCATCTAGATGTATTAATGTTCGTTGCAAGACTGCTTTGTGATGTTACTGTTTCAACACTAGTTGTCTATTAACAATATGTTGGCATGTTCGTGAGGTCGCAACTTTGTGCATGTCGGTCCAAATGGAGTGTATGATATGTCAAAATGTTCATCTTGTGATGCTCTTCAAGATGGATGCATTTGCATACATGTTAGGTTGCATTATTCCATGTTTAACCCTGTTGCAAAAGTGAATGTGGCTGTTAAGTGCTGAAACTTGTTATAAGATACGGATTTGTCTTTTTCATATCTTTATGTGTGATTTTTGTTTGAGCTACATGTCAATATGTTTTAGAAGCACAATCATGTCATTTTTGCTGTGGTGTAATTAGATTTTCATAATATGCCTTGTTGTGAGTGCAACAAGCTTGCAAAGTGACCTACTCGTTGTTGCTGATTTCTATGACTTGTGAAAACTGCCAAGTCTGAAACTGTTATAACCTGATGCCATGTTTGCTTGATGCCCCACTCACATCCACGCACATTTTGGGAGGTCCAATGATCATTTCTTGAAGTCCATGTTATGCTCTATCCATCCATGTCCTTGTTTGCAATTATGGCTTGTTGTAGCTCGTTGTTTTCATGCTCTCAAATTGCTATAAAACTTTGTTGTCAGCCTATTAACAGTAAGTTCAGTTTTTTCATGTGAGTAGCTAGTGTTCTATGCATCCAATGACCATGTTCTTGCCATAAGTAGCTGCACAAACATGTCTTCTTGCTGTTGGTTACATTCACATGCCATGCTATGATTTGAGATGAGTTGCACAAGCTTGCAAACATGCCTACTTGTCGTTGTTGCTGCCATGTCTAGTTTATTTCACTAAGTCTGAGAAATCTATTAACTTATTGAATCTTGCCATGGTTGTTTAATTGTGTTCCAGCAAGTTTTTGGGTATGCTCTGAGTTCATGCTTGTTAAGAATCATGTCTATTCCACATCCATGCCTTTTGTATTCATGTTTGGGTGCTGTAGCATAATTATACCTTGCTCCAAAGATGCCATGTTGCTGTTAACTTCAGTTTTGCATTGCATCTTGTTTTGCTTGTCATTTACAAACCGTGCATCCGATTCAAATGATATTTATATCGTTTTCGATTGAAATCTTCTCCTGTATCCACTGGCTTGCTTGGTTGCCCAAGATGAAGCCATTTCCGTCATCTTCTCCTTTAGGCTTGAGAGCATCCTCATGCATACGCACATCATACTTGCATCCCATGACATGTCTTGCATCATGTTGGTTGTGCATTGCACCGTGACTGATCTTGTACCGTTGTTGTGCTCTTGTGTTGGGTAGAGCCGGGAACCGATACAGAGTTCAAGGATCTTGTCGAAACTGAGTTTGAGGAGCCGTCTTACCATTCCACCGAGGACTTACCAGGCAAAATGACCGTTCCCCGATATCACCTCTATCTTTGCCTTGCTAGTTGTCTCGCTCTTTAGCTATGCCTCGATGCCTATTCCTGTTTGTCAGCCTCCTATGTTGCCATGAAACACTCTAACCGCCTTCCTAGCAAACCGTTGATTGGCTAAGTATGCTTTTGCTCAGCCCCTCTTATAGCGTTGTTAGTTACAGGTGAAGTTTTAAGATTGCTCCATGTTTGGACTTGTTTTATTGGGATAACACAATATATATCTTAATTAAATCAATACACATATATATTGGTAATGGGTGGAAGGCTTGGCCTTCTGCTTGGTGTTTTGTTCCACTCATGCCACCTTAGGACCCGATAAACCAGTGTTATGTTCCTTGATTTTGCATTCCTAACACGGTTGGGGTTTATGCGCCCCCCTTGATAATTCGCACTTCTTAAAGCTTTTCCAGCGAGACCCAACTTTGGTACTACATTTGCCTAACAACTAAAACTTGCATAGGGAGTTATAAACCTGAGTTCTTAATCAACAACCCGGGCTAGTGCTCCTCATGGGTGTTGGTCCAAACTAGGCGGACTGCAAGGCCACCACGAGGAAACTCGAGGATTGTATATACATGTAGGCTGTCCCATCCGGTCGTGGCCTGAGACGAGATACGTGCGACTACTATCAGGGTGTCGGCACACCGGGAGGTCTTGCTGGATTAGTTTTACCTTTGTCAAAATATCTTGAGCACGGGATTCCGAGAATACTCGGGGCTTCCCAATATGGACTTGCGACTTCGCGGATCGTGAGCTTGTGATGGGCTAAGTTGGGACACCCCTGCAGGGTTATGAACTTTCGAAAGCCGGGCCCGCGGTTATGTGGCAGATGGGAATTTTTTAATATCCGGTTGTAGATAACTTGACACCATATCCTTAAGAATACACTATCTGTGTGAGTACCGTGATGGTCTCTTTTCGAAGGGGTTTCAGAAAGTGAACACGGTGGGGTTATGCATGAACGTGGTTAGCTAGGATCACTTATTGATCATCTTTGGCGACCATTGGCACATATCCTCATCTCGCTCTGAACTCGTAAGCTAGTTGCTTAGTGCTTGCCGCTGACACTTTATTACCTCTCCACACCTATAAGGCTTTGTTATTTTTTATACCCGGGAATGGGATTGCTGAGTCCTTGTGACTCACAGATTACAACACACACCAGATGCAGGTACAGCCGAGAACGATGCAGGAGATGGACAAGAACTTCACTGGGAGTTCGATGAAGAGCGTGCTCATTTTTATGTTACGTATCCCGACAATCAGTAGTGGTTCCTACTAGGGGCGATCAGGGCTTGTGGTTGTGGTATCTTTTCTCGTTTGGATTTCGTCCGTAGCCGGACCCTGTGTTATTTGGATGAACGTATGCTAATGTATTCATTGTGTGATGTGGTGAGTGTAAGCCAACTATTTTACTCTTTCATCCCTGTTATTTACATGAGTTGTGCAAAGATACCATGCTTGCGATCATTCCAGTATGCGCTTATGTCTCTAACTCGTGCCTCAACACGTAGGAGATATAGTCGCATCCTGGGCATTACAAGTTGGTATTCAGAGCCTTCTCCGACCTAGGAGCCCCCTGATTGATCGAACCGCTAACGGTTGAGTCTAGGCACACACACAAAATGTTTTGAGTCTTATATATATATATATAGTAGGATTTATTTTTACTCCTTATCCCCTTCATCGCTCTGGTGAGGACTCCTGACGTTGTGTTAACATCACTATTCTCAAAATTTCACCAAACTTTTTTTAGGATCACGCGAGTATTGTTTGGATTGTTCCGATATCTTTGTGACGAAACATTGTTGTTGGTGCCTCCTGTCATTTAGGGGTTGTGGCAGTGTCCCGGGGAGTTGAGCTCCGAGGTGTTGTCATCACGATTGTATCGTTGCAGTTCTAGTCTTCTAGAATATGAGAGACGGCCGACATCGAAAACTCTTCTATGCATGTCTGGTGGTGAGATAACCCCGACGTCACCCAGTACTAGGGGATAGTTCGGGAGTATTGCCACAACTAGTATAGCGGATGCGTTTCGAAGGTCTGAGGTAAACAGTTTCCGAAGGTGCCTGGTTATGTGTTGACGGATGGATACAGCTGGATGTAGGATTTATTAGTTGAGTGATATGCGGTGCTTCCCCTATATCCCCAACACCAGATTGCATAACCGGAAAGCTTCGGGAATTAATAGGTGAGATTCAAGTAGCTCTTAGGTAATCTTCCAACGGGTGCATGATATGAGGTTGGGGTTCAACATTTAGTGGAGAGGCTATCATGGGCGTTGTTGCACTAGGGGGTTGCATCTTAAAGGATCCTTGGCTATGCTAATCCGGGGATTGCAAGGCCCTTTGTAACACGTGCCATGTGGCATTCAGCACGAACGTGTGGGACGAAACCTCTATTATGTATTTGTTCCATCTGTTACCTTGTTGTTTTATTCTATCATTTTGTTCTTCCAAGTGGCTTCTCGACAAGTTGTTGTACCATTAAGCTATGGAATTCATTCGTTCAATTTTGTTCGGATGTTCATTGTGAAGACTATATGTTGCAAATGTCTAGACGTTGATTCAGCTTATCTATTATTTGCTTCAATGGCTAACGGTTGTCATCATCTTCAGGATAGCACCTAAGAAAGTTCCCAGTCAGAACCCAGAGGGTGAAGAAGAGCGTCCACCTTCCCCTCCTCCTCTGTCTGAGGCATGGAGAGCGATTATGCACGCAACCAATCAAAACACTCAGACGGTCATGCAAATGATGCAGAGTTTCCAAGAAAATCAAGCAAATAAAGGCAATCAAGGGAACCAATGCCAAGGAAATCTATTCAATCAACCTCACTTTGCGACTCTGAACAAATTTCTGGCAAATCAGCCCAAGTATTTCAGTTACTGTGTTGATCCGCTAGATGCTGAAGATTGGATCACACACATCAAGAAGCATTTCGAGTGCAGTAACATCAGACCTGAGGATTATGTCAAGTTTGCCGCTTTCCAACTCAAAGATCAAGCAGCAGATTGGTGGCAACAGTACAAAGACTCCAGAGCGGGCCGTGAGATCTCTTGGGCTGACTTTTGTCACGATTTTTGTTCTCATCACATCCCTACCAGTGTCACTGAAGGCATGCGTGAGCAATTACGCATTCTTAAGCAAGGCACCAAGTCTGTCTACCAATACAATGTCAAGTTCCAGAATCTTGCCCGTTATGCGAAGCAAGACATCCCCGATGCCAAGAGCAAAATCTACCAGTTCTGAGGTGGTCTGAAAGATGAACTCCAACTTGCACTCACTCTGTTCGAGCCAGAGGAATTTGATCAATTCTACAACATGGCTCTCAAGCAAGAGGCAGCTCAGCTCAAATGTGAAGCTTCCAAAAAGAGGATAAGAGATGTTGTTCACTCCTCCTCTTCCTCTCAAGTGGTCGCCAAGCAGTAGAAACTGTCTCCCGCCTCCTCCAGTGTTCCGTCCTCCGAGTCAGAATAAGCACTCAGGTGGTCGTGGATTTTCCCACCCACCCAACCCAAGCAACTAGAACAAGTTTTAGTACCAAGCTCCAAGACCAAGTGTTCGTCCTTCACGTCCAGTTTCAGAGGTCATGTCAGGCCCAAGATGCGATTCTATCTCGATCACGTGACACTTACGTGATTGAGGCACAACCGCATTTCAGGCGCTTAGCAAGATGGACATCATTACATCGTACCATTACATACATACATAGGGGATACAACATAACATAAAAGTCACATGAATACAACAACCTCAATACAAAGTATCCGACAACGGATACAAACATGAAAAGCACAAGACATCCATCTGCTATCCCAGGCTGCCGACCCGGAACCTAACCCAAGACTGAAGAAGAAGAACTCCAACAAAAGAACAACGCTCTCACGTCAAGACAGCGGAAACCTGCACCTGCAACTGTTGTTGTAGTATCTGTGACCCACGAGGACTCAGCAATCCCATAACCATGGGTAACAAGACTATCAAAGCTTAATAGGTAGGAAGAGGTAAAGTGGTGAGGTTGCAGCAGCGGCTAAGCAAAATATATGGTGGCTAACTTACGAGTACAAGAACACGATGAGCATCTACGCAAACGGTCGCAACTAGTAGTGATCGCTAAAGATCCTGAACTACATACGAGTCAAGCATAACCCCACCGTGTTCTCTTCTCGAAGTGAAAAGAGACAGTCACGGTTACTCACACAGTTGTGTGCTTTACTTAGGATCCTCTGTCAAGTTTTCTACAACCGGACATTAACAAATTCCAATCTGCCACATAACCGTGGGCACGGCTTTCGAAAGATCATAACCCTGCAGGGGTGTCCCAACTTAGCCCATCACAAGCTCTCACGATTAGCTGAAGTGATAAATATAATATCATCACCCCTTGTCTTAGGGAAATCCGATCAGGCTCGGTATCCCGGTGCACAAGACATTTAGACAATGGTAAAACAAGTCCAGCAAGACCTCCCGGTGTGTCGACACCCTGATAGTAGCCGCGCGTATCTAATCTCAGGCCACGACCGGATGGGTGATGCTACAGGTAAAACCAATCCTCGAGTTTCCCCGTGGTGGCCCCACGGGCTCCCCGTTTGGGACCAACACCATCAGCACTGGCCCCCCTGCTATGTAGAAAGAATCCTCGGGTAGCGCTAACTCCCTATGCAATTTAATTAATTAAATAAGTTGTAGTTATGAGGCAAATTAAAACCAATGTTGGGCCTTGCTGGAGGAGTTTTATTCAAAGACGAACTGTCAAGGGGTTCCCATCCACCCATCGTGTAAGGAACGCAAAAAATCAAGGAACATAATGCCGGTTATCGGCGCCTAAGGTGGCATGAGTGGAACAAAACACCGAGCAAAAGGCCAAGCCTTCCACCCATGCCCGGTATATAGGCGTTTTGTTCCACTCATGCCACCCATGCAATTTAATTAATTAAATAAGTTGTTATTATGAGGCAAATTAAAACCAATGTTGGGCCTTGCTGGAGGAGTTTTATTCAAAGACGAACTGTCAAGGGGTCCCCATCCACCCATCGTGTAAGGAACGCAAAAAATCAAGGAACATAATGCCGGTTTATCGGCGCCTAAGGTGGCATGAGTGGAACAAAACACCGAGCAAAAGGCCAAGCCTTCCACCCATGCCCAGTATATAGGTGTGTTAATAATAATATTAAAAATTGTGATATTCCAACAACAAGTTCCCTCCTGGAACGAACTTCATCTTCACCTGCAACTAACAACGCTATAAGAGGTGCTGAGCAAGCGAGTAACATAGCCAAACAATGGTTTTGCTAGGAAGGTTTCAAAGGTTAGAGGTTTCATGGCAACAAGGAGAGGGGCTGACAATAAGATGGGTAGCGCGACATGTAACGATAGCATCGAGACACTAAGCATGGCAATGATAGTAAAGGTATCCAAGGGTATGGTCATCTTGCCTGAGATCCTGCAAGGAAGAAGAACGGATCCATGAAGAAGACGAAGAAGAAGCCTTGAGGAAGAACCATGGGTAGACGAACGAATCCTCACGACGCAACGGAACAAGCACTAACGAGAAGAAGCAAGCAATTCGGTAAACAAACCACTCAAGAACATAACAATATGCACAACCAAGTATGATGCAAAACAAGTCTACATATGATGCACAGAAAGTCTACACAGGAAGCAAAACAGGGCAAGGTAGGAAGCACAAAAAACAACACAAGTCTATATGATGCAATACATGGCAAGGTATGATGCATGACAAATAAATACAGGAAGCAATACATGGCAAGGTATGATGCATGACAAATGTACACAGGAAGCACAGCAAGTCTATGAAGCATAACATGGCAAGGTATGATGCATGACAAATCTATACAGGAAGCACAGCAAGTCTATACAGGAAGCATAACAAGTCTATACAGGAAGCATAACATGGCAAGGTAGGAAGCACGGAAAACAACACAAGTTTATATGATGCAATACATGGCAAGGTATGATGCATGACAATATATACATGAAGCACAGAAAGTCTATACAGGAAGTATAACAAGTCTATACAGGAAGCATGGCTGATGCACTAAGGAAGCACTGCAGATGCACTAAGGATGCACAGAAAGACAACATAGGAAACACAGAGATGCAGCACAAGGAACATGACAATATGCATCAAGCAAGAAACTTCAAAACATGTTAACAAGAGGATAATATGAATCTACATGCAAAATCACACAAGTTTCATATAAAGAACACTCCAAACGGAGCAACGGGCTAAAAGATACACATGAAACAAGATAGCAAGCAAAGCTGAAATTAACAGCCACATAACAACTTTCGAGCATGATAAATATATGCTACAGCACTCAAACATGGCAACAAGAAGCATGAACATGAAGTAGACATATCCTACAGCAAACAACTCCATTGGAGCATCTCCATAGGAGGCATGGATCAATAGCAACAAGCTATAACATTTGGATCATGACACTAAAAACCTGACAGCAACATTTTATAGCAACTTGGGAGCAAGAGTTAAATATGCTACAGCCACCCAAATGAGCATGTGAGAGCATGAATGGATAGCCAACAACATGTACAACAAGGAATCATCAATATTCACCCCAAAACTATTATGGATTTGCCTAGAACAACAAGCAAACATAGCATCCGGATATTACAGATTCCAGACTTAGTGAAATTTCACTAAGTGTTAAAACAGTAACAGCAACATGACAAGTTTGCAAGCATGTTTAAGTCAACACAAGGCATATCATGGAAAGTTAAATGCACCACATCAAAGAGCACATCATGGAGATTCTAAAACAACTAGGCATGTGACAAGGGGACAAACACAACAATAGCAACGAGCTCCTCAACTAGGCATCTCGTAACAAGTTTCAGAACATAACAGCCAAATGCACTTTTGCAAAGGAGATTAACATGGCAATATGAACTCAAACAAGCATGCTATAGCAACCAACATGTAGATCATCTCATGATGAACATGTGGACATATCATTTGCATCATTTGGATAAACATGCACCAAGTTATCACATCACAAACATAGCAACAAAATAACAAGTAGCAGCAGTTTATAACAAGTAGCACTCTTGCAACAGATATTTAAGCATCTAGATGAACTCAAACATGCATGGCACAAAGAAACAAAGTGTAGAGCATATCATCACGATCATTTTGACATATCATTCACTCAAAACGGTTAAGCACACAAAAAGATATCATTATGCAAAATGCAACAAAATATTACAGAAAAAAAGGACTTAGCAGAAAAACTACTAAGTAAAACAGAGCGCAAGATAGCTACAGCACGCACAGGCGCGATCTAGGGGAAGCTCACCAAGTGGGCTCGGCCCAAAGAAGAGGAAGAAGCAGCAGTTGGCTCGATGGAGCTCGGGAGCTGGGCCGGCCCGCAGGGGAGGAACAGGCCGGCTGGGGCGCTGGATCTGGGCCGGCCCGAGGCGGCGGCTAGGCCTGGCGAGGAAGGCCGGTGGAACGCTGACAGGTGGGCCGGCCGGGGCCGACGAATGGGAGGCCCAACGCCCAGGGAGGCGGCTGGATCGGGCGGCCCAGCAGGGAAGATGGCCCGTGGCGGCGGGAGCAGGCGCGGCCTAGGCGCTGGAGCGGTCGGGGCGGTCGCTTTGGCTTCGGGCGCCCGGCTGGCGCGGCCCAGGAGCGGCGGGGCGAGGAGGCCCGATGGAGGAGGTCGGATCGGGCACGGCGAGGGGCGAGGCCCAGGGAGGCGCTCGGTCATCGGCCTCTCGTGCCCCTCCTGAGCACGAAGCCATGGCAGGCGGCGGCCGCTGGAATCCGGCAAGGGGCGGAGCGGATCGACCGGATCCGGCCGGGAACGGGCCCCGGAGGACGGAGGAAGGTCGGGGGCGCGCGGATCGGGCCATCCCGCGCCCGGATCTGGCCGGAGGTGGAGAAGAAGGCGAGGCACGCGGCTGAGGGCTCGGAAGCACGGCGCGGCGACGTCGGAAGCACGGCGCGGCAACGTCGGAAGCACGGTGCGGCGAGGTCGGAAGCACGGCGCGGCGAGGTCGGAAGCACGGCACGGTAACGGTGGAAGCACTGCGCGGAATTTGAGGAGGGAGGTAGGGGAAGGCCAAAAATGGACTAGGGGCAGTCCATTTATAGTAGGAGGGCTAGGGTTAGGAGTTTTGGGGGGTTTTAGAGCCCTTCGATCGCGATCCGACGGATCCAATCGCGAGGGGAGTTAAGATGGGCCTAGGGGAGGCTAGTGGGCTGTGTTAGAAGGGCTTAGAGGAGAGAAGAGAACAGGCCCGCGGAGGTTTTCGGAGACCGAAAACATCCGACGAAAATAACCCGCGACTAGTGCCGCTATATATATCCGTTGGGCTATCAAACGAGCCCCGAATGCGATGAAATTTGGCAGGCGGCCTGTCTACACTATAATAAGACCACATGACAAGTTTCAACCCATTCCGAGAACATTTTTCGGCCACTCACAAAATAAAAATTCGGAGGCACCGCGGGCGCGTGCAAGTGTGTCTGGCTCAGAACGGACAACGGAGAGAACGAGGAGACTCGGACGGATGCAAGTTTTGAAAACATGCTGATGCAACACACATGATGACATGGCAAGATGTAACATGCAAGCAGATGACATGGCACTGACAACGAATAACTGACTGACACCTGGCGCACCGGTCTCGGGTTGTCACAACACTCCCCTACTAACAAGAGATCTCGTCCCGAGATCTTAGGAACGAGACGGAAGGGAAAAAGGAAGAACAAAGTTCTTCGAGGACAAAAGAGTGAAACCAGAGAATATTGAGAGGTTGATCAATTTGAAGAAAGGATACAACGGAGATGAACGAAGTTGCGAAGACTTCGTTAAACGAGAGGAACAAGGAATATGACGAGAATTAAGTAGGCTGAAAGGCATGAAACAAGGACTGAAGGAACAAGAATGAAAACGAAACCACTCCGATTAAAGAGGGCAACACTTCGGCTGAAACAGAAAGAAAAAACACACCGGTTGAACAAGAATGGAATAGGACATGAGCCTGAGAAGATGGAATAATACTTGACGAGATGAACAAGACAATGCCTCCGGAAGAAATAAAGAATGGAATGAGAAGAAGAGGAAGAAGATGACAACTTCCATCACGAATGGATTGAAAGAACATCTTCAAGAGAAGACTTGAACGGAGTTGTTGAGAAAAACAACAACAAAAGAATGAGCTTGTTGTGGACTTATAACAACATCTCAAACTTGAGGTGAATTATGCCGCAATGAAATAGATTGAATAGATGAGATGAAGGAAGAATAAAACACTTGGGAACTAGAATTTATTCATCAAGAATAAACTTCAAAGGAAGGAATATATCAACTTGAAGAATAAGAATTACGTTATGCTTATCCTCCACCAATTAAATTGATGCGAAGCAATGGATTCGCATACTACTTATTCACGATGAAAAGGATTAAAGAGGGATATATCGCGAACTTGCGAAAAATCTTCATGAAACACCGGTAGGATTGGAATAAAATGAATGGATTGATATGATAACACCGGAAAAGAATTCTTGAGCGAACCACCGTAAGGAATTAAAACGAGTGAAGAAAATGAATGAACCACCGGGAAGAATTGATCGAAATGGTAAAAAGAACAAACCACCGAGAAGAATTAATATCGAGTGAAGAACGAGAATGACCACCGTAAGGAATGAAATTGAATGATGCAAGAGGACAAGCCACCGTGAAGAATTGAGATTGAGTGAACACAAGAGAATGAATCTCCGGGAAGAATAAAGCACTCGAGGAAATTAACATGACGAGAGCAACGAGATCGTGAACTGATTAAAGAATATTTGAATGAAACACCGGAAGAATTGAGATGAACGAAGAGGCATCAAAGAAGAATATTTGGAGGACAAAGTTGAAAACTAAGAACGGAGAAATCTTCTGAAATGATGGCCTTCGGAGAAACACAAAGAAAAGAATTTATGAAATACTCCGGATGAATGCAATGAGGAAAAAAAGGTTGAACCACCGATGAAACAATCTTCGGAAGGCATATGACTGATGGGATCCATACTTACGTCACACTTGAAAAGAATTTCGGAACACTCCGGGAAATAGAAGAGTCAGGTAAGATCCTGGGAAAAGACCTGTGGGTTATGAGCCCACCGAAGGTAGAACTCCGTTGGAAAGGATTGAAAAGGAGATAATGCGCCGGAACGATTAAAAGACTCGAAGGAGGTGATAACCTTGAATTAATTGGAACACAGACAAATCTCTTGAGAATGTCTTTGGAACACCGGAACAATTAAATGGCGAGAGGTGAACGAGCAAGGTGAAACATTTGAGCCGAGGGAAAAGGATATGTTCCACACGAAATACTTGAACTGAATCCACCGGAAAATAAGAAGAGGTGAAGAATATCAAACAAGAGGAGAATTCATCGGAGAAGAAAAGAGAAGAATGATGACGAGCTAGACGAGAATTCACCGGTTGAAAAATAACTGAGGAAAGAATGCAAAGGATTCCACGAGTAGGATGGATACTCGATTAAGGACTCCGATCCGAGAAGCAAAAGGGTGGGAGGGTGGGAAAAAGAAGGAACACATCGGACGGAGAAAACACCCGTCAGTTAAAAGAACCGAGGTTGAACTTGCAAAGAAGAAGAGGGTCGAAAACACTTGACGAGAGATGCACCAGATGAAAGAACTAACAACGCAACGAACGAAAACTATCCACGTGATCCTAAAAAAAATTTGAAGGGGAAGAGGAGTAATTTAAAACACCTACGTCAAGATTCCTCACCAGAGTAACGAAGGGGCAGGGGAGTAAAAAGAATCCCTACTCTCCGATATAACTAGACTCCGAAAAAGTTTTCTGCTAGACTCAACAACGGCCAACTATGATCAATCAAGGGGGCTCCTATGGTCGGTCGAGGCTCTGATACCAACTTGTCAGGCCCAAGATGCGATTCTATCTCGATCACATGACACTTACGTGATTGAGGCACAACCGCATTTCGGGCGCTTAGCAAGATGGACATCATTACGTCGTACCATTACATACATACATAGGGGATACAACATAACATACAAGTCACATGAATACAACAAGCTCAATACAAAGTACCCGACTACGGATACAAACATGAAAAGCACAAGACATCCATCTGCTATCCCAGGCTGCCGACCCGGAACCTAACCCAAGACTGAAGAAGAAGAACTCCAACAAAAGAACAACGCTCTCATGTCAAGACAGCGGAAACCTGCACCTGCAACTGTTGTTGTAGTATCTGTGAGCCACGAGGACTCAGCAATCGAATAACCATGGGTAACAAGACTATCAAAGCTTAATAGGTAGGAAGAGGTAAAGTGGTGAGGTTGCAGCAGCGGCTAAGCAAAATATATGGTGGCTAACTTACGAGTACAAGAACAAGATGAGCATCTACGCAAACGGTCGCAACTAGTAGTGATCGCTAAAGATCCTGAACTACATACGAGTGAAGCATAACCCCACCGTGTTCTCTTCTTGAAGTGAAAAGAGACAGTCATGGTTACTCACACAGTTGTGTGTTTTACTTCGGATCCTCTGTCAAGTTTTCTACAACCGGACATTAACAAATTCCAATCTGCCACATAACCGCGGGCACGGCTTTCGAAAGATCATAACCCTGCAGGGGTGTCCCAACTTAGCCCATCACAAGCTCCCACGATTAGCTGAAGTGATAAATATAATATCATCACCCCTTATCTTAGGGAAATCCGATCAGGCTCGGTATCCCGGTGCACGAGACATTTCGACAATGGTAAAACAAGTCCAGCAAGACCTCCCGGTGTGTCGACACCCTGATAGTAGCCGCGCGTATCTCGTCTCAGGCCACGACCGGATGGGTGATGCTACAGGTAAAACCAATCCTCGAGTTTCCCCGTGGTGGCCCCACATGCTCCCCGTTTGGGACCAACACCATCAGCACTGGCCCCCCTGCTATGTAGAAAGAATCCTCGGGTAGCGCTAACTCCATATGCAATTTAATTAATTAAATAAGTTTTTATTATGAGGCAAATTAAAACCAATGTTGGGCCTTGCTGGAGGAGTTTTATTCAAAGACGAACTGTCACGGGGTCCCCATCCACCCATCGTGTAAGGAACGCAAAAAAATCAAGGAACGTAATGCCGGTTTATCGGCGCCTAAGGTGGCATGAGTGGAACCAAACACCAAGAAAAAGGCCAAGCCTTCCACCCATGCCCAGTATATAGGTGTGTTAACAATAATATTAGATATTGTGATATTCCAACAATAAGTTCCCTCCTGGAACGAACTTCATCTTCACCTGCAACTAACAATGCTATAAGAGGGGCTGAGCAAGCGAGTAACATAGCCAAACAATGGTTTTTCTAGGAAGGTTTCAAAGGTTAGAGGTTTCATGGCAACAAGGAGAGGGGCTGACAATAAGATGGGTAGCGCGACATGTAACGATAGCATCGAGACACTAAGCATGGCAATGATAGTAAAGGTATCCAAGGGTATGGTCATCTTGCCTGAGATCCCGCAAGGAAGAAGAACGGATCCATGAAGAAGACGAAGAAGAAGCCTTGAGGAAGAACCACGGGTAGACGAACGAATCCTCACGACGTAACGGAACAAGCACTAACGAGAAGAAGCAAGCAATTCGGTAAACAAACCACTCAAGAACATAACAATATGCACAACCAAGTATGATGCAAAACAAGTCTACATATGATGCACAAAAAGTCTACACAGGAAGCAAAACAGGGCAAGGTAGGAAGCACAGAAAACAACACAAGTCTATATGATGCAATACATGGCAAGGTATGATGCATGACAAATATATACAGGAAGCAATACATGGCAAAGTATGATGCATGACAAATGTACACAGGAAGCACAGCAAGTCTATGAAGCATAACATGGCAAGGTATGATGCATGACAAATCTATACAGAAAGCACAACAAGTCTATACAGGAAGCATAACAAGTCTATACAGGAAGCATACCATGGCAAGGTAGGAAGCACGGAAAACAACACAAGTTTATGTGATGCAATACATGGCAAGGTATGATGCATGACAATATATACATGAAGCACAGAAAGTCTATAAAGGAAGCATAACAAGTCTATACAGGAAGCATGGCTGATGCACTAAGGAAGCACTGCAGATGCACTAAGGATGCACAGAAAGACAACATAGGAAACACAGAGATGCAGCACAAGGAACATGACAATATGCATCAAGCAAGAAACTTCAAAACATGTCAACAAGAGGATAATATGAATCTACATGCAAAATCACACAAGTTTCATATAAAGAACACTCCAAACGGAGCAACGGGCTAAAAGATACACATGAAACAAGATAGCAAGCAAAGCTGAAATTAACAGCCACATAACAACTTTGGAGCATGATAAATATATGCTACAGCACTCAAACATGGCAACAAGAAGCATGAACATGAAGTAGACATATCCTACAGCAAACAACTCCATTGGAGCATCTCCATAGGAGGCATGGATCAATAGCAACAAGCTATAACATTTGGATCATGACACTAAAAACCTGACACCAACATTTTATAGCAACTTGGGAGCAAGAGTTAAATATGCTACAGCCACCCAAATGAGCATGTGAGAGCATGAATGGATAGCCAACAACATGTACAACAAGGAATCATCAATAGTCACCCCAAAACTATCATGGATTTGCCTAGAACAACAAGCAAACATAGCATCCGGATATTACAGATTCCAGACTTAGTGAAATTTCACTAAGTGTTAAAACAGTAATAGCAACATGACAAGTTTGCAAGCATGTTTAAGTCAACACAAGGCATATCATGGAAAGTTAAATGCACCACATCAAAGAGCACATCATGGAGATTCTAAAACAACTAGGCATGTGACAACGGGACAAACACAACAATAGCAACGAGCTCCTCAACTAGGCATCTCGTAACAAGTTTCAGAACATAACAGCCAAATGCACTTTTGCAAAGGAGATTAACATGGCAATATGAACTCAAACAAGCATGCCATAGCAACCAACATGTAGATCATCTCATGATGAACATGTGGACATATCATTTGCATCATTTGGATAAACATGCACCAAGTTATCACATCACAAACATAGCAACAAAATAACAAGTAGCAGCAGTTTATAACAAGTAGCACTCTTGCAACAGATATTTAAGCATCTAGATGAACTCCATGGCACAAAGAAACAAAGTGTAGAGCATATCATCACGATCATTTTGACATATCATTCACTCAAAACGGATAAGCACACAAAAAGATATCATTATGCAAAATACAACAAAATATTACAGAAAAAAAGGACTTAGCAGAAAAACTACTAAGTAAAACAAAGCGCAAGATAGCTACAGCACGCACAGGCGCGATCTAGGGGAAGCTCACCAAGTGGGCTCGGCCCAAAGAAGAGGAAGAAGCAGCAGTTGGCTCGATGGAGCTCGGGAGCTGGGCCGGCCCGCAGGGGAGGAACAGGCCGGCTGGGGCGCTGGATCTGGGCCGGCCCGAGGCGGCGGCTAGGCCTGGCGAGGAAGGCCGGTGGAACGCTGACAGGTGGGCCGGCCGGGGCCGACGAATGGGAGGCCCAACGCCCAGGGAGGCGGCTGGATCGGGCGGCCCAGCAGGGAAGATGGCCCGTGGCGGCGGGAGCAGGCGCGGCCTAGGCGCTGGAGCGGTCGGGGCGGTCGCTTTGGCTTCGGGCGCCCGGCTGGCGCGGCCCAGGAGCGGCGGGGCGAGGAGGCCCGATGGAGGAGGCCGGATCGGGCACGGCGAGGGGCGAGGCCCAGGGAGGCGCTCGGTCATCGGCCTCTCGTGCCCCTCCTGAGCACGAAGCCATGGCAGGCGGCGGCCGCTGGAATCCGGCAAGGGGCGGAGCGGATCGACCGGATCCGGCCGGGAACGGGCCCCGGAGGACGGAGGAAGGTCGGGGGCGCGCGGATCGGGCCATCCCGCGCCCGGATCTGGCCGGAGGTGGAGAAGAAGGCGAGGCACGCGGCTGAGGGCTCGGAAGCACGGCGCGGCGACGTCGGAAGCACGGCGCGGCGACGTCGGAAGCACGGTGCGGCGAGGTCGGAAGCACGGCGCGGCGAGGTCGGAAGCACGGCACGGTAACGGTGGAAGCACTGCGCGGAATTTGAGGAGGGAGGTAGGGGAAGGCCAAAAATGGACTAGGGGCAGTCCATTTATAGTAGGAGGGCTAGGGTTAGGAGTTTTGGGGGGTTTTAGAGCCCTCCGATCGCGATCCGACGGATCCAATCGCGAGGGGAGTTAAGATGGGCCTAGGGGAGGCTAGTGGGCTGTGTTAGAAGGGCTTAGAGGAGAGAAGAGAACAGGCCCGCGGAGGTTTTCGGAGACCGAAAACATCCGACGAAAATAACCCGCGACTAGTGCCGCTATATATATCCGTTGGGCTATCAAACGAGCCCCGAATGCGATGAAATTTGGCAGGCGGCCTGTCTACACTATAATAAGACCACATGACAAGTTTCAACCCATTCCGAGAACATTTTTCGGCCACTCACAAAATAAAAATTCGGAGGCACCGCGGGCGCGTGCAAGTGTGTCTGGCTCAGAACGGACAACGGAGAGAACGAGGAGACTCGGACGGATGCAAGTTTTGAAAACATGCTGATGCAACACACATGATGACATGGCAAGATGTAACATGCAAGCAGATGACATGGCACTGACAACGAATAACTGACTGACACCTGGCGCACCGGTCTCGGGTTGTCACAACACTCCCCTACTAACAAGAGATCTCGTCCCGAGATCTTAGGAACGAGACGGAAGGGAAAAAGGAAGAACAAAGTTCTTCGAGGACAAAAGAGTGAAACCAGAGAATATTGAGAGGTTGATCAATTTGAAGAAAGGATACAACGGAGATGAACGAAGTTGCGAAGACTTCGTTAAACGAGAGGAACAAGGAATATGACGAGAATTAAGTAGGCTGAAAGGCATGAAACAAGGACTGAAGGAACAAGAATGAAAACGAAACCACTCCGATTAAAGAGGGCAACACTTCGGCTGAAACAGAAAGAAAAAACACACCGGTTGAACAAGAATGGAATAGGACATGAGCCTGAGAAGATGGAATAATACTTGACGAGATGAACAAGACAATGCCTCCGGAAGAAATAAAGAATGGAATGAGAAGAAGAGGAAGAAGATGACAACTTCCATCACGAATGGATTGAAAGAACATCTTCAAGAGAAGACTTGAACGGAGTTGTTGAGAAAAACAACAACAAAAGAATGAGCTTGTTGTGGACTTATAACAACATCTCAAACTTGAGGTGAATTATGCCGCAATGAAATAGATTGAATAGATGAGATGAAGGAAGAATAAAACACTTGGGAACTAGAATTTATTCATCAAGAATAAACTTCAAAGGAAGGAATATATCAACTTGAAGAATAAGAATTACGTTATGCTTATCCTCCACCAATTAAATTGATGCGAAGCAATGGATTCGCATACTACTTATTCACGATGAAAAGGATTAAAGAGGGATATATCGCGAACTTGCGAAAAATCTTCATGAAACACCGGTAGGATTGGAATAAAATGAATGGATTGATATGATAACACCGGAAAAGAATTCTTGAGCGAACCACCGTAAGGAATTAAAACGAGTGAAGAAAATGAATGAACCACCGGGAAGAATTGATCGAAATGGTAAAAAGAACAAACCACCGAGAAGAATTAATATCGAGTGAAGAACGAGAATGACCACCGTAAGGAATGAAATTGAATGATGCAAGAGGACAAGCCACCGTGAAGAATTGAGATTGAGTGAACACAAGAGAATGAATCTCCGGGAAGAATAAAGCACTCGAGGAAATTAACATGACGAGAGCAACGAGATCGTGAACTGATTAAAGAATATTTGAATGAAACACCGGAAGAATTGAGATGAACGAAGAGGCATCAAAGAAGAATATTTGGAGGACAAAGTTGAAAACTAAGAACGGAGAAATCTTCTGAAATGATGGCCTTCGGAGAAACACAAAGAAAAGAATTTATGAAATACTCCGGATGAATGCAATGAGGAAAAAAAGGTTGAACCACCGATGAAACAATCTTCGGAAGGCATATGACTGATGGGATCCATACTTACGTCACACTTGAAAAGAATTTCGGAACACTCCGGGAAATAGAAGAGTCAGGTAAGATCCTGGGAAAAGACCTGTGGGTTATGAGCCCACCGAAGGTAGAACTCCGTTGGAAAGGATTGAAAAGGAGATAATGCGCCGGAACGATTAAAAGACTCGAAGGAGGTGATAACCTTGAATTAATTGGAACACAGACAAATCTCTTGAGAATGTCTTTGGAACACCGGAACAATTAAATGGCGAGAGGTGAACGAGCAAGGTGAAACATTTGAGCCGAGGGAAAAGGATATGTTCCACACGAAATACTTGAACTGAATCCACCGGAAAATAAGAAGAGGTGAAGAATATCAAACAAGAGGAGAATTCATCGGAGAAGAAAAGAGAAGAATGATGACGAGCTAGACGAGAATTCACCGGTTGAAAAATAACTGAGGAAAGAATGCAAAGGATTCCACGAGTAGGATGGATACTCGATTAAGGACTCCGATCCGAGAAGCAAAAGGGTGGGAGGGTGGGAAAAAGAAGGAACACATCGGACGGAGAAAACACCCGTCAGTTAAAAGAACCGAGGTTGAACTTGCAAAGAAGAAGAGGGTCGAAAACACTTGACGAGAGATGCACCAGATGAAAGAACTAACAACGCAACGAACGAAAACTATCCACGTGATCCTAAAAAAAATTTGAAGGGGAAGAGGAGTAATTTAAAACACCTACGTCAAGATTCCTCACCAGAGTAACGAAGGGGCAGGAGAGTAAAAAGAATCCCTACTCTCCGATATAACTAGACTCCGAAAAAGTTTTCTGCTAGACTCAACAACGGCCAACTATGATCAATCAAGGGGGCTCCTATGGTCGGTCGAGGCTCTGATACCAACTTGTCAGGCCCAAGATGCGATTCTATCTCGATCACATGACACTTACGTGATTGAGGCACAACCGCATTTCGGGCGCTTAGCAAGATGGACATCATTACGTCGTACCATTACATACATACATAGGGGATACAACATAACATACAAGTCACATGAATACAACAAGCTCAATACAAAGTACCCGACTACGGATACAAACATGAAAAGCACAAGACATCCATCTGCTATCCCAGGCTGCCGACCCGGAACCTAACCCAAGACTGAAGAAGAAGAACTCCAACAAAAGAACAACGCTCTCATGTCAAGACAGCGGAAACCTGCACCTGCAACTGTTGTTGTAGTATCTGTGAGCCACGAGGACTCAGCAATCGAATAACCATGGGTAACAAGACTATCAAAGCTTAATAGGTAGGAAGAGGTAAAGTGGTGAGGTTGCAGCAGCGGCTAAGCAAAATATATGGTGGCTAACTTACGAGTACAAGAACAAGATGAGCATCTACGCAAACGGTCGCAACTAGTAGTGATCGCTAAAGATCCTGAACTACATACGAGTGAAGCATAACCCCACTGTGTTCTCTTCTTGAAGTGAAAAGAGACAGTCATGGTTACTCACACAGTTGTGTGTTTTACTTCGGATCCTCTGTCAAGTTTTCTACAACCGGACATTAACAAATTCCAATCTGCCACATAACCGCGGGCACGGCTTTCGAAAGATCATAACCCTGCAGGGGTGTCCCAACTTAGCCCATCACAAGCTCCCACGATTAGCTGAAGTGATAAATATAATATCATCACCCCTTATCTTAGGGAAATCCGATCAGGCTCGGTATCCCGGTGCACGAGACATTTCGACAATGGTAAAACAAGTCCAGCAAGACCTCCCGGTGTGTCGACACCCTGATAGTAGCCGCGTGTATCTCGTCTCAGGCCACGACCGGATGGGTGATGCTACAGGTAAAACCAATCCTCGAGTTTCCCCGTGGTGGCCCCACATGCTCCCCGTTTGGGACCAACACCATCAGCACTGGCCCCCCTGCTATGTAGAAAGAATCCTCGGGTAGCGCTAACTCCATATGCAATTTAATTAATTAAATAAGTTTTTATTATGAGGCAAATTAAAACCAATGTTGGGCCTTGCTGGAGGAGTTTTATTCAAAGACGAACTGTCACGGGGTCCCCATCCACCCATCGTGTAAGGAACGCAAAAAAATCAAGGAACGTAATGCCGGTTTATCGGCGCCTAAGGTGGCATGAGTGGAACCAAACACCGAGAAAAAGGCCAAGCCTTCCACCCATGCCCAGTATATAGGTGTGTTAACAATAATATTAGATATTGTGATATTCCAACAATAAGTTCCCTCCTGGAACGAACTTCATCTTCACCTGCAACTAACAATGCTATAAGAGGGGCTGAGCAAGCGAGTAACATAGCCAAACAATGGTTTTTCTAGGAAGGTTTCAAAGGTTAGAGGTTTCATGGCAACAAGGAGAGGGGCTGACAATAAGATGGGTAGCGCGACATGTAACGATAGCATCGAGACACTAAGCATGGCAATGATAGTAAAGGTATCCAAGGGTATGGTCATCTTGCCTGAGATCCCGCAAGGAAGAAGAACGGATCCATGAAGAAGACGAAGAAGAAGCCTTGAGGAAGAACCACGGGTAGACGAACGAATCCTCACGACGTAACGGAACAAGCACTAACGAGAAGAAGCAAGCAATTCGGTAAACAAACCACTCAAGAACATAACAATATGCACAACCAAGTATGATGCAAAACAAGTCTACATATGATGCACAAAAAGTCTACACAGGAAGCAAAACAGGGCAAGGTAGGAAGCACAGAAAACAACACAAGTCTATATGATGCAATACATGGCAAGGTATGATGCATGACAAATATATACAGGAAGCAATACATGGCAAAGTATGATGCATGACAAATGTACACAGGAAGCACAGCAAGTCTATGAAGCATAACATGGCAAGGTATGATGCATGACAAATCTATACAGAAAGCACAACAAGTCTATACAGGAAGCATAACAAGTCTATACAGGAAGCATACCATGGCAAGGTAGGAAGCACGGAAAACAACACAAGTTTATGTGATGCAATACATGGCAAGGTATGATGCATGACAATATATACATGAAGCACAGAAAGTCTATAAAGGAAGCATAACAAGTCTATACAGGAAGCATGGCTGATGCACTAAGGAAGCACTGCAGATGCACTAAGGATGCACAGAAAGACAACATAGGAAACACAGAGATGCAGCACAAGGAACATGACAATATGCATCAAGCAAGAAACTTCAAAACATGTCAACAAGAGGATAATATGAATCTACATGCAAAATCACACAAGTTTCATATAAAGAACACTCCAAACGGAGCAACGGGCTAAAAGATACACATGAAACAAGATAGCAAGCAAAGCTGAAATTAACAGCCACATAACAACTTTGGAGCATGATAAATATATGCTACAGCACTCAAACATGGCAACAAGAAGCATGAACATGAAGTAGACATATCCTACAGCAAACAACTCCATTGGAGCATCTCCATAGGAGGCATGGATCAATAGCAACAAGCTATAACATTTGGATCATGACACTAAAAACCTGACACCAACATTTTATAGCAACTTGGGAGCAAGAGTTAAATATGCTACAGCCACCCAAATGAGCATGTGAGAGCATGAATGGATAGCCAACAACATGTACAACAAGGAATCATCAATAGTCACCCCAAAACTATCATGGATTTGCCTAGAACAACAAGCAAACATAGCATCCGGATATTACAGATTCCAGACTTAGTGAAATTTCACTAAGTGTTAAAACAGTAATAGCAACATGACAAGTTTGCAAGCATGTTTAAGTCAACACAAGGCATATCATGGAAAGTTAAATGCACCACATCAAAGAGCACATCATGGAGATTCTAAAACAACTAGGCATGTGACAACGGGACAAACACAACAATAGCAACGAGCTCCTCAACTAGGCATCTCGTAACAAGTTTCAGAACATAACAGCCAAATGCACTTTTGCAAAGGAGATTAACATGGCAATATGAACTTAAACAAGCATGCTATAGCAACCAACATGTAGAGCATCTCATGATGAACATGTGGACATATCATTTGCATCATTTGGATAAACATGCACCAAGTTATCACATCACAAACATAGCAACAAAATAACAAGTAGCATCAGTTTATAACAAGTAGCACTCTTGCAACAGATATTTAAGCATCTAGATGAACTCAAACATGCATGGCACAAAGAAACAAAGTGTAGAGCATATCACCACGATCATTTTGACATATCATTCACTCAAAACGAATAAGCACACAAAAAGATATCATCATGCAAAGATGCAACAAAATATTACAATAAAAATGGACTTAGCAGAAAAACTACTAAGTAAAACAGAGCGCAAGATAGCTACAGCACGCACGGGCGGGATCTAGGGGAAGCTCACCAAGTGGGCTCAGCCCAAAGAAGAGGAAGAAGCAGCAGTTGGCTCGATGGAGCTCGGGAGCTGGGCCGGCCCGCAGGGGAGGAACAAGCCGGCTGGGGCGCTGGATCTAGGCCGGCCCGAGGCGGCGGCTAGGCCTGGCGAGGCAGGCCGGTGGAACGCTGGCAGGTGGGCCGGCCGAGGCCCACGAACGGGAGGCCCAGCGCCCAGGGAGGCTGCTAGATCGGGCGGCCCAGCAGGGAAGATGGCCCGTGGCGGCGGGAGCAGGCGCGGCCCAGGCGCTGGAGCGGTCGGGGTGGTCGCTGGGGCTTCGGGCGCCCGGCTGGCGCGGCCCAGGAGCAGCGGGGCGAGGAGGCCCGAGGGAGGAGGCCGGATCGGGCAGGGCGAGGGGCGAGGCCCAGGGAGGCGCTCGGTCGTCGGCCTCTCGTGCCCCTCCTGAGCACGAAGCCATGGCAGGCGGCGGCCGCTGGAATCCGGCAAGGGGCGGAGCGGATCGACCGGATCCGGCCGGGAACAGGCGCCGGAGGACGGAGGAAGGTCGGGGGCGCGCGGATCGGGCCATCCCGCGCCCGGATCTGGCCGGAGGTGGAGAAGAAGACGAGGCACGCGGCTGAGGGCTCGGAAGCACGGCGCGGCGACGTCAGAAGCACGGCGCGGCGAGGTCGGAAGCACGGCGTGGTAACGGTGGAAGCACTGTGCGGAATTTGAGGAGGGAGGTAGGGGAAGGCCAAAAATGGACTAGGGGCAGTCCATTTATAGTAGGAGGGCTAGGGTTAGGAGTTTTGGGGGGTTTTAGAGCCCTCCGATCGCGATCCGACGGATCCAATCGCGAGGGGAGTTAAGATGGGCCTAGGGGAGGCTAGTGGGCTGTGTTAGAATGGCTTAGAGGAGAGAAGAGAATAGGCCCGCGGAGGTTTTCGGAGACCGAAAACATCCGACGAAAATAACCGGCGACTAGTGCCGCTATATATATCCGTTGGGCTATCAAACGAGCCCCGAATGCGATGAAATTTGGCAGGCGGCCTGTCTACACTATAATAAGACCACATGACAAGTTTCAACCCATTCCGAGAACATTTTTCGGCCACTCACAAAATAAAAAATTGGAGGCACCGCGGGCGCGTGCAAGTGTGTCTGGCTCAGAACGGACAACGGAGAGGACGAGGAGACTCAGACGGATGCAAGTTTTGAAAACATGTTGATGCAACACACATGATGACATGGCAAGATGCAACACGCAAGCAGATGACATGGCACTGACAACGAATAACTGACTGACACCTGGCGCACCGGTCTCGAGGTGTCACAAGTCACTTGCTACAAATGTGGTATGAAGGGTCACTATTCCAACAAGTGTCCCAACGAAAGGCGCCTTCCGCCTCCTCCACTTGTCAGCAATGCTATTGTCAAGCACAATCCCAAGCATGCAAGAGTGAACCTGATGAATGCAGCTCAAGCAGAGAATTCTTCTGATGTGATTATTGGTAATCTTCTAGTTAACTCTAAACCTGCAAAAGTCTTGTTTTATTCCGGTGCATCACTTTCCTTCATGGCATATCCATTTGCATCTAAGCACAATGTGGGCATAGTGGCTTTGCCAAAGGAGTTATCAATTATTTCTCTGGGCAAACACATGACTTCTAATTTGATGGCTGGATATATCTATTCATATGGGCGATTACAGTTTTCTGGTTTCCTCAGTTGTTCTCGGTAACTCAGACATTGATCTTATTCTTGGGATGGATTGGCTCTCTAAGCATGATGCTCTTATTGATTGTGCAAACAAAGAGGTGAATCTAACTCATCCTTCCGAAGACGTGATTATCTTCGCAGCTCGAGATAACACAATCAGGCTATTCTCTCTCAATGACAAGGGCGAGATTAATGCCATATCACAGATTCCGGTGGTTTGTGAATATGAGGATGTATTCCCTGAAGAGCTTCCAGGCATGCCTTTCAACCGTCTAGTTGAATTCATCATTGAACTTGAACCTGGTACGGGGCCAGCCTATCAGCGTCCGTACAAGCTTTCTCCCAAAGAGTTGAAGGAGTTGAAGAAGCAACTCGATGAGCAAGAACGAATGTGTCTGATGAGACCAAGTACTTCTCCTTGGGGCTGCGGTGTTCTTTTTTTCAAGAAGAAGTATGGTACAGAATGATTGTGCATTGATTACTGGCCATTGAACAAGAAGACAATTAAGAATAAGTACCCTCTCCCCAATATCAATGAATTGTTCGAGCAGCTCAAAGGAGCCAATGTTTTCTCGAAGCTTGATCTCCGGATGGGCTACCATCAAATTCGTATACGTGAAGAGGATATTCCCAAGACCGCATTCAGAACAAGTTATGGCTCCTACGAGTACACAGTCATGTCCTTTGGGCTTGCAAATGCTCCACCCACCTTCTCTCAGATGATGCACTTCATATTCAACCCCTACACCAATGAGTTAGTCCTCGTCTATCTGGATGATATTCTGGTATTCTCCAAGAATAAATAAGACCACGCCAAGCACCTCCATTTGGTTCTTGACAGGCTTCGAGAGCACCATTTTTATGCGAGGTTCTCCAAATGTGAATTCTGGCTTGATAAAGTCCTCTATCTTGGCCATATTATCTCTGCCGAGGGCATTTCTGTTAACCCCGAGAAGGTTGAAGCTATTGTGAAGTGGGAACCTCCTCAGAATGTCAAACAACTCCGAAGTTTCCTCAGCCTCGCAAGCTATTGCAGAAGGTTCGTTGAGAACTTCTCCAAGATTGCCAAGCCTCTGTCCAACCTGTTGCAAAGGAATGTCAAGTACCCATGGACTCCTGATTGTGATGTGGCTGTCAATACACTCAAAGAGAAGCTCATTTCTGCTCCGGTACTTACTCCTCCGGATGAGTCCAAGCCTTATGAAGTGTTCTGTGATGCTTCATTGCAAGGTCTCGGCGGTGTTCTCATGCAAGACAAGAAGATCGTTGCATACACTTCGCGTCAGCTTAAACCAAATGAGAAGACTTACCCCACACATGATCTTGAGCTAGCAGCAGTTGTTCATGCCTTGATCACGTGGAGACACCTTCTGTTGGGCAGAAAAGTGGACATCTTCACCGATCACAAGAGCCTGAAGTACATCTTCACCCAGCCAAACCTTAACCTCTGCTAGACTCGTTGGGTTGAAATGATTCAAGAGTACGATCCAAGCATTGAGTATACTCCTGGCAAGGCCAATGTCATTGCAGATGCCTTGAGCAGAAAGGCTTATTGCAACAGTCTCATCCTCAAACCGTTCAAACTTGAACTTTGTGAGTCATTCAGAAAGCTCAACCTCCAAGTCGTTCCGCAAGGATTTCTTGCCAACCTTCAAGTCGCTCCTACCTTGGAAGATCAAATCCGCGGGGCCCAACTCAGTGATGCTATGGTGCAGAAGGTGAAACATGGTATTGCTAAGGGTACTCCCAAGTACAAGTGCTATCGCATTGACGACAGAGACACTTTGTTCTTTGAGGATAGAATTGTGGTTCGCAAAGGTGATCTCAGAAAGCTCATAATGAACGAAGCACATGACTCACTCCTCTCGATACATCCAGGAAGCTCCAAGATGTACCATGACCTCAAGCAATCCTATTGGTGGACTCGCATGAAAATAGAAATTGCTCAATTCGTGAACGAGTGCGATGTCTGTAGAAGAGTGAAGGCAAAGCATCAACGTCCAGCCGGACTCCTTCAACCTCTACCTATTCCCGAGTGGAAATTCGATCACATTGAGATGGATTTCGTCACTGGTTTTCCCAAGTCCAAGCGAGGAAACGACGCCATCCTTGTAGTGATTGATAAGCTCACTAAAGTGGCTCATTTCCTTCCAGACAAGGAATCCATCAACGCAGCACATCTGGTAGAGCTGTATACCTCCAGAATTTTCTATTTGCATGGTATTCCTCAAGTAATCTCCTCAGATCGTGGAAGCTTGTTCACTTCCAAATTATGGGATTCCTTCCAGTCAGCTATGGGTACCAAGATTCGCTTCAGCACAACTTTTCACCCTCAGACTAGTGGTCAAGTCGAAAGAGTGAACCAAATTCTTGAAGATATGCTCAGAGCATGTGTAATCCCCTTCTGTATGAAATGGGAAGATTGCCTTCCATTTGCCAAATTCTCCTACAACAACAGCTTCCAAGCAAGTGCAGGCAAAGCACCGTTTGAAATTCTCTATGGAAGAAAGTGTCGTACCCCTCTCAACTGGTCTGAGACTGGTGAACGTCAACTCCTTGGCAATGATTTGATCTCAGAGGCCGAAGTGATGTGCAAAGTCATACGTGAGAATCTCAAGGTCGCGCAATCGCGCCAGAAGAGCTACTATGATGGCAAACACCAAGATTTGGCTTTCGACATTGGAGATCATGTCTATTTCCGTGTTTCTCCCATGAAGGGCACTCAGAGGTTTGGTATGAAGGGCAAGCTTGCTCCAAGATATGTGGGTCCTTTCGAGATAATTGGCAAAAGAGGCGATCTATCCTACCAACTCGAGCTTCCCTCCAACTTTGCAAATGTGCACGATGTGTTTCACGTGTCACAACTCCGCAAGTGCTTCAAGACGCCTGAATGCACCATTCCTTTCGAAGAGATTGTTCTTTAGCAAGACTTGTCTTATCGTGAGCACCCTTTGCTATCCTTGAAGAAACTGAGCACAAGACCCGCAACAAGTCCATCAAATTCTTGAAAGTGAAGTGGTCACACCATACCGACCGGGAAGCTACATGGGAACGAGAAGATCATCTCCATTCTGAGTATCCCGCTTTCTTTCAGTCCTAGATCTTGGGATGAGATCTTTTCGTAGTGGAGGAGAGTTTGTAACACCCCAGATGTAAAACTTCCTTATATGGCAAAATATGCATCGTTGACTTAGTCAATTCCATTCTCGGCTCCTTCCTTCATTTCGGGTTTCTTCATTTTTTACTTGTGCGTGTGTTGCATGTCACCATGTCATTTTCATTATGTGCATTGCATTGGCATAGACTCACTTGCATCCGTGTGTTTTTGCATCGTCTCCGTCCTCTCCGTTGTCCGTTTCGGATTCCGACTCTCTCGCACGGCACCGTCGCACCTCTCTAGTCCTTGTTTCGTGAGTGGGTTAAAAACATCCTTGGAATGGGCCAAGAGTTGTCGAGTGGTCTTGGTATATCACCGGTAGACTGCCTGTCAATTTCATCTCGTTTGGAGGTCGTTTGATACTCCAACAGTTAACCACGTGTGCTGAAAACCCCTTTCTATCTTAGCTCAACACCCCTCCACAACAGCTCACAAGCCCATCCCAACTACCTCCATGCTCTCGGTCATTGGATCGTGATCGTGTGGGCGAAAACCACACCTCATTTGGACTCTCCTAACTCCCATAATCTATATAAACAGCTCCTCCCCCGGATTTTGCACACGAAACCCTAGCCTCCCTCCTCATCCGTCCACCGGACGTGTCCGCCCGCCGCCCCGAGCCAATCAGACGGCGACATGTCACCGGCGCCGCGCCCACATCGCCGCCGGGGCCCAGATCCGGCCCGCCCCGGGCCGCGCCGGGCCACGCGCTGCCGCCGGCCCCTCCACACCGCGCCGCCGGGCTCCGCCATCCCCGCCGGCCGCCAACACCACGACACCCACCGTCGACAACGCCGCCCGCCGGCCCCATGCTCCGCCTCCTCCCGCCTCCCGGCGCGAGCCCCGCGGCTCGACTGACGCGCCACCGCCGGCCGCCGTGCCACCGCGAGCTACCCCGCCGCCGCTTCTTCGCCTCGCCTCCGGCGCCGCCTCGGGCCGCCTCCACGCCACGGCCCCGCGCCTCGGCAGCCCTGCCCGCCTCCGCCTCGCCGGCCGGCACCATCGCCCCCGCGAGCACTCGCCGCCCCGCTCCTCCGACGACTCTCCGGCGAGCCGCCGCCCCGCTCCGGCCAGATCTGGATCCACCCGAGGGTGGATCAGATCCACCAGCTCCGCCTACCAAACGGCCACCCCGAGCCCAGATCCCTCCATCCTGAACCTCTCCATCCTGTTTTTCGGAGGGTAAAATTCTTCTAAGTCCCTAATCTGTGATAATTTGTTGCCCTCTTTGACATGTCGTAACTTGGTGCTCGATGCTCTGTTTTGCATGTATAATATATCAAAATGTTCGTCTCGAAGTGCTCTATATGTTGGCATCAGTTTTGAGCATGTTAGGGTTCATCTAGATGTATTAATCTTCGTTGCAAGACCGCTTTGTGATGTTACTGTTTCAGGACTAGTTGTCTGTTAACAATATGTTGGCATGTTCGTGAGGTCGCAACTTTGTGCATGTTGGTCCAAATGGAGTGCATGATATGTCAAAATGTCCGCCTTGTGATGCTCTTCAATATGGATGCATTTGCATACATGTTAGGTTGCATTATGCCATATCTAACCCTGTTGCAAAAGTGAATGTGGCTGTTAAGTGCTGAAACTTGTTATAAGATGCTGATTTGTCTTTTTCATATCTTTATGTGTGATTTTTTGTTTGAGCTACATGTCAATATATTTTAGAAGCACAATCATGTCATTTTTGCTGTGGTGTAATTAGATTTTCATAATATGCCTTGTTGTGAGTGCAACAAGCTTGTAAAGTGACCTACTCGCTGTTGCTGATTTCTACGACTTGTGAAAACTGCTAAGTCTGAAACTGTTATAACCTGATGCAATGTTTGCTTGATGCCCCACTCACATCCATGCACATTTGGGGAGGTCCAATGACCATGTCTTTCTATCTATCCATGTCCTTGTTTGCAATTATGCCTTACTGTAGCTTGTTGTTTTCATGCTCTCAAATTGCTATAAAATGTTGATGTCAGCCTGTTAACAGTAAGTTCAGTTTTGCCATGTGAGTAGCTAGTGTTCTATGCATCCAATGACCATGTACTTGCCATGAGTAGCTGCACAAACATGTCTTCTTGTTGTTGGTTACATTCACATGCCATGCTATGCTTTGAGATGAGTTGCACAAGCTTGAAAACATGCGTACTTGTCGTTGTTGCTGCCATGTCTAGTTTATTTCACTAAGTCTGAGAAATTTGTTAACTTATTGAATCTTGCCATGCTTGTTTAATTGTGTTCCAGCAAGTTTTTGGGTGTGCTCTGAGTTCATGCTTGTTAAGAATCATGTCTATTTCACATTCATGCCTTTTGTCTTCATGTTTGGGTGATGTAGCATAATTATACCTTGCTCCAAAGATGTCATGTTGTTGTTAACTTCAGTTTTGCATTGCATCTTGTTTTGCTTGTCATTTGCAAACCGTGCATCCGATTCAAATGATCTTTATATCGTTTTCGACCGAAATCTTCTTTTCTATCTAGTGGCTTGCTTGGTTGCCCAAGATGAAGCCATTTCCATCATCTTCTCCTTTAGGCTCGAGAGCATCCTCATGCATACGCACATCATACTTGCATCCCATGACATGTCTTGCATCATGTTGGTTGTGCATTGCACCGTGATTGATCTTGTACCGTTGTTGTGCTCTTGTGTTGGGTAGAGCCGGGAGCCGATACCGAGTTCGAGGATCTTGTCGAGACTGAGTTTGAGGAGCCGTCTTACCATTCCACCGAGGACTTACCAGGCAAGATGACCGTTCCCCGATATCACCTCTATCTTGCCTTGCTAGTTGTCTCGCTCTTTAGCTATGCCTTGATGCTTATTCCTGTTTGTCAGCCTCCTATGTTTCCATGAAACACTCTAACCGCCTTTCTAGCAAACCGTTGATTGGCTAAGTACGCTTTTGCTCAGCCCCTCTTATAGCGTTGTTAGTTACAGGTGAAGTTTTAAGATTGCTCCATGTTTGGACTTGTTTTATTGGGATAACACAATATATATCTTAATTAAATCAACACACACACACACACACACACAC